>JAGVSL010000098.1:0-1200000 GCA_022494535.1 Himalopsyche phryganea
GGATAAGGAATTCAATTTTTTAAAAAATAAAAATTATTCATAACTTTCATTATTTACTTCAGATAATGTCTTAATGTCGTAGGAAATGTGTAACATCGGATAAGAATTTGCATTTTAATATAAATTATTTTATATGTTATCCCATCTCAGTTATGTACAGAATATATGAAATCATAAAGAAAAGTTGCTAAGACTTCAAAATCATTGAATTTATAGTAATTGCAGTGATTATTTGTTTCGTTGGCCAAAGTTACCAGATTTGGATGAAAATTTGCCCACCTTGCTTTATCTATATTTATATCTTAATTATAACAATACATCTATTTATGTTGGTTAAATTTCATTCTAAGACATTAGTTCATTTCTATGTAGAAAAATACCACAAAAAAGGCAATGCCTAACCATAAAAATACAAAAACTCTAATAAGTGGGCCAAAGTTACCCAGATTGACCTATCTTATTTTTAGTCAAATGTCGAGTTAGTCGATTTGCAAATTGAAAGCAGTCGATATTTTATGCATATTTACTATTTATATTACTTTTGAATTTTATACTAGATAATAAAGACATGCGTTTTTTTATATGAAGACATCGTTATAATATGAAGTTGGTAAGTAACAAAATTGACGAAAACTAGATAAGTACACAATGATATTCTTGGATATCAAGTCTTTGTCTGGAATAGCTCAGTAGGTGTATTAATTATACCAGTTTGCAAAAACACAGCAATTTATTTTATCAGTATTTTTTTTCGTTCCTTTATTTTCCTACTGAAACTATTATGTGGAGTCCGCGAAGGGGGCTAAGAGTTTCCTGGCTAAAGTTAGTGCTAGGGTGGGTACAGACTTTATATCCCTTTCCTGCATGTAAGCTAGCTAAGTTCTGCCATCTAAAAAGGTTCTGTCAGCTGAAGGCTTTTTGTGGGGAAAACACTTAAGAAAAATCCCCATACGAGAATGATTGTCTTTGAATCATTAACAAAAGTTCGATTCTTACTAAGAATTCCTCGTAATGTTGGCGTAAGTTTTAAGAACTTACTAAAGACATGCCCAGTCCCTAATTTAGACATGCCCGTTCCTTTATGACTGATCTCTTTATTTAGTGATTAAATGAGCCTGAGTAACAGAGGGGGTGGGGGAGCATAAAGATTTTGACATCATCTTGATGAGGTTCTTGGAGACTTTGAGTTTCGACTTAAATTTCTTTACTTTCGCAGTTTTGAGGGTTGGAGCGAGGTGAGGCCCCTGCTGTAATCTCTCCACGAAGCTAGCAGTAAGTATTTATAAGTAAGTACATACATGCAGATTTAAAGGCAAACATTTGTTCCTGTCTATTGATCCCTAACTTGATTATTGTTAGATTAGTATAAATCCATCTATATTTTGATATTATAATTATCTATGTAACATTAAAATACGATAAAGGCTTTAATCCTACGAGGTAAAATTTTCATTTGCTGTTTACTTAGGACTGTCAATATGTTACTTATCAACTTCTGCCAGTATGGTGAAGATATAATCGTATATTATATTGTTTATTCATTTAATAACACTGATAACTTTATCGCCAAGTCGATCGGAGCGGGAGTTCAAATTCCCAAGTTCCCAAATCTATTTTGCTTCATTCCCCCTTTCACCAATGCTCAGAATATAATTCCCCACTTCCCAAGGTAAACTAACTGTAACTCAATTGTGCTTTCAAAATATGCATAAAATAATAATACTATAATAACATGTTATGTTATAGAGAAAATCTTCAATAAACGGCAGTTATTTTTCCGCTTCTGGAATTATAAAATTCCTCACTGGTTGGAGTCTCCTGGATTAGAAAACAGATGTTTCAAATAATGAAACCTCCCGGACTACAGACAAAATTTTATGAATGCCTTTCTGAGAATACCGATGTTTCAAATGTGCCGCATATCCGTCTGATCAGTGTGGGCAACACTAGGGCTACGAAAGCCCTACATCGATATAATATTATTATTACAGTAAAACCTAAAAACGGTAAAAATGTTAAAATGTCAGAACATCCTGTTTTATGCATGCTTAAATCCAAGAGTCACTACACATGTACAGTTTTGGACACAAAGCTGCGACAGTTTAACGCGTGGTGGTCGATTTTTTGACTTACATTTGCCTTCCACGAATGACGTCTCTGGAATGACTACATACTTGGTTATATTTTTAACCATATGACCGTGAAATCGTTTGGGAGAAATGGTGTGTCGTTGTGGTTATCTTAAAAACTAGCAGACGTCTGAGAAACTGGACGTGTAAACAATTCTTTGCCGTATTCATGGGGTAATACAACGATGAACTCTACGGGTTGTACGACACCAGTGTTACTCAATCAATCTATTCGGTAGACTGCATTGATAAGTTCATGTGGATCGTATGGCTGAAAAACAACTAGCGAAGAAATGGCAGGACAGGTAATTCAAGAGTTGCCGGAAGCTATTACACTCATCATTTAGTACAGATGTCGAATGTTGACAAAATCAATTGAGTCTATTTTTCCAACGCAGTTGTTTGACATTATGTAACACGCTGTAATTAGTTGAATAAACTTTCAATTTATGAAGGCAATGTACACCAGTCATGTGAAAAAAAAATACTGACGTCATACCGCACAACTGATCTACCAACAGATGTACATTTAAAGTAAAATAAAAAACATTAATGAGTATTCGTATTTATTATTTAAGGTCAATTTACATGTTCTGTACCCAAATAAATGGTCAACGCTCATGGAATCGCTCTACGAATAAATAAATTAATTGACCTTTTAAATTGATATATTAAGGATTGCCTTTCAAATGCACGGATGTTTACATTATCGATCCTAAAAATTGGACGTAGTGAGAGCGTTTAGCCAACTACGAGTCCTTTGCTAGCCCCGTCCTTCTTTCCTTACCTTCTAAGCGAAAAAGAAATTTGAATTATTGAGATTTTGTACACTTCCATGTATTTTGTCACTTACGACCCGGGTTTCGCCTTTCGGAATCTTCAGGCATTCGAGCGCACGAATGGACTCGAATTGACAGACATTAAACAGTGTCTCACGTTTATATAGAAGATACAAACACCACAAATATTATTTACGAGATAAAATATTATAAGTCTAGGATCCACACTGAAAATAGATTCCCATATATATTATTTTTCTTAAAAGAAATCTTGCAAATAGCGAAATTCTACCAGTAAACGCTTGATATAAATTACCAGATAGCATGTGAATAACTAGATAATTCTGTAGTAATTATAAATAAATGCCTGAAGATTCCGAAAGGCGAAACCCGGGTCGTAAGTGACAAAATACACGGAAGTGTACAAAATCTCAATAATTCAAATTTGCACCCTCAGTCGATGTCTTAAATTATACGAAAAAGAAATGTTAAGTGACTTAATAAAAGCCAGTAAAAAACAATTTATGATGCGATGGTCCATTTTGAGTCTATATTCACATTGTAAGGGGTTTTAAGGTTGGAAAAACAGTTAGTAGCTATTTGCTATTTATATAAAGTAGTTTTGGAAACTTACTGAGGCATTATTGAACATAATAATTACCATATAAGTTTTGTAGACATATGATATTTATTATGATGCAGAGTAAATATATTTTCGCTTATTAGTAAATGCTACATGATATTTATTGTCGACTTGCCATACATTATTATTATGGATATAATCAACGGAATCTTTTGTCAAAGCTTTTTTGTCGACAGAAGAATTAATTGGATGGCACAGTCTTGTAATGACACGTGAAAAAATCTTAGATAGTCATACGTCATAATCATAGAATCGATTTGCAAAATACGTATCTACAACGTTTGATAAAAATGTTGATAGAGAAAATGAAAATCGACCAAATCGGCCGTTGCCATTGCATTTCACGAATTTAACATACTAAATTACTTTGAAAATCTATTACTTACATAAAATTCAACCAATTGCATTAGATATACGACTATAATTTTTGGCTTTGAGTTGCGGATGTCACGGAGGATCCTTAATCCATCTGTTTCTTCTTTCAACCGAAAGGAATTCTTCCAAGGCCGGATTTACCCACAATCTCACAAAACTGAGGCTTAAGGCCTCAGAAGCCCCTTGAATAGATTGAAATATTTTTTTTAATTTTTATATAAAGTAAATAAATATTCAAATGAAAACCAAAATTCGTAAAAGCTCCCATCCTTGTTTTCGAGCAACCAACAAAGAGGTATAAATTGCTTTATTGCAGTGTGCGAGCACCAGCCCCTCGTTCCATCGCCTACTAGTTTATGACTTTTTACAATTCTCCGTGGATCACGGTGAAAAAATGTGAGACAGTCTTCATGCTACGGTTTAAACCAGTGGTTCCTACGGACCCCTAGGGGTCCTTGTGACCGCTGAGGGGGTCAGTGGCAAATTGAAAATAATTTGGGGATGCGTGGACAACGTCGGGGGTCCGCGGAAAGTTTTAATATGAAAAAATATTTGTGACACTTTTTCATTCTTATGATAGTAGAAATAAATAAATTGCTAGCGATTTGTTGGATGTTGGACCCTTTTGAAAACAAACCTACAAACAGATGAATCCATACAATTTATTGAATTATCCACAAATGAGAAGCGGAAATCAATGTTTGAACAAAGGTGCCACAAATTCTGGTTACAAAAACAGATACCAATTTTACATTTACATTATGGGTCACTGTACAGAGGCTGTTGATTGCTTTCACGTCTCCCATCATACTTTGAATATCAAAATTTTTTATTTATATTTTATTTTTACATCACCGTTTACCATTCAAGATATATAAAAATCAAATTTATAATTTTTCTATTATGCATTTATGTAGAGTTATTTTACTTGACGGTTCATGGTCACGTATTTGCTTTATAGTAGAAGAGGTATATGGGCATAATAAGTTTGGGAACCACTGGTTTAAACTAATCACAAAGATGTGTTAAAACGGTCTTTATACAATTTTGTCGAAGCAGCCTTACAAGTAAAACAGCTTAGAGCCTTTCTTCATCTCAACCTGGCTCCGATACCTTCGTTCCAGAATGCCGCTGATGACTACTCATAACCTGTACCTACGGCACGCTGAGAGCTGAGAGAACTTGGGAAGAAGCAAAGAGACTTGGCTGGCTCGTGTGGTGGCTATATGCTTCGAATAGGCGAAAGAAAAAGAAGAATAACTCCATAAAAATAGACACCTTCTTATCTGGAGGGATTGATTTTCTGCACACAGTGCACGCTACCAAGTCTTGAGCAGTTGCTCCAAAGACACTCCCAATTAATGGAAAAAAAACTGTTGATACGCTTAACGTTTGTTACGCCACAGGATACTGCCTTATAAAATTAACGGATGGGAAAGCAGTGGTGGGTGGAGGAGGGCAAGGTATACCTTCTTATTATGCAAGTCAAGCTGACACTATTGTTTATTTAATGAAATCCTTATTATTTTGTTAGATTCAAAGAAATTCTTCTTTTGGCTTCATATCTATAAACATTTTCATCGCCTCTTATTCATAGTTACAATGATTAAAACAAACATTGTAAGTTCAACGTACTCGGCAAGTAGGATGTGCTTTAATTTTGCGGAAATCAATCTATTTAAATTATTTTATATGCTAAACATAGTATATTCTAGATCTCGTTCACAGTAAGTAGTATATAAATATTATTAAAAAAAAACACAATGAACTTGAATTACCTACGACGATGACGTAAGTATATTGAAATGATTAAATTTTTGGTAGAATGTGGTAAACATTTGACCTCCAGCGAAATAATACCATGTTCGTACTGTGTGCAACAGTAATGTACAACCTTTTTAGAGCTGCAAACTGCAATGTTATAAATGCATTTAATTAGATCTTTTATAAATGTAAAGTGCTACCTATATGTCTGCTCAGATGTGGAGCATTGGACTTCATTTTAAAGTCCGTTTCGTAAAGAGTTCGTTTTCTGCTGAACAAATCACAAAATATTTTTTTTATTATTTGTAAATTAAACATTAAAATACATGGACATACATGGAATACAAAACATTACAGCTGACGCCAATCCACCATGTATTTATATAGTACAATAATAATTAATTGATTGAATTGGCAGTTAATTGGTAGAACTCCATTAGAATACGATAAAATATCAAAGTATTTAGTTCTACACAATTTTATTAGTTAGTTGACAGCTAATTCGGATTAGCGTCATCGTCAGAACTAGTTAAGCCGAAATAGCTATCAACTATCTAATAATATTTTATCCTATTAAATATATCTCTTTTTTGGAGAGGGTAAGAGCAGAAGCTTGGGACAAGACATAACTAGTAGTTATTAAATATGTCCTATTCCGGATGCCCCATTTCCAATTTACAGAATTTTTGGGAGTTTCATGGCTTGCCCATAATACTTTCATTCATTTTTCAACGTCGCTTTTCTATGACCGATTAAGTTTGAAATCCAAATTTTTCAACAATATGAATCAGTAGTGCTTAGTAAACCCAATACCCATTATAAAAAAAACATAGATTCTGAAATTATTTTATTTTATGTCGCCCGCGAATTACCGATTGGAGATCACTGCTGTAAAATTTAATATATCATTACAATACGTACAATCACTTGTTTGCAGTCATCATTATTACAATAATTTAAACAACCTTACACAAAAATGCACTGAAATGGATATCTTTAAATCAATTAATTATTATTTATGTGCAATTATTACAACATACCCGATTTAATTTGTACACTTTTTTGTGTATTTGCTTGTGATTGTGTAGTAATCCATTTTCAGTTTTAAAATAAAAGATGTTCACTGACAAGCAATAGATATGTACTATGTGACGTATGTTTATCTCGTAAGCGAAGCATCATTAGCCAAATTGCAAATTATTGTTACATTACAAAGTAAATACTTGAGAGTTGAGAGTGATGTAAATTAATGAAAGAGGGCTAGCTTAAAGTATTTTGGGACATGGGGGTTTACTAGGTATGATGGAAAACTATTATGATTACTAAATATATTATCACGAAACTCTTATTAGTTAAAACGGAAAGTTGCTTTATTTTATTTTTAACTTTATGGCCGCGGATGACTGCTATAGCAGTCCTAGTCGACATGTCTCATACGCGAATGGCTGCTTTGGCAGCCCTAGGTATGCACGGAACTTTGAGCCTCATACCACAGCTATTAAAGCTGTTTTAGAGCTCAAATCTCTTGAATACGCTACTGGATATTGCATATTATCAATGCCATCTATTGGATTTACAAGAAAACTAAACCATACCGGTTAAAATATCATTTCCGTGAAACCTTATCACGTTACCAAATACGTCAACAAAATGGCGAAATTAAGTAAAAAGACTATCGCGTTTATAAGTGAGCGAGTGCGGGTAAAAATGATTACGTTTCGAGAAACATTATTTTTGGTGCAGTGGTGGCACAATGCTCTCCGTTTTCCGCAAGCAGCGGCCGAGTAATGGCGGCGATTTGATCCAATTGTATGAAGAATGATTATTTGAATACTAGACCGAAACTATGAGAAATATTATGTTTTTCATTATTTCAAAAAAAATGTAGATGTCAATAGGCACAAAAAATACAATCTGTATTTATGGTCGTAAATGGTATTAACAAAATCGTCTAAAAGATGCAGCGTAAGGACATTGTTCTCGTAGCCGCGGTGAAAAGGTTTTAAGCTCTATCCCCTCCCAACGTGTGGTCTTCTTATAAAAATGTTTAAGAATAAGTGCGTAGATATTGACAATTCTTTCAGGAATGGTGAATCATGCAACGTACTACAGCAGGTTAAGTATATAAGGGTCGGGATAGGAGGTCGATCGTTTTACTGTAAGAAGACTTTAAAATGTACGGATGCACATTTTAATTGGAAAATCAATGTTATTAAATATTCATTGGAGATTCGAGCCCCGCAACCTATGAGCATAGTCATTTGGTCTCAGTAGATGGTATTGACCAAATGGGATATTTTGACATATATTTTTCATATCAAATTTGAGTCTTCACAATGAATTTGTTGAAAATGAGTTTGTACCTACAACGGATTTTGTAACAATTTAAATCATTGATTAGTAATTACTATACTCAAAAGTAGAATGACATTGTTCATCTATATTGTTATACCTTTTACATACTTTTAGAGGTTCTGATATTGCAACCAGTAGCATATTGTAAATCATAAGTCACACTTTTATTAATGTGTCCATCCTTCATTCGTAAAAAAAATTAAGAAAAATCAATTTCAAATTTTGTGTCATCCTATTCCTTTCATCCCCTCAATCCACTTGATAAATGACTGAGAATAAATCCTTGCTTGATTAGAGCCTGTGATCATATTTAAATCATATTTAAAAATCTGAACAAAACCATCAATGAAATATCCAAGATTTACATATTACAAAGAAAAAAATACTGCTTAATGTTACTATAGTATCATTTAATCATTATGTATATAACACTTAGGTTTTATTTACACGATTGTATAAAACGCCATGTTAATGACATTTTTAGAGTTGCGCACTCGCTACATCCACAAAGCACGTATAATAATAGTTATATACTGAAATAGTTGTATATTCTTGATAAGGTAATTTTGTTTGAATACATCGCTACAGAATTTCCTATTCTGTGAACCAGTTTTCAAGACTCGTTCTCACTGGCTATGAAGACTGTGAGTGCTACCTCTGAGTTTTCTAATTATTATATTTAGTCTTAATACGGAAATCACAAAAAAATAATATTGTATTTTTGGCGCCGATACTGCACAAATCTCCAAATGTGTCCCATCATACTTGTGTATCAGTGGCATGCCGTCCATACATGCGGTAGATGCGGCGCATGCCTTAAATTTCTTAATAGACAGTCTTATTCCTCTGTGTTTCTTTAACTTATTAAATACTTATTTTACGTAGCGACGAAACAAAACTACTTCAAAGTTCCGCATTTATGCACTAAAATCTAACAGTTGTTGCAGCCCGAGTGACGTGTTTTTGGATGTAATCGGCCGTGCGTCGGGTACCATAAAAGCGCGTTACCGTTACCGGCTACTTAAATTCGTTCGAAATGCATTCGGCCGTCTGCATTTTCCGCGCATGCGCAAACGATGAATGTCTATTCGACACTATGGATCGCGCATGTCGTGCTTTTGACATTTTGTATGAGAATTATGCGCGTTCAATATTCTACTTTTGTATCTTTATTATTTCTTTGGTATTCTGATTCGAATTGTTAGATAAATCGTATTTGATTTGTCGCTACATTTAATATGGATAAACAAGAAAACAATGAAAGGGATTTTAATAATATCGAAAATAATCTTAATTGAATCATTGCTGAAAAGAACATTCTCTCTTCCATTTATTTTAAAGTTAATTATTATTAAAATCCCAAAACCTACTTAAAATTAAGAAGTGTGTGAAAAAATTTCGTGGATTTTATTATTTATATTTATTCATCACCAGAATTTTGTTTCAAGTCCATAAATTCTATTAAAACTTCATTAAATTAATTAAAAGATGCCTTAGTGGAAGCATTTAATTAAATTAGTTTTTACAATACCCTCACCAACGCTTCTCAAGAAAGATCATTTTCTTCAATGAAACGAATTAAAAAAATTCTAGAAATAGTCAAATTGTGAACAGACTTTCTATCGATAATATCAATTGAAAAAACTTTTGAAAAATTTAAAACAGGAAAATAGTTGCGCTTATTGTTGAATTATGTAAGGAAAAGCAGCGAATAAAATTTAATTTTAAAAACTACGTCAATTTTTCTTCGCTTTTCACTATTAACAGCATCCCTTGTATCAAAAGTCACCGCACGCCACTGTTGTGTATGTATTCATAAAACCATTCATACTGTTTATGAACTCACCGTGGTATGAGATTTTGAATTCTGTCAAAAAAATATTTAATTCGCCTATACTATAAGCATATATACCTACAATATTTTTTAACTTTAAATGTTTTATGTTTTAATTTTTTCAACTTCTCCACAACATCCCATTTGGGAACCGCTTTCTACTCGATTATACATCTCCAAAATATCACTTAAATGGATTTTAACATGAAAACTCCCATAAAATATACATTCTAAGAAACACGTAAAAATAATTGCTAAAGTTATTTATGTTTTTAACATCCTTGATTATGATTTGTGACACTGTATAAATATCATTCTAAGTGTTTCTTAAGCTTTTTTGTAATGGGAACCATCATCTCTCTGAAATTATGTTCTCGCACCCCCTTGAAAAACGTGTTTTTTTATTCCATACATTTTCATAAATATATAATACATACGAAACAATAAGTGTCTCACTTTTTTAATGGCTGGTGTGTTATAATTAATAATACTATTCAAGAGAGTCGAAATTGAGCTAAACATGTATAACATAAAGTAGAATAGTTATAAATTTTACATAACACATCAAAACAAAACTTCTCTCGCACCCCAGATTTAAAAAACACTACACCAAAACATTTAAATTTCGTGATACATACATTTTTGACATTTATTAGGTTTTTCATAATATTTATATTCTTAACTTATTTGTGGCCACCCTACTTTCACAAGCGACTCCAGTAGCATTGGGATGTAATTAAGGCCACAAATGTTGCTTGATGGAGATTTAATACGATTTTGATTTTGTATATTTATTATAATACACATTTTGCCTATAGTGAATGGTGTCACTTTTCATCTTAGGCTGGCTACGATATTATCACATTATGTATACATGTTACGCAAATTACGGTAGTATTTATCCGTGTCATATTAAGAAATTAATATTAGAATATTAAATATCGTTTATAATTTAAGTATCTACGCATGGGAGATTGTTTAGGAGGAAAATTAACATCAATATACGTTTCGATTGAATTGGCGTTTATTTAGTAGAACTCCATTATAATGGGATAAAATATTCAGTTATGAAAAAAATACTGGTTAGTTGAGAGAACTATATAGTTCTGACGATGGTGTGAAGCCGAAATCGCTATCAACTAACTAAAAAAATTTTATAGAACTAAATACTTTGACACTTAATTCCATTATAAATATCTGATATATTTGTATGAATTTTAAATGATAAACTGTATAATTGATACATCGTACATACTTACTTAAATTCGATGAATTAAGTTATATTTTAGGTGGTCAGAAGCAAAGATAGACTTATTAAAAAAAAATGTTTCTTAATCTATGAATGCATAATCATAGAGTTAAAAATTCTGCAGCTTGTGATTTGACGTTTCAGAAGCAAGCCCAGCTTTCTTCACATTTCCTTCCATTAAAGAAAAGTCACGTGATAAAATGGCCGCCCAGTACATTTTGGTTTAGAGCTCGATAGAAAATACGGCTTTCTCTCAAGTAGTCAGAAGCAAAGATAGACTTCTTGATATGTGACCAAGTCACAAACTCTTTCGAGGTGCTCCGGTACGAGTCCAGATGCTGCATTGGGAACGAAAGTGATTTCAAAATCAGTTACACTGTGAAAAATAAGTAAATTGTTGTATACCTCTGTCATCATACCTACATGTTTACAAATTGGTAAGAATCAATATACTATATTTAGAATAAATAGTCGGTGATCAATTACTTACCGTTTGTTAATTAGCTAACTTGTTCTGAATTTTTTGAATATAAATAAAATTGTACATTTTAAGTTTTATATAAATAGTGTCTTGGATAGATAGTGCGAAGGGATGTGAGTTTAAAACTCTTAGTAAGCCAACCACGAATTTACCCGTAAAATTATTAATAAAGGTGATATCTATACGGCGAAAATCAAGCAGTGTTTTGATAGTCTGAATAATAATTTTTATCTAAAAAATTTGCGGTTATAATAATTAAGCGAGTATGCATGTCACTAACGGATATTGCAAATGCTTCTGGGAGAGGGGCATTTCGGATTTAAAACATATTTCATAAAAGAAAAATTTCCATACACGACATTCAGTAGGAAGAAAATTACCACCCTTCATTTTTGATGTTTATAAGTAAAGAATTCGACTCAATGCATATGTTAAAATAAAAATCTTGCGCTAGAATAACGTAGAAATACTCCATCGTTTTAATAAAAAAGGTATTACAATGAATAGTTTAGAGTTAACAGTAATCGATTATTAGTAAATAACATTTTGAATAGGACAGGTGGCTAACCATTATTAAATTTATTTCTCTTGGGATTTCTTTTTCTAAGCACTACGAATTAATTTTAACTAGTAGTGTTATGGACTTTATGGTAATTAGTACTAGCATTGTTTATGTTTTACCCCCTTTCCTCGCCCAGTAGAACGAAACAAACGCACCATACTCTTCATTTTTAATTTAATTAGAATCATTGTTTACCTTACAAATAAATAACCTTGCGATATAGTTATCTGAATGCTTCTTAAAGAGGCGAATAACTAAAATACCAATTAAAATTTTTCATCAAATATAAATACACTTTCTTAAAAAACGCCATCTCCATTTTGATCCGCCAATGCAATTTGTTCATTGTTGTTTTCATATTTTTTTTTTATCAAAGTTTATTCATTTAATTTACTACAATCGACGTGGAATTTCAAGTAACGCAGGAAATGACTTATCGACGCTCCAGTGAAGCAACACTTGAATGCACATAGTTTATAAGATTTCCAAAATTTTGGGTTTTTCCATTTATACTGCACAAAGAACTAAAAAATAATATACATCATATTGTATATAATTAAAACATGTTCTGTGGTACGCGATACTAGAAATAAATACATCAAAACATATTTTTTGTTGTGCAAACGTTTCTACTAGACACGCGTCGTTCGCGTACGAATGATTCCAAAGTGCCTAATCTTTGGAGTGAACGTGAATCATGAATTGGAAGAACTTTTCAAACGAACGTCGTCATACTTGTCATAATAATCAAAGTGACATAATCTATTAAGTGAACGAGTCACACGTCCAAACAAACGTTGTAAGACTAAAACGACATGGGCCTCGATTCGCGAATCATCGTTCGAATGAATGATAATAATCTATATCACTCATATTAAGTTTTTATGCGTATTTTCGCGGCAATAGCAATACCCAATAGCAATAATAATATTATAAATTGTTTTGTCCCTCCTACTCCGGGAGTCGTCGTGGCGCATTCCTTTTGGTTTGCTTGGGTAAACTTTTTGTAATAAACACGTCACTCTTACCTCTCTTACTCTTATGTGTCGAAGTTTTTTTTATATGTATTTACACTTCAATAAATATTATTTGTTTTGTTATTGATTTCGATTTGAATGGTTCAAATTTAAATTATTATTGTTTATTAATGAAGGGTGACAAACAAAAATAAATGTTAACACATTTACTCAATAAGGCGACTCGAATTAATGAAGTCGCCATTAATCGATTCGTTTCCATGCCTAGTTTCTAGACTCCAACCGCTATAACTGTGCGTGAGGGACCGTGGCGCTGTGTGCATTTCCAGTATGACAGCTTCAAGGAAAACGATTGCCAGTGTTTGAAGATTTAAAATTCCCAAATATTCCATAAAAACATTAACTTGTCTAAAATAAGTTTCTTAATCTCCAATATTTCTCTTCTTTTGTAATATTTTGTATGGTTTTAACACCTATATTAATAAAATATTTGCAATTTTTTTCAGTGATGGAACACTTTAAAAATCTTGAAATTTTAATGGGAAATAGGTGTAATATGATTTTACAGTTATACAGTTAATATTTTTTTAGAAGTTGGTAATACAGTCTATCCTTACTTGTAATATCCAACTCAGATACGATATTGGCCAGTGATAAATGGCTGACAAGTAGGCTCAATTTGGAAGTGCTATACACAATTTGAAATTGAAGTAGGTTAAATTTAATCGCCAGCAAATTCGCATAATTTAAGAAAATTTCCGTACCCGCGTGCCTACGTTTAGAAATAACTGCTGACTAATAATAAAAATTCATTAATGACAAATCATAATCGTAGATTTTTGTATTTTATTCAATGTAAAATAGTTTTATACACTCTTAAAACAATCGAAACAATGAGAAGTAATAATTATTACAATACGTCCGTTTGTTCTATTCGGTTGCGTGGTCACGGGCTCGAATCCCGATGATATGTTTATGGATTTTTCTACCGATTTTAATCTATAAGGCATGGATGGCTGCAATATTTACATTTCTTCGCACCACGCTACATTGGGACCGTATACAGTAAACAAAATGCCGTTACTGCAGTTCGGGGGTCGAAGCAAATTCTTATTTCATCCGATGTTTAAACACACTTTTATTGATTGAAAGTTCATTTGTAAGCTAAGCGTGCTTTTCTTCATGTTCAGTCTTTCCCCTGCTCAGAAGCCGAACGTGGTTTATCGTCTCGCGTCCAAAATGTCAAGAAAAAATTAGCTGGTAATAACATTAACATATTTTTTTACAAGAACAAAATGACATATAGTACAATTTAATATAATTTAAGACATCGACTGAGGGTGGTTGATGGTATTTAATATCAAATTTGAATTGTTGAGATATTGTACATTTCCATATATTTAAAGTTCGAGTCCATTCGTGTGCTCGAATGCATGAAGATGACGAAAGGTGAAACACGGGTCGTTAGTGACAAAATACATGGAAATCTCAACAATTCAAATTTGACATTATAGTACAATGTTATTAGATTTATCATTAGTCACTTTTAAGGTGTTAACTGTCAGTTCTTGGTGGAAAGACATTATATTTAAAAAAATAAAACACAATTCATTTGTACTACTTCCACATATTTATAATGATCAGGACCGGTTTTGCTCATCACGAGCATTATCAACTGATAAAAATACAAACATAACAGGCTTATTTATATAAAATTGAGTGTAAAAATGAAGGTATATAAAACTGATGGTTCATGAACTAAGACAATAAAATACTGATTAAAATGTTTTGGACCTCTTGCAAATCATTAAATACTAATCTGAAATCACAAATATAGCTACATTAAAAGTCCATTTAGCTGAAATTTTTTTTAATGACATTACTAATGTAATATACAATACTGAATCAGGAAAATTATAAGACAAAATTAGTGAACCATTTAAAAATAATCAAATATTAAGTGTGTAATTAATATGAACAATAAACAGCCATCTTAAGTGGAGAAAGCAGAGCAGCTATGAAGTATCGGTTAAAATTTTTAATATCTGAAAAACAAAAATTACAGAGACAGAATCAATTCTTACAAGTTAAAAATAACCTTACAGGTATAATACAAATTAATGAATATTTGATTATTTTTAAATGGTTAATTAATTTTTTCTTATAATTTCCCTGATTCATTATTGTATATTATATTAGTAACGTCATTAATAATTTTGTTCAGCTAAATGGACTTTTAATGTAGCTATATTTGTGATTTCAGATTAGTATTTAATGATTTGTAAGGGGTCCATAACATTTTAATTGTAGAATCTTTCATTTGATTTATGTATAATTTGTTTGTTAATCAGTATTTTCTTGTCTCAGTTCATGAACCATCAGTTTTATATACCTTCATCTTTACATTCAATTTTATATAAATAAGCCTGTTATGTTTGTATTTTTATCAGTTGATAATGCTCGTGATGAGCGAAACCGGTCCTGATCATTATAAACATGTGGAAGTAGTACAAATGAATTGTGTTTTATTAAAAAAAAAAATATTTTTTCATTGATATACCTAGTATCGGGAGATGCAAATATACACGAGGTGGGCGTGTGAGGCCCAACTCTTGACCTCGTATATATACGGAGTGAGCAGCGAACAGATTAATATCAAATAAATCCAAACAATGAAATACGAAAGCTTAAAAATGTGAATTCCATGAAATTAACTACGCACTTTTTTCCCTCAACTAACACTTAAAATCCAGTAACAACATATTTTGAGCTACGGTATTACCAACGTGCCACTTTTTCTTTGTGATTCAGTTAGTTCTTGTTAAATTGATATGTGGTGGGCATAATGGTTTATCGCGTAAATTTTCAGTCACTCTTCCATTGTTGTAAGCAACTTACAGACATTTTACATTTGCATACATCTAGGTATAGAGGTACAGGACTCTTCACACGGTTACAAACGTGCGCAAAATATAAAATATACTTATGTAGTTACTGAAAGAAATACATACCTATGTTTAAATGCCATTCGCCTCACAACATCAAGCAGGAAAAACGAACGCAGGGTTCGTAGAACTGTTCGCAAGTGATTTGAATAATAAAGGAAAACTTGTTAAGTCCTGTTAAACCTTGATATAACTGACTAATTCAGACAAAGGGGTATTTGCTAAAACCGAAAGTGCGTTTTATAATTTTTTTATTTATTGAGAAAACAAACGGCACATTACATTTATAGAGAAGCTTAAAGAAACTTCCATAAATGAATTGATTTTTTTTACCATATCTATTCCCAACATAGAGCATATAGCCTCCAATTGGAGGTATCTAAACAGAAGTTATTTTCAGAAGAACTGTTTTTTTCTCAGTGGCTCAACTTCTCCTCTTCGAAGAGAGTAGGCATATAAGAATATGGGCTAGGACAAGACTAGTGGTTAGCTAACCGCTCTCGCTATGCCCCATTTTTAGGATCGGATAGATGGGAGGGAACTCTAGACATCACAAACATCCATGCCTACGAACAGTGAAGTGTGTATGTGATTTAAAATAAAAATATGAGTTGGATGAGCACAAGTCAAATTATCGGCCTACACGCGCTAAAAATGTTGCAGCTGTATGATCAGTGATCACGTGCTTAACGCAAAATATTCTGTACAGATGACTCTTCGATTTGAGCATGAACATTATTAACATGATGTTTTCACAATTTTCGAATTTGACCGAAGTCCGATATATCGAGGTGCGTTATATCGGGGTTTTAATGTATTTAATTCAACAAGAATTATACAGTATAGTTGATAGCTATTTCGGCAACATGACATCGTATGGAGTGATGACCAGAACAATGGCGTGATTCCAAAACAGCTATCAACTATATTTTGTAATAATTATTGAGGAAATTACTACTTTCCTATTTTGCCTTAATTATAATGATAGTATACCAAGTAAATGCCGATGAAATCAATAGATTTGAATAATGGTTTCATTGTTCGCCATGAACAATATATAAATCTATTAATGTTGATCTACAGTAAGCTCCCGATTATCCGGGTTAATGGTGGCTATTTGGACACGAGTAATCGAAACTATCAATTTGAAATACGATAATAATTAAAGATAGAGATTTAATTCCAGAGAGAATCTTAAAATTCTAGCAATGCATTAATTAGTTCAGAACAATGATTGATAGATTTCATTCGGTCTTAAGTCGATGACTACCTAAAAGATCCAGTCGAATTATTCCAGAAAGCTCAAGGGCCACTGATTTTAAATTACTTTAAGGTCTAGATTTCGACGTGATCTTTGTCAACCATGTCCGTTCCCAATGTGGAACATATGGACTTTCAATGGAGCACTTCATAAAAAGTTGTTTATACATACCCTCCGGAAAGGGTAAACAAAAAAGACTGGGGATAAGAAAGCACTAGTAGTTAGATAAGGGGCGGTGAACTTTTTCATGCCGGAAGGCTGCATTTAAGAAACATACATAAAAATATATGTGCACTATTTTGTAAATGAAGTTTCCTTCAAATATTTTTTGTTTTCACAATGAAATATATTTATCTATGTGTTTGTTTATTTCAGTCAAAAGGCCGCACTTGAGACCCCATAAGACCACATGTGACCTTAAGGCCGCAGGTTTGTTCCCCCTGAGTAATATAATTTTTAAATTTTAACATCGGATGATTGGGAGTTGAATGTAAACATCACAGATATCAATTGCTCCATACATTTTCTGTACGGGTTTCGACACCGTGGATAGGATTAATACCAAAGAGCGTTGACCACGCGGCTACGGGACTGTCAATTCGGTATACGAATAAGGGAATTACTGAATTCCAAAAATTCTTATGTGGGAAGTATGGCTCTCTAATAAATTGAAAGGTCTACTGATAAGTCGGGAATATAGTTTAACGGTATGTTTTTCCTCATATATACTTTATTTCACAAGTACGTAGCAAAGGACAAAAACATGACAAAGCTAGAGTGGTACGCAATTTGGCAGATAGTTTTGTATATCCATACATATTCGTAAAATATAAATATGTAAAAAAATATCTGAATTTACTCATGTTTGGCTCACTCGAATATTTATTCTAGCCATTGATTGACCAGGCCTGCATTTAAATCGTAAAGCCACGTTTGTAGGACGTCGTGATTTATTTTTAAAATCTTGCAAATCTTTTGTGTCAACTGTTTTATTTTCATGAACGATCTGAACATTGGCAAATATCTACTTGCTCACATACATTCTTCCAAGTAACATTTACTATATGGTCAGGAACAAAGCCACGTATGTATGCGACCAATTTTCTTTGTAATTTTTGTTTGCCATGTGCGTAAGAGAATAGATTATTAATGATTTGAAATCAAGCTTTAAAACACGTGCGCTAAAAAAATATAATAAATATTATGACTTTGTGAATAATTCAGGATTGCTAAGGCCGCAATGTGTAGGCTGGAGAGAATCTGGAAAAGTAAGGGAATAACCAGACATACCAAAATGCTCTTAGTAGGTTCGCTGGTCTACTCAATATGCCTTTACGAGATATGGACTCTAAAAGCAAAAGACAAACAACGGCTAAACGCATTTGAAATCTGGTGCTGAAGAAGGATGCTACAAATACCATTGACTGCTAAACGCACAAACGCATCTATCCTGAGCGATTTAAAAATCCAGGATAGACTCCCGGGCGTATATACAAGACGCCTAATCGGCTTTTTTGGCCACATGGCTCGCAAGCTGACCAAAGGTCGAAGGTAAAAGGAAGGTAGAAGCATACCGACTCGCTGGAGTGACCAAGTAAAGGACGCTGCAGGCCTCTCTTCACCGATGGAGCTTACCCTCAGAGCAGTGGAGTGTGCAGGAGCGAATGGCGAAGGATCGTCGAGAAAACGAAGTTGTTGCGATAGATAGAACTCGCGACCCTTACCGATTTAAAAAAGTACCTCTATTGTGCTATATTTTTACAGAACAACCAAAGCCTCCGATGTAAAATACTTTTATTTCAAAAATTATCCATTTATATATCAATGGTTATTCTTATTTAAATCGATTAATATATTTAAAGGCTTATAAAAATAATTGGAAGTCTAGCTGTATTTTTACGCTTATAAATCAGATTTGTCCTTGTCCTTTAAACTTTTGATTTTGTTACATTGGAGGTTTTAACATCTCAACGACGATATATTTATCTAAAATAACTTATGTATTTATTTTTTCAACTCTCATATAATGGGTAATAATAAATTATTGTGCATACTGTCAGGAATCGATGATACGACCAAATAAAGAGTTAACTTAGCAAACAAAATTTATAACTTTGTAACAATTTTAGTATTTTTGAAGTGTGTCCTTTGTATTAACTGATGATGTGTAATGGCTTAATCTGTTTCTTACGAGATAGCAAGGAAAGAACTCCAGCTTTCAGGATCGGACTCCATGGGGAGAAAATGCTAAAGACATCTACGCATTTGTCAAGTGCACATCGTTTAAAGAATTCAGTCCAAGTATTAATCACTTTAATGATGTTAAATGTCAATTTTTCCAGTCCATGAATTAAATATTCTTCAGCGTTCGTACATTACTATCTGAATCCATCCTCAAACAATATATCTTCACTTCTTAATATGTTTAAATCGTGAGGTATAATTTAAAACAGTATTTAACATTTATACAATGGCTTAAAAAATATTATTACATGCATTGCTTATAATTAGATTAAGGAATAAATGACTGTTCGCAGATTGTAATGGATAACATAAAACATTTTTATCTCTTTGGTTTCAATCAACTGTTACTTGACTCGACTTACCGGTTAGTTAGTTACTTATTTATACATTTTAAAGTGCTTTTCAAACTATAGGAATTAAACATGCCAAATTAACCGGCTTCTATTATATAACCCGGACACTTGGGTAATCATAATACACTCAAACCTCGTATAAAATGCTTATGTGGTTCCATGTTTCAAGTGTGGATTGTAATACCGGAAGAATAACGTATGGATACCGGGATATTGTTATTTCATGTTTAATACCGTTATTACGAAAAAATGACAAAAGAAAAATTAATAATTACGGCTAGTTGGGATTGCAATGTCGGGAGTATAAATCTATACATTGGATATATTGTTTTTAAAAGACTCAATAAAGGGAGAGTTGTGGAATTATTCAACGCTATTCTTATTTGCTGGTCTATTAAAAAATGACGATAAATGCGCGAAAACGATGGATGCGAGAACGATAGATCGAGGCTTCACTGTATCATTATTTCGACATTTCATATTAACTCTTTACCAAAAGCATACATCATTGAAATCAATTGTTTCTTTGATTTTTTCGCAAATAAGTCAAACTGCAGAAAAAGCCCCATCTGATTCAACGCCTGTAATATATGGTACTACCAAAATACCAATGATATTTTCGTATTGCATGAACAGCCAAAATACCGGGCTCCCGCTTTTGGTGATACCAGTTTTAGAATTCCTAGTTTGTGCACCGTCAATCCTGTCTTGGATGATAATTGCTATTGAGACACAACCGGCAATCATTTATTCATTGTTCCATTACATGATACGACGAGTATAACGGTAGTTAAATCTGTAATTGATGTGGTAGATACACTGTTTAGTTACACTTGGGATGATAGTGATTTGGTAGATGTTTGAGAAGGGCTGGTCTTTCTATATATTTAATATGAAAGAATCTGTCACCGATTGCCATACATGTAACAAACCTTTATATAGAAAACCTGATTTAATACTTGTGAAAAAATACCTTTTATGTATGATCATTACGGATTTATACCATCGTAATAAAAAAACATAACATGGAATATTTTTTGCTAAGTAGGTATGTTTATATATTTAATATAAAAACATAGCTCAGGAACCGTGTAAAACAAGTTCGCTGTTTCTGTATGTAGTAACTATGCTATAATTATGAATTATTATTCATTTATAGGTTAGCCCTTCCATAAAAAAACTGTAACTATTCATAAAAATATATTATATTTGAATTTTTAATTAGGACTGAGACTTAATGTCTATTTTTGGAGACTCCTTTCCATTGTGATCAGCGACTTCGACTACAACTCATTCACCTTCTTTGCAAACCTTCCGATGGGCAATATTTATTATAAAATATGTGAAAAATTCGGCTCTGTCTGCGAGGATAACATGCTTGAGCTTCCCACACTCTACGGTGAGAAAGACATTGTCAATGTTGCTAAAACTCAACACCTTTCCTGTGCCTTACATTTATTACGTGTGAAAGCCTCTAAAAGCCTTACATTTTCTACTCCTTAGGAAAGAAGGGAGCGCTGGAGCTGGGTGGATGGGGTGTCATAATCATAAGATTTTTGAGTGATGGCAGTCAGCGGTTGGTGTAGGAAGGTGGAGTGGTGAGATTAATTGTTGCGGCCAAGTATCACCCCAGTCTGTAGCACCAGAGAAGAAAAGTAAGTGTTGAATTTAAAAAAATGGTTAAATGAACTGATAGTCGTTGCGCCATTGAAAAAAAGTATTATTTAATTTAGTACTTACTTCAATTATAAAAGGACTAATTTAATAGCTATTTTAAGACATATTTATCAACCAAATTATGGTTAGAGAATTCCCCTTTATTATTTTGAAGGAAAACCAAATATTTTTTTCTAAGAGACATTAAATTAACATTAAAAAGGAATGCGGATAGTGGTGGTAAAAATATTTTTAGTTACGTGTAGAATTTCCATTTATTAGATTAGGTATAAAAATATATTACCCTAAACGGAATTCAATTCATCGATTTTACGGATTACTAATTTGTCAGTTTTAAATTTCATATTCGAAACAATAACCATAATACTAGCTGTCCGATTGATATCTTGGATGGGACATTATATTGTATTAGAAATTAAATAAACAAAAATTTTATGTAACTGTAATCTGGTAGTCTGTCACCGATTTGTTAATATCAACTATTATCACAATTGATGTGGTTTCGACTGCATATTATAACAAATGTTTGACTCGGATAATCGATGTTGATTTCTTTTTAGTTTGCATCAAATTACCATGTGCCGTGGTTCAAATAATGACGACGATAATTTCCAATAATAAAGATTTCCCAAAATGGAACATATGTATTATTAATCTGAGAAAGCTAAAAAAAGTGATGTGAAATAAAATGGTTCGCCATTGCATTTATGTGTGGTATTGTTCTACATAGAAATGAACTAATGTCTTAGATGAAATTTAATTAACGTAAATAGATTTGTTGTTATAATTGTTATATAAATATAGATAAAACAATGTGGGCAAAATTTTCATCCAAATCAAGTAACTTTGGTCCACAATACAAATAATCACTGTAATTACTATAAATTCAGTGATTTTAAAGTCTTGGTCACTTTTCTTTATGCCTTCATATTATATTCTGTACATAACTGTAAAATATACAGCATTTGGTTTACAAATTAGTAATACTAAAAAGAAAATATTGCTAATCCAATTTATTTCAAGAAAAGTTTTTAAATTGTGTTTTATCATTTCAAGCTGACAGCTTACAAATTCAACAATAAAACCAATTATGTTGCACTTTAATTCATATTTTTGACACCAGGGGCTACTCAATACCTTTGCTTAACCAAAAAATATTCATATGGCATTAGTATTATCATGATATTATAGCAGCACCTTTTTCCATCAATCTTAGACCGATGGGCAAATTTACCCAAATTGATGGTACTCGATATACCAAAAAACATTTGATTTGATATAGAATCTGTAATATATATACATGAAAACATGGTCAATGCCATATAAAAAGTGATTTAATTTTATCTTATAATTTTCACATATTAAATTTATTGTGATATTGTTTTTTTTTGTATAGCATGTAACTGAAATACTACCGTCATAGACTGGATAGTCGGGGCATCAGGCAGGAAATTTTTGATAATATACCGTGATAATAATATGTACAGTGTTTAGTCAGTTTAGTGGTAAGGTCAAATGTTTGGAGGACAGGTCGGACCTCAATTGGTTAATCGGAGTGCCACTTACTAAGCTGCACTTGTTATGGCCATATATTATATAGTAGTCAACATATTTATGTACAGTGAACCCAAAAAATGTAGAAACAATCTATAATATTATAATAAAATTTCAATCAGAATACCTAAGCATATTTACTATTAGGTTTTGTAAAAATCCACAATTTAATCATAGAATCGGGTTCGCTTTCCTTCATCGCGAGCATTTTCAACTGACAATAGTCTTTGCCTTTACTCTTAGCTCTAAGAAAATCGTCAATGTTTTGCCTCTAAGAATAATCGACAATAACAAAAGTGACTTGTATAGTACGTAATTTTCCGGTCCCACAGACGAATGGTCAGGCGGTTTCCGACTTTAGTCCTACTCGTTAACGTTATCAAGGGTTAGAATTCTCTAAAGGAAGCCTTCAAACATTGATTTCTGTTGTTTTTCAACATTCCCTATGCGACCCTGAAAAGAGACGTACCGAGAGAAATATTAATTAACTATGACTATTTCCCAAGCCCACTATTCTTTCCTTACGTTCTCTGAAGAAAAGGGTATAGCTACTAACATGCAACCAATTATCGTTAAACTACTTCTGTCGATACTCACCGTATTGGGAGTTGTTTAAAAATAGTGTTTTGAGTTAATTTAAGTCACATATATGTACATAAAAATATTTTTATGTACAGTTATAAATTCTTATAAACTAGAGATGAAATGCGTCCGACTGGAGAAATAATTGACTATTATTCGACCATGCAGGGCCTTTCCGAGAAGTTCTAGGCCCGGGGGTATTGATATTTTTGAGGCCCCCATGAGAAAGAAAATATAAAAGATGTATACCTACTTACGTATTGAGTGTTTTTTTTAATATATTCATTAAATAATATGTTTTCTGTAAGCTTTTTGCACTTTAACTCTGGTAAATTCATTTATAATTATTACAGAATTATCTAGTTATTCACATGCTATCTGGTAATTTATATCAAGCGTTGCATGGTAGAATTTCGCTATTTGCAAGATTTCTTTTAAGAAAAATAATATGTATGGGAATATAATTTAAGACATCGACTGAGGGTATTCAAGGAGGAGGAATTTCAATATCAAATATGAATTATTCAGATTTTGTACACTTCCATGTATTTTGTCACTAACCACCCGGGTTTCGCCTTTCGGCATCTTCAGGCATTCGAGCACACGAATAGACTTGAACTGACAGACAGTAAACAGTGTCTAACGTTTTTATAGAAGATACAAATACGACAAATATTATTTACGAGATGAAATATTATAAGTCTAGGATCCACACTGATACTTGAATTAAAATGTCGAGAATCGCCTTAATCCTTATTTTGTAAACAACGCATTAACAGAGTGGCGAATTGCCGCTTCCCAACTAATATTAGAATTACCAGTGATTTTACAATTATAATAGCATTGTGGGTTTCGACAGGATGCAATTCGACGAAAGGATAAATATATACAATCATTCCACATTTATTGGCATCTGTTAGGTGATTCAACGTATAGGATGGACAACGTAAGTGGTTTTCCCCACACAAAAGCCCTCAGCTGACAGAATCTTTTTAGATAGCAGTACTTAGCTAGTTTACATGCTGGAAAGGGATATAAAGACTTAGTCTGTACCCACCCTAGCACTAACTTTAGTCAGGAAACTAGGAGTCCGCCTCGCGGACTCCACATAATAGTTTTAGTAGGAAAGTAAAGGGAGGGAAAAAAAATATTTGTATCTTCTATATAAACGTTAGACACTGTTTACCTGTCAGTTCGAGTCCATTCGTGCGCTCGAATGCCTGAAGATGCCGAAAGGCGAAACCTGGGTCGTTGGTGACAATGTACATGGAAATGTACAAAGCCTCAATAATTCAAATTTGATATATGGGAATGCTTAATTTGTTGCATAGTTTGCAATATTTTTTAAAATTTCAAAGCACTTATAGAGTAAAATCAAAATTGAGCCCTGATCAACAGCCCCCTCCTCCCCTCTGATGGGGCCTGAAACCATGATAATCGACGGTGTTTTAGCCAATTGGTTGATTAACAATTCTGACCCAGCCACTTGATGTAAGCCACTATCATATCGACACTCGCTACGTATAATCCCGTATCTGCAAATATGAGAATTTACAGGAGTGCATTTCAAAGGTTCATAGCGCAACTCACCATATTATAATATTTCGATAAAAACAGTTTTTACTTTCTCCTGAACAATTTCAATTTTGAAGGTTGCAGCAATTAGCCAAAATACCGTCGATATGCAATATGATATCTCTAAATATTCATGAATGAAGTTTTATGAACGTTCCGGTACCTATATAATGTTTACATTCACAGTTTGTATCAATTGAAAATAATTGTCAATTTAATATCTTGTCCCTGCAGGGTGCTTCAAAAGCAATACAACAAATAAGTCATTACCCTCTATAGTCGAGTTGGGTCTAGCTATTATAGTTATTCCACAGTTTCACAAATGAATAAAATGTAGCTTAGCAGTGATCCTGTCTTAGAATTCTTCTAGCACTAGTAACCCTATTTATGATCCCGAGATTAGTCATTAAGTGTAAATTCATGTGTTAAATTGTACACTTAAAATTTAACTTGCGTCCATTTAAGCTTCAATTGGAATGTGTATATGATTTAAAAAAATTTTGGGCATTGTAATGGTTTTCTGTTGTGATTTTGAATCAGCATTATATTTATTGCATTATTAAGGTAGGTTTTACCAGATGGTATCCAAAAAGAGGGCACGTCATTCAATTCGACATTAAAATATTGTCTTCCATCCATTCAAGAAGCCGTCCAAATTTGTCCTCCATTTCAAATTGGTTAAGAAAGGCTGTTACGAAATATGAGAAGGAGGGAGACCACAATACATTTATATTAGTTATATAAGCGTTATAAACATACGTACATGAAGAAACGGAGGTACACGTTGTAGTTAATTGTTCAACCTCGGGATTACGGGATTGAATAATTTGCCGGGATCCCTAACTAGCACCCATTGCGACAAAAGATAAAGTACTGTATAATAACTAATACTAAATCATATTTCTAATGGTAACTTTGTGGAAATTCATTTTTTTTTTATTACCAATTATGTCCACTTTCATTGTAGAGCAGATGGTAGGAGTCCATTGTATTGTATTGAGTATTCTTTATTACCTTTTTATAAATAGAGTAACATTATTATATGTACCGGAATATAGGACTAGGGATAGGCTAATCGATCCCCCTACGCCCTGTTTTTAGGATCAGATTGGTGAGGAGGAATTTTAGACATCACAGTCATCCATGACTTCAAGCACAAAACCATAAATCAATTTATGAAACTGTCCATACTGGTATTCAAGCCCTTGAAATCCGAAACCAAAGCCGACGATGTTAACTATTCAACTGAATACACAGCTGGCTGGGTCGGTAGAGCCCAAGATTCTTTTTTTATATACAATTCAAACTGACAGTTTTGTTATTCGACTATTTGTGTCACAACTAGTAATATAACCAGAGGAATAACAATCTTATCAATTTTAATAACTAATCAACTGAAACGTTTTCTACATTCCAGGGATTCATAAATTACTCTAATATTCAAGTATACTTAAATTACTAATATTTCTCTGGTCGGCTCCGTGGTGCAGTGGTTAATGTCGATGACTACGGTTATCTCGAGTTAAGTCTCGGTGCGGACAGTTTCATAAATTGATTTTTCAATCGATTTCTGTTCGTAATCATGAATCTTTGTGAAGTCTAAAATCCCCTCCCACCCATCCGATCCCAAAAAAACGAGGCACAGCGAGAGCGACTAGCTAACCACTAGTCCTGTTCTAGCCCTATCCTTATATACCTACTCTTTTCGATAAAGAGAGGTTGAGCAACTGAGTAACAAACAGTTCTCGTAGAATATTTCTTTTGAAATACCTCCATTAGGAGGCCATATGTTCCACACTAGGAGCGGGCATGGTAAAAAAAATATAAATATCTCGTCAATAAATGTTGCTTTAGCGATATGTGCTTTTTTCTACTTGAGGTAGGTTAACAATCTTATATGTAGCTTCTAAACTAAATTAAAAGAATTGATTTGTACATTTAACACAATTTTAAAGCATCAATAATTCAGATTAATTATGTTATCTAAGACAAAGTTTCATGTTTCAAACAATTTCAGCTGCAATAAAATGCAACATAATCAAAAGATTTCATTTAGCAATCAGTCAGCCATAACTTTTTTACTACCAATAAACTTTTCAATAAATGGGGACAATGACTTCATAAATTCGCACTGTAAATTTGACCTAGATCAGTGGTCACCAAACTTTTTGAGAAACTGGCCGGATTGAATTTTTAAATAAACTGGGGGGGGGGGCGGCAAGTAATCTTGCTTGAATCCAATTAGAATATTTATTTATATGTGCTTAGATATCAAGCACAAACATCAAGCGATGTGTACTCTGCAAACTTTGAAATACAACTGAATTATTTGGACTTTTCTATTGTTCTATTTTGCATTCTTGGAATTTTAATAAATGATAATATCCGAGAAATTTTCAAGTAAATGAACATCTGGTTGTCTCCAAGAATACATTTAATATGTAAATTCTTTCACTTTTCTTTTTTTTTATATCCATTGTGAAACATATGGTCTTCTAATGAAAGTCTCAACAGACGTTTTCTACGAGAACTGCCTGTTATCCAGTTGCTCAACCTCTCTTTTTCAAAGAGAGTAGGGATTGAAGGATAGGGCTAAGACAAGACTAGTGGTTAGCTAATCGCTCTTGCCATGCCCCATTTTAGACATTACAAACATTCATGCCTATGAATAGAAATCCACAAGTCGATGGAAAAATACATTTTTTTGAAAAATCAATTTATGAAACTGTTTGCACGAGACATCCGTAACTATAGACAATGACGTTAACAACTGCTCCACGGAGCCGACTTGGGTTCACTACCTGATCCCAATCATCGCAATTGATGAATTGAAATAATTAGTTGTCGGGAATTTACAACCAAATCATGAAATTTTATAAAATCAATATTTTCTATATGAATAATTCATATGCAAAAACCGGGAATTTTTGAAGGACCGGATGAAAATCTTTTGTGGACCGTAGTTTGGTGACCACTGACCTAGATTATTGAATGTTCAATTTTACAAAAGTATAGAGTATATTACTAAGCGTAAGCCGCCTACAGGTTGAAAATGAAAAATGTAATGTTACTTATTTATCATTTGTTTTCTTGTTTTCATCAACATTCACTTAATAATATGTATGGTAAAAAACAATATATAATATTTGTACCTCAGAGGCAGATGGATGCAACTGCCAAATACCAAATTGTTCAGGAGAGCCCTAAAACAATTTGTGTTTTGAATAAATACTCATACCTCCCAAGAAAATATACAGATTGAGATTATTATTTTTTTATATTCTATTTCAATTCAAGTTCTTCAGTAATATGTAATAAATAAATTTAACTCCGTTTTTTATGTAAAAATAAAGAAAAAAATTAGTATGGATTTGCATCCTTCTGCTTCTAGACATTTTGCCACCGTGGATTTGTATCTCATTTCTCTTTTTGTAGTTAAGTCAAAATAAAACAATTTATCTGCATAAATATAACAATACATATTACATTTAAAAAATATATTTTTATAAATTAGTCTGCCCGTAGACACAAATTTATTGCGAGGCAGAGATATGCAAAAAGAGTTGCATCCTAATGCAAATAGTTTAAATAAAAAACTATTCAGATGCAACTCCACTTGCATCCTTCTGCTTCTATTATAGATAATATGGCACTTGCATCTTTATGTTATGCCTATCTTTCTAGCAGTTAGCAATAAATAATGCCTTTAACATGATGAAAAACTCATTTTCGCCAAAAGTGGAGTTGCATCCGTCTGCCTCTGAGGTACAGATATATATTTCCCAAAAAAGACACAGCTAACCCATTTTATAGGAATATCACAAATCAAAAACATCAACAATATAATATATTATTATGAATATCAGTAGTGGCAAATAAAATTCAAGGATGGTACATGGGTGTAAATGAAAGATGTGATTATTTTCATAATTTTTGTTTCTTGTTCACAACATTGACAATGACACTTAAACTTTGTTTTGGATAAATAGTATAATTTAATAGAATACACGGCCAGTATAAACTCCAATACGATTTTGAAGTAATTTTCATATGCATGTATATTTTTAAAACCTTCGCAATATTATATATTTCTGGAAGAATGGCAGTAAAAAAAATATGTAGTTTTTATAATATAGTTTAGATTGTAAAACAAGAACAGATTTTTATATTTTTATAAAACATCTGTTTCAGTTCTCTTACAAGTATACATATATATTAATATAAAATTTATAATTTGTTGTACAAAAATACTTAAATCTCAGAAAGATCACAGAAGCTACATTTAGAAGAATACACGCTTAAGTATAACTCAAAAAATCTATATTTTTTATGTAGCCATTCTTAAGTTTTTCCAAACTAATCAATACCACACACCATAACATATGGTCGCAGTTTTATATCCATAAAACAATGCCCTTAATTATATAGATCAATGGTCGGCAATCTTTTTTCTAAGACGAACCTACTCTGAATGGTTTGCTGGATGAGGGAGTCGGGCGGTTACGGTAAAATGAAAATGCATTCAAATCGCGTGGGAAAGCACCCAATCAGTCTCATGAGTCAAGCGTGACCAATGTGTACTCTTGGCCACTTTACTTCACGCTTAAATTATTAGTTTTATCGTCGATTAAGTTAATAGCAAGTCAATTGTTACTTGAAATAAATATAAGGGAAGTAAAATTAGGCATATTGGCATTCGTTTTATCAGTTTTTGCATGTGATTTCCGTGGCATGATGATTTTTTTCCACTTATGCTATTGTTGAGATTTTCAAATGATTACATATTATGTATAACGAAATATATTTTTTGTTAAATTTTGATAAAATGTAGATTTTTTGCTTTTGTTCGCCTCATATAGCTGTCTGAAGATTCGTCACAATGCAGTAGTATTTATATAATATAATAGATGTCGCCCCATTCTGTAATATTAATGAGCTTACGATTGTGACAGATCCTTAAGTAATGCCGACCACCGATAGACTATTCAAAATTATTGTAAGAGCACACTTGCTTTCAGCTGCAATTATTAGGTATATATTTTTAAATCTATATTTCGTAATAAAAGGAACATACAATAAACATGTAATCCTTTTAGATATATTATTTTAAGTAGCAATTTGTGGGTTTTACTTGATCAATGTTGTTTGTTTTATATTCACAATAAAAATAAAAAAGCCCTTAATTAGATTATTGTATAACCACAGTCGCTTTCAGCTGCAAAATTTAAAAATTAATTTGTTTGTAAACTTCTTACACAAGATAACATAGTATAATAATTGGTAAACAGGAAAAAAATGTTGTTTTCCCTCGAAATCAAGAAAATTTTATGAAAATGAAATTATTTTTCGGATAAACTTAACGTAAATATTTTTAAAATACTTGATTGTTTCATTAAAAAAAAATACTATTACTAATAGACAATATTCATCTTTAACATAACATTAGTTGGATTTTGTAAGAAATTATTTTAACTTCGTTTTTATCATAACACTCACATAAAGTGTAACAGAGTTGTGAATTTTATTTCAGTAATACAAAAAACTTTATTATAACTAAAATATTTAATGCTTATGAAAACACAAGACTGAAAAATCTAACAAAATATATAACTTTAAAGGTATATTTTCAAAGCATAGCTTGTTAAAATATTTTCATTTATAATATACCCACTGAAAGATACAACTTAATGGCACATTCGTATATGAACTATATTAAAATGCATATGTTAAAAGTTTTCAACTTTAAAACAGAGTTTATTTCGAAATTTATTTGACACAAATAGAATGAAAAATCAACATGAGAAAATGGCTGATGCATAATTTTCGTTTAACATTGTTTACTCTACATCCTCAGTGAAATGTTATTAAAAGCAATGGCGACATTGCCTCACTTGTAATGTTCAACAATAGTATAACTATAATTTGGAGGTCTACAGTCGTACAGATTCCGGTTAATGATACAATTCCCTTTTTGAGTAGTATAATACTTAATCTGTTTTCAAAATAGTTCAGAATATAATACAGTAACTAGTTACACTACTAAATCCATGTTGAATTTAAAAAGAAAATGCCATATTACCGAATTAATTTGAAGGAAATGATGAAGAAACTAATAACGTTCCATATTTCCTACATTATGTGAATCGAGAGATTTCGTCGATTTCCGGACGACTACTCATATCATACGAAATCAATTCAGTTCTTAAATAATATTCACTATAATTTTTCATTAAATTCTTATGTCATTCGACAGAGGATTAAGAGTAAACGTTGAATTGGAAATTTCCTGATTATGAATTAATAGCAATTAAGTATATGTTGCACCGAATGTGTGAAATTTCTTACTACATGAAATGGGTAAAATTTTGCACATACATGAAATAAGCTAGCCCATTGCCTCATTAGTGAATTAAGCAAATTATCTACCGAGTGTGTGAATTCGGCATGAATTTTTCCGCCTAGTTCAGAAACTGCTCGGGTGGTGTTTTTTGCAACTAGACCAAATGTCATTGATTATATAAAAATACATCAATCAATAACTATAATGACGTTCATTTCCATTTACCATCCCCAAAATGTGTAGAACTATAATATGACAATGCACAAATCTTATTAAAAGGTATTTTCGCGATTTGCATCAGGCAATGGTCGATTTTTAATGTTTGTGTACGCACTTTATTTGACAGTTGTCACCGCTTCATAAAATTCAAACTTGGAAACATCCAAATTTTGTATGTCATAATTAGTGCAGATTTACTTAAATGACACCATAATCAGTAAATTTATTAAAACTGTAAACATGGCCAATCAATGACACAAACTAAGCTCGAGACTGCTCCACATCTTAACAGTCAGGCAGCCGGTCCCGTGCTGCCGCAGAAATTGTCGTATTACGGTAACATGCCACGCAGTGCACGACGAATCGCAATCTGCTTACTCAAAACAGACTGCTTGAGAATTTTTTTTTTGTTATGTTATTCAAGAGGGTGTGATTAAAGGCTACGATTTTCTGTGTAGAGTTTTTATTTAACCCTTGAAATGTAATATTTATTGCTTCAGAAAACTTTACATTAGAATATTATTTGTGATATTTTTTTAACCAGTCACAAATTAAAAAAAAACTCATACTCTAGGTTATTTCGTATCCTGGATTATTATGTAAATATATTTCAGTGTGGCTGGATATATCGTTTGTTAGAGTACACATCCTTATTTTCCGTGATAGCGATTTATTTTCGACACTTATCTTACCTGCACTGTAATTACGTGTTCATAAATTTATGTCAGGGTTAAATATAAATAAAGGTTAGGGTGGTGTCAGTTATATGTTATACAATATAATTATAAAATATTTTTCAATTTATACCGAAAAAAATAGTTCTGAAATTCAGTGATAATATTTTTTTCTCTAAAATAATAAAAATAGATTCATTTAACGGAGAAATTTACAATGATAATTTGTCTGATGCACCGAGCGATGCTGAGGGAAATAATCTCAATGATGATTTTGATGAGATTGAATGTGATAGTGAAAATGACATTGTCCCCCCACCCCGCAGATATCCACGAGTCAGGACTTTATCCAGCGACTCCGATAGTGATGATGACCAGGACAGGAATGATTTGTCAAAAATCAATGAAGCATTTTGTGGGAATATAGGAGTGAAAATTTTCCCGCAAGATTCTCAAAATGTCGAGCAAATAGCATCCTTATTTATGGGTAATTAATAATGATCTATTTGAAAAAATATCAGAAGAGACGAATAGGTATTACCACCAAAATAAAACTGGATTAAAAACTAAACAATAGATTGACACGACGGTACTAGAGCTAAAAATTTTCATTGGCCTAGTAATAATTATGAAGCAGGTGAGAAAAGACAAGCTTGCCGATTATTGGTCGAAAAATCCAATGATTGAATTGAGGTTTCCTGGATGCAATAAAAATGACTTATTTATGACTTTCATTTTGTCGGCACACTTGTCAAATGCACATAAGCCAGTGGTTAGTCATTATTATGTATTTCACATTTTTATTTTATTTTGCGTTGTCATAAGTGGAGTCAACATAAATGAAAAGATTGATTTGATTTTTTCACTATACTATTTTAATTTTAGAATCAGTTTTATACGTTATACGCTTCCCAAACTTTTTTGTTTGAATGAATTACTTCAAATGGTTATTAAAGATATGATTTTTTTTCGCAATGTATTCGCAAATTCGATTCGCACGCAAAATGTGCCGGATTTCGTGTAAGTTCGGATGAGAAAACGCCGGTTACCTGAGTGTTAATAACTCTAGCGAAATTTGACATTCGTATTAAAATTACTTTTTCTACGGTCATGTTGACAGTTTAAAAATTTAATACTTTTCCGAATTCACACACTCGGCAAATAATTTGCCTAATTCATGAATGCGGCAATAGGCTTTCTTATTTCATGAATTACGCAAAATTTTACCCATTCCACGAAATAAGCAATTTCACATATTCGGCCCAACATATATTACATTTTCACAATTTTATAACATTGTCACTAAATTAAATATTACGAAGCTATAAATATTTGTAGTGATGCAGGGTTATAGATTAATTAATATAGTGTTCTACACAATAAGTTACATAATACTTTCATAAAACATTCACTCATTAAATATACTGTGTTAGGTAACAGTAAGACGTACATATACAAAGCAGTTTTGAACACATGGCAAATGTTAAGATTATTTACAATTTCCAAGTCAAAATTGTCGAGTCTCTATCACAAGTAATATAAATGCAGATATCATGTTATTAAGCATAATATTCTTTTAGCAACGGGAAAGTAGTATCTTTGATTTGAATAAAACTTCTTAGCAAGAAAGAAAAAACGAAAAAATGTTTGCTTCAAAGTGAAATTAAGAAAGAAAATGCTTAGATTATGACAGTAGACAATGCTTGGTCATGGATTCACCAAGTGATCCGATAGGATAATTTGAAAGTCGGCATGCAAAAGCATATTTTCGAATAAATTATTATAATTACTTACTGAAAGGAGGTCTCTCCGAGTAATAAAATATTTATCATCTCATTTTAAATTAGATAGTCTCGTGATGATTACTATAGTAAACTAAATATTACCTTCAAACGCTTCACAAGTAGAACCTCTGGCAGAGCCAATTTTTATTTAAAAAAACTATGTTCTATCGACAATATTGTCTTGACTTGTTTAAATACCACACTGACATGTCATCATTATGATTTGCGCCGTATTTGACATTGAGGTTTTGTTCATATTTCGTAACTTCATCAAACTAAATGTGTTTACTAAAATATACAGTGGATTCTCGATTTAACTAAATCGAGTATTGATCGTTCAATTATATATATTTGTATTCGTCCGCAAATGTGCATAATTGTATTTATTTACAGATTTATATACAACAATGAACACTTTTATTCCTCCATGCAAACATGGTTGGGGGTTTGCTTATCTTTTAAACTGTGTAATTCATAAATCAGCATTTTACAGCATTCATTTTCTTATTCTTTTAATATGATAAAAATACATTTCAAAAAACTGTACAAGTTTTCATTGCTTTGGTTCATTTAAACAGTACAAATATTATGTAATTGTTTTCCCCAAAATACAAATATGTTTCAAATAGACTTTTTGAAACGACTAAATACAAATATTTAAAATGGAAAATTTCCGAAAAAGCAATAAAATTGTTAAAAACATACTTTGGTACCTTTATAGATTTTGAAATAGAATCTAAATGATGGTCAATGAGGTAGATAAACAATTGTATAACTTTAAGACATGGAAAGGAATAATCTTTGGACAGTAAAATAAACAGCTTTTAATAAATGTTGAGCGTCGTAACTTGAGCCAAAATATTCAGTTCATTTTCTTGTTCTTCTTGCCTAATATCTTCATCAGCTGCTTGCTCATGAAGTAAGGCTTTTCAGGCGTGCCGTCGTTTCTCTCGCAATCTTCAACTAAAAACAGAAACCATATAAAATTTTAATTAATGAAATACTATCCAAGAAAAGAGTTTAAAACTTTTCTTTCAATACCATACCAAATGGTAGGCAATACCAAAACTTGATATGTTTTTTTTCAGAATTCAATTTATGTGTAATATATGTGCAGAGAAAACATGCAAAGAGAAAAAGGACCAGTCAAATCAATTCTGCTTAATAAGTAAAATTCACACTGAAACATCACATTTTTCATCAAATTTTGTACAAATGGAGATTTTGTATTGGCTCTCCTTAACAGAACCAATTTTAGACTTAACACCGTTTTCCTTTCATACACAGAATTGTACTTCTTAGGAAAAAGGGTACTTTAAAAAAAAATAATACTTTAAATGCGATTATCTCTGAACTTGTTTTTATGAGTTAATGCCTTCTGTAAGTATAACCTCCTTATATTGAGCATATGAAGAGTCAAAGAATTAGTTAATCTGTCAAAAATTATTTATTCAATAGCCAATGAAACTAATAGATTTCATTTGATTGTAACCCTCAAAATTGAAATTGTTCAGGAGAGAGTAAAAACTGTTTTTATCGAAAACATTATACCAAAGTATTTAGAGTTCTACAAAATTTTATTAGGTAGAGCTATTTTGGCTTAACGCCATCGTCAGAACTATACTTGAACTTATTTTAGATTCGCTATTACTGTTTAAAAGAGATAGACAAAATTATGTCATCTCAGGTAAACAAATATCATATTTTTTTAAAATTAAATTATTCAAAGTACTAATTTTGTTTTTGGAAAAGGTGCTAAAGTGGTGTTATTAATTAATCATTAAAATAAATACATTGAAATATCATTAATTATGCTTAATTACATGAGCTTCCTGTAATGGTTTAAGTAAAGGTGATGAATTAATGTTTGTTTGGTCATTAAGAAGATATAGTAGGTTTTTCTGTCATTTCATGAAAATTGTTAATCGTTTTATCCTAGGTTTAATTCAGAATCAAATGTTAGCATAAATAATTAATATAAAATTTACACATTATTCGATTGCTATGTATCAATTTCAATTGACACTCCATATCGACAGTGTTCATATAGATGCCAATATATGTAACCTTCAAAAAATACGAAAATGAGTTAATCGGTTCTCATTTTAAAGACGGCAGAGTAGGTCTCGGCCAAATGATGTAAATTAGAAAAATAAATTGACCACTTTTTGGAAGGGAAACATTATTTTTCATTGGTTTTTTAGGTTTATGTAAGCCACTATTATATCGACACTCTCTAGGTATAATTAAGTATCTTTAAACATGCGAATTTACAGGGTGGCAACGGGGTTTTGGCCAATTGAAGTAACCCCCTTGAAATTGTTCAGGAGAGAGTAAAAACTGTTTTTATCGAAAATATTATATGCACAAAATATCATTAACTAACTAATTTTCGATAAAAACAGTTTTTACTCTCTCCTGAAAAATTTCAATTTTGAGGATTACATCAATTGGCCAAAACACCGTCTATATACAGGCATACAGAGTTAAAACAACATATTTTGAAGCCCAACTGAAGTCCATTTAGGTGCTAAACTGATTTCTACTGTACAAAGAAGAGTTAATGTAAATTTCTGTATATTCCTTTATAAGAAACATTATTAAACATTTTTAGTATAACTGATATCATTATGCAATAAATTATGCTGACAATAAAATTTCCATTGTATACTTACGGAAACATAAGAAGAGCGTATCCACTGCCATGGAGTAGACACTGAAGAACACGGAGGCGATGAGATAAGCTCCCACGCCGATAATCAGCGGTGGCACAAGGTCGTAGTGCAATTTATCCTCTGCAACGATGTTGAAGATGGCAGGAGTCGATAGAGCATAGAATGTGATCGCTCCACAGCCGACGGCTACCAAAATTTTTGATAGGAAGAAGAGGAAATCCGTCACCTAGAAAATAAATTCCAAGCAATTCAATTTTAAAAAGAAAAAGTGTATACAATTTCAAAATAAAGCGTTCAAAGAGAAATTCAAAAGATAATCACCTTGTCGAGTACGTAAACTCTCAATATATTTCTCATGAGCAGCGAGAAAGCGTCTTTGGCGCTGCCCAGAAATCCTTTTCCGTGCACAGCGCACATTATGTACGCGTTCTTGTTGATAAACCTTAGGAAGTTTTCGAGACACAAGAAAAAACACTTCAGACAGCACATGATGCACCTGGTTATTCCGTTGTCATACTTCTTGATTTTGTGGTCGAGGTATTCGAGGAACAATCGGATCAAACGGCAGATAGTGATGATGAGGGACCCAAATGCCACAGTACCCAAGTTGTATCTGTAAAATTTAAATAACAAGCAAATATTAATGGATCATAAGATCCTAGGCCCAAAAGTTCTATAATTTATTTTTGTTATATTTTCAGTGTTTTATACACTATTTTTACTTGTGGTGTGTCGCTGAAATCTGGAGAAAACTGTGGCATGCTGGGGGAGAGAAAAAGTTGCGACGCCACTGCCTTTGAGTACTAAGTACCTTGTGGCATTCAACGCTTGAGAGTTTGTGAAGTGGTGAGAATGAGAAGAAATATTATCATTACCTAAATGATCTCAGAACACTAGAAGTGAGAGTAAAGAATGGCACGTCAGATTTTTTGAAAGTCCAGTACCAGGTGGCAAATGTGGCAGCCAATATTAATTCTCCGAGACCCTCGATGAAGAATACCAGCCAGAAGAAACCGATGACATTCACAGCTATAAAACATAATCGGACAGGTAAAAAAATATGGCTTAATTACTTATTGTTGAGTCTAACTATCAGTAAAGTTAATCTTCATAATATTTTAAATGGGGACTTATTCAACAGAAAAAATCTCTAATAAAATACTAAATTGGCTCTTTTTAATGTTCATCAATTGTTTTTGCAAATAATAATTGATAAAACAAGATATGTTTTGAAAATTTCATATTATCATCCATACATTTCCTAAGACAGTGCTCCGCAACCTGTGTGCCGTGGCACACCGGTGCTTCGCAAGACGATCCCAAGTGTGCCGCGGCACAGTGCGTCCACAATGAAAAAAAATCGACAATTTTTGTTTTAGAAAAAATTAAAGAAATACGAGAGCTAAGATCTAGGTGGCTAAGATCTAGAATCTTTGTTTAAATTATTCTCGTTGAAACAAATATTGTATTATTTTGATATTTAATGGAAAATTTGTATTATTGTTTGCACTGATAGTGTAACTGCAATGATGAGGAATAAAATGGGGCTTGTCTCGTGCATAAAACAAAAAATTCTACTGTAGATGTTACACATTGCTTCATATATTGAGAAGCATTGAAATGGCAAAAATTTCCCAGTGTAAATATTGTAAGCAAAGAACAAATGTATCAAAATAATATGCATTGTCAAATCATTTGTTAAGCGTTCCATTACTTTGAAAAAGAAAAATTGCTTTTATTAAAAAATATATTAAATACTATTTCATATTCATCAAATAAAAAAAAATTAATAAATTGTAAGTTTTGTTTATGAAATTTTTGGCTTGGGGTATGCTGCGAAATATTAATGAATGCTTAGGTGTGCCGTGGGTGTGAAAAGGTTGCGGAGCACTGCACTAAGAGATGCCTTTCCCTTTAATAAAAACACCAAGTGATGGTTTTGTGGCGCCCGCTTCCAACAATACACGACAACAAACTAAATGGATCGTCAACACAAGATTGGTCATGTTTATTGGGAAATATTGTCGTCTACTACCTTCTAGGTGCGTAGTCCTGTTGTTAAATATCTGCATATATATTCGCAGTAGCACTAATAATGACCTGTGGATGAAATGGATTTATTCACCTTGAAACCAATAAATATATTGAGGATTAGTAGTTCCGCTGAAATGACATATGGCATTTTCACATTTACTGCTACACGACTGGACGAATGATTGCGGCTCACATACATCCCCCTCCTAAAAGAACAACAGTATTTGCAATTAATTTTTGAATTAGATTCATAATCCTTAAAAATAAATTTCATTAACGAGTATTCGAAGCATTTTTTTTATTTAAAATTTCATGATTTCAATATCTATAATGAAGGGCTTTGAACCGGGGCTGAACCGAAAGCTAAAAGCCGGAAAAATTGTTATTTTTGTCAGAACGAAAACCGGAATCGAACTGAAAACAATATCGGTTTATTCTGTTCGGTACATGTTCAAACACGTGGATTAACATGATCTTACTCCCCACTTCAGTCTTACGTCATGGCTCTTGGACTCTTGGGTCACTCACTATTAATGTTCCCTCTAAGCTGGGCACGCAGCAGTTTGAAAATACGCGCGCACTCGTCCAGGGTTTGCGAGCACACCAATACCTCTATTCAAATAATCTTTACAATAACCCGAATTCAGTTACAAAATCTCTCTCGTTTTATTAAAACATGTGTTGAACGTTATAAAAGTGGTTACCCGAAATGCCTCTATTATTAGAAGCAACACAGATGTTACTACCCTAAATCATCAATTGTTGGACTCTTACCGATAAATACTGAGGGTATTGCAATTGCAATACAGCAAAAAAAAGTCCCGATGATTGCCGAATAAAACTTACTCAAGTATAATATATAGAAAGGGAGGAATGTTGAACACTGAAATGTTATCTTCACTGGAAAGAGACTTTTAAAATAACTCTGATATTGATTGAAAAATATTTGTATCAAATATTTTGAGGGAATGTTACGAATGTCAGTTATACCAAGATCATGATGATGTCGATTGGAAAGAATTCAAAATCATGTTGCTTATTAAGATAACGGAACAGTAGTGTGGAAGGGTGGCGAAGATTGAACTTTTGCAATTGCATTGCGAGTTTATTTCCTCACAATTTGTTACTAGCTAGCTGTGAAAAGAGCTTTTCATAGTTGAAATTAATAAAAAAACTATTTAATATTAAAGGTGAGCAATTTGCAATTAAAAATGTGCAGTACGTTCAATATCACACTAACGGACAGAAAAAATAGATTTTGATAATATTGCTGATGATTTTGCGAGCAAAGTGGGGAAAAATAAATTTGCTTTTTTTTTTCAATGTTATGTTGGTAAAATCTACTGAATGTCTTGTTATAAATTGATTCAGAATTTTTAAAAAGTTTTTATATTAAATACCTATTATTGTTTTGTAGATAAATAATTTTGTATTTCCATATAAAAAATAAATATAAAATTTATTTAAATGACTAAAAGATTTTTGACATATTCGAAAATCAAACCTGCGGGACTGTAAACGACGATATTGTGAAAATATAGTTTCATTTCTTTCAAGAAATTATATTTATACATACAAAAATTTTGCCTGCGGCGCGCTCTTCTCCACCGTAATGATTGATGATTAAAAAAAAACTCCAGCCGACACTATTGTAAATATAAAATCATCATTTTTGGAGGAAAAATGGGGGGGGTTGTTTGTTTAATTTTTTTTTTAACCCTCAGATGTTGAAACGTTCAGTGAGTAAATCAAATACATATATCGTCTAGTTTCTCCAAAAGTAAGAAAGTTGTAGAGGAGTCAAGCTGAAATGGCTTCCAATTAGAAATTTCATTCTGCTTATTTTTTCCTTAATTTGTGATTTATTTTATGTGAATAAATAAAATGAAATTAATGTTATTTTTTATGTTTTATTTTAATACACGTTATTTAGAATTATCAAATGATCATAATTTTAAATATAACATACAACGCAAAACAAAAAAAAACACTTTTTTGACATATTGATGTTTGTAAAAAAATTGAAATTATGCCGCGCAGTTATTGGAGTGGCCTGCGCAGCCTTTAAATTTTCCGCCCAGCTAGCCTCTCGTCTTAGAGGAAACATTACTTGCTACCATTCATACGTAAGTAATAAAAATTTATGGCTACAGCAGTGCGGAGCAGTATAACCATTGTTTTTGTAGCATGGTGTGGGGTTTATCATACAAGTACCATAAAATGTTCTGAATTATGATAGAATATAAATTTTTAATACAAATAAAAACATTTAAAAATTAATCACTCGGAGCTGAACTAAAAACTGGAAAACCGGAACCGAGCTGATATATATTTTTTTACTTAAACCGGAATGAAAAAAAATAACAGTTCGAAGCCTTGGATAATAATGTAACAACTCACCTTGAATCCACAACTTTCAAGACAGGCCGTTTCGTTATTTCCATAGGCTCTGTAGTTAGGTGTCCCGATGGAAGTGAGATAAAGACACACTACGACACCTAAGCCCAAAGCTAACACTTGGAAGACCCACGGGAATATAGGGAAGAATAAGGTAGATTTGACACTTCCGACTGCCCTGCGAATCAGATAATTTAAAAACAGTACATGTTTAATGGTATTTTGAAGAGAAGGTGTTAAAGGTACAGGTAATGCTACAAAAGACACAAAAAGCAATGTTAGATAATGTGTGTTGCGCTAAAAATACTAAAAAAATCAAACATCTATCAAGTTTATTATGTAGGAGTGAGACATTTGATTGTACAAAAAAATTAAGTGAGTGCAATAATTAACTAGATGCAGCATCTTAGGGCATCAATTTTGGCACTAATTTCAAAAAGGCCGGCAGAGAAAAAGAGAGGGAACTTGCCAATTGGAAAAGATCAAATGATAATGCACATATTATAACACTTACTTGCTTCCTTCCTTGATCAATGCGATAGCGAGGATAATCCTTTTCCTGAGGAAGATGATCATGACGAGGATGATAAATAATGTGATGCAGGCCGCGATCAACAGCACGAGCCACGTATCCTTTTGGGCAAACACCGACTGAGCTATGGCATTTATGTTTTGTCCCGGCACCAAGCTTACTGGGTGGTCTCGATAGTATGCAAACTGGGTATATGTTAGATATATACCTGCAAATATAGACATATGAGATGAGGGTTTACTGTTTTTTTTTTTATGAAATCACAATATTAAGTTACATATTAAAAATTATCGGCAAGATATATTTGTCAGTTGAAAGCATCACAAAAAAAAACTTACTGTAGCATAAAAGAGCTATGGAGCCCAGGATTGAAAACCAAACAATCGGAGCAGCCACCCATCTCAAAAGAGTAATATAGACGAGGCATATCAGCATCACAAACACTAATCCGAGGACGATCCACCATCTCATGCTGACCAGGTCTTCGATAATCATTGTGCCCATCTTGATGGAATAAATTTTTTTATAGAACCATTCATATTCAATTATAATATTCATCATGAGGATATAAAAAAAAAGATTTCTATTACAAATCTCTAAATCAATTGAGAAGTACTGGTCAAGAAAAGATTTTTTAATCATTAACATGTTAAAAATCATCCAATAGACTAATGATCTAAATTTAGAATTAATTAAAAAATCATAATTATGCAAGTTACTTGTTTCTTGAACACTTAATGTATACAGAAGAAGTAAATAAAATGAATTTATTCATAATAAAACTGGCCAATAATGTACTGCTGTTGTGATAAACCAGAGTTGTATAAATAAAGAAGAAAAAATGAGGCAGTAAAAATAGTTTCAGATTTTCTCAGTCACTGATCAATAGTATAATTATTTAACACTTTATTCCCGCCCGATTTATCCTAGCATATTAGAGGTCTGCACGGGCCGAAAGTTGATAAAATTACCCGACCCGACCCCGAGTCTTAATACCTCACTTGTTACCCGAGCCGGACCCGAAGCCTAAATTTATATATCTCGGCCCGGAAAAAACCCAATTAAAAAAAAAAATACAGTACCATAAAATTGATTAACCCAACTTTTTCACATGTAGAAAAATCTATTATTTCATGGAATGATTTCCACATATCACCACAGTCACCACTTTTCAAGATTTTTTTTACATTGTTGAAACTCATTTTGAACGAATAGACAGCAGATACTGAATAATATCACACTTTATCCATTTACGAACTATTTTAACTTACTATCTCGGCGATGATTAAATGAACAAAGCATTGTTTCACAGATCAGTAACAATTTTATGAGCTCAGTTTCAGGTTACCAAAATATAAAATGATGTCTCCATACTTATCAAATAAAAGACTCTATTGTGGCCAATGCTATTCGAAACGTAATAAATTATTTTATTTATTGCCTTTTTGTTCAGCAGTATTTAGTTATCAAGAGTACTCATGATCCTAACATAGTCCGTAATATTTTTCTGAAGAAAAAAATCCCTTACTCGGGCCCGGCCGAGCCCGAATATCAATTGTCTCTACCTGCCCGAACCAGGTCCACGGGCCAAACCCGGGCCCGTGCAGACATCTATAGCATATACTCGGAAGCGTTGATTAGTTATTTTATTAAATAACTCTGCGCATATTTAAAAAAATTTAAACTTTTTTAGTGTTTTCTCAGTGGTGATAAAGTAATAATATTGAGAGTTTACTTGAATAATACAAAATAAAAAAAGATAAAACTATATTCTAACTACAAAACAAGTGTGAAGACATTTTTTTAAATATATATAATTGATATATCTAATTCTTTGGTTATAGTCTATTATTACTTACAATTATTATTTCTCTATGAAATAGAATTTTTATAAAAAAAATCACACTTTTTGATATTTTTCAAATATATTAGATTATATGTAATTACGAAAACGGTATAATGTCAAGGTATTCAAAAAATCTCCGAGAATACTACAAAACAATCTGGTACAGCATACTGATAAGGGACTGAAGTATAATTTTCAAAAATATGTTTCATAACACTAAATTCCATTGCATACTATTAAAAGAATAGGAGGAGTCTTTGTTTGTTCTGTCATGTTCATAAAAATCCCAATATTCATAATAATGATATATAAAACAACCAAAAGAAATTTAAGAACTTGCTTTGCAATAAATAATAATGTTTTATTACATGAAATTACTGTGAATGTAAATTCTGAGCAATGAAACATATGCCGATAATTATTTCAAACCAAGTATTTTGTACTGATTGCTTCGATTCACGACAATGTCATGAATACCTAGCAGCCAATAAAATTTTCAAAAAAAAAGGAAATTTGTTGAAATCACAGTTTATGTTTCATTGCTAAGAATAGGTCATTAGCTATTAGCTGTTGTTTTGATTATGATGACAGTATAGAAAGCGATGAAAACGGAATCTGTCGACAAGAAAAACTTCCAATCATTCGCTAACCACTGTGCAGCTCAACTATTTGTTTGTGATTATTTTCCATATACAGAAAAACTATTGTTAGTCAAGATAATGTGAAGGACCTATTTATAATAAGAATAATATAATGAATTATTTCATAGCGCGTGCAATATTATGCGGTATTCACATTCAGTGTGTATGATTTATCACTCTTGCTTACAGCTAACAGTTCACCAGGTTTGAAGTCAGGTTAAACCTTAACCAAATGAAAAGAAATAAATGAATCTATGTTACTTTTTATTACTAGAGGTTATTTATTATGATTGAATCAATTACTGCAGTCGACAAGAAAGATATATGTGGTATAAAATGGATATGAACTGCGGAAAATTAAAAAAGAAATGGTATAGCAAGTGGGCACGGTCACATAACCTCTATAATTGGTTCAAATACACACCACCAACAGATCATTTCAATGTATAATGTATAGCTTTGGAGTTTAGAGTACATGGGATAAAGCTATATATGATTTTTAGTCGAGTGTTAGATAATGAGACAACTCATACTGTTGCCAAATCAAAAAGCATAGCTTGGGTCCAATACATAATACTCTATTCCTGCTGTTAAATTGAATGGGATGGATATCAGAATCCCAGCATTCTAGCATATTAGCAATGGTAGCTGGCACTGTCTTATGGCGGTCAGCATAACTGTTACCATTGTTTGTGATAGGTATACATTAGGTAGTAGATTTATATAATGATTTCATTCATTACTTATGCCAAATCAATGTATGCAATGTGTATAATGGGGTTTCATCTATGTACTTATATGAGGAGTACTCTAATGGTTCTAAACTTGGCTGATTTATCAGTTAGAATTTGAACCAAATGCAATTTTGAATCAGTTCACTGAAAAATTAAATCAGATATTTCAATTAAAAGTTTTAGCCTTCAACAATTCCTCCTACAGTTAGTATAAATAATTCTTGTTAGTTGTCCATAGATTATATCAAACCACAGTATTTCTCTCCACGTTGTAACATTTCACAAAATCTTTGTCCTTTGGTTTAAGTTTGATCACATCTTATTGTCAAGTTGTTGATGACAATACCAACACCACCGTAGGGCGTCACGGATTATAATATTTGAATGCACAATGCAGGAATGCGTTTTATTCGGAATAGGCCAATATTCTATACCTGATTGACTTTGTTGAGAATGTTCATATTTTCTTCGATGATATCTGCTTTCTCGAGGGTCATGAGTGGTAATTTGGTGAGATCAGCGTAGTTAGTAGGAAGGCACCGCTTAGATACTGCAAAGGCACGCAATAAAAATAGTATGCAGAAGTTTTATCCAGTCCAGTAATGTTATATGCATAAAAAAGAAAGCTCAAAATACAATACTAAGCGAAGGAGTTACCAGGCGGACGGAGGCAGCCATTGCTTAAGAATCCTCATACATATAATACAAACAGGTCTACAAAAGCACATGGAAAAAATCTACTAGAAGAGAAGTAAGTTTAAGAATACCACATGTTCATAAGCTGTGGACATATTTGAAGCAAATTAAAGAATTGTGCCAAACTATCTCAAACTAATGAAGCGAATTTGCAGCTATGTAATTTTTAAGCAACTGTATCACGATAATATTTGATCTATCAATTTTGAAGACAAGAGTATTGTCATATTTTAAGTGAGTGAGGGGCAGAACGTCGAGAATCGTTACAATTGAAGATGGCAATTCCATAAAGAAATTCTTATCCAAATAGGGATTCCAAAAATCTGTACCCAGTCAGACCCAATGTCACTATTACGGATGGATATCTTCTAACAGTTGAATATCATTGCACTTTATGAAACTTCAGTACAATATTTTATGAGGAATTAAAACACAAGAAAGCGGACTCAGTAGCCCTTTATTTAAAAAATGGTGATAGACTCGATTCGCCATGTGCTGTGGAAATAATTTGGCACTAAAATTTCTTCTGTTTTATTGGTGTAACATGTAGATATTATCTCCACTTATTACCTAAAAATAGCCGAGATTATACAAAAAAATTTGAGATCAATTTTTTCGCAGTTTTAGTATAAGCTAGGTGAAATCATCTGCGAGCAATAGGGTTAATAGCATTGAATTTTGTGTGCGTCTAGGCGGTTCCATGACCAAACAGAACATGACTAATCAGAACATGACTAAACAGAATATGATTGAACAGAACGAGACAAAACTTTTTTTCATGTTCTGTTTAGTCCGGTTACCGTCTAAGCATATTCATACTTCTTTGTTTTCCTTCCTGACAAAAAAGAGATCAGCAAAACCGGCTAGAATGAACCCAATGTAGGTGTCCAAAGGGGTTGTCCTAGAAATCATTTTATCAGCAATTTTGTCAGCATCTTTGATGCACACGTCTACAATATGTTGCCGAGTTGCTGTCGCTGATGTTTTCTTCGTTTTGTCGCATGCCAAGATGGACAAATCACCAAAACACCGACTGATAACTTTTAAAATGTAAAACATTCTCATTAAACACAAAACTTATCTTACTTAAAGTTGTCATTATGGTAACATCGCTATTTCAGTTATTACAGTGGATTTTCGATCTATCATTTTTGAAAACAATGAAGGTGCTTAACGTGGACAACCTATATTATTGTCTTTTGTTTCCAAAGGGTAACAATAATTTTTCTACATTGCAAATATCAGCTTTTGATTGGTTACTGATAATGTAAGAATAAATCTAACTCGTTTAAAATGACTCATTTTTCAAAGATTAAAAACTGTTCCTGATATTTATTATTTTGTCCGACTCCAAAAGAGCATGAGAAATCGACGAGACTCTTTGAGGATAAATGCAGTTGACAAAGTATTAATTGTTTTTGCATCTCTGTTCAAACATGACATTTCTACAGGGCATTGGCCCATTACATTGGTAAGAAAACAACAGTTTCAGGATCAATCAATACGACAATTCTTTTGCTGTTTAATAAGAGCATTTTTCAACACGAAAGATCGAGGCACCACTGTATATTTTAAGTTTTGGTGGATGCTATTTGTGAATATTGTTGGAATAATATGTTTGCATTCTTAATATCTTCTACAGTTACTAAATTTAAATATGACAGTTCCTAACTGAAGAACCGTGTTAATTATTAGAAAAATGTTAGTAACTGATAACAAGTTAAAAAAAAACATCAAAAATGGCCAAAATAAAAAACAACACTGCTACAAAAAGCAAACAACAAATATTGTAATAAAGAGCCAGCGCAAATTTTCAACATAAAAAGTTAAACTAATATAAATTACATTCTTAGATAATATCAATATGGCTATTATTTTGACAAGCCTAAGGTTAAGTAAGTACTCTGACTGCATGAAGATTTTGGATCAGTTTAAATAAGTGAGTCACCTCATACATTACTTTTTGAAAATCAATCTGCAGATAAGGTACATTGTGCACAGGGCATTATCCATTTTTTCAACTGACTTATTCAAACTCCAAAATTAAAGAATGTCAGTGAAGTAATTTGATAAATATTTTTGTTTGTAAGAATCCAACATGGCGGAGATTTTAAGCTATTGCACTACACAATATACACAGTCAACGAACACAAAATGAAAAACAAGGAATGAGAGCTTAACAGTGCTACAATTACAAATTAATAATATAACTAAAAGCTGTTTTTTTGTTTTGCAAAACAGAAACATGTTTCACATAAAGATTAATTATTGAATTTTTCCACACAGATTATACAAAAAATGAGCGACATACAATTGTATAATACATGTACAATAACCCAGCACTTCTTTGCCGAGACATTATCCCTGACTTCATGGGTAGAAGAACCTTATTCCTTTGATAAAATCATCAACGGATAATGACATCTAAATCGATCCTGCAGATTGCAAAATAAGACCGAGAGTGGGTTAGTTCTAAGCAAAAATTACTCTGACAGATGTTTAAACAAAAAAACATTCGTCAATTAAACGGTAGTAGAATTGTGGAATATTATTGTACAACACAAGCGAGGTGTACCATTACTGAATCAATAATAATTTCTATGTCATAACATTCAGACATTGCATTGATTTCATGTATGGTAACAATGGCTTCAATAAAGCAGCATTTTTTTTAAATTACTGTAAACAATACAAAACACCATTTGCTTCATTTGATAAGTGACCTGTACTATTGTACCGATTTCGTGATGTTTGAAACAGTTTTATATATCTGTCAAGAATAAACGTTTATTAAAATGTAAAACCTTATTCCAAATTAGACGATTTCTTACTTGATTTGCTCTGAAATACATCTCTGGCGCATCGTTTATCATCAAGATGATCGAGCAGGGTCTTTTTATTAGATATAGCTGAGAGGTCTGTTTCAGGTGTGCAGACTATTTTTTTTTTCAACGCGTTCCAATCTGGGTTGGGATTATTTTCAATTTCCAAGTAGAGAATGTGCTCTTCCGGGCATTTGCTCACACAAACCTGAAAAGGATAAATATTTCTATAATAAGCAATACACGCTGGATGCTCGTTTTCGATTGTATAGAACATATTATTTTTCGAATCAAATAATCAATTTTCTATGGATTCGGCGGTAACTTTGTGGAAGTTCATTTTTAATATAAAATTAAATTAAAAATTGGTAACTTAGTTATTCCACTTGGTTTATCACTAACGTGACGCGTTTCACCTCTTTAAGAAGCATCTTCAGACTAACCGTATCATAAGGTTATTTATTTCTAAAGTAAACGATGTTTTAGTCTTAAAAGGGTGGAGGAGGTGGGTTTTATTACATTCTACTGGACGTGTGGAAGGGGGTAAGCTATAAACATTGTTACACTATAAACAAATCAATTACTGGCACCTGGATGTGAAAAACCCAAGACGAATAAATTTAATAATGGCGAGCCACCTGTTCTGTTTAAAATGTTAATTACTAATCCTCCATTACTGTTGATGGTTTTATTGATTTCTAAAAATTCTAAGCTATTCATTTTAATACCTTTTTATTTACACGATGGAGTATTTCTACGTTATTATTTTTATTAAAAGTATGATCATTTTCAATTAAATGATTCGCAAACTCTGAAAAATTATTACTTTTGAGACATCTGATATGTTCTTTAACTCCAATATTAAAGTTTCTAGCAAATAGCAAATTCTAATTTATTTAAATTATTAATTTTTAAAGTAATGTCCAGAAAATTTAGCATTTTTTGATGTTCGACTTCTAAAGTGAATTTAATGTCTTTGTGTATCGAGTTAATATGCTGCAGGAAGGTGTTAAGTTAGTTGTCTGTCCGTGCATATCCAAATGCAAAAGATATCGTCGACATAACGATACCATTTTAAAAATTTTTTGATTAAGGGATATTTTGATTTAAACAGATTATTTTCGAAATAATCCATGAAAATATCCGCAAGCAATGATGAAATTGGGCCCCCCATGGGTAAACCTATAGACTGTTTATAAATTTTTCCGTTAAACTGAAAATAATTTTGATCTATGCAAATATTAAAAAGTCTAAGCATTTCTTTAACGACGTTGCTGTCAATATCTGAAAAAGTTAACATTTCATTGACAATACTTTTACACTCATTTGTCGGTACGTTGGTAAATAAATTTGTTATGTCGAACAATACTAATTTACAATTACTTGTAAGATGTAAGTCTTTAATTTTATTAGCGAAATCAATACTATTCTTAACAGTATATGTTGGTTTGAAAACCTTATACGAATTAAAAATGGCATTCAATTCACAAGCTATATTATATGACGGGGCACTACAAAATGAGTGGTTTATGCAATTTGGGTAAGTCAAATTATCTAGGTGGTTGTGGGTTTCAATTTATAACTTTAAATTTAGTTGTATGAAAAATTATTGGACAGTTTTTTACACATGTCTTTACCTCCTCTTGAAATTTGGATGTAGGATCCCTGTTTACCAATTGAAAGTGGTCACTTTTTGATAAAAAGTCTTACTCTAACGTATTTAAAACAACTACGGAATTGCCTTTATCTGCTTTCGTTAGAGAAAGGTTTTCGCGACGTAAAGTATCTTTAATATTTTTCGCCGTCCGCATATATGACGTCGAAGTTTTAATGGAATTTAAATCTAATTATTTTATGTGTTGGGCACATATATGTTTAAAGACGAGCAGCGGTTGTTTATATAACGCAACATCTAAATCCACAGCTAGATTTTCGATACACTTTTCTACTTTGTTATTTGTAATGTTAAATTTTAGGCCTTTCGAAAGGAGGCTCATTTCAGAGTCATTGTATTTATAAGTTGACAGGTTTTTCATGCGATCAAAGAATTTATGGGAACTGAATTTTCCTGAATTTTGCGGTTCCTCAGGAGATTGTACTTTACTGAATTGAATTAATAAATCTAATTTTTTATTTAATGTCAGTCTATTTGAATGGGACAATTCGCTTCCAAGTGTTCTCACACTGTCATCGAATGTATCCCGTTCAATAGGGTGTAAAATGTGCACTAACTCGAAATGTAAGAAACCAAGTGAAATAACAAAGTTATCAATTTTTAATTTAATTTTATACTAATCAATTTTCATTTGTTTTCAATACGTGACAGTGTCCTGAACATATTTCATTTATTTATTATTGTTAAAAATCGACTTTCTCTGCCATAACTGCATCAAATTACTATATGCCGCGGTTTAAATACGCCAATGATTACTTTCGATAGTCAAAATTTAAAAAATTGGAAAGTGCCCACTGAGAAAACTTAAAAAGAGAAATGAGACATTCAATCTGAAACCTATTGAATATATATTATGATAATGTAAATTAATAATTTTCTTTCTCCATATCTAGGTCTATATTGCTTGTTTCCAACTGCATAAACTAATTACACATTTCATTAATTTCCATAAGGGCCCCTCAATAATTAGAGCTTAGACTTTAAACATGGGTTTTTTCTTGATTCGTATGTGAACTCCATAGATAAAAAACACCTATTTTGTTGGTGGGAAATATAAGGCAAGAACAAATATTATAGAAGACAGGTCTTTTAGTAAATATGTACTGCACGGGAATAAGCCTTCAAATGATATTTTTGACTACCATTTTTTTTTGGTTTTGCTCTCGATTCAGACTGAAAAGGTGGAATATTAAAAAATACATATGTAGAGTTAAGCATAAACATTATCAGCTTACCTGTGTAGTCGGACATCCATTTATGGATACTGAAGGGTTCAAACACTTTTTCATGTCGAAGAACACCAAATAGGGTTTATCATCGACACCGGAATCGAGTCCGCACTTTCTGCCAATGGAATCCGTAGGCACGAGGAGCCTTCGGACGTCTCCATTAACAATAGCTGTAGGACAGAGTAAACAGAATTATTTTATTTGCGTATAATATTAATTATTTTTTAATTTATTAATTTAATAGTTTACAAAATGGGAAGGAATTGAGCATAGTTGACTTTTAATTGGAAAATTGCTGTTGACAGAATGTTAAGAATCAACATTTTTTCTTGTCCTTATATTTCGGGTATGTAATATTTGTCAAAATACTAACACAACAAAAGACCAACACCATCTACAAGCCTGCATTATTTGCTAATATTTTGATAAATTGTTTACTGTCAAAAGTCCTTCAATTATTAACTGGTGAGTGCTCGCGATGAGCGAATCCAGAATCCAGCCCTGATCATTATAAAATTGTACAAGTAGTACAAAACAAACTGCCTTTCATCCAAGAATTGACAGTTAACACCATTTAACTTTTTAATTTTGTTTCAAAAAATATCTGGCATTACAGCTACAGCCAATGCGCCACATATTTTGAAAATAGGAAATTTTTTTCCATGTCCGCTCCCAATGTGGAGCATATGGTCTCCTAATGGAGGTATCTTGACAGAATTTTTCTACGAGAACTGATTGTTACTCAGTTGCTCAGCCACTCTTTTTTCGAAGAGAGTAGGGATAGAAGGATAGGGCTAGGACAGGACTAGTAGTTAGGGAGGACTCAGACTACAAACAGAAATCCATAAATCGATTGAAAGGTCAATCTATGAAAACCGTCCGCACTGGGAATTGAACCTGAGACATCCGTAACCGTAGCCAGCGACGCTACCAACTGTGCCGCGGACACCGACGTTGGAATAAATTATACGAGATAAGCCCAATGAGAATTTTGTCGCTAAAGTCCAAGATCACAGATTTATATTGAAAAAAATTTAATTTGATATTGACCTTGCTGGAATTTGAACCAGGACACACCTGGTCGCTAGAGCAAAGCCACAGATAGACCAAAGAGGCGGACAATTATATTATTATATGACTGTTTTGTATTAAACTCATAACGGTCTATAGACTAGATGAATTCAATGTTATCGCGTGAATATAACATTAAAAAGCAAAATCATGCGTCAAGCATTTTAGAATAATATTGGGAATCTTCAATCTTCTTCACGTGTACCATTCAAACATATTTCGTCTATCCTTTAAGGTGGAAAGTATGTTTTACTCACCGTATCCGCTGACAGCTGCCCACGCGACCAAGAACACGATGAAGGCGAGCAGGCATATGACATCTGTGCAGGACCTCCGGTGCAGAGGTCCTTTGAACGTAGGGTCATATTTGATAGGGTCCCCTGAAATGAAAGCAGAAATGGTCATCATATGATTTGTGTAGCAGATTTCATATTGGCACAGGAAATTTTAACTGTTTAGGACACATAACCGTGAACTTTTCATTTGCTCTACGGTAAGGCAAAGAATTTTTTAAATGGGAACCCTGAAATGGAGTATTTTAATACCGTGAAATTCTTTATTTTTTTCAAACAGGACACAGGTTGCATTCAATTTCAGTATTGTTGGCCGAGTTAAGAAAAAAACAGCAGTAGTTACCGATGTAACATGTATAGCGGGTAGAAGTGGGTAATACGTGTAATTGAATGTTGCACATCTCTTAAAATGGGAAAAGTATTAAAAAATCACCTGCATAATGTGTTGCAACATATTATGAAATATAATATAAATATTACAAATTATTAATATTATTAAGCAGGTGGCTCTAAAGATGTTTAATTTGACATTTGTGATGTCATCATAACAATGCAAACTATGTTGAAGTCGCATTGATGTCGGTTTATGGCAACAGTCACAAGTAATTAAATATCATAGTAAAATCGTATATTGCATTAAATTACTGTGTTCTTCGACTCAATAGAGAAGAAAATTATGCCTTAAACAAGAGAATGCTCATAATGTCAAAGAGAAACTATTAAAAAACACATGTGACGGTTACAAATATATACCACAAATATTCTTTACGGTTTTATAATAAATTTATTTAAAAAAAATATTTTACATTTGATAAAACTAATAAGTCACCTTTCTTTGGTACAGTGCTGATGTCTTCATCACCACAGCCACACATAATTTTTTTCACTAACCTACACTTGTATGATTAAAATTACAGCTACTTTTTAATATTACTTAATTTATTATAGTCGCATCCAACGCTAGAAACACACAATACATCAATGATTGACAAATGTGCCATATAGAATATGAACTTATAAATGTTTATTTTTAACTTGGTAACAATAAATTGGAATTTCTATAAATTGCTAATTGTAGCTGAATATATTTTAGAGGTATACATATTCTCTACATTGGACGTGGAAATGGTTAAAAAAAAAAATATTCTTCATCAAAAATAAGTAGGTATCTATTAAAAAATCGCGTTAACCTGAAAATTTGTCATGGACGTGTATAATATTTGACCGTGTCAAACCGAAACCATGTAAATGGAGTCTAAAAATTGTTAAAAAATTAAGATAGGGTCGTTTCGCCAGTGCTCGGCCAGTCAAGCGATATGTGTACTTTCAAAAGGGATTGTGAGTCGATGAATGATAAATAAATATTTTTTTCGCTGTTATTCCACTAAACAGGGATTAAGTAATGTAACCAATTAAAAATAAAATAGTTAATATTGTACCAAGCATAAAATAATAGAAGTTTACAAAAAAATGTCAATTGTCCCAGTGGTCGGCCCCAAAAATCTAATGGTCGGCCTTTCGTTTCCCAGTGTTCGGCTACCACTATGAAACTTCATGAATATCGCGAAATAATCTACTGATAGTAGACAGAACAGTAAAAAACATAATGATGCAAAGCATGATAATATTAAGTATATTTTGTTAGCGATCTCCATACAACATGAATTTGTCGAAACTTTCGAAGTAAAAATGTGCTTTTTTGAATTGCGTGTTGCATCATATAGGTCAGTATAGTGCCGATATACATTGGTAAGTGGCAAGACTACCTACACGAATTAAAAAAACAATGTTTTTTCAAATATATCCACTATTATTTAAGTGTAGGCTCAAAAGACCGACTACTGGCGACGGCCGACTTTAGGAACAATTACCCTACGTTAACAATCTTAACTTACTGTTGTTAGAGACCAAGAACTTTCTTTTAATAGGTAAATAAAAAACCCCGATGTGAAGAAACGTTGCGAAATGTTGTGAAATATATTTCAACATTTATAATTCGTTTAAAAAAAAAACTCTCTTATAATGTCATTTTTCCGTTGATCAATATAATAAATAATTAAAGAGAACAATATTGAATAATATGATGAATAAACAAACAAATACAGATAATATTTGGTTTTATCGCAGGTTAAGCGAGAAGTTTATATGATAATATCGATAAAGTAAATATTATATTATTTTGATAACAGAACTTCTGCGAGTCTTGACTCATGACCGACCAATGTCAATTTACCAGATATGCAGAATGTTTACAAAACAAATTGTGTAATAATTACGAATTCAAATAGTGCGCTATCGGAGCAATACTCTGGGGTCTGCAATTTTTTTACTAAGATGGCCTGCTTTTGACATAGGCCACAATATTTTAATTTCGCTGAATGTGAGAATTCTTCCAAAGGTACATGCCACTGCTCTAGGGTAGGCCTGGACAAAATTTTCGTCCGAAGCGCCACACTATGAATTTAAAATGAGAGGGTTGCAAGTAAAATAATATTGTTAGAAGGACATTATTTATCATAATGAAAAGGTAATTTCAACATAAAAAATTAAGTGATTATTAACAATTTAATAAGATGAACGGGCCACACAAAAATACGAATCAGCCGCAAGTCCAGACCTGCTGTAGGGCGGTGCTTCCGAAGCTTTGGGGCCGTACGGTTTCTATGGGGAGACGCAAAATGTATTTATTTATTTACGCATTTTTTCCTTTTACATATGCATATATTTGTAAAATATTTGTATTTGTATTAGAACAAATTATTCATGATTTTATTAAAATTTTGTCTTTGAGGCGATTTTAGAATGCAGGTGTATATATATGCATATATATAAATAAAATGACAAATCAAGGTTTTGATAACTAAATAAATTTAATTTTAGAGGAAGGGGCCACGGCTTATTTTGGGGGCCGTAGAACGAAATATTTGGGAAGCACTGCTCTAGGGTATAGGCAAGTCCTTCTCAAACGCTGTCAGAAAATTTTTGTGATCCACGAAAGTAATCCTTTACGGTGTACCAGATGTGGCCAGCCCTTTCAAAATACAGCAGAATAAAATGAACTTTTCTCGTTCATATATGACACGATAAGTAAGTAATAGAAGATCAAAGGCAATTGCAATTTTGCGCTTAGTGATGAGTAGGTACCAGATTCGAGTGCTGGTCAAATCTTTTTTTTTTTAATCGGATGCTTGTTTTTGGCGACTTTTCTCGTGTAGTTTTTCAAGTTATATTGTTTGATAGTCTCAGTGATTGAAACTACTCATTGAAATTATTCGCGAAATATATGCGAAAATGGGAAGAGTCCAATTGGAAGTTTCATTGTTTCTCCTAAACGTAGATACACCACTGTTCATTTCCATCGAGAATCTATTCCAATTGTCGAGATGTGACCGTGAGTAGCCCGTTAGTTATGCAGCTGTACAAAATCCAGAAGTGCCCCGCGTCTCTTATGCAATTTTACTTCCCGCCAAAAAAATTTTATAGTAAGGTACATAATATACAACACAAAAGTTTGAAACGCCTCGTACAGCCCGATTATCAAAAGAATCGAATTCATTCTCATAGCACATCTGCTGAATTTTTCTTTTCAGCGTCGCAGTGCGCTAAATTAGTCCAAAGCATGTTTTAATGACCTGAATTAAATTATTGCCGAACTGCTAGGACTTTTAATTGATTGCAACACTCGTTTCCTTATAGGTTCGGTAATCTAGCCAAGGTTGGCTGATTTTTTGACAATTTAAAACATTTAATCTTTGGTAACAAGAACAACTAAGTAGGTACAGCGATAAACGATTCTTAGAATTAGATAAAACGCAACTAACAATATGGATGGTTTTTGAAATCGTGTAAAGCGATACTAACTACTGATTTACCCGATATTCGTTTTAAAAAGTCTGCCTGATTTTTTGTAAGGTCCACACAGTTACAGTTTCGCCAAACACTGCGACGAAGAGGCTATTATTTTTAAATATTATATCCGCCAGTACACAGTTATTGCATTTCCGGGATCCTCTGCTTCTTTTACTTGTCATGAAATACGGAGGATTGAAAATATCGAAGTTTAAAAAACCAGCAGAAATTTTGATAAAAACGAAGGAGTTCCTTGTCAGGCCTTAATGAGACATCATAAAAAAACTTATTTTCAAACTGAATCTATTATAACGAGGACAACATATAATTATGGATAAAAACAAACTAAAAATACTTGTCTTGAAAATATTTGAAAGAAATGACGAGCCAACACACAAACTTCTGATATATAAGATCTTATTATTTAAAAATTAAAATAAATTTATTAACAGGTCATTTGGTACATCTCGAAACGACGCATGATTCCCCTTACGTCTTAAAATCATTAATACTAATATCTTATATATAATAATCCAGACCGCTCTGAAGACGTTTTATTATCACATGTAGGTATGAAATTTTGTAATGACCTGAGCGTTCGCGGTGTATAATAAAATACGTAGTTAAAATTGTTGGTTTACAACATCATTTAGTTTAAATTATAATAATAAAAAAAAATAATAAGCTGTAGTAATGTCGCCCAAGTCATTTAAGACTGAAATAACTGTCGTTATTCGAAGTTTTTCAAAAAAATTTAATCATGGAAACGAAAAAAAATGGAACGCGATTGCATGCGCCAGTGAAAGCCCCAAAAACTCTACACGAAAGCATCGCAATAAAGTTTACAATCTACCAAGCTGCAAACTGAATAAAAATAAATGGAGAATCAGAAGAAGCCTAAGACAACCGTCTCGTTGTTACAATCTGTATTATCTTCTTATCAGTTATTGAAAAAAGTTATAAATTATTTACGCACAGATAAGAAACATGTTATTTATTTATTCAGCTAAATATATCATTACTAATGACGATCGTTAGTCCGATAATGGAATACTTTCAAGAATATAGAAATTAAATCTCATGTATGATTCATTACTGGAAACATGCAACGTGTTCGAGACGACACGGCATTCATTGATTTACTGAGTGCGAATTTACATACAGTAAACTCGATTATCCGTAAATAAATTTCTATATTATATTTGATTTTCAAAGTAAAGCCAGTAACACTCGCCCGATCGTGTAGAAATCTTCTTGTAGTAGAGCGGAAGGAACTGACGGGAGTGAAATAAAATATCTGAAAGTATTCAATAGTGACAAATATACTTATCTACCATTATAACTTGGCCGCCGGCAGAAGTTGGAAAAAATATAGTCAATCGGCTTGTAGCTGTCAAACTACATTTACATACGAAAGGCAATGTTTTCGGAAACAATTCGTGAGAATATACGGGAGGTTATTCTAAAAGTCCAACAGTTCTGCAAAGACGGCAGGTCAAAAAAAGAATTGATAAATTCCAATACTGTTGCGAATCACGTGGCAGTCATGATATGTATGATAATATTGCTTGTTGGCATACGCATATCGATCGTCCAGATCATTACTCAGATATCTCCGAATAACCCATATTGAGATAATGGCAAAAGGAATATTTAAATGGTCACCATAAATCAAATATTATTGATTTGCACCCGAGTTTTATACAACGGGTGTTTAACAATCAGGTACTTTCCGAGTATAGTCAGTCGAACGGTATTTAAAAATATCCTTTTACTGACCCAGAAATATCAATATTTTGATTAATTCTTTAGAAGGTTATCTACCTTAGGATTATTTGATGTCATTTTTGAGTACTGAATCAGATAGAACGCAGATTTTTACACGTAATTGTATATTTAACTCAATTTTTGTTTTTGGAGTTGTCTGACAAATGAACTGGACGATTGATATGAGGGTGAATTGAAAAATGTTAGGTACCTTTTGGAAAAGCACAGATTCACGTGAAATCGTAAATAAATAATGCTTGCGAAACTAAAAAATGTGACATAGGGTCGTTTCGCCAGTGCTCAGCCAGTTAAGCGACAGGTGTACTTTCAAAAGGGATTTTGAGTCAATGAATGATAAATAAATATTTTTTTCGCTGTTATTCCATTAAACAGGGATTAAGCAATGTAACCAACTAAAAATAAAATAGTTAATATTGTACCAAGCATAAAATAATAGAAGTTTACAAAAAAAAATGCCAATTGTCCCAGAGGTCGGCCCCCAAAATCCAATGGTCGGCCTTTCGTTTTCCAGTATTCGGCCATCACTATGAATCTTCATGAATATCGCGAAATAATCTACTGATTGTAGACAGAACAATAAAAAACATAATGATTCAAAGCATGACAATATAAAGTATATTTTGTTAGCGATCCCCATACAACATGAATTTGTCGAAATTTGCGAAGTAAAAAATATGCTTTTTTTAATTGCGTATTGCATCATATAGGTCAGTATAGTGCATATATACATTGGCAAGTGGCAAGATTACCTACACGAATTTTAAAAACTCTGTTTTTTAAATGTATCCACTATTATTTAAGTTTTAAGCTCAAAAGACCGACTACTGGCGACGGCCGACTTTAGGAACACCCACCCTATGTAGGTATATGTACAAAATAAATGATTGTAATAATACCTATGTAGTGAGCAACGTAAAGAGTAACTAAATATTATTTTTATTATTATACTTGTCTATAGATATGCATTCTCGTAAGTGATTTACACATATACGAAAACAAAAAGTGCCATTGCTAATTCTTTCATGTTTAATCTTAGCGGACCAATTATCAATGCGCGGTTAATTGGTTGACCTTACACTGTCCTTCGTCTACATGCAGAAGCTATTTTCACGTCCACCTTTCACAGAGATATCCATGACTGATTAAAAAGCAATAACAACTCCAAATGTTCAATGACTGTTCTATTGTCAATGGCAGTGAATTAAAAATATTTCAAGAGATCCCGTGGTAAGAATTTAACTTAATAATATCTTAAAATAATAATAAGTCGTCATTGTTAATTCTGACAAATGAAACAATTAAGGAAATACGTAATTTTACTTTTCAGTAGTGATATAAATATTGTTTACAGACGTTTCGTCAGTTGAATGCAGAACTGGGTTAAGTCACTCTTGGTCAATTGTGTAGGAGAGACATTTTAATATTATTATTTGCAATATCTTTTGAAATAACAAATCTTTTTATCAGAAATTCGGTATGCGAATAAAAATATTATAGTAATGCATTAATACAATTTATTAACACTTTCAATTAAAATACTTCGGTTAAATTTTAAAAAATAATTGAAATATTAAAAATATAGAGAAGGCCTTTAAAAGAGCCAAAACGTGATGCCATTCTAAATTACCGTCTAAACTCGAAAATAAACGAAAAAAAGTGACTTAAACTAGTTCCACACCCAGTTGACTATTCGTACTCATAACTTTTTGTTAATCAATTACATTTATTATTTTACTGACAAATAAATGGTCGATTATCTCAAAGACAGATTTAAGGTTATGGCTGTTTTGGAATCAGCTATCAAAAACATAATATAATATATTATGTAATTATAAATTTAATTGATCATAACGTATTTTCTAGTAGCGTTATTGTTTCGATGTAGATGATCTTTTCATCACTCTTATTGAAAAAAAGAGTTTAACGTTGAATAAATATTTCACAAGTAACTTATGATGCATGGGTACGGTTATTTGATTTTATCAGAAACGTGGAGGTAAGACATCGAACGAACCAACCCCTTATTACGACAAAAAAAGTTACGATGGACCTGGCTTAGACATGTGCTGCGGATACCCCAACAGAGCCTGAATCTTGCCTTTATCTTCTTCTGACCGAATAAATTCCGTCACCCTGTAAGGCGTTAATGACCATCCATGGTTTTTACTCTTCAGAGTTACACGATTGCTGAGATGACCAAGGAGGAAGCAATAAGACTGGCGGGGGATAGATATTCTTGGTGGCATCGTGTGATAGCCATATGCTACATAGTAGAGAGCAGAAATGATTTTTTAATAAAAGCTATTATGACTTCGAGGTCCGATTATTGTACAATCGAGCTATCTCCCATTTCGATGATAAAAGAAAAGGTTAACTTAAGAGCAACAGAAATAGTCGCATATTTCAATTAGTCGACATAGAAATCGAGCGACAAAACCGCAGCGTTCTGAAATAAAATGGAAATCGTAGAAATTGAAATAAATGGCCGAACGCACACGACGTTGCGAAGAAAAGTGTCACTGATTTTTGTCATGGGACATTTCGGATGGGCAAAAAAATTTGCGGTCAATCGTGGGAGGGTATTAAGTAAATAATTATAAAACAAAACGTTTTACACACTGTGAAGCGGCAGCTATCAAAACAAACATATTTAATAACAACTTAACACTTGGTGTTTGTATAAAATCCTGAGTCATTGTTAATTAGAAAAACAACGAAAGTCATAACCAGCGGGTGTTAATTTTTAGGGACGTATATAAAACAAAGAAAATTTGAACTTGAATAGTGTTTCACGCGTTTTTGTAAATTAAAAAATCGTGTGATATTTAACTTAAAATAAGAAAAATATGCACGTGTTCAAATTGGTTTGTTCGTTGTTATTGCGTCAATAATTATTGTTGATTAAAAATCATCAAATATTTTTTGATCGTCTAATTAAGTTTAAAAAAAAACACGATTGGTCTGCCACCGATAATTAAGGAAAGTTATGTTGCACTGGAGAAAAAAGATTGCATCCGATACTAAATTTTACTTGGCCTTTTAAAAATAAATCTCGAATAAAATAATAACATCACTAAAACTACAGTTAAAAAATACACTGGATAGTTCACTTATTTGATTTCAATCACTGTGAAGTTGAATACAGTATTACAAAGAAAACAAAAGAACGCGGGTAACTTAAATGACAGCTAATTAACATTTGAAAAAATGTCAACTTTTAAATGAGGAACAATAGAATTTTATCATAAAACGTTTTCAATGTTGCCACCATACGTACTGCGAAGCGGGAAAAATATCGAAACAATGGAACGGCGGCGGAAAAGATTTTGAAAACAAAACTGTAACCGAATGGAAATATAATTTTACGTGAGAACGTACACCGATCGCGAGGGCTCGTTGCAAACTGAAGTCGCCGGTGCAGTCAGACGAATCGTTCTGTCAAGTCTATATTTTTAAGTAATAAGTATTATTGTTATCGCCGCGATAATTATTTTTCGGTAAAACAGATGCGCATTTGGATTGGAAATTAAACAAACATACCTCAATACAGCTATTGCAAGATATACCCATCCACATCAGAAGTAATTTTTAATTTTTAACTGGTTCATTTAAAAGAAAATTAGACCAAATAACTTGTCGATTAGCATCACTCGGTGGTGTAGTGGGGCCAGGTTGCCGCCCTGCCACTTTTTTGACCTGGAACTTACTTTTCCAGTAGGTATATAAAAAATATTTTGGAATTAAATATTGTGGGTAGAATTCTGTAGTTTTGTAACAACACTTGTGCAGCCGACAGATATTACGAGAATGCAAAAAAATGACAACCTGTCTTTCTGGAATCCGAATAGGACCAAAACATCCTCAAATGTGAATATAATTTTTTTACTAATTTTTATATGTTGTTAGGTTGTGCAGTTGAGGAGGGGTGGAAATAAATGACCGCCTTGGTACCTTTTCATTTAACACTACAATATTGGTATCACCTGCGACCTGCGGCGTTTTGACTGAATTTACAAAATAATGTACATATATTTTTAAGCATATATACATCTAAGTGGATTAATTTAACAGCATCATATAGAATAATGTTTTTTGGAGGAGAATGACAAACCCACTATTAAAATTTTCTTCGAGCATCACTATCGGAACATTAGTTCTACATTTATTATATTAGAAACATTTACTCATAATATAATCAGTGGCGTGACTAACGTGTGAATACTAACGCAATTCGGAGATGCCCCGATAGATGGAAGTACTTACTTCGAAAAAGTACATTGTATAAATATTCTTCGTAATATTTATTTATGAATTTATGTTCGAAGGCATAGATGTCTGTGATGTCTAAATTCCCTTCCACTCATCCGATTCTACAAACGGGGCGTAGCGAGAGCGATTAGCTTTTTCCCTCTATCCCTATTCTCTTTTAAAAAACGTGACGTTGGGCAACCGAGTAACAAGCAGTTTTCATAGAAAAACCTGCCGAGAAAAGCTCCATTAAGAGTGAGCGGATATGGTTTTAAAAAAATATCAAGAAATTTCGACAATGGCCAATAGATTATATTAGTAGATCGATACATAATACCCACATTTCCATGGACATCGAAATTTTGCTGATGAATTTAAAATAAAAACGAAATGATTTATTAATAATAATTTCGGGAATAAATATGTAAAAAAACAGAAGCTTTGTTAAGCCTACGAATGAAACAATCTGTGATACTAAAAATCGTATTACTTATATTTTCCCAGCGTTCTCGAGAATTTCGAGAAACCGAAAACCAGATATTCAACGTTTAGTTACATGTATCGGCAGGCCAACGAATTTAAGTCAACCTTTCTATGAAAGTTTTAATGACGTTTTCATTGCAACAAGGATATCCGAAGGTAAAATAAAATCTACAATAGTTAGAGTAACGTATAATAAAATAAAGTAGTTTATTATTGTTGCTTATCTGAATCATAACATGTAACGCATTCCGATCGCTTGGCATCAATATGGAGTATCATTCTTGCATAATTTAAATGCGGTATTTAAGTGAACGATAGTGGATAATATGCACCGACTCTGTTTCCGTGTCTCGGCCCGCTGAACTCACCGCCCACGTGACAGCTGATGATGATGAAGGCCGAGCGTCGAAAACAAAAGAGGAGCGGGGCGATTGGCCGGCCAATTGACGACGCCGCGCTCACTGCTCGGATTTGTGCGAGATCTGATACTGGGGCGATTAATGTTCAGATCGCTAGTCTAATTCAAAATCTAGTGCGAACGATTTGTACATTTGTGCAACAGAGGCAAACGTTGATCAACGAAATTCTATTATTTTCATTTTAAAAAAGCAATACTTTTTCAATACGCCTGATTATCTTTTTTCGAGGATTGTCTATAGGCAGTTTCGAAATAACGCGGTCTAAGAAAACGGACACATTACTGTACAAATTTTTGTTTTGTTTTGTTCACGTTTATAAAAAAATATGACGTACATAATTATTATATACACATATTAATTTATTGTCAGAAAGCGACATTGACGACATTGATTAGCAGTATTATAGAGTGTTAACTTACTGTCAATTTTTGGTCGCATTATATTTATAAAAATAACATAAATAAGACAATAAAATTAGTGACCGGTCTTAATTATTATAAAAGAATTGGAGTTAGTGCAAAAAATATATTTCGATACCTCAGTTCTAAAGTGTAACAACTCAAAAACCACAGTTCTGAGATAATGAGGAATCAAGATTTTTGGCAGGTCTAATCTTCAACTGTACATCTAGTTTTTGAAGATTTTAATGAAATATTAATAATAGGAATTTTTAGAGGTTTTCACAAGATTTTCGTAGTTATTTTGATATAAAGTAATAATAACCACTGTCATTCTCAAATAACCACAGATTACCACCTGTTACATTTTCAAACTGGTAGATATCGGTATTCAAAGCATTTTTTCATAGTTTACTCCAAATTGCTAATTTTTGACTTATTTCACTTTGGAACTTAGGTATCGATATATCTGATTAAAATATTGTACACGAATCACAACATTATATTTATTAGAAATCGTTATTACGACGTGAAAAGTAATGGAAATTCTCTCTAATTTGTAAGAGATCACTGTATATTCTTACTCATACGATAGTTTCTGGAGACTGGACTCTCTGGAGAGTATCCCCGCCCAAAAAGAGGTTCGCTTCTATTTTGTTTTGTTAACAGACAAGAGACAAACAAATATATGGATCCACAAATTGTTTTGACGGGGAGAGCGAGTTTAATATCACGTCTGAAACGTTACCTGAAAAATCTATTTTTTTATTCGACAGACGTAGGGCATTGGCGCTTAACCTTTCGGTGTCGCGGTCACATTCAGCTATCTCAGTGCTTGTCAATTAATTTTTTCCGTGAAAAATTGATGTTTTTTGTAAAACTTAATGGACCCTTATGCACTCCTGGCGAAAAAAGTGACTTCATTACTGAAAGAACTTTTTCATTATATTCAAGAAAAAGTACTATAGGAAAATTAAAAATGAGATAAATCTATCATTTTAACAAACTAAAAAAAAGGTTTTCAGATTGATTGTGTTTGCTTTAAAATAGCTATAAAAAATGTTACAAAAATAATTATCATATTTTGTCATAGTCGGGATACCGTATATAAATGTATTGTACCTGAATTTTTTGTGGTGGCTTTGTTTTTTTTTTTTGATAATATTTAATTAATATAGTATTCAAAATAAAATATGGCAGTTTAGTGAAGATTAAATGAACGGTGATTTTTCAAAATGATCTATTTCCATTTCTCATCTAGAAGCAAATTTTCATAGGATCAACTTTATAATGTTAAAACACATAATATCCATATGGCAAAAAATAAACTTAGTTCGTCTTCAAAATAGAATTGAAAACACATGCTTCGTACAAAAGTGGGTCATATATAGACAAAAGCAGAACAGGTTTTTTTGCGATTATTGCAAAGAAAATCAATATGAAAATGGGCCCTTTTGTCAACCCTCAACTAATTTACCGAAGGAAAAATAGGTCACTGTTTAAGGCGGCCGCTGCGCTTTATCCGCCCTAGTCCGTACTGATGAGAAGGTCAGTCGAATAATATTAAAGGAATACCAATCAACTGAGACGTTTATAATATTCTAGCTATCAAGTGAGAAGACCCCGGATCGAAGAGAGGCGAGCGGCTGGTTATCCGGAGTCCTGGAAGGGCTGATCTCAGACAAACACCATTTCAGATCCGGTTAAAAAACTTATTTATTTTCCATTCAAGATGCAGTGGTTTAACATTACACAAATATATAAATCTTAACACATAAAATTGATTCTACATTTACATTTACTTAGCAACTGAATTTACTTTAAGTTATAATACAAATAACACAACGAATTTAAATTAAATCCAACGCAAATCAAAACACAAAAACAAACAGTTCACATGTCACCTCCGCTGCCACGAGACCGCAGCTCGTCCCACTCGGCGGATCGTAATCGACTGTCTACAAAAATTCAAAAAAACTCCGTGCAAAGTTGGAGCTACCCTTTTCCGTAAAAATGGACTCGTCCAGCGGCCAAAGCCTGGCAACAAGAAAAAAAACCTATACTGCGAAATATTGGTGTTTGCCGCAGGCCGATTTCAGTTCAGGACACTAATGACACTTATACTTAAGAAAAACCAGGGTGTGTCAAACCCCCATACTTCTAGTGTCCATGAACTGAGTTCGGACAGCGTAGCAATAATCACACAAAAACAAGATACAATAAAGAACACAAAAAAATCAAGTCTTAAAAACACACGCGTGGCAGCGCGTCGGTCGTCACACACGAGGCCACAACACAGGTCATGTCGCGATCGGCATCACAACGGGCGGTGGTGCAAATTTTCCTACGCCAACAGGCGTCCTGTTCCTATCCCAGGAAGGCATCCGCAGCGTCCTCGCTCGGCGGGGCAGGTGTGTCGGCAGCATCTCCTCTTCACAGGCAGACGGCCTCATCTTCTCCCGAGAAGGCATCCGCAGCGTCCTCGCTCGGCGGGGCAGGTGTGTCGGCAGCATCTCCTCTTCACAGGCAGACGGCCTCATCTTCTCCTGAGAAGGCATCCGCAGCATCCTCGCTCGGCAGGGCAGGTGTGTCGGCGGCATCTCCTCTTCACAGGCAGACGGCCTCATCTTCTCCCGAGAAGGCATCCGCAGCATCCTCACTCGGCAGGGCAGGTGTGTTAGCATCTTCTCGTCTTTACAGGCAGCATGGCAGGCAAAACGGCCTCCCAGGTCGCAAATGTACCAGCCACAGTAGGTCTCACTCGTTGAAGACAAAACAGGCACAGCAGGCCTCACAGGTTGCAAATATAACAGGCACAGCGGGCCTCACGGATTGCAAACAAACAGTCACAGTAGGCGTCACTCGTTGACAACAAAACAGACACAGCAGGCCTCACAGGTTGCAAATCTAACAGGCACAGCGGGCCTCGCGGATTGCAAACAAACAGCCACAGTAGGCCTCACTGGTTGAAAACACAACAGGCCCAGCAGGCCTCCTAGGTCAGCACGAACGACGTCAAGAGCGGCCAGTCGAGAAGTAGGGCTTCGTGAAAAGTAACAGAGGCCAGGCACCTTTCACCGACGACTCCCGCCAGTTTCGCCTTTGAAGCTGGGGTTTCGTAGTAAGACGCCGGGAAGCTGACTGGTTGTCTGGTCCCGATCTTGAAGTCCACCTTCAGGGCAGGGTCCGGATTCTTAGTGTGCGTTCGGCGATTTGAAATTCTTGAAGTTACGTTAAAATTCGGTTGGGCGCCATGAACCACAGTTCAAAGCCACTGCATCTTCAGAGCATGAGTCGTCAGGGGGTGAATCCTGAGGTGTCACAAACCGTCAATGGCCACTAAGTTGGGCGACAAAATGAGAAGACCCCGGATCGAAGAGAGGCGAGCGGCTGGTTATCCGGAGTCCTGGAAGGGCTGATCTCAGACAAACACCATTTCAGATCCGGTTAAAAAACTTATTTATTTTCCATTCAAGATGCAGTGGTTTAATATTACACAAATATATAAATCTTAACACATAAAATTGATTCTACATTTACATTTACTTAGCAACTGAATTTACTTTAAGTTATAATACAAATAACACAACGAATTTAAATTAAATCCAACGCAAATCAAAACACAAAAACAAACAGTTCACATGTCACCTCCGCTGCCACGAGACCGCAGCTCGTCTCGCTCGGCGGATCGTAATCGACTGTCTACAAAAATTCAAAAAAACTCCGTGCAAAGTTGGAGCTACCCTTTTCCGTAAAAATGGACTCGTCCAGCGGCCAAAGCCTGCCAACAAGAAAAAAAACCTATACTGCGAAATATTGCTGTTTGCCGCAGGCCGATTTCAGTTCAGGACACTAATGACACTTATACTTAAGAAAAACCAGGGTGTGTCACAAGATGTTATCAATTACACAGCTGTTTGTAATAAAAGTATTTAACAATTTTTCACGTATATAGATGTCACTGTAACAAAAACTGAAGCTTTTGTCGCACACTTAAGTTGTTTATAACAGTGGTCACCAACCATTCGGACCTCACGGAAAACTAAATTCACAATTTTTATGTCACGGACCGCTAACGTGATTTTTTTTAAAAGTACATACAATAAAACAAATGATCATGAAAGTTACAGTTACGTCGTTGGCTACGATTACGGATATCTGAGTTCGATTCCCGGTGCGGACAGTTTCAGAAATTGATCTTTCAATCGATTTACGGATATCTGTTCGTAGTCTGAGTGTTTGTGATGTCTAAAACTCCCTCCCATCTATCCTTCTATCCTTACTTTCTTCGAAAAGAGAGAAGTTGAGCAACTGAGTAACAAGCAGTTCTCATAGAAAACTTCTGTTGAGATAGTTCCGTTAGGATGCCATATGGTCCACGCAGGGAGCGGACATGGAAAAAAATGAAATACGTTTATGGTTTCTTGGATCCAATGACGTTACTGCGACCAATTTTTTTTCCCGCAGACTCCGGTTGGCGACCGCTGGTTTATAGTAATCGAAGATATCTCTCATATTTCTGTGTAGAATTTACCTTCTTCGCGCGATTTTGGTCCATGCAACGTATCACAGTGGGAAAAGAAAATCCGGCGTGCTTAAAGTGGATTAAAAAGCGGTGGCAATCTTACCGTAGTCCTTCTCATCCTGTCTGTTTCGCGGCATCTTGCGTCAAACGGTCGAAGTTATTTGAAAAACGCTGGCAAATTTTGTACTGTCATTTGCACTTGTTCACTCCCTAGCACTGAGACTCCTTGAAATTGGACCGCATACAGTTGGTAGTCTGGAAAAAGAAAATAATATTCCGTTATTGATTTACTTACATTCTAAAAGTCTTCTTTATTTAGTTCATAAATAAACAGTACACGTTTATTATACAAGTAACGATCTAACACTTTAAAGGTGAAGTAAAAAACTGTTACGAGTACGCAAAAGTACATTGAAATATTTTTTTTATGTAAGGTTGGATGCACATCTTGTAGTGGAATCTTTTCATCGCATTATCAGGACCTCGACCAACTGAGACGTTGCTAACATCCAATCGAGCTGATGAACTCCAGCATTTGCAACGAGATGTAAATTTCAATTTGAAAAAATTCACTGCAAGTATTTGTTTGGTTGTTATTATGTATCGTTAAGTGTGTTATATTCTATACCTTACAATACGATGGAAATCTAGAAAATCGTCGTATCGAAAATAGCAAATTATAAAATGTAAGAAAGGTTACTTATTATTGTGAACGACGACTTTTTTTAAATTACGATTTTTAAGTAAACTAATAATTGAAGAAAATATTCATGCAATTGCTCAATCAACTAATCGCGTCAATAGATGTCAACATGCGCAGGTTCGATACTTCGCTAAATCCACTAGAATGTCGCGGGAAACTGTTTATTTAATCTTTTCTTTCCAAATTGTAGGTGCTACCCATCGAAGAAAACAAATTGATTTGCGTATGTACTGAATACCTAAGTAAATATATTCCAAGACAGACAAAATGGCGTAAGTTATACGTCGGCGAGAAAAATTATTAGATGCGTCCGACTCTTGAGACTCTTATGATATTTTTATGTTTTATAATGAGTAACATTTTTAATAAACCGTATTATTTTTATGATTGATTTTTACTATTCTTTTGCAAACTCGAGAATTCAAGAAAAAGGATTCAAGAATATTGCTCAAATCTTAATATAACAATATTATTGTAAAAACGCAAATACGCAAAACGCAAGCGTGCACAAAAAGCAATAAAAATCGACCCTCTTATATTATGTAGGATTAAACCAATCTTTTGGTCTTGCTCTATTGAAAAAATTCATATTGTACCTTACGCTTTTTTAGCTGTCCAAAAACAAATAATCACAGAATAGTTTTATCTATCTTTTTCGTAAATCGCTGCAGGCTTTCCATGAAGCCTTGCCTAGTTATGTTCTACAATCAACATTTTATATGGAGACCAGAGTTAATATTGATACTACGTTTTCGTACAAGATTATAACAGCCAACTGCAAATACGGCGGTTGTAAAATTGTGAAAACTTAAAAAAATTACACTCAGTGTCGTACCTTCAATTTGGACAAATCACAAACCATTCCACTGAATAGGGCTCAAAATATTTTAAAGAAACAATATATTTTAACCATCTACCCCAGTTATTAACGAGCGTATACTCATTTTCTTTCTACTGAACCTTTTTGGCAAAGTCCATATGATATACAAAATTAGAATATTTTGTAAGATTATTGGGCGCTCGCTTACAGTTATTATTAGTCAAATTTGGATTATTGAGATTTTGTACACTTCCATGTAACAAGTGTACAAGGAAGTGTACAAAATCTCAATAATCCAAATTTGATATTGAAATTCCATCAAGCACCCTCAGTCGATGACTTCAATTATTATTAGTCAGTTTTACGAAGCCCAATTTTCAAAGTTTTTTTGAGTCCTGGAAGTGATCACATAAAGTCCTTAATTTTTACCGACTATCATTCCTAAGTGCAGTGTTTGGCATCACTTAGACCAGTGATTCTCAAGGTGGTTCCTACGAACCCCCAGGAGTCTTTGTGACCGTTGAGGAGGTCTGTGACAATTTAAAACTAGTTTGGGGGTGTGTGGACATCTTCAGGGGGTCCGCGAAACGCTTAATATAAAAAAAATACCTGTGGCATAGTTTCATTATTTTGAAAGCTGAAATAAATAGCAATAAAAAAATTGGTAGCAATTTGTTGGGTGTCGGACCCTTTTGCAAGCAGACCCACAAACTCAGATGGATCCATACTAATACGGGAGCAATTTGTTGAATAATCCACAAATGAGGAGTGGAAACCAATGTTTGAACAAGATACCACAAATTTTTGTTGCAAAGACAGATATCAATTTTATATCCTCCATTATGGGTTACTGTGCAGTGGCTGCTGATTGCTTTCCCGTCTTTCTATTTAATGAAACACCATTTACCATTCAAGACATCAAAATTAAATTTATAATTTTTCTATTATGTAGTTATTTTACTTGGGGGGTTCATGGTCAGGTTTTTTTCTTTAAGAAGTGGTCCATGGACATATAAAGTTTGGGAACCACTGATTTAGACCCTGAAGATTATGATGTCCGGTGATTACCTCCAACCAAATAAAGTAGCTCCCAAGTTGCATGTCACAAAAAATATTAAGTAAACCGTGTTTATGAATGTTTAAATAATAAAAAAGGGTAGATGATTGTTTGATATTACGTAGCCTTTATTAAACATTCTTTTTAAAGGATTTAAATTTAATATCAACATGATTCATGATTAAGGATAGGTTGTCTTATCTTCAAAGTAGGCGTGGACCCTCACGGAAAACGCTAAAAAAAGTTTGAAAATGCAATGTGAGCGTAAAAGGCGCGTACTGATTTGCGCAAATTTACGCGCATAGCGTGTAATGAATGCGTCAGTACACGTCTTTACGAATTAGGTGGAAGAATAGAATAATAAAATTAATGTCTAGGATGTAGCAGAAGCTTCAATTTACTATATTTTAATGTTACTAAGTCCTGGAGCATTAAAAATTGAACATACTAATTTTAAACATTAGAATATTTATTTATTTTGTGCAGCATATTCAATGTCCGGAATAATCCGTGGGCGGATCACCGAACCCTTAGGTACACACTCCATTAGGAAGATACTTAATAATCCAGTCATGTGTCGGATATGTTCAAAAAGTTAAACGACGTTCAAGATCGACTGCAAAAAAATAATGTATTAATCAATACTTCGACAACTTTTTCGTCAGACTAAAACACCTGTCAACTACGTCATAGAGAGGTTTATGATAATTATTCACACTTTACTATGATAAATAACGTATTCCCAAGGTAACTTCAAAGTAAAACCGCAAATCAGTCAATTAAGTACATACTACTTTTAAGGTGTTAACTGTCAATTCTTGGTGGAAAGACATTATATTTTAAAAAATAAAACGAAATTCATTTGTATTACTTCCACATATTTATAGTGATCAGGAGCGGTTTCACTCATTACGTGCATTATCAACTGATAAAAGTACAAACATAGCAGGCATATTTATATAAAGTTGAGTGTAAAAATGAAGGTATATAAAACTGATGGTTCATGAACTAAGACAAGAAATTACTGATAAGCAAACAAATTACATTAAAAGTTCATGAGCTGAGCAAAAATTGCCATATTTGTGATTCCAGATTAGTATATATTGATTTGTAAGAGGTCTATAACATTTTAATTGTAGACTATTTTATTTAATTTATGTATAATATGTTTGCTAATCAGTAATTCCCTGTCATAGTTCATGAACCATCAGTTTTATATACCTTCATTTTTACACTCAATTTTATATAAATAGGCCTGTTATGTTTGTACTTTTATCAGTTGATAATGCTCGTGATGAGCGAAACCGGTCCTGGTCATTATACATATGTGGAAGTAGTACAAATGAATTGTGTTTTATTTTTTTTTAAATATAAGTACATACCAATTACTCGCATAAAATTAATATGGTTCAATAATAAATTCGTGCTTCTTAAATGAGCGAAACACATGTCACACTCGAAATGTACACCACATTGACAATAAATAGTAAACAACCTTGACATCTAATATGAGAAAAAACATCCAACTAAATCAGATTCAAATTTGGAATAATGATTCATACCTATTATTCAGAATTTTAGTTTCAAACAAAATATTTGTTGTTATGTTTGCTATGACATCTAGCGCTTAGACGGGTAAGTTGCAATGTTTTATATATGACATGACATTATTTATTGAAGATAAATTCCTACTTTAGGAATGTTGTATCTTTCGGTTTCCTATTAACCACTAGAAGAACTCTGGTCATCTATATTTTCCTCAACGAAATTCTGCAATAGCTACAATAAAATCAATACTTTTTGTTAAATGGAAACTTGAGATTGGGACGATAGCGGCGATAATTTCTAACCGATAGCAGATGATAACGTTTCGCTTACAGAATAAATATTAGAAAAACGTTTTATTTCAGCGTATGGGCTATTCAGCTTCCTCGCGATATCCCGGGTAGGATAATGCAAAATTGTCTAATAAGCCGAGGTAAAAAAATCGTACAAACCTATAGTGCAGCAAACATGTGGATAATCTAATCTAATCAATTGTAACTAATTTGAATTGGTAACATATTCCCGTTAATTACATAAATCACGCAGCGATCCATTTAGCTGTACGAAGATAACAACACATATGACTTCACTGTCGGTTTGGTTACCGCACATCCATTCAAAGGAAATTGATATTAATTTCGAAGAGGGCTTATTCAGCGTTATTCAATATAAATAATTACAATACGTAATCACGGATGTGATTTAACAAGGACAGTTGGAGTTTATCAAAACAAACTATCTCTTGTTTTAGGCCTTCTATTGTTTTAAAAATATTTCATCCGAGGTGTATTACATGACCTTGTTATAGTGTTGAGGCCTTACAACATTCGAGCGATGTACGATTTGATTTTTTTGATTAAGATGCATAATAATTATGCATCTCAATCTACAAAAATATTTTTTTTTTTTTGTTAAATGTAGTGTCTTTATTATATTTATCAAATGCATGGCGCATTGACATCAGCTGTATTGTACGATATTTTTCAATATTGTTTTGTCTCTACTGAAATGTGGGTATTTGTGACGTTCGCACTTTATAACAAATGACAACATTGAAAAATGTTTTTCATATGATACAAATATATCAAATGGATGAAAACTAAAAATATGTTATTATACAAAATCATCTATTATGACGTGCTTCATTTTAATGAAAAATCCTTTTCTAAATTAATCACCTGTTGCGTCAAGTTCCGTCTTGTAGACCAATTATTATGAATGTTAAATTCTTTATAAGGCCATCGACATAAACATATTTTAACTGGTAACCTGGTTGAGGTAATTCAACACAGGTTTCTTTACGAAAACGGCTTGCTAATCAGTTGTCAACCTCTCTTTTTAGAATAAAGTAGGGATAGAAGAATAGGGCTAGGACAGGACTAGTGCATAGCTAATCGCTTTGGATACGCCCCGTTTTTAGAATCGGATGGGTGGGGGGAAATTTCAAGAAATTACAAACATCCTTGCCTTTGAACAGAAATCTATAAATCGATTTAATTATCAATTTATGAAACTATCAATACTGGATTTGAGCTCGTGAGCACAGTTACCAATGCAACGACGTTGACCAATGCAAAACGGACAAGTCATAACAAACTGAAAAGACATTTCAACAACGAATGTTAGCCGACAGACGAAACGCAGAATGACGACAAATCAAAACGGGTAAGTCGCAGGGGATAAGACTGGGCTACAAATGTGCAAAAAACGAAATGGAAGTGCCAAAATCACACGTTGGGAGTAGGTGGATTACGGCGTCGAAAATAATATATTATTAACAACTGAGTGAATTAAGCTCGTAAGCAGTATTAATTTGACGATTTGTTTTCCTGTCCCGATTTGCCGTTAATGCTAAAAACCATTTTGTTGTATTGAGAATCTCTTGCTTAACTGTTGAACAGTGCACTAAGTACAGGGGTTGTCAAACTTCCATAGTAGCAAAATATAAGTGATGTCTTCAAAAGCCAACAATATATTTAACATAATAAGGTTCTTAAACCATTTGATAACCCGTTTTGAATATTAATTTATCAAGCGAAAAAGTTTTCATCATTGCAAATAAATCAAATCCCACAAAATGCGCAGGCGTTGTTCAAAACGCATGGCGAACATTGACGGTGTGTCCGTCAAACAGTAATAGTAAGTCGAGCGAATGTATTTCTTTCGGAGAGATTCGATGTGTTCGATATGAAATTTTAATTATGTTAATAATATAAAATAAAAATATATTTAAAATTACAGCTAATAACCGAGGTGCATGATATTTTTATTTTTTTAAACCGCATGAAATCAAAACTTTTTAAAGTCACACTTTAGGTACAGTCCTTATAAGACAACAGAGGTCGACAATTCACGACTCGAATGTCATCGGTAATTTGGCTTCTCGTTATACTCTTTATATGCATCATACTTGTAAATGATTGTTTATTTATTTTATCAACCGGTTGAGTTGTGGAAAATTTGAAACAAACTGGTATCATTTTTAATTTTATAGTTTTAAAATAGCATCTCATGTGAGCCGCAATAGCGTGGTTTGACGACCCGATGTTAGCTACAGCACTGGTCTTGCATTTAAATTCGCAAATTCGACATTGTCATCACCAGATCGTATGTTTACTTTTTGGTGATGTAATAATATGTATGAGCCCGTGATCATTTGTGTGGTTTTAGGATAACATCCAAAAAAATTTGAATGAAACAATAAAATAATTTACTGAAAAGACATCATATTTATAAAAAAAACATTAATACCAAACTTCATAACGAGAAAATTTGTAAAAACCGACCATTTTTGGTAGGTACACTATAAGTTGGATCAGGAATGGGGACCGGTTCAAATCGAAAGGCCTCATTCATGATTGTGTTTATTTTGTTTCATTCATTATTATGTTTGTGAAATGCATGGCGCATTGGCGTCAGCTGTAATGCCATACATTTCATTTTTTTAAATTTACAATAAATAAATGATGGCATTCAAAAAACTTCATTTAGATAATATCGATGACCTAGTTCCATAGTAATACAACTAGATATTGGTAGTTTTGTGATGCGGCCGATCAAAGTTTTAACTCATTAAACTTAACTTAACTAACTGGTAAAAAGTGATGGCTTATTATTTGTATTACTTTTTTATTCAAATAGGTGGTCAATAGTTTATAGTTTTAGCATTAAATGTTGTTTCTTTATGGAACGCTAAGATTCACAAACATATATTTCCACAGTACGATATTTCGATATGTATGTATTATTTCCATATGCAAATATCTGCATTTTGAGAGAAAACCTGTACACTTTACAAGCTGTATGTACGTTTGTGGAACTATAGAGAGCGGTGCTCGAATGTAATGGCTAACTTCACTCAAAAATGTATGAACATTACTTTGTAAATTAATGAAATTTTGATGCAGTCAAAGGCTCGCACTTGATGACCCAGAAATCAGCTGGTTGTCTTTTGGGTTTGATCTTGTTAGTGTTAAAAGACATTTCAATATAACGTTATTTAAAAAATAACATTTTATACAGAGAGTAGCCGTTTTGTATATCACACAGATATCGAGACTAGACAGTCTGTTTGTTTTTTTATAAACTTTTAATTTCATACAGTTTTTTTTAAATATAAAAATGTGATCACGTATTATTACGGTTTGACATGGTTGGCGTGTTAAGAACTTTTTTTCTTATCTACGCTTTAGGCATGTCCGAGAAATAGGCCACAACATTTTTCGTATTCAAATGATCCATTATACTTTTTTTCAACACCACTAAAGACGTTCGGTTATTTTATAGCAGTATTGAACATAATTGGTTATGTTATAAATATTGGACATTCAATGCAGACTATTTTTTCGCACGAATAAAAGTGATAATTTAAAAAAAAATAACAATTCATTTGTACTACTTCCACATATTTATAATGATCAGGACCGGTTTCGCTCATCACGAGCATTATCAACTGATAAGAATACAAACATAACATTCTTGTCTTAGTTCATGAATCATCAGTTTTTTACACTCAATTTTCTATAAGTAAACCTGTTATGTTTGTATTCTTATCAGTTGATAATGCTCGTGATGAGCGAAACCGGTCCTGATCATTATAAATATGTGGAAGTAGTACAAATGAATTGTGTTTTAATTTTTTAAAAATAATGTCTTTCCACCAAGAATTGACAGTTAGCACCTTAAAAGTGAAAAGAGGTCGTGTTAATTTTTGCCCAAAATAATCTTCTTCTGCTATATTCGCTCTCTATGTGGAGCATACGGCCACCACGTGGCGCCTCCATGACTCCCTGTCACCCGCCAATCGCCTTGCTTCCTCCCATGACGTGCCAGAGTACATCCTGTGGATAGTACCTGATGGTCGTCCAGGAGGCCGGAAGAAGAGCAAGCAGGTTTGAGGCTCACCAGTGGGATCCGCAGCACGTGACCCAGCCAGTTCGAACGTCTCTTCATGACGGCTGATGTAAAAGGACGCTGCCCAGTACGTTCAATAATTTCCGAGTTCCTCACTAAATCAATCCACCTCACCCCAGTAACCTACGCAAGAATCAAATACCCAAAATTGTTAGGAATCATAACAAATTTGCTTAACTGGGCAAGCATCAAAACATTTACAAATAAAATAGGCCGGCCATAAAAGTTTTTAGTAAAGGGGGGCTAAATTTTAGCAACACCACTGATGACTATCACAGCAATAGAATTTCCCAACATATTTAGACACGCAGGTGTAAGCAAAACTACAGTTTTTATAGAAGATTATTTCTCGGATTGCCTCTCGCTTATGGCTATTATTGGTAAATGGGCAGAATTTAAAAGTTCCGCTCGACCTCGAATGTAATGATAGCTATATTTTTTGATTGGATTGTTGAGAAACACTATTTCCTTTCTCACACATTCATCTTATTTAATTTACCATACGCAAGTTACTATAAAACATACGCTATTACAATGCTTCTCCAACTGTTACATAAGAGGACACTTCAACGTGAAATAATTTGATAACTTCATTTTTATTTGAAAAGCATTCTCAGTTTAAATGTGTCGTGAAAAGTTATGAATATCGTAGGTAAAAATAGCAAAGTATTTTAGTTCTGAAGATGGCGCCTAGAGTTCTAGCAAGTAAATGCTACATCAATTTGTCGTATGTATAGAATTCAATCCCTTCATTATTGACGGTATTGAAATAATAAGGATGAGGGGGATTTTATCAGTGCTCTAGCGTGGAAGGGAAGGAATCACAGTTCGCATTAAAAAACTATTCTTTGAAGAGGTGGAGTGAGGTTGATAGCAAGGGAAATTAAACATGAAAATTTCTTATTCTCTTCTTTTAAACTTCTAAATTGAATCCAAGAATTCAAAGCTATTTACTTTCACAATTTTAATATTTAAGCGATATAGTATTCAAAACAGGGTTATAAATAATTGCACTTTCTGTTAGATAGTATTCACTTGGTAAACTTGAGCTTTCATTTCGATAATTTTCACTTTGGATTAGATAGTATTAACTTAGATTTTAATAGTGTCCACTTTTTAATAGTTTCCAATAGTTTCCACTAAAACTTTGATTTTAATAGTTTCCACTTAGTCACGGATTCTTTTAACACAGTGAGCTAAGTTGTAGTAGGTTATGTTATCGTTGGTCTGGTTTGGTTTGTGTAATGTATTCTAATGTGTGGAGCAAAGACAATATAGGCGGCCTAATATAGGGTAGAAGAATAAGTGACATTTCATTACAGCTTCGTGCAACTATCGATTTCAAAGTGTGAGTATTTGTATTGAGTGCAAACAATTTGATCTATGTGAAAATATTTTTTCTTTAGTTTAATATATTTCTTCAATGTTAAAATATATTTTATTATGTGGGATCACTTTATTTTTAGTGAAAGAATTTGTTTTTTGTGGAGTGTATTAGTTATAAGTGAAAACTATTTTTATGAAAGTGAATATGATCTAAACAAAAGTGCATTTAATTGTAAATTTTAAGCCTTTAAAAAATATTAAATTATTCTCTCTGTTTAATTGTGGTTACTTTCTATACGACGATTTGCCAATTCAGAAAAAAATTACTTTCAGGACATCTAATATCACCTGGCCAACGTATTCGACAAGACATATGATACTTCGACACCCTGTCAATTAGAGACATATTATTAACAAAAATGAGGTTTTTCCATTTCAACATACAGTTCTAGCTTACGTTTTGTCGTAAAGTGACCTTAAAATGAACAATGGCAGTATTTGAAAAAAAAATGATTATTTAGAATTTTGACAACCGATTAATCATTATAGTTCGAACAATAGGTATGAAATTGGAAGAAGAGTATAACTGTATAAAACTTGGTTCCGTAGTCAACAAAAAGTTCGAGAACAACTGAAGTAATTTCTATAATTTATTCGATTAGGTTTCCTGAGTGATCTCATGTTATTATATTTATAAGGATTTAAAAAAGTTATCAAAACATTCGTTTTTTTTTAAATTACCAACTCAACTTGTTACTGCGGTGCAAATTTAATCAAATTATGTTGTGAACATATTGAGAAATGAATAACGTACTTTATATATTAATCATACGATCGTTTCTCGTAAACGCGATGTAATTATTTTTGATGGATTCTGCGGTAATTTCCTGGAAATTCATTTTTTAAATAAAATTAATAATGTTTACTCCATGAAGTAATAGCTGAGTTCTAACAAAGCTTCATTATAATTTTGCTACGAATATCTAATGAAAGTGGAAAAATAAATTTAAAAAAAGGTTCGGTAATACAACTATATGAGAAGACCCCGGATCGAAGAGAGGCGAGCGGCTGGTTATCCGGAGTCCTGGATGGGCTGATCTCAGACAAACACCATTTCAAATCCGGTTCAAAACGTATTTATTTTCCATTCAAGATGCAGTGGTTTAACATTACACAAATATATAAATCTTAACACATAAAATTGATTCTACATTTACATTTACTTAGCAACTGAATTTACTTTAAGTTATAATACAAATGACACAACGATTTTAAATTAAGTCCAATGCAAATCAAAAAAAAAAAAAAATCACATCGTCACGTCACCTCCGCCACGAGAGCGCAGCTCGTCCCGCTCGGCGGATCGTAATCGACTGTCTACAAAAATTAAAAAAACTCCCTGCAAAGTTGGAGCTACCCTTTTCCGTAAAAATGGACTCGTCCAGCGGACGTAACCGGGGGCTATTTGAACGCCTGGCAACAAGAAAGAGCGTATTCTGCGAAATATTGCTGTTGCCGCTGGCTGATTTCAGTTCAGGACACTAATGACACTTATACTTAACAAAAACCAGGGTGTGTCATATATTTCCTTTCGTTGATAATTAATATATTTTTAATATATGTTACGTCTAATGTGTGAAATTGCTTATTACATGAAATGGGCAAAATTGTACCTAATTCATGAAAAGTGCAAGCCCATTGCCTCATACATGAATTATTTGCCGAGTGCGTGAATTCGACATGAATTTTGCTGCCTAGTTCATGCATTGAGAAAAATAGATAGTAGTGCTCCGGTGCTTTTTGTAACTAAACCATATTTCATTGATTATAAATTCGGTGTTACATATACATTTATATGAAGTTTTGGTTGAGATAAATTAATTTATTGAAAAAAAAATTGTCACTGTTTAAGCACGCCACTGGCGCCCTATCAGCTCTATAGAGAGTAAAAAAAAAATAGTAAAAAGTATTATAAAGAATGCCTTAATCAACTGAATTATTTCTAAAAATCTATTTATCAGGATTATTAAAATTTTTAACCAACTAAATTTTTAAAAACGAATATTTGTAATCAACTTATTAAATAATTTTTCTCATTAAAAGATGTCGTTGTATCTAAATTGAAACATTTTCATTTAATCGTGAAAATGATTATAATCTATAAATTTAAGATAAAAAGAATATTTTTATAAAAATTTTCGCAGATTAGCCTGACTCAATCGATGCCGTTGTGGCAATTTGGTCAAATCTAGTAATACTTGTTTTGTATAAGTCGATGTTGAACTTTTGTGTATCATCACACAGTGTGGTTATTAAAAAATAAAAATAAATAATATATGATCGAAGATGTTAGACATACTTAGGTGTTTCCAAAGAGAATTTTAATTTCAGTGTATCTGTATGCTTTCCAAGACGAATGATTTTAAAGGAAGTATGAAAAATTTAAGTAATTTAAGTCAGTGTGCTCGAATGCCTGAAGATGCCGAAAGGCAAAACCCGGGTCGTTAGTGACAAAATACATGGAAGTGTACAAAATCTCAATAATCCAAATTTAAGTATGTAAAAATTTGATATAAATGACTTATAACACGACATTGATTGTTTTACATTAATTTGAAAGAAATCCATTGTCATTGTCATTGTATTTAGTTCTAAAAGAATTATAAGATATAGTTGATAATTATTTCGGCTTCACGTCACCGTCAGAACTAAGTTATCAACTGTATCTCCATTATTCATGAATAATTAAAAACGGATACCTTCTCAAAACGCGACATTTCGAAGTTGTAAGCCAGAGATCCAATTCTTGATATTGAAGTCGCATGCGAGAACTTTGCTATCTCCGGTGGAAACATTCACGAAGAGTGGATTCATTCTTGTGACAGAGGTGGCACGTAAGAAAATTTTGCATGAAAGATTGACATATAATTGTGTTTTAACAAGTTATATTTACTTGACTCAAGATTTGAAATAAACGTACAGTGTGATTCAACCAAATGATTGAAGTGTATTTTAATTTTATCCTGCGACGTAATATAAGTTAAGTTTGAAAAATATGACTAAACCTATGGGAAGTTTGTTTTCGACGAATAGTTTAGCTGGTCACTCAAATTCCTACTGATAATTTAACAACAAAAGCCCATTATTAAATTACAAACGTTGTTTGTTTGGTATGTTCATTATATGTAAGGCAATTATTTAATGAGTAAGGGATATTTCCCAGTGGAACGTTTTTGGCGCAAAAATTACATTTGACATACATATCTTTATTACTATTTCACACGCAAGTTAAAAACAGCAAACAATGTTGCAGAAACCAGTTTTGTTAAAAATAGAATGCCCGATAGGAAATAGCTTAATATGACAGCCAATCCAATGCTCTGAATATAAATGCCCCCTTCCCAAGATAATCTAACTATTACTCAAAAGGTGTTTCCAAATATACATATATTATAGTTCGATGGTGTTTTGGCCAATTGATGTAACCCTCAAAAATACGAAAATGATGCAAAGATTGGATCTCATTTTAAAGACGACACAGCAGGTCTCGGCCAAATGATGTAAATTAGAAATATAAATTGACCAAATTTGGATTATTGAGATTTTGTACACTTCCATGTATTTTGTCACTAACGACCCGGGTTTCGCCTTTCGGCATCTTCAGGCATTCGAGCACACGTCTCCCTACGTATAAACTCGTATTGCAAACATATGAATTTTCAGGAGTGCATTTCAACGATTCATAACGCAACTCAACATATAAAGTTTTCGATAAAAACAGTTTTTACTCTCTCCTGAACAATTTCAATTTTGAGCGTTACATCAATTGGCCAAAAAACCGTCGATATGGTTGGCATAGTGGCAGAAGGCGATAAGTTGAACATCGGCTGTTTTGAGTTATGGACGGTCTATCGTCTGTAAAATCAAGCTTGTCATTATTCCATATATTTCTTTACGTAATTTAAAGAAATCAATGTGCATTAAGTAAATTTCGTTCATATTAGTGGTAAAAAAGTATAATTAATTTTACTATAAAAAGAGTTAACAATAATTAAATCGAATTTTTTAATGATAAGCGAATCTATTTTATTAGTTTAATAATTAAAGGTTAAGGTATGTAACAGAAAAACTTAAATTTCATGATTTTCTTCAAAGTCGATTATCTCAAAACAATGTTTTTTTGACTTAACGCCTTCTGCCACTATAACGGTGATATTATTTTATATTGAAAATCTTTAATAAACGGCAGCAATTCCCTTCCCCTGGAACTATAAAATTCACCCCTAGGGGGTAATTCTCCACTGGTTGGGACCCCTAATCTTCCGATTATTTCACATCATTTTAACTTAATGCCAGTACTTTTCAAAGCCCTGAGATCAATCTAAATGACGAGAAACCCCAACCACTTCTACCATTATAAGAAAAGTTCAAACTTTCCAAATTATTATTTATATTATACAAACATATGGAAAACTAGATGGAAAATTATTCTATACGAATTTCTTACATAGTTTATTTTTCGTGTTTCATATGAATGTACAATCCCGAAAAGCTGTTTTAAAAAAACTGGCAACCCTGCTTGAAATAATTCGTTTAGAATTTACGTGTGACATGGTTAGAGATGTATTTATACCACTGACACAGTTAATTTTGCAATATATGCCTGAAATTACAAACATCCTGTTGAGCAACGCCTTTGGTCGAGATACAGCTAAAACGTCAGTTATTTCAACGTGTGTTTTGATATTATTATCTGGTATACATATCAAATAATACAATTTTGTATAAAACGCATTGTGTAGATACTCTTCCCGTATTGATTGTTTGAACAAATCTTAAATTTAGCATGCTAACAGGTCTCACGTATGGAATGCAATCCCGTGTCAAACGTACAGGTATTGGGTGAACGGATGAACCGTACAGGAAAAAAGCAGACACGGAAAAAAACGGACACAGAGTAGAAACAGATTCACATTTTAAATACTCCCTATCGTTTCATGAGTTTTTCAGTTTTAAAAAATGTTAAAATCAGATTTTTAATTTTCAATAACGTTAAATAATAATTTTCAGAAACTCAGAACGTCCGACGACGAAAGATTCATTGTTGTGTTCTATCTTTGTTTGAAAGTGTTGAGTTCTTGATAAATTGTATCGAGACATTTATATAGGTTATTATTAGGTTATTATCTCAATTTTCAATGCTGTGCGGGAGTATGATCAGACAGATTATAAGATAAAATACTTAAACAAGTTAGCCAACTTACAATAATTTTCTCCAACTTTTTGACTGAGAAGTTGTGATTTTTTTATATGTAAACTCTTCATGTGACTTTTTTGTATTTTATTTGTACCTATTTGTATGTGAACTTTTATGTATTTTTTTATAAGTCAATATTTTTATTTGAATTTTTCTGTGATTTTTGTATGAAATTTTTTCTGTCCTTTTTTGTATGTGACCTTTTTTAGAAATAAATTTTCTATAATATACAGTAAAAATACGTATATGTATTTTATGCAACTCTTGACACAATATAGAAACGATCTTATTTGTATACAAATACAAATGTACACTTTAATGTGGTTCAATTATTCTCTTCCTCCGTTGTTTGTACAGATAAAAATATGAAATAAACAGTATTATAAAACGGTAACGCAATACCCTAGGTATTATTTTAGTCTTCTGACCCTTTGCTACTTCCACGAATCCCGAATTATGGATTATTGATAACAAAGATACCTCTTTCCTGTCCTAGCACTTTATGACACATGTCTTACCGCGTAGTAATAATAACATATATAAATGTTTCGATACAATTTAACAACAACTCAAGATTTTCAAACAAAGATAGAACGCAACAAATGTATCTGTCGTCGTCGGACGTTCTGAGTTTCTGAAAATTATTATTTGACGTTATTGAAAATTAAAAATCTGATTTTATCAAGCTGAAAAACTCGTGAAACGATAGGAAGTATTTTAAATGTGAAACTTTTTCTACTCGGTGTCCGCTTTTTTCCGTCCGCTTTTTTCCTGTACGGTTTTTTCCTTTTCGCTTTTTTTCTTAGAACCGTTTGAACGCTTATGCGGTAAGGGTCTTAACACAAAATCACATCGTGCAATAAAGAGACGATGAGTAATGCAACCAGTCAGCGGGAAAATATTTCATGATATGCGTGATAAATAGATATATAGATACTAATAAGTTTTTAATAAGATAGCGCAAAAATGTGATTAAAAAGTGTCAAGTAATCTCACCTCGTCATTTTCGGAGAAATTATTTAATTCCCAAAGATAATTATAAATAAAACAGCCTATTGTATAAAATGACAGGAGATAATAATACATTAATTTATAAATAAGTCTTCTCATTCATATGATATCATATTAAACTATTATTCATTACAAAATATATTTTATTTACTGGAAAAAGTTGAGCAGAAACAGGGATCTGATTGTTGAAATTAACGAGTCGTAAGTTGTAAAAGTAGCATATGACACGACCCAATCTTGTCGGGTGAACCCATAGACTTTTAAAGTTTCCAAAACAGCCATCGGTTAGCTTTCATAAGGCAATTTTAATAGATATCGCTCTTCTCTCGCTTCTTCTCGCTTGACGAAGCACACAGCGGATTTCTAGGGGTACTGTGGTTTGACTTTGTCAGGAACTTGGTGGTAAGAGAGCGGACATAGCAGCCCCTTATCAGGGGACCCTGAATCCTGCCTGTCTTTTCTACCAACCGGATGGATTCCGTCACCTGTAAGACCGCTGATGAATTTCCATAGGATGTACTCGGTGGAGCTACGGAGGGACGCTGGGTTGACCTGGGAGGAAACAAGAATACTTGTGGGGGGCGGAGTATTTTGAAGACACCGTGTGGTTACCATATCCAATGTGAAAAGGAAAAAGGACGTAACCCACACAAAAAATATTGTGTACAACTCACACAAAATGTGCTAATTCACTATATTTAAATGTAAATATATAATATATCGACTGTAGAAGGCGATGCCGACATCCAAATGTTGAATATGAACGAATTCTTTTGAATATAAACAACACTTTCATCGAATCGATGTGACACATGTTGGTATGCGGATAGTAGATTTACAAAAAAAATAGTTGTTCGGCTAATTGATAAGCAAAATTAATAATAACACATTATTGTATGTAATCTAATCGTAACATAGCTCTCAGGAGACTGTCTCGAAAACAGATCGATTATTGATGAATATGTACACCAATCTAAATATGTGACAACTATTTTAAACAGATCGAGTATGCACGTTCCGGGAATTTAATATCACAAATCAAAATAATGGTCAATTATGATACATTATCAACAGAATGACACATTATTTTTTTACACTGATAGATTTATTCTAAAGGGTAATATAATGAAAATACTAATGATATTATTTTGTATACATGAAAACTTAAATACGATCTTTTATAAAAATTGTAAATAAATAATATTGGCATATATTTCTCATATTTAACGATAGCAAATTTGAATTGTTGAAATTTTGTATATTTCCATGTATTATATTTCGTCAAAACTATGTATTTTTTTAAAACAAGGTGTTCCCTGGAAAGCATTGCATTACTAGTGCTGTAGTGGGGCGGGGGCGCATGGGATCGGCGCTCCCACACTTTTTTATGACCCAAAAATGTGTTCTCTTTAAAATATTGTTTATTTAAAACGTTATACGAACACAATATAAATACGATTTACATCATAATGTTTTAGGGGTATTTTTTGTAAACGCTATTGCACATACATATATTACTTTATTTTAGTTTGATAAATATTTATTTCACCGTTAGTATAATAAAATAATTTTGTAACTATGTAAATTTTCTTTTCCATATCCGCTCCCAACGTGGAGCATATTTATTTCAACAGAAGTTTTCTATGAGAACTGCTTGTTACTCAGTTGCTCAACCTCTCTTTTTTCGAAGGGAGTAGGGATAGAAGGATAGAGATAGGACAGGACTAGTGGTTCACTAATCGCTCTCGCTACGAGCCGTTTTTAAGGATCGGATGGGAGAAAGGGAATTTTGGAAACTTTGTGGTGCGGAAATTGCATCACTTTGGGTAGGGCTATTATAATTAATCAGCGCTTCCAGACTTTTTTATTTACCGCCACCCCACTGTGCATTACCCGTGAAACCTACTTATTCGTCTTAAACTGAATCATTATATCGACGGTGTTTTGGCCAATTGATGTAACCCTCAAAATTGAAATTGTTCAGGAGAGAGTAAAAACTATTTTCATCGAAAACATTATATGGTGAGTTGCGTTATGAATCTTTGAAATACACTCATGTTTGCAGATACGGGATTATACGTAGGGAGTGTCGACATAATAGTGGCTTACATCAAGTGGCCGGCTCAGAATGTTTAAACCTAAAACCAATGTAAAAAAATATGTTTTCCCTTCCAAACAGTGGTCAATTTATTTTTTTAATTAACATAATTTGGTCTAGACCTGCTCTATAGTATTTAAAATGACATCCAATCATCAACTCATTTTCGTATTTTTTGAAGGTTACATCAATTGGCCAAAACACAATAGATATTAAAATTATTATTTGGTTAGATTTTTCGATACGCCTGATTCATGGTGTTAACTTTGTGGGAATTCATTTTTAATATAAAACTTATAGCTTTGTTATTCCAATTTTAATTTTGTATTAACAATGACTCAACATTTACTGATAATGGGTTAACAGAAAAAATAATATTCCAAAATTGTGTTAACTCAAACGACCCTTTTCCAATTAAGGCATTTCTGAATTATGGCACTGGCTAGCTTGTTAAGAGAAAGGGCGCCTGGAAGACGGGCGTCCTCTTTCCAGAGAAAGGAGCCCAGCCACTGAATATAATGCGCGACCCGGCGCCGCGACGCCATCGCATGTACTGGAATAATATTACCGTCGCAAATCAAAAGAAGGCGCCTACAGGTCGAAATCGTACGTACTACGAAGAGCGTACTACTTACTACCCAGCGTGGTTCATTCGTAAATTTACATACATGATAACAACAACTATTATCACTATATTCGGTTTGTGGCTATCAACCTATATTGTTTTTGATTCAATACGTTTTTGCACACAAAAGATTTTTTCGACAAATCCTTCTTTCTATTTCTAGTCTTCTATTTGTAAATAAATGTTACAATCAACTTTTTCGCGCCAAAAACACAATAATTGTGAGTCCTTTGCGCAGGTTCCAAATATGTTCACTGGGTAAAAATAGACTTTTTAGAATACTCTTGTATTTACGATTATTTGTATTTGTCCACCGCGAAGTAAAAACGAATGTTCGATACGGCGGTAAGGAACATATTGATGTCGGAAGGCCGCATTTATTTACCTGTGATCTAATAAGACCGCATCCGAGAAGCTTTCATTCGGATATAAATGTACTTAAAAATGTACGTTGAGTTTTTTGTTGAATTGAAACAATGAAATGATATTTGAATGTAGCCAAAAGGTCACACTTGAGGACATGAGTTCCCCACCTCAGGTACAGTAGATACATGCCATTTCGTATTGGAATGAGAGATAGGATTTCAGATTTTTTCAATGAGGCAAGTATTGTTTTGCAGAATTTCGTTTGCTTACTTAATTTATTTCTATTTTTGATTTTCTATTTATTTTATACATATATCTTTAAATTTTAGTGATTACAATACGTCAAAATTGACCTCATGCTGGATTTTTGGTAATTAGAAATACGTGTCAGTAATTTGACTATTTCGAATACCTAAATACAGTATCTCTGGTTAAATATTACAGTAAGTAAACCTAGGCATTTCTAAGCGAGATTTTGTTAATGCTGTGCAACCGAAAATTCCAGACTAGTAAACTTGAGAGGTCGTTTGAAGGTGTTCTATGCTTCTCAATGTTTTACTGGAAGATTAGGGCTTTCTCAATTTTCATTCATTATTGTATTTTGTACATGGCACTGTACGACTGTTTTTGATTAATTAAAACATCATTTAGTAGAGTTGCCAATTTATATCTTTGCACTCCGACTCTACGATCCTAGTACCACGGGATCCATCACACTAATACACTGGCACTATACACAAAGCGTATCAGTGTAGTAAAAAGTGCAAAGTTATAAAGTGTATACTTTACTTATTTTAGATCGCGGGTAATAGGAGGTTGAAAAAGATTATCTTCAATCACGGGTGCTTTATTACATTCAATAAAAATGCCTCGATTTCATTTTTTTTAAATAGTATTTTATGTAGTTTTCGGCATGTGGTTATTTATTCTAAAAATAACATTAAATCAACACATAAGTCAAGATTTTCAGGAGACAATTTTTTTCTATCTTGTGAAATTTAACAATATAATCGTATAACAATAGAGTATTGCTAGAAACAAGAAAATGTTGAGTATCTGATAGGGCTGCCAGATTTATTTACCTCCAAACCGGGGCATTTTAAATTTTATATGTGTACTGATTTATATCCCCCTTCCCCCCATATACAAAATGAAATCGTATTTGATGATTTCCTTGCTGGACTATTTTTTTACTTTTTTATTTACATTTTACAAAAGATTTAGGTGTTGATTTTTTGTGTGGGTGCGTGTTAGTTCTTGTCAAATAAATAATAGTAAATTAAGAGATATAAATAAAACGGGAAAATAAGAATTAAAGAAAGTGCATTGCTATAAATATTACAAGAATGATAAAGAGTACACTGATACAAATTAAAATTAAAGTACTTTCTTATATAAATTGGTGTTTCCGACGTTTATTTCATATTAAAGTCGTTTGTAAGAAGCAAAAGAAAATTGTTTCCACGTTTGATCATTGATGACACTATTGGACAAGTTTTGTTTTATTTATACATTTTTTTGCAACTTCGTAAATGCGAGGACTCTGTTATTTCTGAATAATGAGAGGTGTCAAGATCAATAAGCAGTTTATCTGAAACCGGGATTTTTGACTGTCCCGGAATACCACGACACCTGGCAGCCCCAGTATCTGATCACATAGATCGGACCTATATGGTTATTTCCCCCTGTATTTGAAGAACATTACTTCGTGTGTATGAACATCACGCACGAAGGTCATTTACTAGACATTGAGAGTATTTGACTATTGTGTTTGGGCATACATGTGAAGATAGGTAAATACTTCAAAATGAGAAAAAAAAGAAGAACTTGATTTGTTCACCCCAATAATCGATATATTTATATTGCTTTACATGTATTTTTGCCAGTAATAATGAAAGTGATTTAATGTATATTTTTGTTGGGTTCGGCGGTCGATTTGTGGTAATTGATATTGATAACGATAAATGCAATTCAACTTAGTGTGTTAATATTCAGAAAATGCCTTACAAAATTCATAGATTCATAGACCTTTCAATCGATTTATGGATTTCTGTTCGTAGTCTGAGTCCTCCCTCCCACTCATCCCATCCTCACGGGGCGTAGCGAGAGCGATGAGCTAACCACTAGCCCTGTCCTAGCCCTATCCTTCTATCCCTACTCTCTTCGAAAAATGAGAGGTTGAGCAACTGAGTTACAAGCAGTTCTTGTAGAAAAATTCTATTAAGATACCACCATTAGGAGACCATATGCTTCACATTAGGAGCGGACATGGATTAAAAAAATGTCTTACAAATGATCTTATAACAAAGAAATTTATTTATATTAATCTGTCATCCGATTATAAATTTACTACACCAAGTAGATACGCCAAATGTTTTTTTGTGATTTACATAATATATGTACACCAAGTCCTTCGTCCTTCAACCTTTAATAATCATTTCAATTTTCATAAATATGATTACACGATTGTGAATTAATCATATTGATATTATAGAACATATTTTATCGCAGACATAATCGATAAAAACTGTGCAAATATTTTGAGAAATTCTGTCATGAACTCTATGACACGTGCGCGAGGCAGTGGCCAGACGTACAGAAGTTGAAGATGAAAATAAAAAAAAGAAAAACATTCATTTACATTATTTAATAAAAAAACGATTATAGTGATAATTTCAAATATTTAACTAATAACAACCATGGCTGGTTTGTCAAGTAAGCTTAGAGAAAAGATTTTATCTCGATGTAAAATTAATACCTAAAATATTTGAGTAAGACTATAAATTTAATACTAAATCCTGTATTTTTGTATGTATAACCTACGAAATTGCTCGCGAATGTATTTTTATTATACTATTATTCTGAATATAAAATTCAGACATATATTTCAAATATAATTTTTTGAAATGAAATCCTAACGCAATATCTCGGAGTTCACCATTAATAATAGCGGGATTTACATACAAGCGCTTTAACACGATTGGGTGATGTGTATGCTTTGAAACGAGAAAGTCAACACACTATTTATCAAATTTGGATTATTGAGATTTTGTACACTTCCATGTATTTTGTCACTAACGACCCGGGTTTCGCCTTTCGGCATCTTCAGGCATTCGAGCACACGAATGGACTCGAACTGAGAGACAGTAAACAGTGTCTAACGCTTATATAGAAGATACAAATGCGACAAATATCATTTACGAGGCAATACATTATACGTCTGAGAGCCATACCGATACCTGAGTTAAAATTTCGGAAATCGCCCTAATCCTTATTTTGTAAACACCATATTAACAGAGTGGCGAATTGCCGCTTTTCAACTTCTTTTAGAAATACCAGTGATTTTACAATTATAATAGTATTGTGGGTTTTGACGGGATGTAATTCGACGAATGGGTAAATATATACAATCATTCCACATTTAGTGACATCTGTTAGGTGTTTCAACGTATCGGATATAATAGCGGAGAATTAGGAAGGTTCAGCTGCTCATTCAAGATTGGTAAGGAGTTTAACTGGCCTCTATTAATTTCTAAAATTTCCTGATAAAATAATTTATGATCCCCCATGTTTTTATGCAACAGTTTAACCCCATCATCCGCATTAAACGTATGGTTCTCCATTAGCAAGTGATTTGCGAATGTCGAAGTTTCTTTTTTTAATCTAAAGGCAGCTAAATGTTCTGATACCCTTATATCTAATGTACGTGTGGTTTTTTCCACATAGAAATGTTGGCAATCATTGCATTGTAATTTATAAATACCAGATTCGTTCTTAAAGTTTACTCTATCTTTCAGCTAAAATACTTTTTTTTTAAATTTAATGTTTCCCTGTTTTTGTTTTAACGAACCGCAGTAAACAAAAAAGTCAAAATTTGTCAATGTCTGTTACGAGGTGTCACTGTTAGCATCGCTATGTGTACTACATTGAAATCTAGAAGCAAAGTTCGGACTTGGCATTGAATCTATTTTGATCAGCTAGGTATATAACGGCGATTCATATTATTTATACGACATTACTATCTATATCCACGACAACGTTATTTTGGAACATTGGTCAATTACCCAGACGTCAAATCCTGCATTACAATAATTCACATTTACTTAAAACGAAACATGAAGTCACTTTTTTTTATAACGATTATACTGTCAGCGATCTGGCAAAAAGACGGAAACACTTGTTAGGGATGAATCAATTTCAAAAATTTACTTGTCAGTAAAATACAATTAAGCAGTGTTTTGTTCAAATATCGATCGTCCAGTTCGTTAGTGAGCACATTCATTACTCATTAAACAATTCCAAAAAACTGTAATTTGAGTTAAATATGCAGTTATATGTAAAATGTTGCGCTCTATCTGATTAAATACTCAGATAACTAATTAATGCTATCAAAAAATGTTAAGGCAGATAACTTTCTGAAGAATTAAACAAAATGTTGATATTTTCTGGGTCAGTATTTCTACTCTAAGATAATTTGAAATATCTTTCTACCGACAATACTCGGAAAGTACCTAATTGTTAAACACTTAAATATGTCAAATTTGAATTATTGAGATTTTGTACACTTCCATGTATTTTGTCACTAACGAACGGTGTTTCGCCTTTCGGCATCTTCGGGCATTCGAGCGCACGAATGGACTCGAACTGACAGACAGTAAACAGTGTTTAACGTATATATAGAAGATACAAATACGACAAATATTATTTACGAGATAAAATATTATAAGTCTAAGATCCACACTGATACCTGAGTTAAAATTTCGAGAATCGCCTTAATCCTTATTTTGTAAACAACGCATTAACAGAGTGGCGAATTGCCGCTTTCCAATTAATATTAGAATTACCAGTGATTTTACAATTGTAACAGCATTGTGGGTTTCGACGGGATGCAATTCGACGAAAGGATAAATATACACAATCATTCCACATTTAGTAGCTTCTGTTAGGTGATTCAACGTATAGGATACAGGAACGTGGAGTTTGGAAGATTCAGCTGTTTGTTCAGAATTGGCAAGGAATTTAACTGGGCTCTATTAATTTCCAAAATTTTTGATAAAATAATTTATGATCCCCCATGTTTTGATGCAACAGTTTAACCCCATCATCCGCATTCAACGTATGGTTCTCCAATAACAAGTGATTTGCAAATGTCGAAGTATCTTTTTTTTTAATCTAAAGGCAGCGGCAATTCGCCACTCTGTAATGCGTTGTTTACAAAATAAGGATTAAAGCGATTCTCGAAATTTTAACTCAGGTATCAGTGTGGATCATAGACTTATAATATTTTATCTCGTAAATAATATTTGTCGTATTTGTATCTTCTATATAAAAGTTAAACACTGTTTACTGTCTGCCAGTTCGAGTCCATTCGTGCGCTCGAATGCCTGAAGATGCCGAAAGGCAAAACCCGCGTCGTTAGTGACAAAATACATGGAAGTGTACAAAATCTCAATAATTCAAATTTGATATTGAAATTCCATCAAGCACCCTCAGTCGATGTCTTAAATTATACTTAAATATGTATTTATAAAACTAGGGTACAAATCGGTAATATTCGATTTATTGTAACCTTTTGAATATTGATTTCCTCATTATTACGATATGGGTTATTTGGAGATGCCTGAGTAATGAACTGGACGATCGATATACATAACAAGCAATAATATCTGATAAGTGATTAACTTCAAATGTATTTTTTGACACTTCTAGGATTTTTGAGACACGATTGAAACATTTCCACAATACATAATTATTACCGATTTCAAATTAACTAATAATATATCTATGAATAAAAGTCGCTCTGACTGAGGGGATTAAATTTGAAATATTTGTACATTGAAATGCACAAAACCTCCAACATAAATTGGCATTACCTGATTTATTAAAAATTCACAATTTCTCATTCTGCAATATTGATATCAGCCGAATTTATACACAAGCGCTTCCACGCGCGATCGGGTGGTTTACGCGCTTTAAAACGACAAAAAGTGTGTGTGACGTTTTCGTTTTAAAACACACAAGTAAATGTTTTTTTCCTCGTCCTAATTAAAATTTAAAAACAAAATACAATAAATTCACACATCGTTAAGCACGAAACCATGAGGATCAAAATATTTTTCGTGTTACGCAATTGCATGCAAAAAAACCCACCAATGTTTTTGATGTCCTAATAACACAGTCGATGTTGAAATTTATACTCGTAGGAGTCGTAGGTACCTACATTGAAAGCAATGGTGTAACTACTATCGCGCGGGGGCAAGCGGAACATGCGGGCCCTTACAACAGTCATACATTTAGCAAATTAAAATAAAGACTACGGAAGAAATTCAATCGGTCAATCTAGACTCTAGACTTAGGTAAGGACATGAAGAAGCTCAGAAAATGTCTTTGGAAGATGCGATTGCAGAATAAGCAAAATTTAAGACGTAGAAGAAGGTTATTTAAAATCTGTAAGTTGATTGATTTTATTTTTGTAAAAAAAATAATAGGGAGCCCTTGAACACCTTTGCATGCGGGCCAAATGTTTAAAGATATGCCACTGATTGACAGTATATATATTTATATATATCACTGTCAAATACATTACATTTCGTACACTAGGTATTAACACTTAGCATACCTACCTATATTTAATATATTTAAAAAAAAATATATTATATAAAGTTTGATGGTAATTAGCAACTTTATGGTCACCGGGGTAATTAGTTCCGCAATGAATGAGTTAAATAACACACCTAGTATTTTGTCAGGACCAGATTATTATTTTGTATTTGCAGATTTTTCACGTTAAAAGTTTTCGTGTTGCAACGATTCCTCCCACTGTACAAAAATTGAATTCATTATTTAGTCTAGAATTGTTGCATCTATTTAGAAAGACTAGACATTTCATACTAATGCTTTAAATATTTTTAGTTTATATTTAAGTTCTCATTGAAGGTATATAATACGTTTAATTCAAGTACTTTCTACCTTAGTAGGTAATACAATATATATTCAGTATTATGAGATAGATTTGAAGGAATAAAGTTTTAAAATTAATAAAATGACATCCAATAACATTTCTAAAGTTACGGTTACTATTTATAATGAATAACTACAAAGTCAGTGATATCGTAAATAATATATTTTTTTCAAACTCATGAAATTTAACAAAATTAAAAAGTTAGATGTCAACAATTATTGCGAACTTATGGTGAAATAGGAATATGTAAATCAAAATAAAACCTTATGACTTACTTAGACAGGTGGATGTTTAATGTTTTCACTTTCAAACTGTCACAATAAAAATAAATTGTAAACAAAAACTTGCAGCTTATGTCACCTTCAATCTTAAAATATCCAAAAAGACACCAACCCACTACACAACACACACCAATACTGCAAAACTCGCGCTAGCGAATCTAGCGATGAATAACTGGAATTACTGTATGAAGACAAAGCAACGTATATTATTGTACATCAACTATGACAGCAACGAAAACTTTTTAGTGCCATAGACTAATATACTAAAACGGAGTGTTTTAGAAAATATTTTCCCTATAATATATTTTTGTCTGATGCCCATTATCAAAAAGTAATGAAGGTATTTATAATATATATAGTATCATACTACTTAATAAAATATACTGAGTAATTTTTTAAATACAGGTATGCAAAAATGTAATTCAAATATTTTTGGGAATTAAATTTATGTTTCATATTAATTTTGAGACCTCCCTAAATAGAAATATTTGAAACATTATATATTTAAAGTTAGGTACTGCTTTATTTTTTAGGGGTTTCTAAATACTTATTGTTTTGACGCCAGTCAACTCAAGATAATAAGGCATAAGATGCCTTGCATCGGGTTGATTTTACGAATGTTCAACAATAAGAGCACACAGATGCGTTGAATGTAGTGAATCGTTTCGTCAACTAACATTCTATCTTTAATTGACTCGATGCCTACCAAAACCACATTTCCTCATTTCTTCTTTCTCCCACAGTAAAACAGCATACCTAGTGGTTCTTATAGAATGAAATAACAACCATAAGGGTCATCTACAAATGATTTTTGACACCCCTACCATTGTCACAAAATAATTTAACTCCTTCCATTTATCCATTTTCTACTTACAGATATTCTGTCGACTTTATGATGTAACATCTTCTACAACCACCCTATACCATTCTCCATACATGATCATATTATTTTAGACTCCTTGACCCCCTCAGGATATAAAGTCATTTTTGGGCTCCAATAATAAATAGAGCTAGAAAAAAAACTAAACTCTATAAGATAATAATAGTTGTCTGTGTGTAATGCACAGCACAACACTGCGTTTGAGCATGATGCATATTGCGCAGACAGAGAGTGTGTGAGTGTCAAGCGAATGTTGATTGCTGACACTGCCATTTAATTTTTAATATTACTAGTTATAAAATATTCACTGTTCAAATATTTTGAAAAAGGAGAAAAATGGTTTCAAACTAATCATAAAATATTACATTTATAATCTTTTAATATAATCGTGATTCCTCAGGGTTGGCCATTAATGTTGCAATGATTGATGTACGGTTGGCCAAATTGTCATATCTGATTGCAATGGCTCCATATTTCTCTGACTTGAATGTGCATTTCAGAGATGACCCATCTTGAGTCCACACCACGTCCTCAATCGGTCCTCCAGCCATTTCCGTAGCTATATTGAAATAGGATTCGGGACTCAAATTTAGATCTTTATCTATTTTGGGGAAGAACGCATGCTTGTCATAATGATTTGTTGCAGCCATTGAATTGTTGAACCTGGGATGATTAATATTCACTTGATCCACTTGTGTTTTTAGATCATTAAAAGAATTACTCAATTCATTGATCCTACTGTCTTGAAAAAATTCTCCAGCTACTTGCTCCTTGTAAAACGATTTCGCCTTCACTTTTGGAGGCCTGGGTGGGTTACTGTTAATTGCCATTCTATTTCTGACTTCTCTGTCAACTTGTCTCACAGCATACTCTCCGGCTGCACAATATTCAGTAACATTCGCTGTTCCTTGTTTCTGAGCAAATTTGTTCACTAATCTTATTATGGCTGGATCACCGTTATGAAAAGAGTTTTTCACCACATTCTCAAGCCGATCCAAATCTCTCGGTTCATAATTTCCTAGCTGTGTCCCTCCTAGGTCAGCATTTGACAAGTTATCGGTTTCAAAGATTCTCTTGAGATAGATTTCAGCATCGGCTCGATGTTGATCAAGTTTGATTCCGTATCGCTTCTGAATGAACACAGCTTCTTTATTAAATGTTTTTAAATCTATTTCCTTGTTATTCAATTTCTTTGACAGTGCAAGCAAAGTATTCCTTTCGTTTTCAGACATTTGAATAAAAGCTCGGGGATGAATTGTTAGTTCGCTGTTGATATAAAGTTGCCCATCTATTTGAATGTCAAAATGATTGTAAAACTCTTCTTTGTCTCCGATCACTTTCATCTCTCTAATAAACTTAGCTTGTCCGTGCATATTTTTTGTCTCCCCATGATCAATCACCTCCTTGGAGCTTTCTAGCAAAGCGTCATGAATAGCTTGGTGCTCGGGTGGCAGAGTGTCCCTGACTTTGTTGATCTGTCTTTGTTGGGCTTCTTCAATAATACTGCCAGCCGTTTTCAATGTTACAACACTATGTGTGAAAAAGAAAATGGACGTTGTCAACTGAAGAATATCAAGAGAAGTTATTGTATCTTTTTTTGACAGTTCATATATCGAATTGATGATACCGAGACCTGCCACAGTCGAAGTGGTGACATTCATTGTCGTCACAGCTGTTCTACTTATGGCTCAAATCGCTTCTCCGGCCTCTGCCGCATCGCTGATTAGCTTACTGGAAGCCATCGGCCCTATTGAGAGGATGCTTGAAGCCGTCAGCAACCAACACTGTCTCGCTTCAGAGTTCGCCAAACTGATACTCTGTTCGTGAGTATACCTGTCATGAAGCTGTTCGATGCTTCTCCCTACACCATAAATAGCACCGGGCGCCCCGGCCACCGTGCTGGCTAATATTACAGTAGCACCGATCGGTGCGGTGGGTGGAAAAAACTCAAAAGTATACCTCCAAACATAGTGAGGGCAGTAACAATGTTAACTCCAGAAGTGACTTTATCAACAGTACTTAACATTTTCCCTCGTGAGCTTTGATCGAGGATATCATTATTACGTTTCGTAGAATAGAAACCTTTTTCAGGTACACATATCCAGGACATCTCCCAGGTATTTGTGCCTTTGTACGCCTCCCAATCGTCATACACTCGTCCTAAATGGTCAATGAAGACATTCTTGGAGACATCATCGATGCTCAAGTCATTATGAGACATTACCCTGAAGATGGGAACCATCGATTGATTTATTTCGTCTATATAAACGAAAGCAAATATGACCGCTATGCGAATTTCAAATTTGTCAAAGCTGTGTTCGATGAATTTATCTCGTATTAGGTAAACTGTTTTACGTTCCTCACTTGTGAGATCCTCATCGCATGTCTTATTGGGATCGAGACATTCTTCCATGCGTTTTCCATAGAGGGGAATAGAAATTTTTTGAATGAGATATTTATCGTCGTGTGGATGATAAAAGTTATCCCAGATTCTGTCGCCCAGTTGATTGTACAGATGATTTTGTTGGGTCTGACAAACTTCTTTCCATTCTTCAAGATTCATTTTCTTTTTTGCTGAAGACATTTTAAAATTAGGTGATGTAAAAGAATTAGTATCCTCTCCAATAAGTAGCACTTAAGTTTTGAAATCACACATTAACTGCCACTGTTTGGTGATTATCTAAAATCATTTATCTAATGATTGAACTGCTGAATGAGACTATTACAAGCTGAGTGAAAATAATGTTCAGCTATTTATTTATATGCAATTGAAACGTAGACATCAACAAAAATATGTTATTGTTTATTGTGGTAGGGTAATTGATCACACAGATGTGTGGTTTTATATAAAAACAAGATTTCTGTCAGCATCAGTTAATAATTACCATTTGCAGATGATTGAATGTTTGCTATATACAATTTAACAGACAGACTGAATTTCTCAAGTGTTAACATATACTCCCCATAGAGTTATTGGCAAGGTCGACATTTTTCAGAAACAAAATCATTGTTACAAATCACATAAAAATATGACTTGTAGAAACACTAAAAAAGAGGCAAAAAAGTGGGAATGGAAATAATGCTAACCAATTCTCAACAAAAACTAAATTTCACATTTAAATGTAATTGTGAAACCAGTTGCTGTACGTGAAACCTGGAGTTCAACAGAGAAAAGACAATCATAGTACCTGAATAAAATTCTCCAAAGGATCTACTCCACATCAAGGAAACAAATGCTGAGTTCTTCGCCTTCTTTAACGTGATAAGGGCATGACTTAAATAGCCAGTTTACGTAGTCAGATGCAAGACCTCCAAAGAACTCCATTGGGTCTACAATGGTATACCGGGAGGCACTCGATATCTGTGCTGCCCTCGTAAAAGAGAAGAGAGAGCAATGAGAAAAATGATCAATGTTTCTTGCTGGATTGAAATCGAGATCCTTGGAGAGTGATTGTGCAGTCTCCCATGGAATAATTTTTGAGATTAGTGTATCTGGTTGCACACACTGCACGGTGTGGTTTCACCAACTGGTTTTTTAGCATTCATTTGGATATCAATCCACATTCATGAGTGAATGTAAATATAATCTTAGATATGTTGCAAGACTACAAAAGCTGGCCGATAAAATAAAAAAGTTTGTGGGAAGTAAATGGAAACACAACGCACAAGGAAGATATTAGAGAGATACCAAAGGACGTCTTCTGTAGGGGTTTGATGAGGACCAACCATGGTGAAATAAAAAATAGTTTGTATTCAATTATTGTGATTAAAAGGTAATTGGATGCTTAAAATATGAATTTATAATGGATAACTGAGCATGACATCCTGTCTCGCCAGCTCCAACAACATAGGATCGTCGAAGAACTTGTTGATGGAGACATCTTCACTCAGGCCTTTCCTCCGACGGGTTTTGATCATGAACTCTCTGGCTAAGTGGGTTGCAGGTTGGGGCTCTAGAGGTCTGTAAGTAGAAAATGATTCTAAATAATGCAAAAAGACAATTCAGTGATTTAGCGACATATATATAGTCAAGCATCAACCACCCATTATGTAGTCTACCGTTATCGAGAAAAAGGTAGTGTCAATCAAGGAGGATGGATAAAAGATAAACTTTAATTATGGGGAACAAGTGAGAGTTGGTTCAGGCTACTATAAATTATGTTCAACTCAATGAATTACAAAGCATAAAAGCAAAATTATCTGAAAGGCAATCTTGAAAAGCATGTATAGACTTTTGTGGCTACATACAAGACTAAGTAATTATTAGTTGAATCCTGATTATCAGAAAATATAGGCTAGAAGGAAAAGTGAAATGATTTACGCATACCGAATAACAATGCTCTTATCCAGGGGATCTCCAGGGACTATCTGCCAATGGTGAAAGACTTGCAAGCAGAAGGCTTGACCCTGCGTGTGAGTCCTGAGATCTGTTTCGAATCCAAATGAGTCCACTGCGGGCACAAATGCTTTGATTATGTAGAGTGGTGAGCCTGCAACTGGTGCATCCTGTGTCACATGGCCTAAAAAAAACATATAACTTTAGTTTTATGACATGTAAAAACACAACATATTTGAATAAGCGGCTTTACACACTTTCACATCCACATGCGATTGGGTGGTTTTTATGGTTTAGAACGAGAACTTTAAGCACACTCTGTCTTGTTTTAAAGCACACAAACCTTCCAATAGTGAGTGGAAACGCCTAGGTGTAATGTTCGTTTTTATGTGGATATTCTAATGGTTGGGTTTGGAAAATTACTCCTTTCCTGAAAAATCAGTATAAACCAAATTCAACATGAACTATAAAAGACATAAAATAGTGTTTATGTGATTTAAATTGCTCAAATTTGATATTGAATTTCCATCAAGCAACCTCAGTCGATATCATAAATTATGTCAAAATTAGTCTTCTTCTTCTTCCATATTCGCTCCCTATGTGGAGCATATGGCTACCACGCGGCGTCTCCATGAATCCCAATAAAAAATTAGCACCAATGAAAAATGTTATTCAAAAAGAATATATAATTTAGTACTTCAAGTATTAACAGACCTCTTCTTTTGGCAAGCACGGTGTAAACAGCGGAGACGCAGTCGGCAGGCGCTTGGACTTCCACAAAAAGGTATGGCTCCATCAGACGAGGGGTGGCCATCAAAAATGCAGAGTATGCAACCTAAGCAATCGAAATGAACCCTTTAGAGTGGTATAACCTAGCATGTATAGATGTACACTTCGTCACCATAGTTTTTCTTGGCTAGGTAGCACTGTCAAGTGATTGGTTGCCAAAAAGTCTATGCTCACATCGGTTGACATATTGTTTGTTTAACTACACCCGATTCTCTCTTTGCATGATTCATCAGTTTTCTCACTCTGACAGATTATTGTTAGAGTGGGAAAGCAAGTAACGCATCAAGATTCTAATATTTCCATATGGGCAAATGAGTGACTCTGGTTCACTATGAAAATTAGGTTTTTGAATTTTTTTTGACGCATGTCCAGAGTATAGAGTTTCAACTCTTATGTTCACTGACTGCTGTTTGATTTCGAGGATCGCTTATTTGACCTGAAAGGTATGCTATAAATTCTTTGTTTTCAAGATTCAGTATTTCACTGTACATAGGATATTTAAAAAAATGTGGAAATCACTGGCAATCTAAATCATCTCATTATCTACCTTCTGGACTCCTCTGTGTGAAATAAATCATTTCATAAATGAAATTTACACTACGAATATTATTGCTTAATGATCAAATCAGACCTCTAGTACTGATTACATATTATTTATATAATCAAAAAAACTTCAAACATTTTCTTTCATTTTTAAATACTCACTCGTCTTGCAGTTGGAATTATTTGTCCTCCGCCTCTATGAAGGGGTTCTCCTGCAATAACTGCGTCCAATATCTTGAATTTAACGTTTCTTATCGGTTCCTCACATAATGGGCCTTCTCTGGTACCCCACTGGAAGCCTTTGAACAAAGAATAAAAAATCAATCATTATAAAATCACATTCATTATCCTGCACATAAGGCAAGTGTCATAAAACACACCGATTGCAAATTTGAGCAGGTGGAAAAGTAGGGTGATTTGAATGAGAATAAAACTAATTGTGAATAAAATATATCCCACAATATATCATATTGCAGTGTATTACTCAGGTATTCAATTCACCTTGTACTATGCTGTCCTTTACTGATGATAGAAGATTTTTGTCAACCTCTGATGGTAATGTATCATCCACAAGAATATTTGGTCCTGTCGCATCAGGCCCGAATGCCCAAATCGAACGAGCAGCCAGTAAATCCCAATCGTATCTAGAAGTATATAAAATAAGTTTAATATTCTGTAAACTATATATATTTTTTGACTACGTTCACTCATAACAATATTAGGAAAATGTTAAATATACTCGTGGTATTCATTACTTTGTCTGGAAGAATTCTCCAAGTCGTTTCTTGTTCCATTGGATCGAGACAGCTCCCGATTCAATATCCTCAGCCAGTCCTCTCTCAAGAGGTTCAGCGATCATTGTAATTTTATTCCGGCGATTGGGGGTCTCGGCAAAACATTTCAGTGAAGATGTCTCCACCACTGTTTCGCAGAATGAAACTACTGGATCAGCGACTTAAATTGAAAAGAAATAAAGCTTAGATAAATGTACAAAGAATGACTTATTATTGGTGTATATACTGTTTAACCCTATGTTAAATGGCTAGCCTATATTAGTAAAAAAGAATTTTTGGGTGACAAAAAAAAGTCAGATTCAAAGAAAGTCAAAAATGCTTCATTTCTAACAAAAGTAATAATGTTTTAAAAAACCGAAAATTTCAAATCACTAGAGGTGAACAATTTACAAATGATCTCAAATAAAAAGACATCTGAAATTTTCGCGTGACCTTTTGATTTCTAAGCAGGATTTATACCACGATACACAAGCTGATCATTACTAGGAGGGGTTCCAAATTTACTTCAATTACGAGGATTAATGACTGAATAAACCAACTCTCATGCAACAATTTGATGGAGTATCAAGTTGGCAGTGGACATGGTTTAAAAAAAAATTCAAATTGAATTGACTTGTTAGGGTTGGATAATAATGGAAATTATTAAGAAAACTTTCACCCAGTCAGGATTCAAATCAACACACTACCCAAGTAGCCTATTAGCTACTGTACTCTTTGCTGACGTAGATAATTATTTGTGCTTGTTTTGTATAAAAAATGAAAACTTCACATATTTTATTTACCTTTGATATCAATTTCAGAGTACATTTTCCTGAGATCATGCATCACACAATCGAGGTATAGCTCTCCAGTGCCGAGAACCACGTGTTCTCCAGATTCCTCTACTCGAGTCGACAGCAATGGATAACTCTTGTTTACCTACAATTACAGTATTAGTTTTTCTTAGATATCAAGTTTTCGTAAACTCTAAAATGGTCACTGACCAAAAAGCTGCCTTCCTCAGCCCCCAAAACAGATATTGGCTCTTTACTACACGGGCTCGACCTTCGGGGCATTAAACAAAATAAATATTCAAACGAAATGTTTCTGGAAGACTTGAGAGAATTAAATATCTGATCGAATTATGTGGGACATGATTGCCTTGTCTTGAAGAATTTTTACATTCCTGTGATGTTGAAATAGATCTTCTTTTGAGATTTTAAAAAGAAATTCTCCCACCTGATTTGCTCACAACATCATATGACAGAAATTCTCTTAAAAATTAGTTATTTAATAGTTTTAAGACGTTATACCAAATTTCTATATCTTCTTAGCATGATTTACGTGACCCTTCCGAAGTACATAACCCTCGTGTAAAATTGGGGATTACTATAAAGCAAAATAGCCCTGTTGTATTGGTTAGTTGAAATTACCATAACTACAGTACAATGGTGCAGTCTAACACTACAAATTTTTATATATGTACCTTTCGTAATCCGTCTAACATTTTAGGAAGTTCTGACGGATTGACAGGCTCGACAGCGATTTTCATAACACTCTGTGTGTTAAACTTGAGCGGTCTGAAGATGTAAAGATCCTCCTCTTCTTGTGAACCGTCTCCGAGTCCCATTATAGTTGCCGTCTTTACTATCGGTTGGTCCACACCTTCTATGAGGACCCAGTTTCCAGCAGGGACACGGTTAAGTTCAATCTAGTGGTTTAGAAAATACAATTAAAATAATATTTAGAATGTGTTGCTTGATTGACCACTTTGATAAATGTACATTTTGTCTTAGTGTACCTTATATCTTGCTTCATATATCCAAAGTCTTCCAACTGTCATAATTCTGGAATCCTCCTCGTCTTGTAGGGAATAATTTTCACCAAGGACTTGGACCTGTTGTCCTGCATACAGTGTGCCGGACATGACTCTAGCAAGAACCTAAAAAAAACATACAAATACTGTAAATAACAAATTATTGCGTACAAACTTGGACTCTCAATAATATTATGAATTCAGTTGTATCAAAACTTGTTAACTAAAACAAATGCTAATTATAATAGATTTGAAGGATGTAGTCAAGCTCAAAGTAACTTTTTTACTAGTGTTGTGGAATACTTTGTCTTCATAATAATTTTTTCTCAGAGACTCAACTATTGCCACTATAATTACCTAGACTAATTTGATCCCTTTGCACTTGACGGCGCCAAATATTATCATATACAGTGAAACCTTGAACTATCATTCTCGCATTCATCGTCTACCTGGATCCAACAAAGATTCAATGTTTATTTCTATAGTATGTAAAATAAATTTACCTGAAAGAATGTACAGTCATCGTTGGGGTACATCTTGGTGGAATGAGCGACAAGTCTTCCAGACTGGTCACAAGCCACCATATCTGCGTACACTCCGCTCTCTGTAGACTGGCCGGTATAAGTGTGAGATATCTTAGACTCCGCGTTATCGAGAGGAGATTTTATGTGACGCACACACATCCCCACGAAGCCACTAATGAGATAAAAAAAATTGAAAATGAAATCGAATATCGCCAATTAATTAATAAATTAGTTTTTATCATAAAGAAAGCTCACCTAAAATCTCCAAAAAATCGACTGCATACAAGTCTCAGTAAAGGTCTGATGTTGAGCTTTGATTCTTCCTTTGACAATTTGATTCCCAACTCTTGCAGAATGCCTGGTAAAGTGCCGTCAACATCACCGACGACCTGAAAAGAGAGAACATATTCTCTATAACTCACAATGAATGTTGCCATTGGATTGGTCTAAGTTAGTGGTTCTCACAGAAAATTTCTCCGTGGCCGCATGATGAGCAACAGTGGTCTTGTGGCCGCACCAAAATTTTCAATCATGATTTAAAATGTTAGGCCGATGTATTTACTAAAAGAGGGACTCATTACCTACTTGAATTTTTTTTAACCCCAAAACATTACGACGCTGAAATTTGCACCACAAGCAGAAATTTTTCATATATTAATATTATTTCTTTAAAAATATGTTCTATATTTTTACAATCCTGTAAAACAAATGTTATATTTTACATTAATATTATATTCTAACTTGATAATGCTCCTGACGAGCGAAACTGATCCTGATCATTATAAACACGTGGAAGTAGCAAAAGCGAATTGTGTTTTATTTTTAAAATCATAAATCCTGCAGGTTTATTTTTCAAATATGTATAAAAATATATTAGTCATTAGATTTTTACACTTTCATCCTTCCAAATGATTGTTTATAAATGATTTCTTATATCCATTTTAACTCAGGGATTGTATCAAATTCCCTTCAAAATTAAAAAAATAACGAATAACATAATATACAGATGCTTTCATATTTACAAAAAAAAAATCACAAGATAATCACTGTTATACTTAATGTATTTGTAAAATCTCTTGTCAATGATAATTACACGATTGCAAGATGAACAGGGTTAGTGGTCGTTCACCAGACCGTATTACTTAGTGCACTGTAACACAAATTAACCCGATGGGGTTATCATATTGATGCCGATGAATTTTTATCGAAAAAAGGATCCCTATTTTATTAAAAATATTCATACGTTACAAAAATGTTTTCTAGCCTCATACGTAGGCAATACGGATAAACAAATGTAGTAAGTTACTCATTTTTTTAATAACAATATTATAACTGTAGAACCGTTGGTGGCCGCACATGAGAACCACTGGTCTAAGTATTTTAAATCTTACATGTTTCAATAAATTTATATTGCTTGTATGATTAGATTTTCTATAAATGCATATTACAGTATTAGAAGGTATTTTTTCTGGAATCAATATTTAAAAATAACTGTAAAGCCTTTGTTCATAATACCTGAGGATCATTTATTTCTATTCTTCAAAAAAATAATAGAATACACTAATTAGATAAAATAGAAAAAAGGAAGCTTATAATTATTATATAATAAGTTCAAGTAAAAATGGTTTCTTGAGGCACAACCATAATTATTATAAATCAAACAGGAGAACAAGAGCTGTGATGAACAATAAATCTAATATAATAAGCAAATGGAAGGCAGTACAAAAGCAGATGCATTTTATGTGATCTGGCAGGAAATTATAATTGCAACACATAGGCAGCAGAAGCAGTCAGAAATCTTACCACTCAAATCTTTTTATAATGTATGAGTTTACATAAATATAGAATCATTACAAAATCCCTTTGAAAATGATATACATCATAATTCACTGCAATATAACAATATAATCTACAAACCTGTGCAAAAATCTTATAGAGGGGTTCGAGTATAAATTCAACGAAGCTTCGTTGAGCTGAACTGTGCGGTGACTTCTTGGAGAACTTTCTCGTCTTTGAATTGAAGTAGACATCTCCCCACAGCCATTTTGCAAAGTCAGCAATGCACAATTCTGAAGTGCCAAATGATGTTCTGTATATTGATGCAAAAGACTCCAGAGTGAAGCAAACGTCATACTGGGATGATGCGAAACAGACATTACCTAAAATAGAAAATGGTAAGAGTTTAGTTAAACAATATTTATTACTGTATTTCCTTGATTAATGAGATGCTCCCTTAATTTTAACCTTTTTAGCCTCAGAGGGTCGAGACTGTACTAAAAAGAGTTGCAGATCTGATCCAGCACCGCAATCTTTAACTTATCATCTAAAAAACAATATCACAGATTTTCGATGTTTACTGACTTATATATGATACATAATACATACAATTTGCACTGATAGATCAGCTCTGTGAGGCTCTTTAAGCACAATATCAGAGTGCTGTTAAATCGGCCCTCTGAGGCTAAATAGGTTAAATGCCAATAATAAAAACATCATGAAAAGTAATTATAATGATAGTAAAAAGCATTTTCAGTAAGTATATTATGTATGTCCTTTTTTCTATAGTAAAGGGAGACCTGTCAACATTTTTATCATTTTACTCTGTGACATGAAAAATGAATTTCTCACCTAAAAGTGGAGATACAACATGAGTTTTTCCGTCGGCCGCTGGAGTTGCAGCCAAAAGAGCATTCACTTCATCAACAATGTGTTTTAACTTGTAGTATGCATCTTGTGGCGGTAGTTTCAGCTCCAAAATCAGACGATCCAACTGCAGAGTTTAATAAAGATGTAAAACTAAAAATAAATGATTATTATACTGCCAAAGAGTGTCCGATAAAGTTGAAAATAAATACTTTGTTGATGCAGAGGGTTACGGGAAGCTGTTCTTGAATAGCATGTGCCAACATCCTCTCCGTATTCAGCATCACACCTTCCGCAGCATCCACAAAGAGTACCACACCTTCAGCAAAGAATAAAAATATGTGATTGATACATTTAATATTATTTTATTGGCAAATAATGAGCATGAAAATACATTCTCCTTTTTTGTTTAAAATACATGATAACGATTAAAAGTCTTTCCATAGATAACATTTGTAAAGAACAAGTCAGCACATATCCAAAATATGGAAGCTAAGTTTATAGTATTAAATAACGCAATGAAAGATACTGGCACAAAGAATGCAATATACAAATATATTATGCCACAAATAACAGCGACATTGGTGGGAGCCTCGCGGCATCAGTTTGATTGATTGATTTAATGCACATGATGTAGTCAGTATCTCATTTCATTTATTGATTCTATAATACAACATATGAAACATGGATCTTGTGCTTTCCTGTGATAATTATTTTTGTATTTAATATACATACCATCAACAAGTCTCATGGCTGCCGTAGCTTCATCACTGAAGTTGACGTGCCCAGGAGTGTCAATCACATTCATTAGATATGATTTACCACGAGGATCTTTTAAAACAAGAGTGACGGGTGATGCCTTCACTGATACACCTCTTTCTTGTTCCACGAGGAGTGTGTCAGTATATCGGAGACCATGCTCGGCTGTTCCTAAGCCAGGATGGGTTTGTCTCACTAGACAGTCGACAAATGAAGTCTTCCCTGTTAGAAAATATTAATAATTAAATATTTACATATTACATATTTTAAGAAAATACTAAATTTAATCACATTTATGGTGGTATATTTATATCATACACATTAAATAATGGTATTATACACTCAGTTAGAAAAGAAATGCGGGGATTAACAGTTTCCTGCTGACAACACATAGGTTTTGCTAAGTTACAAAGTCCCGCTTTCGGTGGCTGGGGCACTGAGGATTGTGATCCATCTTTTCCGCATTAAATATTTGTAACTATATCAACACTTTGTTTATCTATTAGATGATTACATCTACACATTCTACTGTTAATATTGTTTTATGATTACCATTATGCAGATGTCCAATTAATGCCACATTCCTGATCAAGCTAGTGTTATCCATCATATCAGCTAGGTATTCCATGTCGTATGAAGTTTCAGGAAGCTGTTGTTCCTTAACCTGAAACTTCTTCTTCTTGACCGGTTCGACGAGAGGTTGGTCAAGAGCTTGAGCATCTTCCTCTTGTACTATAGTCTCTACGTCTGGACCATAAACTTCTACAGCTTGTGGATAATATCTGTAAATGTTGTGTAAAATAATTATTGAATTGCCGGATTACCATCAAGTAGTAAGTGTTCTCGAAATATGTGAAATGTCATTGAACCATGTTGACTCAAGTAACTTATAAAGCATTCAACATAACTTTATCAATTATTTATTTATTCAATTTAGTTAACTAACTTTGGAGGACACTAGTTACTGGATATAAACAATCATTTCAGTACTTATGCTGCGTTTCTGATTATTTCGTTACAATATGCCTTTATACCTTTTGTCTTCATGCAGGACAACTGCCATGGGAGCCGGTTCGACTTCTCCCTCGCCATCGTCGTCTTCATCCATGGCATCATCATCTCTAGGTTCTTGCTGTCCGTAAATACTTTGTTCATCGTCCGAATCTGACTCCAAATCAGGGCCTATATAGTTTCCGAACTCGTCATACAAGTCACCGTCCATCGTGGATAATAGGCTTGGGAATTTTTGCGATGTATATTTACTATTACAGTTAATAAAATGATGATTTATATTTTCCCGGCACTTGTACGTCAAACCAACGATTTTGTGCTGTCGGACTCACAAACATAACCTCACAGTTAGAGGTGGGCACGTGAATATTATCAAAGGATACTTAATATGTACATCACATATTTATGAAAAATCGTGTGTGAATTATTTTACAAAGGGGCATTTTTAAGACGGATCAACTTATTTTTTACCAGACATTATGGAAAATATGTAAATTGGCACTTTGTTATCATTGGTATTTAGCAATTTTTATTTTGGGTCTTCTCTATTTCAAGCATTGTTGTTTCTGAAGTTTGCAAAAATGGTATCAGAATATTTAATATTTTAAGGTACACAAATATTTACTTAAAACAATAATTTGGAAAATTACTAAATTAAAAGGCTTTAAATTTGACAGATTATTAAAAAAAATGAGTAAATATTATTATGATCAGCATTAAAAAAAGATACGCAATATGAAATCACCTTAAATATTACCAAAATACAACAGCAAACTAACTCAAACATTACGTAATGTCTGCAATCACTAAGCCATATCGTCATTGATACTGCAAAAGGTCGTATGTCAAAACCCCAAGTGTTCAGAAGTGAGTAAAATGCAACTATTTATTTACTAAGTACATGCATTCTTGAGATTGCGAATGTCTTGCTGTGTTTACAACACTTGCTGACATATATTTCTTTGATATGTATTTTGACTACTATTACGGTATATCATTTTCAATTATTTGTGACATACAATGTATTGCAGTATCAACAACGATATGTTCAAATCCAGCTCTAAGTTTCTGAAACTAGCCGCGAAGTGTAATTTTGTTATGGTTTTCAAATAACATTGATTCAACCTTTCCTCACAACATTCCAACATACAGCTGACCATTCGACTACCAACTCCAGCCCAGTGGCTGTATCAGTATGAGTAGAAATCTGCAATCGTTTGAAGGAAAAGTCTACAGCCTAGTTAAGATTCTTACCTCAGTGAGACTTTTACTGTCAGTTTGGATCTGTGAGAAAACATGGAGGTTTTAAATTTCAAAGTAGCATAATTGGTGATCCTACTTATATTGTGGAATTTTTGCATTTGTCAATTTGGATTGCAGATGTTATCATTGTCAACTCCCTGCAAATAATTTTTTCTCCTCTTTATTCATATTGCTCTATTAAACTTTCAAGAACTGACCATTTTTCTTCACCTTTTTTTTACAAGAACTGCTCAGTTGCTCAACCTCTCTTTTTTAAAGAGATTAAGGAATGTATAGTTAATACACTAAAGAATACATACACAAAAAGCCATATTTCCGTGAGATTAAATGAAAGATATTTACAGTATATACAAACAATGGACGGAAGGCTACCACTAATAATTTTTCAATGTGATAAAGTTTAAAACATCTCCCCTTGTTCTGCACTTTGGATATATTTTACTACATAGCACTTGAATATTGATGTAGTGTATGACTTAAAGTGTAGTCTTAAAGAATAATACCTGGGAATGAATGTTTTGAAATTAACCATTAACCCACATGACCTGATGTCTACCGAACCCACAATCCACCGTTATTTTAAGTATAATATGTTAAGAAGAATGTGAAAAAGAAATTAGGTAATAATATAATAATATATTTTTATTTAACAATAGTTTTTAAAAGATATCTGCCATATACAAATCAAAAAATTATTTCCAGTCAATGCGCTTCATTAATTTGCTATATTTTCTTAGGTAAGTGGAAACTTCGCCGCGATTGTAATTTCCTATCGTAGGCGGCCTTGTAGTCTTTTCTGCACGCACTCGACTGCAACTCCAGAATTCTGTTGATTTTGTTGACTATCAAGAAAGAGCTTAGGAGATCGCATTCAAAGTCGTGATGTTTTGATGAGGGTGTGTTTGGGGAATCTAAAAGAAATTTACACAAAATCAGTTTAAGTATATTCAAAGTATTTTTTTCAAAACACAATAGCTCAGCACTTTAATATTATACCAGCTGCCCAGTACCTGCTCCCTACGGAATCATGGGACGTCCCATACAGCTGTTTGTATGTTATTGCTAATCATAGTCAAACGGAGAACTGGACTTGCAAATGACTGGAGACTGATTCATATGAGGGAAACCATGTGGGGCATCATTTGTATCACCTGTAGCACTAGTCCAGTGCATATGCCTTAAATTTATTTAATGTGACATCTGTTATGTCATCATAGCAACACAAAGTATGTTGAAGTCACATTGTTTTTGGTTGATGGCATAGCAAATAAACAACACTAATAATTAAATAGTAGAGGTACCAAAATTGTAAATTTTATGGGCAATGAATCAAATTACTGTGTTTCTCGATTCAAACAACTTGAAAACTGAAAATAGCCATAACATTTTTTTCTGTATTCATTTGATAGGTTTATCATGTTATATATCATGTCAATGTAAGTTATATATATATATGTCTCAATTGATTTTACAATTACTAACCTTCCTGTGACGATGACTCTATGTTTGCTCCTGGATAATAGACAATTCTGAACGTAGATCGATCATTCTTCGGTTCAAATTTTTCACACCACGCTACTGAGTCCATATTGTATGATACAGGTTTCATCCGATACTAAAAGATGAATAAATTATAGACAGTTAGATTAGATAGACTTTGTTCAACATTTCACATATAATAACAAAATATATAATAATCGTTCTGTTTACAGAACACCTGTGAGCGATGATGTTTTACCACCAAGATATATTATTTTTCACTTTCTGTCACTTTATATTATATATCAACGAGTGACGAGTCAAAATATCAATAGGTCAAATATAATAATCAACAAATCTTGTAATCAACAACATCTTGTTTTTATTTACATTTTTATGACGACTGACTCCCAAATTACAAACCAATACATACTTAAAAAGAGAAGATTAAGAATTTAGGTATTAGTTATTTAGATTTTCTGACATAGTTCCATTCAATTACATAAATTTTGTAAATTCTGCCACATATCTACCCTTTTCGCCAATACGGAAAGCATAAAACAGATTTTATCTGACATGTGCTCTTTTGACCAAATCATGAAGTCCAATGGTTATTATGAAATTAGACAGACCCTAATCAATGCATACCAAAAATTTTCAAAATGAAACTCACCCAGAATTTACTGGAACCTTTAGGCAGAGGATTAATTTCTAGTCTCTCTTTGGATATCCCCAATAAAACTTCTGTATTTGAGCGCATACGATTAACCACATGGACACGAAAAGATTGGTAAAGGGGTGCATCGATATCCTGCTCGTGAAGTTTCATTCGTCGCAATGCAGCAGTTTCCTGGGGTGATGGAGACTGTACTCGTCCTAATGGAAAAATCAAATTCTTTGTTAGCTTGATGCTTAAAAATATCCTATTGCAATACGTCAATTATCAGTTTCAAGTTTTGATTGTGATAGTTTTGTCAATTTAATTTAAAAAATACAAATACACCAAACAACTGTCCATTATTTAATCTGAGGATCAAGCATTATTCAATGGATAAAGACAGTCCTCGATAGAGCGAAAAATAAATTACAAAAGTTAGTGAAATAATGCACCAAAAATGAAGTTACTTCATTGCAACCAATAGGATTCTTTCTGATGTGAAAATATCTCTGAACCTTTATTGTCTAAAACTGCCAATTAATACTATAGAATACTGATCAACTGTGACAAAATAATACAAGTGCAATTTTTGTGGTGCTTTAGGATATGAATGAACAAAAATGGTACAATTATTTTTATGCATTAGATGATCAAATTCAAAACCTGCCTTCTCTGCGATGTTAAGGTACAAATGAAAGCATCAGTAAGTTCAAGAGCAATATTGTTTCGAGAAATATATTTCCATAAACTCATCGCTGTTGAATGTCAGATGTCAGATTGACATTTGACGATGATAGCAAAGTTTGATCTTCATCGACTAACATATTAAAGACATAACTTTATGGAGAAATCACAAATAGACTATGATTTTTCATGCGAGGTTATTCAGCGAATGTCACAAGCGTCTCTTTAGACTTAAAAATGTTAAAATAATAAGACAATCACAAAACGGAAACTGAACATAAATTTACCAAAATCAAAATCAACATTAGTACCCGCAGGAGCGCTTCGACTATCATTTGAGTTGGAAACGTCTCTTTTGGGAAGATTGTTCACCAGCACCGACACTGTCCTGTTGGCATCGTCTCCAAATGTTACACTGGAACTAGTTCTTTGAACACCTCTAGTGTTTTTATGAACGATGCCTGAAAAACGAGAATATAATTTACATTATATAATACGGAGTGGAGGAAAGCTCATGGGTCTTTGATGGGCATCGACACTTCGATGCCTCATGTGGTGGCGTCACTTAATATGCGCGGACGAAAGACACAAGTTTTGGAGACAGAGACACTTCAATGAAACTCACTCTCGCTCACTCGTATTTGTTATATTGTTGCAGCCTAGGCTTGGTACATTATAGTTGCACAGTCACAATTACAAAATGTTACTCCAACCAGTTGATATCTTTACGACGATTTCTCCTTTACTACGGAGAGCCAGGGGGGTTTCGGAAGACAAGCAACACTTCACTTGCTCCTGTGGACAACAACCGGTTGCCACGATCACGAACACACACCACCCGCCGCACACAGCGACATTCCCCCCTTAACTACGAGAGTCCAAATGTTATAAAATTTTATTACTAACCCCCACCCCTGACTTTATCGATTTCATACAAGCCAGCGGATGCCGAAGCTGGCAGTTGCTTGTCTGAACTCAGGTTTAAATCCAAAATGGCATTGGCACATTCTCTGAAAAACAACGGGACAGGTATAAGACTTCCTCGGCCCCGGCGATAATTGACTCGAAAAAATTATTATGGCTTGGCAACACACCACGGCAAAATTTGAAACTTAAAATTAACAGAGGTAAGATATTTTAAAACTTTTACTAATTATTACGATTTTACTCTTGCTACTAAATCTTCTCAGTGCTGTGTTAAAACATGACATATTATATTTGCATTAAATAGGACGAGTCTGTAGACGGCTGTTGACTGGCTTGAAGACCCTGCCCGCCCCATAAGTTCGGGGCAGTGTCATATAATTCTGTCAATTTAATATTCATTTTGGTATGATTATCGCACTTCCCCTTATAGTCTGAAAGGTTTATATGCAAATGACATTGTTTAAAATTTTGCGAAAGAATCTCAAAATGTATAAGGAAACAAAATAGTAATAACCTTTAATGGCGGTGATACCCTCCTGACTTTTGGGCTTTTCTTTAGAATCAAAAGTCGCTGATCGACTCCGAGCAGTATGATCGATAGATTTGGCTTCATCAGTCAATGTGATTGTATTAAAACCACCCTTCTCTGGTATAGAACTGGTATGAGCTTCGGAACTTTTGGCTAGAGCGTACGATTTAAGGTCCACTAATCCCAAACAAGTCAAACCAAATTTTGAGCACGGTTCTTTGGAATCCAAACAGGGAAAGTCCCAGTCCACTTCACCGTCATCTTCAGATATGCAAAGGCCATAATTTTGTACAGGACCAAGCGTCGCTTCCGGATGAGCTATGCTAAAATGTCACACAATAATTTTCATGAATTCTATAACACATTTACATGAATTAACAGCTTCTTGGTTGATATTTCCATAAATAAAATAAGTACTTAAATCAGGGAATTATAATATATTGGTAAATAATATTTGTAACGGATACCACCTTTCTCAAAACATTGTTATTGGGAAGTAAGTGAACATTTCTAGGGTACTGAACATTGTACCAGTCACCACCTGCTACGAATTTACAGCCCTTACGGGTCATATCCAGTAACACAGCAGCATTAAGGACCTTCAAAGGAATGCCATGAGTGTCTTAGGAGCAGTTACTTAAGACTTGGTTGCTATGTACTTAAAGCGTGATGAAAAAAGACAGTTTGTGCTTGAGTAGGATGGGAAGAATTGAAGACATCATAGACTTTAATTCATATCCATGGCTTTGTAAATAATTCGTATTTTAATTCTAAAATTTGCATTACGTGCAAATATTTCTGCTTGGGGTTTAAGCTTTAGGTGTCTAAGACAGCAATACACGTATTCTGTACTCTGGCAGTGGGAATTGTCTTTATAAAATTAGCATGGGTAAATGTTAGTTTTATTTAAAAAAAATAAAACACAATTCATTTGTACTACTTCCACATACTTATAATGATCAGGACCGGTTTCGCTCATCACGAGCATTATCAACTGATAAAAATACAAATATAACAGGCTTATTTATATAAAATTGAGTGTAAAAATGAAGGTATATAAAACTAATGGTTCATGAACTAAGACAAGAAAATACTGATTAGCAAACAAATTATACATAAATCAAATAAAAGAGTCTAGTATTAAAATGTTATGGACCTCTTCCAAATCATTAAATACTAACCTGAAATCACAAATACAGCTACATTAAAAGTCCATTTAGCTGAAAAAACTTTTTAATGACATTACTATAATCAGGAAAATTATAAGACAAAATTAGTGAACCATTTAAAAATAATCAAATATTAAGTATGTAATTAATATGAACAATAAACAGTCATCTTAAGTGGAGAAAGCAGAGCAGCTATGAAGTATCCATTAAAATTTTTAATATCTGAAAAAATAAAATTACAGAGACAGAATCAATTCTTACAAGTTAAAAATAACCTTATAGGTATAATATAAATTAATGAATCGGATATAACAAAGGAGAAGATACAAGGACGGTTTGCTCATTCAATAAATTTGAATTGGGCAAAAATTTATATCTATTTATTTCTAAAATCTCTTGTTTATCTAATTTTAAAGATTTGTTATTTAAGTGCAGGATTTTAAATTTTCTGTTATGTCAAACGTATGTTTATTTAGAAAGAAATGGTTACCAAATGTAGACAAATTATCCCCTTTTTTAGCACAAGCTAGATGTTCCTTGATTCTAATATTAAAAGACCTTCCTGTTTGTCCGATATATCTAGCTTCGCAGGAATTACAATTTAATAGATAAATACCACTTTGGTTCAAACTATTAACTTTATCTTTAGTATTTACTAACTAACTAGAAAACTTATTTAATGATTTGCAAGAGGTCCATAACATTTTAATACTAGACTCTTTTATTTGATTTTTGTATAATTTGTTTGCTAATCAGTATTTTCTTGTCTTAGTTCATGAACCATCAGTTTTATTTACCTTCATTTTTACGCTCAATTTTATATAAATAAGCCTGTTTTGTTTGTATTTTTATCAGTTGATAATGCTCGTGATGAGCGAAACCGGTCCTGATCATTATAAGTATGTGGAAGTAGTACAAATGAATTGTGTTTTATTTTTTTTAAATATAATGTCTTTCCACCAAGAATTGACAGTAAACACCTTAAAAGTGTTCATTTTATGATTGATTTCAGTTAATTAACAGTGCCTACCTGTATATGTAACATGTAAAACCAATTAACTCTTCAATCTTTGCACTGGCCATGACACATACATGAATAGGATAATTTCTCAGTTCCTCTGGCATCATGGTCATGAATATTTTGAAAGTTTTAGTGGGTAAGCGGAGTTGGGCACTTCCATCGATCTTTGCATATGCCAGGTACTGACTCTGAGGTAAGAATGGGCATTTCTCTAGCAGATCGCTGAGGAGAGACCTCCGCTGCGGCACACCTGGCACGAGGGATGGTCTTATGAAGTCGGGTTTAATTTCTTTACGCGGGAATAATGGCTCTTTATCCTGACCCGCCACTTGAGCGGGAGGATTTTCCCATTTGACCATTTTTATTCTTGCAGCTTTCCTCTGTGCCTGGTCCATTTTTTCTAGTCTCTGTGCGGTGTTAGATCGCTGCCTTAAATGATCAAACATGATCCATTAATGGTTATTGTTAATTTTCGGACAAGTTGGTGTCAGTATTTTTATAACACAACTCTACCTTTAGTTTTGATAAACTATATCAGTAACTTTTTGGACTTCACAATTTTTAGCAGGTTACGATATATATTTTTTATTTTATTTATTGTAAAAAGAAAAGGAAACTGGGAGCCTGTAAGTTTATAGTCTTAAGATCTATAGGATTGCAAACTCTGTCCCGTAGAAAATGAAAACAATTCTTCAAAATTGAAAATGATCTTTGTGTTTCAAGAGAGTGAGACGATAGAAATCTATTTTTAACATCTTGCTCAAATTTCCCTGTCTAGACTGCTTGCCAAGAAAACGAGGAGTATTTTAAAAACACTCGTTAGTGTGAAGATATGGGTTTGACGATAATGCAATTATTATTTAAATATATTTTTCTAAAAAAATTCCACATGTATGTAAACTTAATGACGGATTATTAATGAGAACATACCTGTGCATTCCAAATTCCATATCATGTTGTAAATCATAGCTTTCTGTCAAGGGGTCAACATCATCATCATCACTGATATCCATTCCTGGGTAACAATCGAACTCCATTACCCGCTCTCGCTCATACTCATCGTCGCTTGTATCTTCATAATTCTTTAAAGGAGACGAAGACTGCTCTATTTTACCTTTATCCATCATACTTTTGGCGTGCAAAAGCCTTGGAAAGTCTTCTCCTATCATGACGATTTCGCACATTCCCGTATCATCGGTGGATATAAATGAATTCCTTATATGCGAAAGCAACCAATGTTTATTGTCATAGGTCGCCATATTGATGTCTATATAAAAGTAATTAATTAATGAATATGATATAGTTGGGCGGCAGATTCTGGCTTATTTTACATTTCTATTGACAGATCTAGACAATTTTGACGGATGAAGTACCAGAAATCAACATCCGAACGAAACGAACACATTGCTGAAGTTAGGCAATAATCCCAGATTGCCACAAAGAAAATAATATTTGTAATACATTATTCATAATTAGAGATTGGTAACGTGAAACGGGGTTATTTCGCCTACCAACTATAATTTACCGCCTAATAAAAATTATTTTGTTTATATGTCCTTAATTTATTTTTACACTAGGGTGGACAAAATATTTGTTTATGACTATTCTCAATCGTCAGTTGATCACATTGAACCTTTAAAACATCTAGAATTTTTCATAAGTTATTATAAAACATTACTTTTGTAAATGGTGTGTGCACACGAAAGCAGTTTTGTAATATGCTTTAAAATAAACGGAAATGCGGAGCAATAAAAATAAACATCCTACTAATATCATAGAAAATGACAACACATGTCTTCCAGTTTTGGATATGCTGTTGCTATAAAATTACCATGTATATTATTCTAATTTGATTATACCAAATGATGGTCAGCATAGCTCTCAAGCTTTTGAGTAGCGACAAATATCTATGGTGTTTGTTTATACTATAACCATGCATGGCAACAGCCGTAGAGTATCAACAACGTTTCAAAAGTTTTGACAGCTGATGGCTGCTAAATTTTTTTCATGGGCGATCAATAAATTTAAAAAGAAAAATTTAATACTTATGAACGTAAGTAGTATATATTGATTGATGGATAAGTGGAGATAAAGCCTTACTGTACCTTTCGATTTTAATTACAATATAGTCTCTGTAACTGGCGCGTTTTCACCACTTCATTTTTTAATTTGGAATAAAGATTTCGTAACGAGCAATTTGAGTTGTGTTTGTATATCAATATCGTAATATATTTAATCCTAAAAATGTCTAAAGCAGAGGTTAATCAAGTGTGTATAATTTAGAGTCACCAACAGAAAATATAATACCTATCGACGCACGATCATCAGTGCATCTTTTTCATATATTTCGTAGATATGGAAATATATCAGGCCGATACAAATTAAATGATCAAGTTGACCACATAGGACAACGATGGTCAGAGGATAAAACAGAGGATTCAGAATATATATATATTTTTAAACATTAATATGAAATACTATTTTAATGGTAGTACATTAATTTAAATTTAGAATCAGATTATGAATCTACATCAACCCCATTCTTGATTAAAATATACTTAGTTCACACAAATTCTGGTATTTTACGTAACTTTAACAAACATTAACTATGAATTATTCAAAACATTTTGCACTGCACACAGTATTTATTGGGTATGTACTATTATATTATAATCATTGTTTCAATAGTAGGCCAAAGATCAATTTCTCTGTATTTCTGACAAAAATATAAATATTAGATATAAAAGTAGTTACAATAAATAATTAATACAAGAAATTATGTTTGCACTTGAGCAATGCTGACATTCCCGTATGTCAAAAGGCACCGCCGAATGTTCTGTTGGCAGAGATGGTAATCCTTAAACGGTGGAGCCAAGGTTTCGTCATAAAGTTTCAACTCTTCGATGAACTTCAGTAAAGCCTTTCCGTAGTCTCCCTTATCCATCAAATGCTTCGCGATCTTTTGAGCACTCTCTGTATCCTGTAAGCATGTACAAAAATTTTACATCACAAAATAAAGCATGAGGGGTTATTACATTTTAAAAAACATCACAGTTTCGACGCACCAATGGTTCGGTGTTCAGAAGTTAAAAGGATAAAGCAAGCACATCATAAATCGAAACAAAACAAAGATTTCTTTTTACTATGGTTGACAACTGAAATTGTCTCAAATCATAGGTATCTTGAAAAGAAAAATTTGTGGAGATAAAATTCATTCAACAATAATTACAATTTCCTATACTGATATCAATTATGTGATTTTGATTGACAACACGAAAAGAAATGGCTGATCAACTGCAGTGAAGCATAATTTTAGTTTTTGGAAACATTTCCAGTTTATTTTTTTCAGTGGCAACATAATTTGCATCAAAATGCGTTTGAAAAAGTATATTATTATATTTTACAGGGCTGCGGCTTTTGGCAGCATGTTTTATGACTAACCATTCACAATATATTCAGATTGGTATAAAATGTCTGAACTTGATTTATCAAATAAGTCAGAAAGAAGAGTATTGAATAAACCTGGTATGATTTATTTATTGTAATAAGTAGTTATAGTGTATATAATTCATGACGATATCCAACCATTGGCAGGAAAGGATCATGAAGAGAATTTGTTTTGAAAATTTTACACATAGTAAAAAATACATTATGAATGTGTTGAAAATGAAATATGATGATCTATTGCATAAGTACAGTTAGGTAAAACATTTTTTGCTTCCATAATTTTCTTGCAATCGAAGTCAACAACATTGACCACTCTTCTACAGGTCCAGCATAGTCATTGTGTCATTACTAGTTATAATTTCCAAAAGAGGTCTTAGTAATTATTACACCTTGAGTGCAGGCTATTTCTTACTCTGCCGTAGACTAACAAATCTTCCTGAATGAATTGTAAAGAGATATTGATTCGACTTGCTAAGCCTTCATCAAAAATAAATTACACTTTTATCAACAAATTTACTTAAAACTCTAAAAGATAAATACTTTAGCAATATGTATTTTATTTTGTCAGAATAAGCAACAGTCACTGATTATCTTCTTTATAAAACCATTTAAAGTTTATTTCTTCTTGCGATCATAGATTATTTGTACTAGTTTCAGATCTAGAAAAGATTCCAGAAGTGGAATCGTCTTCCAGTCTAGCTCTACCTAAATATGAAGTAAGACCGGATTTATTAGATAGGTGAGTGGCATACCTAGCCCATTATTTTTAAATGCTTATAATACTTTGTACTTGCATTCATTGGAAGTTTAATTATGTTAAAATACTACTTCTGGGCATTGTTTAAAATAAATTGTTTTTTGATTGTCTCTAAAGCTTTAATTTGAATTTGGCATCTATATTTCCAATGTCTATGTCATTAGAATTGCTAGTAAATACCTGTTTAATTTTGGTCGCCCACTGTTGTAATAGATTTTTTAATTTTGTAAGTTTTGTGAATTCAGAGGTTTTGTGGATTTTAAGATTTCAGGCATTAGCTGTGAAAGAGATTATCGATCAAAGCATGCGTGACAATCTAACTGGGAAAAGTTACGTGAGTTCTCAATCAGAAAAATGGGTGAAAGAGGTTGCAAATGTGATAAGAGAGAAAGTAAAGGCTTTAGATATGAAACGGTGAGTGACAATAATATTAATTTTAAATTGATAACTTTCTTATTCCACTGATTGTGCTACTAGGTAGTACACATGCTTCAACTCTTTGAGAAGCATACCCAGACTAACTATCGTAGTATTTTTAATTATAATGTAGATGTCGATTCTTATTCTATACATATATTATAGATGAAAAATTAAGAGCGGGATTGTATCTGAAATAAATTTCAATTCAATTTATTAAATTGTTATTTTCAAAATTGTTTTTGTTCACTAACCCTTTTAGCTCTCTAGCGCTGAGACTGTGTTAAAAAGTTTGATCTATCAAAGCAAACTTTGATGTCCCATCTATATGGGACAATAACAGATTTGTGATGTTTACTATGTAACTGATTTTTAATTGGTATATAAAAGTTTGCGCCAATCGATTGGCTCTGTGAGCCTTTTAAGCACAGTGTTGGTGCGCCAATAGATTGACACTCTAGGGCAGGCATGTCAAACACGCGACCCTCCGACAAATAGTTGGCGGCCTGCTGAGACTTCTTGGAAAAATATTTTTTTAAATTATAAAACAATATTAATTCTTTATTTTGATCTACTCATCAAAATTAATTTGTTGAAAACGAAGTTCGATAGAAGATTTGTGATTTCAAAAACTGTGAATTAAAGTTTCATCTTTTTACTTCACCTCTGTTCCATTGATATTGAAATTATTGACGATAATTTACAAATAGAATTAATTGAAATCCAATGACTCTTTGCTGAAGCAAAAATATTCTGAAGTGGATCTCTATCCAGAATTTTACAAATATTTGCCTGCTGGTTTCCTAAAATGTTGTCTTTTGTAATGCGTATAATGGCTATGTTCGGAAGCACATTTATGCAAGCAACTATTTTCTGTAATGAAAAACAACAAAACTCCAGAAGGTCAAGATTAACCGATCAGCATTTATCGCCAATTTTGAAAATTACGACAGCTCAAAATATTCAACCAAATTATGATGATTTACTTTGTGGAAAACGGTCCCAAGTGTCCTCAAAAAAAGAGTAAATATTTGTCAATTTCTTTATAATTTGTATATTTTAAACGTCTTTTATTTGGTCGAATTTTAAATATTGAAAACATGCGGCCCTCCACTGATGTAAATTAGTTTATATGGCCCGCAGTGCAAATCGAGTTTGACATGCCTGCTCTAGGGCTAAGTGCATGCAATACGTCATGAGTATGCCAAAGAAAAGGCCAAATTTTAACGAAATTTGTAATTACTTTCAGATACAAGATTATTTGTCAGGTGGTTCTGGGTGAAATGCGAGGTGCAGGGATACAGAGTGGGATGCGATGCCTTTGGGATTCAGAATGCGACAACTACGTCTCTCACATGTTTCAAAGTGAATCGTTGTTCTGTCATACAACTGTCTTTGGCGTTTATTTCTATTAGTCAATTCTTCTTTGAATAACAATATTGATATTTTGTTTAATACTTGATAATATTGATTAGAATTCTTTTCTTTGTGTCTTATAACATACTAGTGTACTCAACCAAGCTCTCTCCTAGATCAGATTTAAGTATTTTTGATCCTACTTCACTGTATATAATTGCTAATCTTAAAATTTTAATGCCAAAATCTATCCAGTTGTAGAGTAGTCTTGTTGATAGGCATAAAAAATTGGGTGAATGTATTTTATTTGTAAGATTTGTAAATTTAAGTGCCTTGTTGAATAAAATTATTTTATTTATAAAATGACTTTAAATAAATTTTCTCTATTTGCATTTTGACCTTTGAATATTTATGTTGCATAATAACTAGGAGGCATTTAAAAGTTGCAAGTGGAGATTTTATTGTTACAAAATATTAGAACCCTGTTAATTTTTGACCTACAATTGAATTGTGGTAAATAAAGGTCATTCATATTCCACAATTTAATCTTTGTTAAAGTGGCATCCTTCCAAATATATTTTACCTGTAGTGCTTTTAATCCTTTTAAGATGTTAGTAAACTTTTGACAAAGTCCACATTGAACCATGAACTCTTGGCAGTCAATCGGAACTGCTATTATGTTGGTGCAGTCACTTTCGGCGTCACACCTGAGAAAAAATTTAACCAATACATATGAAATTAGAATAAGAATTCTGCATTCTAGTTATTATTTCACAATAAAGATTTTCACTCACTTGAATCTCATAATTCCTTCATCCATCTCTTCAAACATCGGCCATTGCTGTTCACAGGCAACACAGTGGCAGTCAAACCAGTATTGTTCTCTTAGATCAGACTGTCTCTCCTCACGATTTTTTCGTGTAAATATTGGTCCGTAGTTTTCAGAGATCTGTTGATCTCTTTTGACGTTCTTGATTGCCTGTACTATTACTGAGGTTCCTTGGAAATATCTAATAAATAAATTTGAATAAACCGTCAAGTCAATGTAATCAAAAACCGTGCTGCATATTTCTTTTTATCTTATAATATTTATTCAGTTTTTCATATAAAAGTGAATAGATGGGAAACAAGAAACCCTTTTCACCCTGTAAAAAATATTAAATCAATTGGAGAAATTCAAATTTTTTCAGAGAGAATGGCATCGCTTTTCTGAGAAAGAAATTTAAAAGGAACATTTATTTTGCGATTCCAGGAATATAGCCAAGTGGTCAACATTTGAATCCCAGTATAGAAGCATAGATGTCTGTGATTCCAGGGATGAGGAGTCATGGAGTTTTTGGAAGAGTCGGAGTCGTAAAGGACTGAGCAACTCCGACTCCATTTTTTATATCCAATTTTTTCAACCATCAATCATAGCATGGTGTCTTCCTAATGTAATAATTTTACAGATGCAAACTAGTTGAACTCAATTCAATAATTCTTGAGTACCAAAGAGAGAATTGGTATATTATAATATAATATCAGTTTTCTCATTAATAACATTATGTTTTGATAGAATAGTCGGCCTGGCATATTTATTACACAAGATTTCTGATAAACATATATCTTACCTTACAACACCAGGATCACAAGAATGATTGAACAGTGCCAATGTAGAATAAATTCCACCGCCCAAGAAAACTGACTTCCCTGACTCTTTTTTGACATGCGAACCTTCAGTGGTAGGCCTCTCGCACTGGACTTCAAAAATCTCATGAGCGTTGAATTGCAGGATTTGTAAATTTCTAAGTATCAATCCTCCGATATATGCCTCGGTATCACTCAATTTTGGCTCTGATATCTTTGCATTGCCATTAGTGGTTGAACCTGTAGGATTAAAATATGATGTTTTTTTGAGGAGGCTCAGGAGAAATACTGCCATATGCGTTCTTTGGAAGAAATCAGCTTTTGAACGTTGTTTCTCGTGTCTGACCAAATTATAAACGCATCTGTAATCGCTACTGACATATTTTCCCTTTATTTCTTCATTCAACTTAGGTTTCAAGTCAAGGTAGTACGATAGAGGTTTCTGAGTAATGATTCTGAGTGCCATGTGACAAGTTATAGAGCATCCGGAGTCCCAAATGAGACGGAGAATAGCACATTCATATTTGTGATACGAGTCCAGCCCTTTCTTCTGACATTCTACGCTGCAGAAGATGACGTTTGAACACGTTGGACAAGCAAATGGAGTTATACATCTGAAAAAAATGTTCAAGAATACATTAACTATAAATGGTAGAAATCAATATATTAATGTAGTGTTTTTATTTAACTATGTTAACCCTTTCCCTGTCCAGCTGTCAAACACAAACAATCAGATTTTTCTGATAACATTACAATAAAATACAATATTGCTCAAATATCCGGTGACATAGAGTTCAGTTCTTGGTCTTGTGTATATAGAAATTGGGAAGCGAACATGCTTAAAAGATTTGCTAATACTGTCCAAATCTGACTGAGGATATCAGTTGCGTGTGTGCAATATCAAAAAAAAGCCCCCATTACAAACCAGGTACTATTGTTTATACAAAAACTGGTAACATCCAGAATGCCATGGAAATAAATAATGTTATATGTCTAATGTATAATTTACTATCTTTTAAGTGTCTCGAAATTCTGTTTTTAATGAATATACTTTTATTGCAGCTGTAAACTGTTTTGTTTGACATGCCAAGAAAGCGGTTTTGTTTTAGAAGCTTTGAGCAAGGACCGTGGTCATTACACTTCTGTTGAATTAATTGTGTAAACAGAATTTCGTTGGAATTGAATTTCAGCTGCCCTTATTGAGAACTAGAAAATAATAAAAGTACCTAAGAAACTTTCACACATAGTCGAGTAAGAGCATTTTCATATCAATAATTCAATCTACGCTATACAATTGAGCACATAATCTTGTGTAAAGTCTCAGGATTTATGGTGAATAAACTGACCTTTCGAAGCAATGTTGACAGTGAGATGAAGAGTTCTCTCCTAGTAAAACACTGCAGTGAGCTTTCTCCGATATCATTATTTCCCCGACGGTTACATCTCTATTCGCTTTTGCGAATCTTCCTTCTTCTTCGTTAGACTCAATGGACAGTGCTTCAGAAGCCGACGTGTAAATCTTATTATTTTTGCCGCTCACTTGAGGCGGCACCGGATCTTTCTTGATGAGGGCATCAGTCTGAGAAATTATGTTGACCTGTTTATTTTTTGGAGTTGTCATCTGAACGCTTCTGTTGAGAATTTCCATCATCAACTGTGCGTCTGTCTGCATCTTCTGGCGCTTTTCTTTTGCCAGCTTTGCATCATCTAGGGCGGAGATGGTTTCTCTGAAAGAAAATTCATTTCAAAATATTTATCTATTTGGTGTGTTTAGCATAACCTTATTATTAGATTTCATTAGACATCGTCTAACCTATTTTCAGGTATATGGTCTTATCCTTCTGAAAAATCTTTATTCATCTAATATGTAATATATTTCAATCGAAAAAAGGAAAAAGTTGATTTGACATATTTAATTGTACTAAAAATACAGTTACTTCATGGCATTCAAATACTAGAATTAAATAATCAGTTTGCATAATACTTTATGATATCAAAGTTGCGCATTCTATACCTGAACGCCACGATTCCGTCGCTATTCCACTTCAAAGCCAAGTAGCATCTGGCTCTTCTGTCCAATATTTTAAACTGAAGATCTTTTGGATAACCATGTGAGAGTGACAAGGTAATGTCTCTGAGAGAATGTTCATATTTCTTCAAATGGTATAGGGCTGCCGATCTATTAGCCAGTATAACAGCTATTTCAGATTCTGAAATAATATTTTCTTTGGTGTGAAATATTGTAAAATGACTAATGATGTTAGACTTAACATAAATATAGGGAATGTTTAAATTTATTTGAACTACATTTATTCATATTCATAATACACCTGACACCATTATATCATGAGAAGTATTTGTGGTTCTGATAATGATAATAATACATTCTATTTATCAATTCTCTTAAATTTGTTTCAGATAACACTGCAAATTATGTAGCTCACAGATCTACACCTTATTGTCATTGTTAGGTGATTTTTTTAGTTAGCAAAATCAATCCTTGGCTGGAGCCATAGCTATAATTGTTTATAATGTAAATAAAAAGGAACATTATTATTTTTGATGGATTTTGCGAAAAACTTTGTGGAAATTCATTAAAATATAAAATTAAATTGGATAACTTTGTTATTCCACTGATTGTATTATCAATATACTATAAACTCACTGTTTTCAGATGGCATGCAAATATAGCTCTTGGTATAGAGGTCCAAAGCTTTTATCCAGTCTCCTTTTTGAACAGCAGCGTTTCCATCATCTTTAAGAATTCTTGCTCTTCTCTCATCCTTTTTTCCACATGCTGTTGCATGTCTTGTGTCATCATCCAAGGTTTTCAGGCCTTCATTGAATTCTCTCACCTGTAAAACATTGTTTGATAGGTTTGTAAAAAAATCCATAGTACTTTTAGTATCCTAATTGGAGGAATACAAATGAATTCTCACTGCATTACGTACATGTATTTTTATTTCTAAAATGATTATTTCTTTAATTATTCAATACTTAGATAATACACGGAAAATGGTTAGTAAAATTATACTACAGTAAATAACTCACCTGCGGAATACTGGCAACAAAAGAAACCCGGATGTTATCCTCTTCCAGATTTGTGAAATTTTTCAGAGTAACATCATCGACAGAACTTCGAACTGTTTGATGGTGAGTATGAAAGAATCCAGCAGCTGTCGGCAGATGTTCCAGCATTTTCATTTTTCAAACCTAATGTTACATTTAACTTCACTCATGATTGCATTTATATAGTACAGAGAGAGAAGATTTATTATATTTATGCATGTGTATTATTGAAATAGATTATTAATAATGAAAAGCTATAAGGATAAGTAATATTATGATCTGCCACGAAATCTCATATCCATATATAAATGGTCCTTTTTAAATATCACTTAATATGTCATAGAAAACACCTTATAATGAATTTTTTCATGCTGATTGAAGTTTCTAATTAAATTTCATTTGTTTATCCAAATTTAACAAGATATGTACAACATATATGTTTTTTTAGAATTCAGTGAAATAGTTTGATGATAATACTATTAATATTTACTAAGAGTAACATTAGATTAGCTTTAGGTACCATCACATGAAACGATTGTTTGGTGGTAAGTTTTATAAGCTGTCATATTGTGAAAAAATTCAATAATCTTAATTTATTTCCATGTACAAACTTTAGGTATTAATTATTGATTCTAATATTATAATACCATTGTAGTAGCAGATCTAATATGTTTCATTATATTAACTGTTTTATATTTCACCCGATTCTCTTTTCTATGTATTTTATTTACACTTAACACACTCTAAGAAAACAGGTGAATCACCAATTTATACTGCGTCGACGTGGCTGTACATTGAAATAATAATCATATTTATATGTTTACTGTCAGAAAGTTAGACTCACTAATATAGTTTATAAATATATTGACCAAGAATTGACAATTGACACATTTGAACTTAAAGTGAAATTGAAAACTATTTTTTATTTGCTATTTCATTTATGTTACTTATGAAAATTTTATAAGTTTATCTTTGTAAACTGTATTTAAGTTGTTTGAAGAAATCAAATCTTTTTTTGCATGATACATATTTTTCGTAATAACAAGAAATGGAGTGATAACCTAAGTTTATGTTAAATATTTCATATATATTTTATTTACTTCATTTATTATACGCGAAATGATAGGCTATCTAATTACATATAGAGTGAAATAGTAAATATTCTAAAAGTGGTTATAGAATGAATGCAATCACATGCAGAGCTGTCTTTAGTAGCTATTTTTAAGCAAAAATAACAATACTTATCCTAACCAAAAATAATCTGGGTCGAAGTATAATACAACTTGACGTATTGATGAAGAATCCTCAAATGAGTTGAAAATTAGCACGAATTATCTCGTTTTATAACTTACAAACAATACATATTATATGGTTAGTTAATTATTGCAAAAATGTACAAACCTTTTCCTGATTTTTTAAAAATAAATATTAGCTTTCCTTGTACAAAGATGTTAAAATGTCTTAAGCAGATTGTGTTACTAAACTTATTATCTTATTACCGTACCGGCATGCGTTCTTCTCCATGCTATGTTTAATTTTAAACTCTCAAACATATTTACGAATCTATTTTGAGATTTCGACGAAAATCTAAGTTTCCGCCAATTTAGCTGAAACTCAAACCTGTCGGCTTACATATCCAAATGATTTGTACTGTGTACACAAGATGGCGGTGTTGTCATTTATTTGTATCGCTGCACAAAATAATCGCGAATAAATAATAAATTGGGTATTTTCATAAGTTAAATAATAAAATTACTATTTAATAAATAAATGAAATTTACAAAAATACAGCGTATTTTTTTTTTGTTCTGAATCCACAATTTTATAAAATGATTTCTTATCATGAACATTTTCAACTGAATCAGTTCAAGTTCGAGGATCACGATGAGCGAAACCAGTTCTGATCTTTATGAAAAAATATGATTTATTTTTATAATTATAGTCTCCTTTCACCAAGAACTGACAGTTGACACCTTAAAAGTGATAATTAAACGAAACATTAATTTTAGATTATCGGCTTTCAATCACGTATGGAGAAGGATTATAAAAGTCGGGGCTTATTAAGCTTCGAGTGGAGGATCTTCTTTGTTTCCCGATTTTTTTTCATTCGTATATAAAAAAAAACATTTCCAATCATTGGATTGTTGTCTCTGCCGGACTGCCATTTACAAATAAAACATAGGGTTCGATATTATAGCTGACAAAATTACATATATCCAAACATAGGATTACATTAATTTATAGTCGTATTTAAAAATGAATAGTTTGTTGACTATTTCAAATCGACATCATTATTTGGTTTATTATAGTCACTTTTACATAATGTATTTTTATGAGTGTTTGATGTTTCCCACTGTTTTTTCGCTTTCTGCTCGCTTCGATTGAATGAGAGTCATATTTTCAATAATATATTCAACGAGTCGTGCGAATGGTAAACAAATTTCTTTGACAAGCATTTACTATTAAAAATGGAGGCATACAATTTAATCTCAGATTATTTTTTGAACGAGTAAGTTAATCTCTCTGATTCTTTCTTATTGTGAGATTAGATACCAATAGGAATCGTAAAAAATCATAAATTTCTCCAGCACTTAAATGATTAATCTTAATCTAATTCAAGTGAATGATTAATCTTCAAATATCTTACAAAAATAAGTCATCTGGTATTTTTATAATACCAACTAAAACCCACTACTTAAAACAGTATTTTTATGTTATTACTTTCCCAAATATCATTTAAAATAATTGATTCTTATGAGAACGTATTAATACAAAAACCAACAGATTTTATAATTATTTATGTGAATATTTTCCCATTTAAGATTAGTCGTCATTTATATCAAATCAGCATTAAAATAAATTCAGTTCAACATAAAATAGCTATGAGATTTAGTGGAAATAATAATTTTTTAATTCGTTTTTACATATTAACGGTACAAACCTCTTACTAACTGTCATTTTGAGTTCATCCGTGTACTTGAATGCCCGAAGATGCTGAAAGAGGACGAAACTTATAGAAAAGTATACGCCCATATAACTTTGCACGTTTTAGTACACTGATACGCTGTATGTATTATACACAGAGCGTGTCAGTGTATTATTATGTATGGATCTCGTGATCCTAGAGCAGTTTATTTATCCCGTGTATGTATCAGTATGGATCCTAGAGCCGTATATGGATCCCTTGATCCTAAATCCTAGTACGGCGTATACTCTACGTCTTATTGGTATTATATATAAGTGTACAAGATTTGAACGATTCAAATTTTGATATTGGAGTTTCATCAAGCACCCTCAGTCAATATCTTAAATTATATCAAAATTTGGCACATAAAAGTTAAGAGATTTTTCGTACCAAAAAATGTGATGACAGATTAAGGAGTTTAAAATGCGATCAATTTGGAATCGATTGGTTGTCGCTATCAAATTTTGGTCGCACATATATTTTAATTTGTAAATGTAAAGTAGGACAAGGCCCGCGAAATTGGAGTGCCCTTATAACAACTGGTTTTTGAAAAAAGGCGTAAGCAGGGACGGCTCTTGCAAAGGAGCAAATGGTGCTATGTACTCCCATATTCAAGTTATTATTATTCATTCAAGTAATAAGCGATATTATACAAACATAGCAATTCACTCATTTTAAAATTTCCCGCGTGTTCCCCGTAAAAAAAATATTGCATCAAGCGATGATTCACACAATGCTACCTCGTATTCCGCGCCAGAAAAAATACTAATAATAATACGTCGAGGCGGTGCAATTTTGGTTCAGCGCTCCCTAAGTGGAAGGGATTCCGTAGGAAACTTTTTTTTGTGACGTCATCTGTGTCACACATTCGACTTTCATACGAAGTTTTTAGTTATTCAGGATCATTGCACCAGTATTGCCGAATTATGACGACTGTTCCCGAAGTATTCAAACTCGCAGAGACCTGTCGCATATGTTTAGTTCGTGCGTCGAAAGGCCCTCTAGTGTATTGAGCCTGCCACAAAGAAACGCATACCATCAAATTTATTTACTTTCTTTAACATACGTCTAATATTTACGTGCTTCAATAATGAATAGTGCATATTCTGTCTCATACATTAAAGAAAATCGTCGGGATTTTTTCGAAAAGGCTGGAAATTAAAGCAGCAGGTCGTCCTATGCCAAGCTTAAATTTATTTCAGAAGTGTACGCTTAATAATAAAGTGTTTACTCGGAAATTTAATGTAGAAACGTATAAAAAAACACCATGGCTATGTGGCTGTACTAGTTTTAATACAGTATTCTGTTTTCCGTGTCTGTTGTTTGGAGGTGAATCTAACTGGACTGAGAGTGGAATTAAGGACCTGGTTCACCTATCATTCAAAATAAAGAAACACGGTAGCTCTCAAAATCACATTTTAAATGAAATGCAACTTGCGGTATTGGGATCGTTAGATATTCGTTCCCAATTGGATGCTGGGTATCGTGCGTCAGTGAAACAAATTAATGAGCGTGTAGATAAAAATCGATATATTTTATCAAGGTTAATTGACTGTGTGAAGTTCTGTGGTGCATTTGAATTAGCTTTAAGGGGACACGATGAAACTGCAGATTCCCATAATCCAGGTGTCTATCGAGGGCTTATTGATTTCGTCTCAGAGATTGACATCGCAATGAAACAGCACTTAGAGAGCAGCAGTGTTTTCAAGGGAACTTCAAAAACAATTCAAAATGACATTTTAGATTCAATTTTGGAGGTGTGTCGCAACGAAATTAAAAATGAAATATCGCAGAGCAAATATATCGCTATCCAGGCGGACGAAACAACTGACATAGCCACTACGCAACAACTCGTTTTGGTAATACGGTACGAATTGCGCGGGAAGATACATGAACGTTTCTGGAAATTTATTATCCCAAAAGATCATACTGCGGTAGGTATTGCATCTGAAATTTTGAAGGAACTGGAATTTCTCGACATTAAACCAGCACAATTAATCGGGCAGAGTTATGATGGTGCAGCAGTGATGAGTGGGCGATTAGGTGGTGTGCAGGCTTTGATAAAAGCTTCGTATCCATACGCACATTTCATACATTGTTATGCACATCAATTGAATTTGATAATGGAGAGAAGTGCTTCAGCCAACACTATGGTTCGAACTTTTTGCAAATTTACGATCTTTTCCATCATTTTTTTCGAGATCTGCGAAGAGAGCTGACATTTTAAAAGAAATAGTTCATAGAAGAATACCTTCAGCACCAATAACTAGGTGGAATTTTAATATAAGAACAGTGACTGTCGTGCACACTTATCGCGAGCAGTTGAAAGAGTGTATGGAGCACATCTTAGAAACCGTAAATTTAGACGCTGATACCATCAATCAAGCTGGAATGCTGTTTCGATATTTAAACGAAGATCATTTCAATTACTGGCTAGATTTCTTTGCAAAAGTTATGCCACACTGTGATATACTTTTTATGCAACTTCAATCTAGGTCGAAAGATGTTTTGGAGATAAATAAGAATATCGAAAGTTTTACGCGTTCTATTCAGAATATCCGAGAAAATACCCAAATGTCACTAGTCCAACCTACAAAAAGACGTAGACCAAATGACTTACCCCATTATGTCATTTGTAATGAAGTATGCGATACTTTAGTGAATCAAACGAAAGATCGTTTCGCATACCATGATCATTTAGTAGCAGCTAAATTGTTTTTTAGCGAAAAATTTTCGGATTATCACAAAAGTTTTCCTTTAGCGGACTTTAATATTGCAACATCAACTTACGATTTCATTGACAAACTAAAGCTTAAAAATGAATTAACTGTCATATACAGTAGGGAAGATTTTTACGTCACCGATGGAGCATTGTCCATACTTCAACTTTTTACAAACAATAATTTAATCGAAGTATTTAGTGAAAGTGTTAAGTTATTACAGATTATTTGTACAATACCGATGACTTCAGTGGAAAGTGAGCGTTGTTTCTCAACATTAAAAAGGATCAAGTCATTTTTGAGAAATACCATGACTCAAGACAGACTAAATGCTCTTGCGATGTTAAGTGTAGAGAAACAATTGGTATCGTCAATATCGGATTTTAATGTTCGTGTTATTGAAGTGTTTTCAAAATCCAAGAATCGGAGGATGGATTTCTTGTATAAATAGGTGAGTCTTTTTTGCACTCCCTAATATTCTTGTCACCGGCCGCCACTGGGCGTAAGTGTCTACTTATTTGTTTGCAGACAATGCAAAAGTTGCTAGTCTATAAATGTCTTCGAAAGCGTTGCAAATAAATATAAATACCGCTATCGAAAGAGAGTGCTCGTTAGAAGTTCAATTGTCACTTGAATCGTTTTGCAAAGTGTCTCTTTTGAAAGATCCTGAACTTAGTGGTTTAACAATATAATATTATTATAGTGATAAATTGTTAAAGATTTAATCACTTCCATATTATGTTATCATCATTCTAAGCTATCAGCCCCTGGTGGGTCTTAGATCTTAGTGGGTGCTTAAATACAAACAACATAATCTTAGTAATGAACGAGAGCCACTTGTTGTCACGAAACAATTGTTTTTTAACACATCGCTTCGTATTGACAAGCAGGCAGAGTGAGAAAGCAAATGATTTACGGAAAATCCGATAAAAAGTCAACTGGAAAGCATTTTATTCGACACACTAACGCTACGCTGACAATAACAAGCAATGTGAAACAAAAAATGACTCGTAGAGTATATAGTATTTGCTTTCGTTACGAAGTGATACGACTCGAATAAATGAATCGGAGATGGCAATAGAATGAGGAGTTCGATTCGCAGCTAAGTGATTCATTTCGCGTCTATATTTTAAATACATGTCATATAAAAAGGGTTCAGGTATGCTGGAAAGGGCAGTTCAAGGGTTTCAACTTTGATGCTGCAAATTTACAGAGTGAACTCTGTTCAAGCAAGAGAAGTCATTTATAACTACCCTTTGAAATAAAATAAATGTTAAGCTAAATAACTAAAGGTGAGAAAATAGAGCGATCGAGTTCAATCATTCTTATACTTTTGTCACTTCCGATTTTGAAAATCATCGGTTGAAAGATTGGGATTAAGCCATTCCTTGTCCATCGAATACATACTTTTGACATAATGTACTAAAGTAGGAGTGCGTATGCTCCAAATTACAATCTGAGACGGTTAATGAAAAGTAAGCGAATTTGTATACAATTAAAAATAAAAATGAACATGCAGTAATTCAGGGACATGCATATTCCTTTCGGTTTCTACGAGGCCAAATGAATAAGTCTCGTTCTTGTGAATGACACACTTTATATAGAATCAGCCTGTCAATGGTGACGCCACTGAGAAGAGCTTTAACATTCTTCAAAGACATTTCTTCGAATATCGAAATTTATTTATTATTTCTCGTAGTCGCGAATGAGCTTAAATATTGTTTTATAAGTTTTTAACATAGATTTTGTTGGAACTTTGTCAATACAGTACCATCAATTTGGGTAAATTTGCCTATCAGTCTAAGATTGGCCTGGCCCATTTCATGGAAAAAGGTGCTGTTTTAATGCCATATGAATATCTTATAGTTAAGAAAAGGTATTGAGTAGCCCCTAGTGGTAAAAATATGAATTAATGTTCAACATAATTTGTTTGATTGTTGAATTTGTAAGCTGTCAGTTTGGAATGATAAAACACAATTTAAAAACTTTTCTTGAAATAAATTGGATTAGCCATATTTTTAATTTGTATTACTAATCTGTAAACCAAATGCTGAATATTTTTCCCATCTCAATTATGTACAGAATATATGAAAGCATAAAGAAAAGTTGCCAAGACTTTAAAAATCACTGTATTTATAGTAATTACCGTGATTATTTGTATAGTGGGCCAAAGTTACCCGAATTGGATGAAAATTTTGTCCACCTTGTTTTATCTATTTTTGTATATCAATTATAACAATGAATCTATGTATGTTGATTAAATTTCATCTTAAGACATTAGTTCATTTCAATGTAGAACAACACCATACATAAATGCAATGGCGAACCATAAAAATACAAAAACCCTTAGAACTGGCTCAAAGTTACCCAGATTGACTGTGTACTAGCCAAATTGTTTTATTTTATTCTCTGTCGGACTATTTTTTGTCGTGTTACATATTAATACTATTATATTTTACAATTTGTGAATTAAAAGTGTCAATGTAGCATTGGTAATGTGTTTAATAATGTTTCCAGTTTAATACATCATACAATAATATATACAGAATGAAAAACTTACGTGTTATTATTTGTATGTGCTTACTCGCTGAAAAAACCAGATCATAATTAGGGCTTTCATCCTCGGGACAATTTAAATCATTAAAATTTTGTACACATCGATAAGATTTAACACTTACAACCCAGGCTTCGCCTTTCGGTATCTTCGGGAACTCAACCGCACTCCAACTGACAGTTAGAAAACAGTTGGTCAATCAATTATTTTTATTTTTGAGTTTCGATAAGTTTAGTTTTATATTAATCTTCGGCAAAATATTAAATAGTTACTTGAGATAACTATTAGTCATATTAAATCATTTTCTTAAAATAATTTCTATCGCGTGATAAAAATGATTTAATTTATAAAAATCCTTTACTCAAAAAGTTACGCGTAGATTTTCATAGTTTAGTCACCAAGATTTATAGCAGTGCAGTATAGATGTTAAAAAGTGGTTTCGTTAAATTTTGCACGTATTATTTTAGCAATCAATTTTACGGTTCACTGAAAGCGATTAGGAGACAGAAATAGACATAATTTCACTTTCGGAAAGAAACAAGATCAATTTGGCTTTTTACTGTTAAAAATGAATTGCTTGAATAGAGTTGGTTTGTGTTAATGTCTGTTTCTGTCAGTAAATGTATTTAATACTGGTTGAATAACACCCAGTCCCTTTTTTAAGCGATTTTTTGGATGTCATCGTTCCATTTTTTTGCGCGATATCTTCAGTTTTACGCGATTATTTATTTTAATAGCGTTTCATCAAACGAGTCAAAATAAAATTCAAATTCTCAGCAAACTCCAATATGAAAGTTATATATGTTTACATGAACATGATTACTGCCTATGAAATATCTCATGTAATACAGAGTAGGTACCTGAAAACGTTGAGAATTTTTGAATCTCAATAACTTAACAATTCAATCACCCTAGACTAGTTTATTTCTTCACTTTGCCAAAACACGTGTCACTGATGACGTATCCTAACCATATGACGTAACTTAAGCAGTTATCCCCAGCGTAGTGAACTAAAGGCGCATTCAAAGCATACTCTTATTTTGAATTTGCCTATATATATTTTCAACAACCTTTTTTTAGTTTCATTTTAAGGAAATTAAAGGTTTGTATGTAAATAAAAGACTCTTTTACTCGAACTTAAAGAATAAATATTGGTTTTCCATATATTTTTTGGAACAAATATATCCAATTATATAGAAGTAAGGTATAGTTTAAAAGTCGTAAACGTAATATTTGAAACTTTTGCTCTCTTTCTACTTTTTGAGAGTAAATAAAAAATATAAAAATAACAGGTTCTAGTAAAACGAAAATTATTCCACATTCCGCCAAAAACATAACTACTCCGATCATTGTCTGCTCATGTCAATCGTTACTTTTTCAATATCGATTTTACACATGAATTCAATAGATATATTCAAATTATTTGTAGAAAAACTTCATTAATTGTTTTTTTGTATATTCAGATAAGATATAAGATAAATTTATAGTTACATTATAATAAAATATTAAGTTTCACTCCGATCTACCATATTTTTCTCAGCTTCCAAAATATTGTTAAATACTGTCATTAATTTTTATTTTGAGAGAAGACTAAATGTGTTATGTTTTTACTCAAACACATCTTTCATTGTGAATATGTGGGGTTATTCAAACAGCCTTAATGGACGGCGGTTTACCCTTAACTTTAATAGTCGTAAAAGGCCTTCAAAATAAAAATAAATAATTATACGCTGCGGTTTTGCCACAATAAAGCATATGATAATTCACGACGCGGACAAACAAATACTTTAATATTTAAATTAATATTTTTTAGGTATGTAAAAAGGTGTGTGAAAAAAAAAGGAGACGGAGTTAAAAAATGCTGTGTTGTTTTTATAAGTCAGGTTCGAATTATACAGACTTCAACTGGAGCTCCAATTTTTAAATAGATACTTAGTTTCTTCTGTATTTTATTCATCAGCAGATGAATTTTAATGTTGGGAATATAGGTACTTTATTAAACAAAGGCATTACATCAGGAGAGAGACTGCAGAACATCGATCAGTACGGGGAAGAGGTCAAGACATTTTTCTTTCATTGACTAATGGTGGCTTTGAGCAGATATCTCCAAAAATTCTAGCCTAAGGGTCACACTGACTCCTCCACTAAGTCCAAGGGCAAGGACCTAGCTTGCTCATCAAACCAACATACTGTAGTTTTGAATTACGCGCAAATTTCGGTTTGTACTTAGGGACAAGTGTCAAGGACATTTTAATGCGGCGGAAATAACCGATAGCCGATAAGGAGAAAACCAACTTCTGCCTAATTTATACACTCATTTATCGACACAAAATTTGGTTGATCAGTTGCATAAATTTGTTTTTCACACGAATGGACTCGAACTCAGTTCGAGTCCATTCGTGTGCTCGAATGCCTGAAGATGCCGAAAGGCGAATCCCGGGTCGTTAGTGACAAAATACATGGAAGTGTACAAAATCTCAATAATCCAAATTTAACAAATATATTGTCTATTATTCAAACCTAATCAAGCGGCAAAAAGAATGCATAGGCCACTTTGACAGTTAATTGTTTTACATATTTGACATATTGTATGTGAAAAGGATATTACCATTACCTGATTAAGGCTTTAATGTAAAATGGTTATAAGTCAGTTGCTCAACCTATCTTTTCAAGGAGACGAGGGATCGAAGGATGGGGCTAGAACAGTAGCTAGTCGCTTTTCTTGAAATAAATTGTAATAGCCATATTTTCAATTTGTATTACTAATCTGAAAACCAAATGCTATATATTTTTTCCCATCTTATTATTTACAGAATATATGAAAGCATAAAGAAAAGTAGCCAAGACTTTAAAAATATTAAATTTCTAGTAATAACAGTGATTATTTGTATCGTGAACCAAAGTTACCCGAATTGGATGAAAATTTTGCCCACCCTGTTTTATCTATATTTATATAGGAATTATGACAATAAATCTATTTATGTTAATTAAATTTCATCTTAAGACATTAGTTCATTTCTATGTAGAACAATACCACATATAAATGCAATGGTGAACCATAAAAATACAAAAACACACAGAACTGAGTCAAACTTACCCAGATTGACCGTACCCGATATAATGTCGTTAGTGGAGGCTGTCATTTGGTGATATACGACTGAAAGCTGATGATGATCTTATCAGGAATTAAAAAAGACTTAGCTATTCCAAGGTTGTGGAAAAAACGCGCATATTTTTGCGGTCAGCATTTCTTGGAAGTACTTTTTTATGTATATGTGAAGTTTTCATAATGTAACTTGTATATATTATATAATACACTGTATACAACACATACGTCTCTACTCTATGCAACGTATACTATCATTAAAGCATAGTAAACAAAGAGCGCACACTTATAATGTATCATAAAACTGATATATTTATTTAAACTTGCCATTGTTCATTTTACTATAAAAATGATTTGCAACTGTAATAGTTACTAGTTACTACATATGACAAAATTTATGGCATTGAATTGAAAAATAAATGTTTTACGATACCTTTTCTTATTACACTTGGTATTATAGCAGATTGCCAACGCGATAGATATTTTTTAATTTCAAATCTATTGAGACAAATTGAAAAAGAACTTAACGTATTTCCACGAGACCAATTTGAGGTGAAAATACATAAACAAAATATACCTTATGATCTCAAATCGAATAATTAATTTATAATTAATATATATTAATATTAGTGTTTCGAGTTTGATCTCACTATTTTATATGCCTTGTTAACAGTCAATTTTTTATAACTATAGCCCTGTTTTGATTGTATTTTTATCAGTTGATAATGCTCGTGATGAGCGAAACCGGTCCTGATTATTATAGAAATGTGGAAGTATAACAAAAAAGTTGGGTTTTATTTAAAAAAAATACATATTTTAAATATTCGTGTCGTATATTATATGGCGAAATTAATTTACACATTTAGACCAGCTTCGCTTAGCGAGAAAACCTTTTCATCTGACATCTCGCTAAGCCACACCTGTACTGATTCTAAATAGGATGTTCTGCGCGGAATTTAATTAAAATTATTTATTTATTTTGAGACAACACGGCCAAATCAATTTCCAAGCCAATTTGGTGTGGTAAAATGAATACAATATATTACATTTTTTATTGGCTTACTATAGATGTACCAATTTAACTTGGCCGCTAGTGAGAGTGCCGCCCTCACTTTAGGAATGTTACCATACTAAACCAGTAGTTCAATATCAATAAATTCTAAAACTGATATTTAAGCGACGGTTATTAAAAGTAGACAAGACATTTTGCATACAATGGAAATTGGATAAATTTATTCTAGATCGGCAATTCTAGTTCCAAATTCAACGGCGGTCAAGTAATGCTGGTAATACTATAATTAACAATATAAGACCCATTAACCATTATAAAATCAATAGTTTGTTAACAGATAGCGATAATGTTTCTATAAATTACGTAACAATACTTCCTGAAGGCTTTCATGGCATGAAGCCTTTCCTTAATTGCGTGCATATGCGCCCGCTAGTCAAGGTTCAATCAACTTGTTCTTTTAGAATTATTCGATGGGCTGTTTAGTAGCCGTTAAAAATATTCCATCCACTTAATTAGATACTGTATTATATTATTACGATAAACAAAAACAAGAAATCGTTATAAATAATATATCGAACATACTAACTTGTTTAGTCGACTCATTTTTTGTTATGGGTTTCCCCCCAAGAAAGCTGTTTTTTTAAGGATAACCCACTCGCTCTTCCGGCATTGCGAGCGTATTGCCATATACAATAAAATAATAAGTTAGCCGTAAGTAAAGTCGACTCACTGAACGAGTTAAAAAAAAACCCATTCGCCAATTCTAGCTAATTTATTTAATATTCCAATGAATGCGTTTTACGCTGAAATAGACGCCAGTTGTTTAGGATGTGTATTTTTTAATACAACAATATTAAATATGTATCTACATGGGAATATTGTTGTTCAAGATTTTTCTAATTTTGTATTAATTGGTTTTAATCAAAAAAAGTAGCCATAACAGATTTATACAACATTGTCTATTCGGAACAAAAAACGTGAATAAATACTTTTTAACAAGATATTTAATCACTTGTATGTCAATTCTGTAACTTCTGTAAATTCTGTAATTCAATGTAACTGTCAATTCTTAGTGGCAAGACATTATTATGTATATATATCGACAGTGTTTTAGCCAATTGATGTATCACTCAAAATTAAAATTGTTCAGGAGAGAGTAAAAACTGTTTTCATCGAAAAAATTATATGGTGAGTTGCGTTATGAAGCTTTGGAATGCACCCCTGTAAATTCTCATGTTTGCAGATACGGGATTATACGAAGGGATTTTCGATATAATAGTGGCTTACGTCAAGTGGGGGGGGGGTCAGAATTTTTAAATCTAAAACCAATATATAATGATGTTTCCCTTCCAAAAAGTGGTCAATTTATTTTTCTAATTTACCTCGATTGGTCAAAACACCGTCGATATGAAGTATTTTAATTTTATAATATTGGATGCCGTTGCCGAATGGTCACGTTTGCACACAGAGAGTTTCATAATTTCATGATTTTATATCCTAAGGTGTGGAACTTGTGGCCTTCAAAGCCCTCATGTGCGGCTTTTCGGCTCAATCTAAATTTTCATTTCATTTCCAAAAAAATGTAAAACAATTTTAAGAATATTTCAATAAAGTTTCTTGAATGCGACCGATTTAGATTAAAGTTAAACGAATGCGGGCTTCCAGCACGAAAATGATTTTTGTAACTGTTTATTGGAAGAACGTTTTGTTTGAAACTAAACTTGTTGGTGCGAAAATTGGATCACTGCAGGTAGGGGGTATTAAAATATTTTAATTAATCTTAGAACTTAACTACATCACTGATTACTGTCATTATCAACTTTACTGTATCGTATTGGCAGATGCGTAACTATATTTTGCAGGTCATTCTCCAATTCTCACTATTTAAATTGTTATATGAAGTACCAGATTGTGAATGTTGTTTAGCAGCAATATTAATTTTTGGATAGCTTTTAATCAAAGCTGAGAATTAAGGCGAGGACTTTCAAAGCGATTTTTCAATGACCGATATAAGTATCATGTTGTACAAAAATGACTGTCTCAGAAATTTTATATGCCGACTTAGCATATTAAATTGAATACATTTTAAATCCTTGGTGGAATGGTATTATAAGTCTGTAAAAAAAACAATGTTAATTCTTTTTTTATTCACCAAAAATCGTATGTTGAAATTTATCAACTAGGTTTCCTGAAAAAGGAAATAGAATACTTTATTAAATGTACATGTTATGTTTTTTTTTTAAAAGAGTATTTATTTCGAATGAAGCAATTGTAAGTAACAAGCGGAGTATTAGGATTAAGGGAAGTGGATATCACAAATTATGGAAAAATGGGATAGCTTGGCGGAGAACTAGGATTAAGTTGTCACAGGGATAAAGTTTGCCAATCTCGGTACACTTTACTTTGTTCTGTACGGAGAAATACATGGGGTAATTAAATTTTGGGCGCCAGGCGTGAAGGTACACGCCGAATGAAAGATAATAATAATGAAAATACGGTTCCCGTTAAAAAACACATTTAATAGGGATGCGGAAACCGTAGATGCACAGAATTTAAATTATAAACAAATACAACAGAAATTACACGACGAAACAATATTTATGAACAGATGGTTACACTTAAACAAGTAAACTATTATAATACATATATCAAATTACGACCTTATGGATAAAACAGCTCGGCGACGAACTCGGGTGTCCGAGACCAATCTTCTGCGCGTTCCCGGCACGTCCTGCTTGTTCCACATCCTGGCGCGTAAGAAAGTTAACTATTCTTGGCGAGGCTTCCCCTTGGTCTCCTACTAACGACGCAGCGATGTACGTATCGCCTATAGGTGACGATTGTAATGTTGCGACGAAATCGTAACATACAATATCTTTTAATCATGTCTGTTCCCAATGTGGAGCATATGACCTCCTAGTGGAGATATCTCAACTGAAGTATTCCTACAATAGCTGCTTGTTACTCAGGTGCCCAACCTCTCTTTTTCGAAGAGACTAGGGCTAGGGCAGGACTAGTGGTGAGCGAATCGCTAGGCTACACCTTAGGCAATGTTGCGAGTTACGAGTAAGATACATTTTTGCGTATTTATTGGGAGAAAATTAATATAAAAATGCAATGAATTTTAAATTGAAATTGACTTTTTTAATAACACGCTTTTTGACGATGTTTCGAATCGACCGTGTTTTGCCCAATCGATGTAACCCTATATGGTGAGTTGCTTTATGAATCTTTGAAATGCACTCCTGTAAATTCTCATGTCGACAGATACAGGATTATACGTAGATACTGTCGATATAATAGTGGCTTACATGAAGTGGGGGGGGGGTCAGAATTTTTATACCTAAAACCAACATAAAATATTGTTTCCATTCCAAAAAGTGGTCAATTTATTTTTCTAATTTACATCATTTGGCCGAGACCTGCTCTGTCGTCTTTAAAATGAGATCCAATCATTAACTCATTTCCGTATGTTTTAAGGGTTACATCAATTAACCTAAACACGGTCGATACTATGGGAGAGTATTTCAGACATCACATAAATCGATTGAAAAATCAATTTATGAAAATGTCCGTACTGGGATTCGATCCGTGAGATCCGTACCCGGAGCCAACGACGTTGAACACTGTACCACGAACCTCCAATGATGTATTAAAATTAGATGTCTAAAATGATATGTTAAAATTAAAGACACAACTAAGATTGGATCTCCTCTAAAAACTGGTAGGTCAATGATAATAATATAATACATGACGTATGTTTAGCAACAGAATTAGTTTTGTTTTAAAAAAAAACTGTGACTCATTTTGGAGATTAATTATTTGTGTTTTAAAATTTCATGTCGTTTACTGTTGCTATAGTGGGATGGCATAGCGTCGTAGTGTGAATTCCACAAACAATCGGAATGTTGAATTAATACTAGAAGACGTGTTATAAAAGTAGATTATGATTTTACATGTAGTCAAATTTAGTTTTATTCTTCTTAATACTCATGAATAAAAATTGTGAGTTCACTAGAAGAATTTTTTGAAAGTAGATGGGGTCTATGCTGATTGAAGGTGGATAATTTCCATATTTGAATTTAGCTGTAGCCTTTTGCTATCACTTAATAAGGAGTTCTTTGCTGTAGGGTGGTTCCACGTAAATGCTTAATTTGTGTAATAAATGAATAAATTACATCTAAATCTTTTTTATCGAAAGTAAATGTTTGAAATAGCTAACATAAATAATAAATCGTTTTAGGCGATCCTGTTAGTGAGTGATCAACGCTCATTCTATTAGGTTGCAGTTTGCAGTGTCAACAATCTTAATTTTTTCAATAGATTTTTGGATTTGCCTTCAAAGACATGATGTTAACATTCCTCTACCAAGCATGCATCGAGAGATTAGCTAAGTACAAGTTCTTTCTCAGCCCTAATCGTTCTATCCTTACCCTCTGTATGTGAGTTTAAGCGACTGATTGACAAACAGACATAAAAACAAATTCCATTGCGATGCTCAGTTTACATGCTGCAGATTTGAAACGGACATGGATGGAAAACAAATATATGTAAGGAACATAATGGTACGACATGAGAGAGGGCCCCTATTACGTTAAGATTTATATTGTATATAGTTCTATGATAATTAATTACATTAGGTGATATCGCGCCATCGTCAAAACGTTGCTAAGCTTTCTCTACGCCTCGTTTTCAAGATCGGAAAGGGTGTGTTGAATGAATGAAAAAATCGCATACATATATACCTTTGGATACTAGAAAAGCTCATTCGGCTATGGTTTCTAATATATTACATTTATATCTAAGTTAATTGTGTATTATGAAACATTTTCAAAACAATACAAAAGGGGATCAGAAAAGCCCCTCCTCTAGCTCATCTCTGATGCAATCCTTATTGCTTTAGTGTCGATCGGGTATTATGAAATTATTATTTCTTTAACATGATTTACGACGTTTAAAAATGTACTATGCAGTATATATTTGAATTAAAAGTTTCTACAATAGGTTAACAAATATAACAAGTCTTTAAAACAGTGAGTAATAAAATATATCAGACATGCTTTGTTTTTTTTTAACATCTGTATTAAATTCTGCATCTAAAATGAATACGAATTTAATATTGGAGCAGAAAATTATAGCCGCATCAAGGTGAGCGAGAAAAAAGTAGTAATTTTCAATTAACTAGTTGTAGATAATATTATGTATTTACATATTATATGTACGTAATACACGTTCTAAGTTTTTGGGCTTACCTGCAAATCAAATTGTTTCCTGTGGTGGAATGAAACAATTACATAAATATATCATTTTTATTAGGAAATACCTATTACAAATTATTGTACATTTATTTTATTTTAAGCTGATTCATTTTTAAATGATTACAATTATAAAATAAGTAGTTTTATAATTGATTAATGATCAATCATAAATATTGTTAAATTTATATTTCTTCTTAGTCGATTTCTTACTATTAATTGTTGCAATTCTCGTTTTTATCAAACTGAGGTTCACCCAATAGATTTAAATCACGGATGCATTTGTTTGCAATGGTAGCAATGGACTGCATACAATTGATATGACAATATGGTATGTATCTAAGTAACGGTAGGTGTTATTTTAATTTGTATTTTGGTTTTCTATTTTTTAATCAGTATTTGTATCTAAAATAGTATTTAAATGTTCTAGGAGTAAAAGCGGAACGAACACTGCCTACTAGAGATCGGCACGGGCTGAAATTTTGTAAAATTACCCGGTCCGAGGCCGAATTTTCAAGCCCGGCAAAAATTTATTTTTCGCAACCCGAAAAACACCCGATTTCTTTTTAATTTACAATAAAATATGATTTAATCTAAACTGGAAATTATTAATAATGAATTGTCAACCATCTAAAACCAATTGAAAGCAAATACGGAATAATATTCACACTTTCATACTATTACTGTTGGTCATTCGTCATTCATAAATAAAGAATCTGAAACGATGTCAGATTTAGATTCAATAGTTTAGAGTTTCTCAGCTCCAAGTTCCCGAAAATTATGTGTGAAGATGCCATACTTTTTTAACAACACATGTTTTCTTTTCATTCATAACAAATGTGAGATAAATTATTTGAGTTATTAACTTTTTAACAATAGTATTGTAAACAATACCCGAATATTGACCGAAATGTTTTTCTAAAAAATAAATTCCTTGTCTGGGCCCGGTCCAGGCCTGAATCCTAAAAGGCCATCCAAGACATGGATTTCATAAAGCTTACAATTAAATGCACTTTTGTTTAGATAGTGATTTTGAAAAATAGTTTTCACTTATAACACACATTCCTTCACTAAAAATAAAGTGATTCCATATAATAAAATACATTTTAGTATTGAAGAAATTTATTGCACTTACTAAAAAATATTTTCAAATAGATAAAATATTTTTCACTCAACATAAGTACTCACACTTTGAAATCGATAGTTGCACGAAGCTGTAATGAAATGTCACTTATTCTTCTACCTTATATTAGGTCGCCAATATTGTCTTTGCTCCACGCATTAGAATACATTACATTACACAAACCAAACCAGACCAACCCTAACACAACCTACTACAACTTAACTCACTCAGTTAAAAGAATCCGTGATTAAGTGGAAACTATTAAAATCAAAGTTTGAGTACGATGTTAATCCTATCTAAATCCAAAGTTAAAAGTTCAAGTGTACCAAGTGAATACTATCTAACACAAAATGAAATTTTTTATAACCCATTTGATAATGCTCTTCTGTTCGATTCTCTTTTCTAATTTCTCTCGTGTGGTTTGAAAATACAAAATATTTAGCAATTTACAATTATTATAATATTATATTTTTTCGTCTTGTTACAACATTTCAAGTTAAAAAAAATACAACTTAAATGCTTGGCGCATTTAGAGCGGCACGCAATATTGAATTCAAAGAAAATAGATAAACTATAAAAACAAAGGAGAAAAAAATATAAATTACAAACTGAGTTATAATAATACATATACGATTGAGTTAAAAAATAGTTGTTAAAATACATTTTTATTTTTGTATGACATTACGAATAGCGTAAATTAAAAATAATTGATAATTTTGTTTTTCAACTTGTGTAACTAAGTGTGACATTAAAAAACGAACGAGCGGTCTTGTAGACCATCGGTCGCATAACTTTCTGATCTCACGGACTACTATACTCACAATTTTAAATATCGCGGACCACTTCCATGACTTTTTATCAAAAAACATATTAAATAATAATGATAAAAGTAATATTTTTTTTTATTATGAAATGGTATTTATGTTTATTTAATGATAACAAATAAATTTGAATAATGCTGAATGTTTGAAATAATTAAATTCATTATTGTTTCCAATTACGTTAACCAACAAATTTTTCGCCGATCACCGGTTTGCGACCGCTGTTTTAAACGACTAGTCAACGTTCTTGAGCGCTGGTTCTTTTCCGTTGTGTTCGAGTGTTTGAGTCCCAAAATGCAAACTTTTATAAATTTATATTTCATTATATATGTGGGGAACGAATAAATACGAATGGCAACATAGACGAGCTGCCAACACTGATGGGGCAGAGACACCGGCAGAACGCGAAATCAGACTACCTCCCAAACGGACTGACAATAATAATTTCTCACTGGCCGTCGACCGCGGTAGGTCGGTGGACTATCCTTTAATTAAATCTCTATAATAATATAAGTTAAATAAACGTTAACTTAAGACATATAATGTTGTGTTTCGTGCAAGGTATGTGTTTTTGTGATTTTTACATTACCAACCTTTCGGTCCTAAAAATAGGGCGTTAGAGATCGATTAGTTAAATGCAAGTTTTTCCTAGCACCATCCTTTTATCTTTATTCATTTAAAAAAGATGTGGTTGAACAAGCTGAATATCAACCAGCTATCGTAAAATAACTTTCAGCAGTTGAGTTGCTCCATTTGGTCACAATGTCAAACAACTTGTCATTCTTCCGGGATATGAGATATAAGCAATTTAAATTCTACTTATTTAAAAAGAGTGGGATCCGGGCATGGGTCAGTAATACATTTCTTTATTTAATTTATTTTTGTTACTTAGCATTAAAATAAATAATAACTCACGACCTTGGGTTGTGGCTTAAAATTCATTAGAAAGCTTTTGGATTTTCCCAATTTTTGTTCACCTACACGCGAATAAATACACATCGTTCAGCTATGTACAATATTTTAAATGCAAAAAAATCATTATGACAGTCTGTTAAAATTTTGAATGTAATTACCACAGTGACGTAGCAAAAAATATTGGGCCCATAAAAACGCTATAAAAAGCCCAAGGTCCGAATTCAAGTTTCTGAAACCCAAAATATTTTTTCCCCTTTAGCATTTCGATACAAGAATACACCAAAGATGTTTAACACTTACACGAAAGAAAAATGAATTTTTATTATTAAATATTGGTGGCGAAATGGCAAATAATTATCATATATTTTCACAGCTTGATTTGGATAATAAACAATATTGACTACAGCCCCCACAACTGCTGCATAAAGACATTATTTTGAAAATATTAAATTCAATATAATATCGTTGTCGTTTGTCGGCGTCCGTGGCGCAGTTGGTAGCGTCGCTGGCTACGGTTACGGATGTCTCGGGTTCAATTCCCGGTGCGGACGGTTTTCATAGATTGATCTTTCAATCGATTTATGGATTTCTGTTCGTAGTCTGAGTCCTCCCTCCCACCAATCCCATCCTCACGGGGCGTAACGAGAGCGATTAGCTAACCACTAGTTCTGTCATAGCCCTATCCTTCTATCCCTACTCTATTCGAAAAAGAAAAGAGAGGTTGAGCAACTGAGTGACAAGCAGTTCTCGTATAAAAAATTCTGTCAAGATGCCTCCATTAGGAGACCATATGCTCCACATTGGGAGCGGATATGGAAAAAAAATCGTTGCCTTAGAATTGTTTCCTATAATACCCCTTTTGACGAATTTTCGTCTTTTCTTATTTTTTTCCGAAAAACAAATAAATAAATAATCCTATTATGAAGACTGTTTTTTTACGGGAAGAAATAAAATTTAAGTATTATAAAAAATCAGGATGGGAGATGATTTTACCCTATTTTTTCATCAACAATAATTCTATAAAACTGAGGTTTGGGAGTGATAATATGGAAAATTATTTCAGACTGCTGTAGGAATGTGACTTTTTTATTGCACTGGCTGTGTAACTAGGTGTGACTCGTAATTTGCCTCTAAGAGAAGACTCTCTAAAGACTTTACAAATCATACTTAGACTAATTATAAGTTTTTAACCATAACGCAGAAATTAATTCTAGTTTTTTACTTATACACAAAGCTGCGGAGTCACGCTGTTTTGGCCGGAGTCGGGGTTGTATTAATGAACTTGAGAGTATTAATGAACTTGTATTAATGAACTTGTTTCATTTTTATTTATGCCTAGAATATCTGCTTGTCCTGCAATATGTATATATTAAATGTGTAATATGAAAAATTTGGCTTTTTGCCGGATTGGTTGGTTGGTCTTTAATTTGAAGACCTATTACACATAAATAGGAGAGATAGGAAAAAACCTGACAAAATTAGACTTTTTTAGTCGTAATCTGAGTCGTAGTCGGACTTGGAGTCGGGCTGTTGGTCAATGTCGGAGTTAGAGTCCAAGTCACGCTTTTTTTCGACAACTCCACACTCCTGCTGATACATGAGAAATAAAAAGTCAGGGAGTGTATTTGTTTTTACTGGGCACCAAAAAGGAAAGATAAAAAATATTTTAGTGAAAATGGTGGTATAAATTCTATGTAAGAACGCTGTAAAGCAATTTTTGACCAATTATTGTCTTCGATATTCTTTACCTCATTCGTCCATCGCCGCCACTGAAAACTCAACTCAAAATCATTTTATACATTAAATAATGAGAAATTATCTTTAGACTTGATTATCCATCATTGAATCAATCAATTTCATCAACACAGACAGAATATAAATTGCCAAACAGTTTTTTTCTCTGTCCATAATAAACAAATTAGTATTTGCTTACTGTGATATATTAATTTTAATTCTAAAGGTAACGGTGCATCCACCATAAAAAAGTATTATTTGGGTGTTGGGTGAAAAAAATGAGGCTGAATTTGTTTTGGAATGCAAATTTTAATGAACCCTAGTCATTAAACTATTCACGTTTTTTTTACCAAGTTGTATATAGCTGAAATAAAAAGAGAATATTATGGACAATAATAACACACTTACTCGTAATTATAAGCTAAGACAACTCCGAATGATCGCATATACCGTTTGATGGAATAGACGAGGCCCGATTTGAACCCGGACTTGTTCAGATTTGATTTGAGTATACAAATAATAATTTAACTTCACTTTCAAATACATGAAATAATCACGAAAGAATAAAATAATAAATCGTGTTACTATTTTGTTAAAGCAAGTTTGTTGCATTTTTTTTTCTGGCTTGTTAAAACTCTCCATTGCTCAATGGTAACGCTTAAGATTTCGTTGATGGTAACATGGGGTTGCTGAATTTGTATCAAAGGGAATGTGTATCTGTAATATTTAAGCCTCTATATGGTCTCCTGATAGTGGTTTCATGAAACTGTTTATCATGCTCAATCTCTCTAATAATTGGGTTTACGTGGTACATCAACTCACAACACTGGACTAAACTTTATTTAAACTACATTTATACAACTATAGTTAATAAATGTCGGGTCCGTGGTGCAGCGCTCAACGTCTCGAGCTCAAATCTTAGAGAATATATGGATTTCTGTTCGTAAGCATGGATGTTTGTAATGTCTAGAATTTCCTCCCACCGAAAGATCCTAAAAACGGGGCGTAGCGAGAGCTACTAGTTAACCACTGGTCATGTCCTAACTCTATTCTTCTATCCCAACTCTCTTCGAAAAAGCGAGTTTGTGCAACTGCAGTAACAAGCAGTTTTCACAGAAGCAATTCTGTTGAGGTACCTAGATTGGTACTAGCTCCACATTGTGAACGGACATGATAAACAAAAATATTTGCCGTTGAGGAACGAATTTATGTGAATCTAGTAACAGTATTTTATGTATATTTTTTAACATAACTGATTTTGATGAATTACAGTAAAATCCAGATTTGTAGTTTTTAAGAGTTCCCATAGAGAAAAGTTATGAATTTGTGAATGCCTCAGCACCAAAGATCTAGATTACAATTAAAGATTGATCGGGGTTTCGTCGTAATAAGTAAATATAACTAGACAAAAGGAACACTGAGATACTATAGTATATTTCACCCAAAAGACGGCCTTTTGACTCACTTTTAGACAGGCTAATTCGTAGTTACGCTAACATTTTCAGAAGTATTTTATTGTGGAATGAAAACATGTTTAATTTTATATGGTTATAGGGGGATTACTATGATCATATTCTATTCTTTATATAAGTAATAGTTTAATATTGATATTTAACATCCTATACGAAAGGATACGTCGATGTTCTGTTATTATGTTTCATATAAATACTGCTAATTCAACGCGAGATAAACGTGTATAATAATTGCAGCCATTTTGCGGATTTATATAAAACTGTATTTTTTACTGATAATTTAATATATTATTGATGCGTGGCCATTCATTATGAGCGGATAATAACCTGACACGATCAACAATTTATGTATTTTTATAATTTATTTCGCGATAAGGTCACCACTGAAGGATTTATTCTTCTTGCTGGCTGATGATGAGGCGGGTTGCGTGTTTGTTTTGCGGAGAAAAGTGCGCTTGTCCCTGACCTCCAAAAGCCCTCGCGGTCGGTCATCGTGAACTTTTAAGCAGGTCCACGACCCGGTGTGCTTTTACGTAGGTTTTAAATATTCAGTCACGTCTTACGATACGAGAGGCTTTTTTCTACTTTTTGTAACCTTAAAAAAAAGCACCAACAAACATTCGCAACGCAACAAAACGAGTCTTTCTGTTTTCCCGTACCTTCATCTGTCATTTGACCACCGTACGAGATTAAAATCAGTAGTTAAAAAACTTTTACAGCTTGGGTCACCAAAATAATAAGTAAGCGTTTCGAAACCAAAAAAAATAAATATAACTACTGAAGACGGAATACTTGCAGAAACTGACACTAAAGTTTCAACTGTTTTATGTAAGCAATGTTGCGACTGTTGGCGTCCGTGGCGCAGTTGGTAGCGTCGCTGGCTACGGTTACGGATGTCTCGGGTTCGATTCCCGGTGCGGACGGTTTTCATAGTCAACTTTCAATCGATTTATGAATTTCTGTTCGTAGTCTGAGTCGTCCCTCCCTCCCACTCATCCCATCCTCACGGGGCGTAGCGAGAGCGATTAGCTGACCACTAGTTCTCTCGTAGCCCTATCCTTCTATCCCTACTCTCTTTGGAAAAAAAGAGAGGTTGAGCAACTGAGTAGCAAGCAGTTCTCGTAGAAAAAGCCTGTTAAGATACCTCCGTTAGGAGACCATATGCTCCACATTGGGAGCGGACATGGAAAAAAAAATGTTGCGACTATAATATTTTTTCGCGTATTTATTGGGTGTAAATTAATCAATATAAATGCAGTCAATTTTAAATTGAAATTGAATTACTACAAAGGAAAAATCGAATTCATCGAAAATATGATTCCGGTGGTGTACACACAGTGGAAAATCGAGAATCTTCAGTAACTTTAACCAATTTAAAATAGATTTTGTAATAATTATGTTTTTTTTCTGTTAATAATATTTAGTAATAATTATGTTTTGTACTTCGCTCATTATAAAAAGGTGGAAGTAGTACAAAACAAATCGTACTTTACTTAAAAAACATAATGCCTTTCCACCAAGAATTGACAATTATAACCTTGAAAGCAATAAAGTAAATTGAGATTTTTTTAAATTTTTCTATTCATCGACATACGTCTTTTTTGCAGATTCAAAATTTCGGTTGGTCAAAGGTTTTCTTTCGCTATTATCGAAGTTAACTGAAGTTTAATACTGCAGGATAAATCACTGTTTATATCGGAAGGCGGGTCCTGTAAACATGTCGTGCCGAGGTGGATATTTTTTAATATTATACCACCATAAATGTGTCGCGAACGGGATTGTAATTTTTTAAGGTAACGTCTTGAATATAGTTAATCAGAGCTTTAAATTTCGATACGGCCAAAGCTTTACAGTAAGCTTCTTAAAGATTCTCTGACGGCGAAGAATATCGTTTGTTTATATATATTATGAGCAGATTATTGCACGGTAAAAATGTTTCATGAACTTTAAATATTTCAGTATTTTAAGGCATCGACTGAGGGTGCTTGATGGAACTTCAATATCAAATTTGCATTGTTGAGATTTTGTACATTTTCATGTATTACGACCAATGAACTCGAACTGACGATTTCATTCGTGTATTCGAGTACCTGAGGATACTGAAAGGCGAAACCCGGGTCGTTAGTGACGAAACACATGGAAATGTACAAAATCTCAACAGTTCAAATTTAAGTATTTATATGAGATTGCAACAAGTCCGAATTTGGCAGTGCTGAGTTACGTATGATAATTATATCAGAATACATACATTTATCAATTCCAGAGAGGACCGACACCCATAAAATATCTCTTTGGAATTAAATATGTTTTCAAACTTGCTATTTCCGTACTGCAACAAATCGATATGATGCACTTTGGAATGTAGATATATTTATTTTGTTCAGTGTTAAAGGGATTAATAACTTGAGAGAAGCTGTCAATGCTGTCACTGGAGCGTCATTCTGGTGAAGCGTTTTTGAGGTTAATCTTAAATGCCAATTATCTCGAAATAGTGATTTCTGAGTTATAGCACTCTGGAACTAGGGCATCGATGTATTATAATAAAACATGTATGAAGTAAACTTTTGCAGAGATTAAGGAACATACCAGACAGCGCTCTGTTGTGTCAGTGGTACCGGAGAAACTTTGGCCACGTGCTGCGGATGCCTCCGGAGAGTTTCCTTCTTTACCGACCTGTGGACTTTGGCGTCCTGGATGACCTCTGGGTACGATCCATATGATTGGAGAAAATGTAGGCTGCTGGCGTGTTATGGGATAAAGAACAGCAATTAGTTGGTGACAGGGAATCATGGAGCCAATGGTAGTCAAGTATTAAGTAGTCTACGAAGAAGAAGAAGAAGTGAAAAACAAGAGGATCTTAGCAAATGGGAAGTACTTCATTCAGCTAGTATTTATTACTAGTGGGAACGCCCGTCATAGATGACGGTATTGAAATTGAAATACTGAATGTATATAAAGTAGCTGTGCTTTAGTTTCCATACTGACGGACTGATTTGCGTCACGTTGGAACTGTGTGTATTGTTTATATACACCGCGGACGCTTAGGTCATGAGAAAATTTCATAACTACATGTGATGTATGATAATAATAAAACGTCTACGTCTACGCCTACAGAACGATCTGGTCTATTATATATAAGATATTACAGCTTGCCAATGTATATTGCAAAAAAACGCCAAGAAATTATAATCATCTTAGAACAACATGCTAACTCGCTAACCTATCAATTTGAGAATTTAAATAAATAATAATATTTATTGTTATGAAAAAAGCTTGGGAATCTTATAATATAGTGATCTGCAAGCGCAATAAGCATTTGAGCTAATTTAAGACATTTAAATTGTGTAGAGAGATACTTACATATATTAAGTATATACTTTTTTTATGATTTCGTGTATTGAATCAACATGTAACTATGCCCAATATACAATATTATTCAAAATATATTATAAAATTTATATGAAATAAAAAATCTTAAGCGAGCCACCGTTTGGCAATCACTGGTATAATACAAATTATAAAATTCAAAATAAGTGCACTATTACATAAATACGTATGATAGTTATTTTACAATCTTATATAAATGTAATGCAATAATGCATTTTTAACGACATAAAATGTTTCACAAAACAATAATTATATAATACCAAAATATGAAGTTTTGATAGTCGTTATTTTTTGACATATTTAATCTTGACAGTCGATATCATAGAAAGTATAATAGTTATTGGTAGTAAAAAAGGTTGGAAATTATATACAATATTTTTTATTACAATATATACGAAAGAATATTTAAAGCTTCAAACATTATATCTGCCTGTGCGTTTACGGCCTTTGATGGGTTGAGAAAACACAATAAATTCGTCACAGTGATCGGTATTTAAAAAAAATTGGTATGTAAGTGTTTTTTTTAAACTCATGAAAAAAATCGAGGAGATGTCTGGAACGCAAGATCTCGAATGTTGAATTGGAAACATATAAATTGGATATTGACCATGCCGAGAATTCAACCCGGAACCATCTGATCGTTAGTACACAAGCCGACTATATATTGTAGTGTAGTAGGTGTGTCCTTACTTGGTTTATTTTTTAATACTTTGCACCCTTATGGGATACTTAATACTGATAGTGTACTCTGGGGTTCAGATTTTACTCACTTTTTCAGAAAAAGAAAAAAGTTTTTCAAAAAATGATGCTAATATTTTTGAGACAACCTGTTTAATCCCAATTGTCAATTTTTTTTCGAATAATTAACTAGTTGAAGCCGAAACAATTACTTAACTATTCTGAATTGTTAATTTGACTTTACTTGTATTATTTAAGACGTAATTTTGGAATATTCGAGTTTTTTTACAGTTTTACTTTAAAAGTATTTTTGAAGCAACGTCTTTATTACTACCCGCTGGCTGTTTGGGTCCAATGACGAAAAACTATTATCTACCTGCTAATTATTTTACGCTATGGACTGCGTAAAACCAACCCTTGTTAAAAGTTTATCGCTTACAGTTATTTATTGTTGTGTTGATTTTTATATTTAATTTTTGCATATGTACGTGTAGTTCATTTTGAATGTGGACTATTTATTCATCCATTGTGTAAGCTTCTCAAGGCACTATAAAATGTAGGTGACTATAGAGACAAACAGTGTTGATTAATTTCGAAATCTCAGTCAGTAGTAATCCTAATTAATAGGCATTCTGTGATACTTATAGACTGTAAGTTGTTTGCAATTTTCAGTGAGACAACGTTATTATATAAAACGATCGTAAATATGATAAAGCTTGCAATTATTCAGTATGGCCTTGGCCCTGAGTGGCAAGTAAAGTTTTGCCAAGGTGCACGCAATTATTATTGCAGTCAGGACAAAGCGAGCGAACAATTTTATTATTTATTATTGCCGACAATGCCGCAACTCGCATCTCCAGTGTCGCTTTGTTATGTTTATGACAGGTAGCACGTGATTGGAATGTTTTGTATGTCTTTCAAAGAAAACTGCGCGGAAAAATTGAATTGTACTTCACAATCAAGGATTGTAATAAGACCGATGCCGGGATCCCGGTATTTATGCTGTTTTTTTAAAAACTGAAATACTGGTTTTTAAAATGCAAAATAATGGTATTAAGGTAAGTATTGTGACATTTTTAGCATATGGCCCAATAATGGAGTTTTTATACGAGAACTGCTTGTTACTATAAACCTAGGGCAGGACTAGTGGTTAGCCAATCGCTCTCGCTTAAGCCCGTTTTTAAAATCGGATGGGTGTAAGTGATTTTTCATACATTACATACGTACATGTCTTCCAACAGAAATTCATAAATCGGTTTAATCAATTTATAAAACATTCCATAGTACTCGAACCAGTGAGCACTGTAACTGAAGCCAACGACGTTAACCTTTCGACTACGGACCCATTATTTTTTTGTGTTATAATGTAAAATGATAAAACTATTAAAAGGCTAAAATGATTATATCAAATTAATTTAACGCTCAATATATCCCACGTATTTGCATGAAGATCAAAATCCGATAATATTTTAATTCAAAGAAACAATTAATTTTGGAATTTTAGCATCGTATGCATAAGACATCAATTTTTAAAATACCTGTAAAATAAAAATTGATTGTTTTTTCTATTTTTGTAATGCCGGTGTTGATTTATTTGTTCGATATTGCAATCCCTACTCATACGGATAGTTGTTTCCATTGATTATTTCTTATTTAATTGTGAAATAAGTGAATTTTAATGACACTGATTAAAAAGATGCGATTTATATAATGCATAATATCTAACACTTGTGACGTTCAATATTAATACGACCCAACAAATGTTTAATTTTTCTCAATATCTATTTGGGAAGGTGTCAGAACTCATTTTTTGTCAAGATTTATTAGTTTATTATTTAGTTTATTACAGAAAATTATATTCAAAAATAATTTTATATCAATAATAATATTCGAATGAGCCAGATATTCTGTGGTTACTTAAAGAAAACTTTTACAATATTATTTTTTCTATGTCCGGTCTCAATGTAGAGCAGTGATTCCCAAAGTGGTTTCTTGCGACCACTGAGAGGGTCTGTGGCAAATTAAAAATAATTTGGGGTTGCGTGGACAGCGTAAAAAAATATCTGTGACACATTTTCATTATTATGTAAGTTGAAATAAATAGCGATAAATAAAATGGTAGCGATTTGTTGGGTGTTGGACCCTCTTCCAAGCAGACCCTCAGACTCAGATGTATCCATACTAATACGGGAATAATTTGTTGAATAATCCACAAATGAGGAGTGGAAACCAATGTTTGAACAAGATACCACAAATACTTGTTACAAAAACAGATACCAATTTTATATCTTGCATTATGGGTCACTGTACAGAGACTTTCTTCCTATTTAGTAGAACGTGGATTTAGTGCAGTTATGAACCTCTATACTTTAAATATCACAATTTCTTATTTATATTTTATTTTTACATCACCATTTACCATTCAAGACATCAAAATTAAATTTATGTATATTTATTATGCAGTAAAGTAGAGTTATTTTACTTACGAGGTTCATGATCAGGTTTTTTCTTTAAGAAGGGGTCCATGGACATAATATGTTTGTGAACCACTGATGTAGAGTATATGGATTCCTAATAGAGGTATCTAAACAGAAGTTATTCAACCAATCTTTTTTGAAGAGAGTAGGAGTAGAAGGATAGGACTAGGACAAGACTAGTAGTTAGCTAATCGCTCTCACTACGCCCCGTTTTTTTTTTGGATTGGATGGGTGGGACGGAATTTTAGTCATCACAAACATCCATGCTTACAATTACAAATCCAAAAATCAATTTATGAAACTGTTAGTACTAGGATTCTAGCTGGACAGTTCCGTAACCGAAAAAAACGACGTTGATCATCGACGACCACGAATCCATCATATTAGTCAAGATCAACTCGAGAGAGAAAAAACGCAAAAATCTACGTAAAAATATTAATGCTAAATGGAAAAATTCTATAATTAATATCTCCTGATCTTGACGCTACAAAAGAATGACTTTTATAAGAGGCAGACAAGTAAGACGTATAATAAATAACAAGAAGTAATTGCAATAAAGATATTTATATAAGACGCAAAAGCATTTAGAAAAACATGCAGATCAAGTCGCTGGTCTTGTGTATCAATGCCGTTTCTCGATCAAGGACTAGAATCCACGAATAGATATTTTTGTATTATGATGATCTTAAAGGTATAAATGTCTCTATTTTTTCATCACATTCCCAGCCACCCAAATCAGTACTAAGAAACCATAGCTACGTCGTTTTATTCTATTATTTCTTTCTTTTGTTGAAATGTTTTATATGGATTGAATACAATCCACATAAAAGTGGAAATGAATTTTTGTTTAAGTCTCAAATATATGACTCAATGTTACCTGAAATTACGACAAACAAACATGCTATTTTTTAATTTCATTAAATCAAAATTGAAAAATGTAGTGCAATTATAATCAATTATAAATGTTTATGTGTACAGTATATAAACTTCCTCATTGCCCGAATGCAGAATTTAACCTTACTTAATAATAAACAAACAATATATTATCTACACATGGTATTCGTCATATTAAATAACTTATGAAGTATCTCGTTATTCGCTGGGACTCCTTTCTTCAACATTAAAAAAGTATTCTCAATTGTAAAGGGACACAGATTATTTCCGGTCCCGTAGCCAAGTGGTCAACATTTACCACATTTCCGTAAATTTCATAAATTGAGTTCCCACCGTTCACTTGTTGATCCAACAATTAAAATTAAACCTTTTCTTTTTCAATTTATTTTGGGGTTGCAAAAAACCAAAGTTAAATAAATAGAATGAGATAATATTATACTACAGCAGGTCTGTAATGGCGCTGTTACACGAAATGAGCGCTAGTATGGGGTGACGTCAATATTAATTTGTTGCATGACATTTATCTCACAATTCAACAATTAGGGAAAAGATAACAGATGATAAATTATTGTTATAGTAATCCTGTGACTAAACCAGACCAAAATTGTCCGTGTGGTGATAGAAATAAAGATACGGAGAATACTCTTTTTTTTACCATGTGTGGAGGATATTGCCTTCTAATGGAGGTATCTCAACAGAAGTTTTCTAACTTTTTTCAAAGAGAGTAGAGATAGAAGGATAGGTGTAAGACTAGTGGTTAGCTAATCTCTCTCACTATGCCCTGTTTTTTAGGATCGGATGGGTGAGAGGGAATTTTCGACATCACCAACATTCATGTCTAAAAACAGAAATTCATAAATCAGATGAAAAATCAATTTATGAAACTGTCCGCACCGAGACTTACGCACCATAACCTTAGCCAATGACGTTAACCACTGCACCACGGAGCCGACAAACATTCTTAAGGATTGCCCAATTATGTCTATTGAAAGAGATATCCTGGTATTTGCCCTGAAGAAATAGTCGCGATGGTCCTATCGGTCATCTAGATCTAGTTTCTTCTTCAGAAAATTTATTATATGTAACGTATTTAGTTGTCCAATTACGGTATTTTTTATTTTAAGTTTAAAATAGAATTAGATACTATTTTATAATTTTTTTTCAAATTATTGCTGAAAAATCAATAGTTTTAATTTTTTTTAATGGGATTTAAATTATTTTTTTCTGCCAACTTGTACAAATTAAAGCGAAACACGCCGGGCATTCATTCATGGACAAATCCAATCTGACCTACTTTAAAATACAATTCTTTTCACGTCCCAAAGGTTAAAGGGTAGTTAACTATTCTATTACTGTCACAGCTCAGATAGTTCATGATGGGGATTAATAATCATGTAGGAAGTTTTGCTGTAACTCATTTTATTCGCAACAATAGCTAATTATAATTTTCTTGATAAAGTGGAAGATTACCTCGCGTCGAACTACACAGTGGCGGGCGTCGAATAAAGGCTTCTTTAATTATAATATAAAATACAATTTTATACAGATGGAGTTTAATTATTCTAAAATAAAAAGCAATACACATGTTTAGTTCCATATGGGTAGTTAATTGTTGTTTAAAATTATTTAATAATCACGCTTACGTCAGAACTTGATGAGACCTAAGATATAACTTACAAAAAATAAATATATCAATGAAAAAGTGATACAAAGTCGTAAAGCTTTTATCAAAAAACTTTTGTTGACATGTTAGTGGTATACTTTTTACAAGCGGCATTCTTTCAAAAAAACTGAACATGCGGTAATACGCTTACCAGCGTTATCTACAAATTTGCATTTTTACTAAAATTAAATAATTTTTTGGCACGTGTGATTATATATCGTTACCTTAATTTGAAAAGGTTATTTATAACTGACATTTTGACCGAAAATGACCTTTTGATTGGAAAATGTTGTATTAGCCATATTATACCATAAACGCTGATTTCAGAGTCATGTATTGTTCAATGAGTGAGTTAGCAGTAATCCGGAGTTCTATCCACAATTTTTTTTTCATAAATTTGTTTTATATGGTTATATGAATCGATATAACTGTTTATTATCATCTCACAGAAAAAACATACACATCACAGTTTTTTGAAAAGGCCGAACATTGTGTTTTACCCTTTACTTCTATTGTTCTATAGATGTGGTCGTTGACGAAAATTAGTTGAGTTTGTTCAAATATTCAAATTATATATGTATTATTATTATTATGTTGTATTATAACATTTTTGTTAGCTCATATGGTTCAGCAAGTCATGATAATCTATACTATTAAGAAATATCTAAAAAAATCAGAACATTTTGTTTGATAAAATTAAAATATCCGAAACTTTTCAAACAAACTATTATTGTCAGTTCTAATTAAAGCTTTAGATACTCATTATTTTCTAATATAAAGGCGTTAGTTAAAATAAATTATATAAAAAGCAAATAATATATATATTTAAATATATGCTAACTCAATAATTAAAAATACGCTTTTTCCTTCAAAATACAAAATATAATCAGTCAAAACTTCAAACGCTCGTATCTCAAAACATGGTCAAGTGCAGTTAGAACCTTTCCAAAGTAAGGTAACGATTTATCAAAAAGCCTTTATTCTATTGTCAACAAAATTGAATCTATGCTAGAAAGATTACTGTGTTTTATCACAAGACACCACTGCATATTAAATTCCTGCGAAATTAAGATGATGATTGATAGTTGTAATCGGCTTCCCGGAATGTTTTCATCTTGGAAACTGCTCGGAGCAGAAAATTTTCATAATTGCAATCGAATTAAGGTAATCATTATTAGAGAATGACAGATTGCTTTTTTGCTCACTCTGTAATTGAATACGCCGAGAACAATATTGTAAATGCATTCATTATAAATCCTCGAGACGATTAACGACCGCCATTCACGTAATATACGTCATTTATTTTTGTTGGAAAACTAATAAATTCTTCTTGTTTATATGGGATTTTTGTAAGATCGAATGTTACATATCTGTAAAGGACAAAGACATTTTTATTACGGATTACAGCATCCGACACGTCGTTTTAGCGCCGTAACTCATCAACACAATTGTCCCAACTTTTGCTGAAATATTGCTATGGTTAATGATGTTCTCATCAGCGATATAAGTGTTGGTAAATTTTGACAGTGACCAATTCACGGTCTAGTCTTTTGTTAGTATTTTAATTATTATATACCTCTTCGTAATACTCCACGTGGAAAACGTTGAGTTAAGCGTAACAATCATTCCGATAACTAACAAAAAATTTTACAATTGTATATTTACATTTATATATTTAACGATGTCTGCTCAGAATGTGGAGCAAACGCACTTCTTATCGAGCCTTTCTCAGCAGAAGTTTTTCTACAATAACTGCTTGTTATTCAGATGCTTAACCTCTCTATACCAAGAGAGTACGGATAGAAGAATAGGTCTAATGGCTAGATAATCGCATAGTAATTTATGAAACTGTCTGTACTGGGATTTAAACTTTTGAGTACCACAAACAATGACGTTGACCACTCGTCCACGTACTGTATTTATATATAATATACGGATATACATTTTTTTGTTATTAGCAACTACTGTCAACCAATATTTATGTAGTATTTGTAAAAAAACTTTTACGTAATGTAATACAATGTCGTGACATCTTGTAGCGAAATATAAAGTATCTTTTACAAAAAAATGAGATAAACAAATTTCTTTTATTTACAGAAGATTTGATAATTATCAAGTGGTCTAACGGCTTTTTAAAACTCTATTATTAACTCACAATCATTAATATTTGAATAAGTATGACTTGCATGGATTTATGGTATCAATAATAATTACACAATAGCATTTACGATTATTGCAGATTGATACCACATGTTGGAATGGAGTGTTTTTATTTTTATACATGTATTGCTGGATTAAATGATTTTTATCTTACTTCAGTATAAAAAACGGTATTTATTATAAATGCATTAAGAAAGGAAATCATGGCAGATTTCACACTACATGATGCAGTGTTTTAAAGATGGACGGGAAGTAAAACAAAAAACCAGATATATCACTTTGTAAAGACACCGCACGGGGAAACCCGGTTCGTAGCTGATAAACCTCGTAGAATCGTTCACAGCTAGAATGATTAAATAGTAATTATTGTTTTAGAAATAAAAAAAGACTTTGAATAGAAAATACGCCAATATTATTCGAAGAAATTAATGAAATTCAATGAAGACATTGGATGGCATAATTCAGCTTGCATCTTGGTCCGGTTACCTGTGAGCGCCGACACATTACACCAGTACTCCGATACCTTTTTTCACACACGGTACAGCTAAGCACTCATTAATATTTCACGGCACACCTCAAGCAAACAAAGCTTACGCCAGTTAAAAACCGTTTTAACCTTTCAACGTGATGGAAGAGTTAACACTAAACAAATATACAATTACATGCATTTATTAAAGTTGTAACTAAGTTTAACCACATAAATTAAATAAGCTAAACTAAGTTGAGTGTACAAAGTATAAGTAAGTAAAGCTAAATTTTTGTTTAACCAAATCTAAGATAATCTTTCGCAACATTTGCAATGATTCTCGCCGTAACACGCTTTGCCAATGTTTGAGTGTCTGTTTGAATCCGTTTTATTAGTCATGTATTTGAATACGTCAATAACTTTTCATTTCGACCTTTCCTGTTTTATTTATTTCATTAAGATGCTCAAAGATGTCATCCATGTAGAAAGTTATGGTTATTTTTAAAGAATGGCTTGTATGGTTAAGTAAAAAATAAATAGTCTCATAGCGAGGTTCAAATAATTTTACCAAAACTTTGCCTCGAGACAGCCAATATATTTCTGTGTGAAACAATCGGGTTCGGGATTAATATTTATTTCAAAAAACAAAATTAGGGAACTTGGTTTGATAATGTGTGATCTTTCTCATTTTTTGTGATTTTGGATGCACTGCGCCGTGGCACATAGTGTGCGGCGAGACACTGGTTGCGGAGCACTGCATTTTACAATGAACGAATGAAATTAAGCTCGACATCTGTGGTGTAATCCATAGATACCCCAGTGGAAAATTTTAGTGTTTCTTGTTGTGTCTTTGATAATATATCCAAATTATAAAACTTCTTGTCAAAATTAATGCCAGATAAAAAATAAAAAACATATTTTTTCATTTCTCCACAAAAGAAAAAACAATCAATCAAACTGTAATCTGTGGTACTTATGTTGTAAGTAGTGCATTAAAATTATTCTGTAATATCACCTGTTCATTTACATATTTGCAGCTACATACCTTTAGTTGAAATGATTCGTTGGTTTTTCTAGATTGTACAGTCGGTGAGGTGAAAATGATGCAAATCCCTTAGAGCTAATACGATAAGTGCATCGCTAAGGACATTACAAAAGAAATCTTCTTGTTTGTAGTTGTCTTGTAGTTTTCAAGTGCTGGTATTTATGCCTGTTTTATTTCAATATTGAAAATGCAAGTTTCATAATCGAAAAACGGACAGTTATTGTAATTCCTAAGCTTAACTAACCCGTAGATAAATACAGTTCTAGACAATTTCAAATAAAAAAATGTGTTTTGACGACTTTGTTGATATTCATTGATAACGCACGAGTGTTACTTATTAATTAATATCTTTATCATTTTAGGGATTAGTTTTATCTAATATTCTGACATTTATTAAAAAATAATTGAGAGTCTCAAGTTATTAATTATTTATTTCATTACACATGCTTCAAGTGGTTTCTCAGATACTAGTAGATGTCGCAAATCAAATCTAAGTATGCACCAACTATATCTTATTATTATCATTATAGACTCAACTACCTAATATAGATCTTGTTCATTTTTATAAAACGCCGCTATTTTCTTAACTCTACCTCAAGATTCATCAGCCGTCTTGACGCTAGGAATGCTATAACTGAAAAATTTTTCAAAAAACTAAATTATGTCAGCTTAGGTGACCTTGTCCCATTTATTTGTTGAATGTTCTCAATCCTTATGAAACGGGATGTCCAATGGTGTCACCCCGTTTTTACAAGTGAACAGATAGAAGCCATTATTCTAAAACGGATAAGGTTGTCCTTCATAATGTCCTTGATTATAAAATAAAACTCGATGATACAAATGATGCACATATATTAAACACTTCCGTATCCATGGTGTAACAATGAGTTACTTCGGCTTTTAAGCCTTTAAATTATCTGTGAAATAGGTCATTCAAAAATTGAAAATTTTGCTATTCGTAAATAAAATAGTTCTACATATAATTGAAAATTAAAAATACACTATAGTTTACGTCTTTTTTGTATAATTAATCATAATATGAAAATCTCACCAATTTTATCATCAAAAAATACAAAATTATAGTATAGTAACAATCCAAGATGCATGACGTATCGTATGCAACCGTTTTCTTTCAAATGGCTCCAAGACACATCTCAAGCTTTTTCTGCTATAAAGGTTTTCAATTCTTGTGTCTTTCAATAATTTCGTATAGTTTGATATGTATTTCAAGTTTTACACAAAAAATATGATGTAAATAATTACTAAATACTACATAAAACCATATTTCACGTTTTGAAATTGTCATTTTGCTTTATAAATGCGTTTATATGACAAAACCCATACGTTTACGAAATGTGACTGCATGAGATCCAAACTGACTTTTTTAGCATGAAAACTGGACGGTTCAGTACATTAGAAGAGTACCTAAATCACTTGTCCTTAAATCAAACTTTATTGTTAAATTGATGTCATTATTGTTTTTGCTTTTTTAATATCCTTCTTTTTATGAGGTGACATATTCATCTTGAAATTTGCCTGACTACGTCATTGTATTATATCTTCAATTTTCTTCATTATTCATAATATATTTCGTATAGACTCTATACAGAGTTGTCCAGTCTCCTTTCATTTGTTTTATTATGCCCAGCCTTAAGTCAACTACGCCATACGAAGATGAACTAGTGGGGTCCTACCTAATAGTGTCAAAGTAATTATCATTGATAGACCCGTGACGGCTATCAACCTCTGCACAGAAACGTATCGTTAGATTGTCTTCAAATAATAGCCATTGTTTTGTTTCTGATATCTGACGAAGTTTGAAAACAAGAAAACATGCATAAGGTGACATTAGTTTGGTCGTGTCGAATTCACTGCAAGATGGCGACGGCATCACAAACTAAAACTATTTAAAATTCAAAGAAACAATCAATGGAGACGGAAGTCATAGACAATCGGCAATTTTATCCGCAACATATTTGGTTAAGTATGTAAATCGCTGACATTTTGTGAAGGTTATAATTTTCTCAATTCAACCGAAATCTATTCGTAACGGGGTTTTTTGGAAACATTTTGTTTCACCACGTCCGCTTCCAAAATGGAGTATATCGTCGGCTTAACTATTAAACTACGTATTTAATTAAATATTGTGAAAAAAATGTTGAGGAATAAACCTTAAAAAAAAAAATTAATTATAAACTACAAATTAAACATACAAATCTTAAGCAAAATGATATAAAATAAGCACAAGCATCCATGAGATATAAATTGAACTTGTGTTTTTTACTCACTTTGTGGAAATGGAAAACATTAACAAAAGTTAGGGGTGTTTTAAGTTTTAAAACAAACATTTTACAATTTTTACACCATTTCTGTATGGCTAAGGTAATTTTCAACGCGGATCATAAGCAAAGCGGGTACGTGCTGCAGTGGTCAACGTCGTTGGCTACGGTTTCGAATGTCTTGTGTTCAAGTCACGGTGCAGACAGTTTCAAAAATTGATTTTTCAACGGATTTTTGAATTTCTGTTGGTTGGCATGAATGTTTGTGATGTCTAAAATTCCCTCACACCAATCCGATCCTAAAAAACAGACCGTAGCGAGAGCGATTAGCTAATCACTAATCCCGTCCTAACCCTATTCCTCTATCCTTACTCTCTTTCATAAAGAGAGATTGAGCAACTGAGTAACAAGCAGTTCTCATAGAAAAACTTCTGTTGACAACCCTATTAGGAAGCCACATGCGTCCCATTGGTACCGGACATGGTAAAAAATAAAGAAATCAAAGCACGGTGAGTGTGTATGTAAATTAAATATGTTAACCCTTAACATATATCCAATGGACATCACGTGACTCCTACTTTCTGCTATCAAAACTCCACAGCTCGATAATATGTTTATTTCGCCACCGAGTCATCGTGGCCGATCGGTCCAATGGGAGATTGGACCTACTTGTGCAGCTTTTCCCTTTCTTCATGCATTAAATGACATTCTCATAGGATATGTTCAGCGTCCTGCTTTATAGCACCACATTTGCATGTTGGTCCAGCCACTAACCGGCCAAGCTCGAAGAGCTTGGCAGCAAAACCATCGATGTCGATGCTAATAATAAAAATGAAACATTGACTTGGTTCACGGTTCCCGAAACAGCAATGATTATCGAACGTCCATGACGTGTGCCTGCAGTCGCGGGCGTCTAAAAGGTTAATGTATTGATAGCATTGAATGTTTCTAATATTAAATTCAATACGTTAATCTAACATTCAATCTTCTGCATTAATTAGTGGAATTTATTATATATCTATCGGAAACAATTGGTTAAAATTTAGACATGCATCTAGATGGTTAAGCAGACGACATGAACTCACGATGGACTCATCAAGATAACAAATTTCGACATAGGATGACATTTATGTACATTAAAAATTACAATATATGGGATTATCTGATTATCTGAAAATTTGCCATGCATTTATACAGTACATATAACAATAATAAAATACATTTTTAAAAATAGAAAAGAAAACAAGTAATAAATTATTAACACATAAATTCATTTAAAAAAAATAGCTTATAAAACAATACTCATAGTTCGTTGCTGAAAATATTCAGCTCTCTAGACCAGTGTTCCCCAACCGGTGGTGCACGGCCCGGTGCCGGGCCGCAGAGACTTTCCGCCGGGCCACGAACAGTATGCCAGATTTCAAGAAATTCACCATGCAAAAATATTAAATATAGGATTTTTTTCGCCTGCACGTTTACTTGTATTTTTAGTTATTGTTGAATTGTAATATTTGGTAGGATGATGCGATACGATGGTTGCTGGTTTTCTCAGAATCGACAGTCATAAATATTTTCAGGTACACTGAGGGAAGACGGAAATATTTGCTCTTGGATAGTGAAACCAGATGCAAAACCCTATCTAAATATATTTCTAAGAATTTAGTATGTATATTTGTTGGCTATAGTTATGTCCATCTGTCACAATATAAGATTAAAAAAATATTACATAAAAAAACTATTTTTATTTCAGTATTAGTGGTCAGCGAAAAATGTTTCCTTTTTTTACCGGTCCGCAGGTGTAAACAGGTTGGGGAACACTGCTCTAGGAAATTCATTGATCAGCAGAACGACCCTTGCAATAATTTGTGACTCATATAACCTATCCGAAAGACAACTTTTTAAGAAAAACGATGTTTGGTTATGGTTTTGGCCATCTATGTAAAGCTGGGAACACGTAAGTTAATGAGAATTTCAGATTATAAACTCTTGAGAATTTCAGGATTATAAACTCGCCAGTCGTATACGAAGAAAATGAAAATGCTTTCGCAATCCATGAATCAATTTTAACGCTTCAACCGAACGTTACCTCTCAGCTGCGTGCCCTGAATTTCCCTAAGTACAAGATATACGTTAGCCACACATGGTGTTCGATACATATTCAATTATAAATCAAAATAATGTACCAAATAGGGGAGCGCGGTAAACTTAAACATTGCGGAAGGTGATCGGTGGATGAAGATAAATGAATCAATAATGTTTTATAATACACCCGATTCTCTTTCTGGACGTTCCAAAGACTACCGTGCAAAAGAAAACGGTGTAAAAAAATGCTCATGTAAAAATGGGAGATAGGTTCCATTACTTAAAATATAAAATTCTCGAACTCAAAAACAATTCGAATATATTTTTAATTTATATAAAAAAAATAGTTATACTGATAATAAGTAATAAATTGACATGATTTGCGATTTAAAGTACACACTAGACATTAAAAAAAGCCAGAGAGGAAACAAAATCGAAACATGAAGAAACAATAATATGTCTTGACTGACTGAGTCATGAACACCTGCATCTTAAAATTCACCAAATGAAAAAAATGATGATTTCATTATTCAGAAAGGATAGAAGTGCTTTGTGATTATGTACATAAATTGTATTCAATAATAATTTTCATTTTTGTATCCGTGTAAGGGAAAAACAAAAGTGTAAAAAAACAATTCGCCCGTAATCTTAGACTGTGCAGGAAGAGAATTGGGTGTACACTGTACATGCTATAATAAACAAAATTTTAATTATGAAAAATAGATATCTGAAATCGGTCAACATTTGTTACTAAATATTTCACAGTAACGCAAAAAATACTCCACAAGGTTCCATAGCATTGAAGAGATGAATGGGTTTCCATATTTCTCCCAGACAAAACCCCATTGTGCGTACTCATCCGGCTGCAGGCCGACGAAGACTTCAGCCTGTCCGAGAAAAAAATATCATTCAGATAATATTATAACATTAGATTATATCTTATCTTCCTATTTTAGGATAGATTAAGGTTGTTTTTTTCACAACAAAATAATTGAACATACATAGATTAGAAAATACTAAATCTAATCTAATCATTTAAGTGGAGAAGATTTGTTAGAACACAATATTTATCAATTTACTGTTTAAATTTGATTTAGAAGCAAACTGAAGTGTTATAGTGAGATTAAGTTAATATTTTTATTGCTTTTAGACTCCAAATTTGACACATTTAGCATATAAACCGTATATGATTCGCAGTAAATAGTGCGGTAAAGTACTATTTATCGTATTATTAGTAAATCTGACTCTCGCGATAAGCTGTTATCACATAGGTAATCGATTATTGATATAATCTATGACAAACAAAAATCATAGTGTTGTAATTAAGAAATTATTCTAATCGTATTCAGATTTATTTGATAATGTTCGCGAATATCAAGCAAAATTTGTACAGATATCTTTAAATCAGGTTACGTATGGACATTTGCACTATAATACTCGAATCAATGAAGTAAAACACTCGTTCATATAAATTATTTTTTTAAGAATATGGTGAAATATAGAATAAAAGACTGCCTGTAATGAACTATTTACTTAATATTCCATTTTTTTATAGCGTTTCAAAATAATACAATATATATGATGCAGACTTTGTTTTATTAAACTATTTACACTTCCTATATGGAGCATATGGACTTATAATGGAGTTATCTCAACAGACGTTTTTCGCAAGAGCTACTTGTTACTCAGTTGTTTAAACCCTCTTTTTTGACGAGAGTAGGTATAGAAGGATAGATCTATGACAGAATAGAAATCTAGAACAGAACGAAAAATCAATTTGTGAAACTGTTCATACCGGGATTTGAACCCAAGGCGTCCGTAGTCGAAGCCAACGACGTAGATCACTGTACCACGGACCCAGAATATATGTGGAGAATATGAGCTTCTAATGAAACTGATCTAAATATAAGTCTTCTACGGAAACTGTTGTAGCTCAGTTGCTCAACCTCTCGGCTTTGAATACAGCATGGATAGAAGAAAAGGTTAAGAACAGAGCTATTGGTTAGATAATCGATTTGTTTTTGGGATTGTGTGGGTGGGGGTGTTTCAGACATCCATGCCATTAATCCCAATTCATAAATCGATCAATGTAGGAATCCGTACTGGGACTCGAAAGCGTGAGTACCGCAACTGAAACCAACAAAGTTGACCACTTGACCATGAATCCGACAGTTATTCAAGAACGGCAAAGATTTTCTTATCATGTGGTCAAATTGATTAGTTCCTTGTTGTAGATGCCATCGGTATAGTTCAAGGCAATGTGAAATTTTTTTCGAGGAAAGATATAATATAAAGAGTGTCCGAATTGTTAATACAGTATCCGAATGTGCAGCTCTCTCCATCGATTTTCATTCGGGAGTAGTCCCAACGCCTGGCACACTAATTTTACGATTCGCATAAAAAGTTATTATTTATGACATTTGTATTATAAAATATTTACAGTCGCTTAGCAAATTTAACACAGATTGAGTTATTATGACGACATGACGAACTATTTTAGTCTGGAGCGGTTGCCAAGCAACTATTTGCTATTATTTGTTCTGTTGCTTTTCATTTAGACGTCAGAAATATAGCGTTTTTAGTTTATTTAAAGTTGAGAATTTAAAATTGAAAATAGCACAGTTGACCTAGATTTATTAAAATTCACGTCGCTACTGTACACTATTTGTGACAAGTTCTTGCGATTGATAGACATTTCTTCATGTATTTTCTGCTATATAGTAAAGGTATGATCTTTTGTTTCAAAATTCTCAACACTAATGATGCTGTGGCAGAGATGATACAAAGCAAAATTTAGAATACAATAATAAACATTTATTGCAGTAAAAGTCATTGACTCACTTCGTACTATGAAATCGAATTTGTAAAATAGTATTTCCCGATGATGATCGACCGCCTTCGTGAATCAGCAAGTAGCGCTATTTTACGCACACTGTGCATATAAAACGGCTATTTTTTATTTCATCATGGTAATTTTGAGATAAAATTAAAACTGGTGTTTGTTTACATTTAATTCTGTGAGGAGTATTTATGTATAATTTTTTTTCGGCAATATATGATCGGTCAAGAGGGCACTGTTATTTTTAAACCAGTTGATGGTTTTGCAAGTGATTAATTCTTTTTTGTTGCAAAAGACTGACAACAGCGCGTACGAGTACATTTAGCATATTAACTGTATAGAAATATACTAGTATAATATTGAATAACTAGAAATCATTACCAGGTGAGTATTATTATGATAGAGAGAGTATGTTAGTTTACTATGCATTAAAATTTTTCTAACCTCCTAAATATTCACTCAACACTTACGATCACACACACATTCTCTCTTGTCGTATGTATGAATAAATCGAGATAAATTTATATTATAGTGTAAATATGAAAACGATGTACTTATAAGAATTAAAAAAAAATGGTATTCTTGACACAGTTGAGATTTGGACCAGATACATCTAGCAAATGAAAAAGTAGGAACTGTCATCAAATTATAAATCAGAAACTTATCATTAAAATTAATTCTTGGCTGCCTCGAGCAAGTGGTTTTGCTCAGGTGTGTTGCGCGCATTCTGGCAACCATAACCAACCATCGTCCGTGATATTTTTTTTAATCAGCGGTGCTAGACGTTTAGCATTATTACGGTACCTAAATCTAATTCGTTGAAGAGTTTTGATGACCTGGGTGACGTTGGATTCGCCGTATATTTTTCAGGCCTGTAGCCGAGCTATCAACGACCTTAGCATCGGTGTTCACGAGTCTCAGTACGGACAGATTGATTTTTCAATCGACTAATGAACTAAATTCCCTTCTCTCTCATCCGATACCACAGACAGGTCAAAATAAGAGTGATTAATTAAGCCCTGTCCTAACTCTATCCTACTATTCTTACTCACTCCGAAAAATAGAGGTCGAGCGACAGAGTTACAAGTATTTCTTTTGAAAAAGAACTTCCGTTGAGAAAAGCTTTTTAGAAGTCATGCTAATTGGGATAAGAGTTGCTTACAAAAAAAATAGGTATGAATAAACTTCTCCTTCTTCGACTATATTCGCTCCCTATGTGGAGCATATGGCCATCACGCGGTGCCTCCATGATTCCCTGTCTCCCGTCAATCGCCATGTTTCCTCGCATGACATGCTAGAGTCTTTCAGCTCCACCGAGTACATCATATAGATAGTACTCGGTCTACCAGAACGCAGGAATTCCACCGGTCGGAAAAAAGGCAACATCTCTCCATGACAGCTGATGTGACAGGGTGCTGCCTGGTCCCTTCTCTAATCTCCGAGTTCTTCACGAAGTCAAATCACCTCACCCCAGTATCCGACGCAAGGATCTATTCTCGAAACTCAGTAAACGGTTTTTCTGCCTAAAAACTTTACATGTTCATTTTTTTAAAAGTATTTCCTAAATAACATGATCTAGTATCTAAAAATGGAGTATTTACTCTTACTTTTGATATTTTAAATTAAAAGTCAATAATCCGGTTTGCTTCCACGTCTGTTATTATAAAAAAGTATCAAATTTTATGGTAGTAAGATTTTTTAAAGAAGGCGACGTAATTGGAGAAGGTCTGACCACATTCTTATGGCAGAATTACAAACAAGCTAATAGTTACTTTAGAAGTGATATCACAGAAACTTGCTCCGATATTTTGATGATCTCCAGTTTGGTGAACATCTATAACATATTATTATATGTATTATTATTAAATACTTCAAGAAATTTATGTAGCTTTGGATGTATGCTTGCAGTTTCGATGCGCGTTTGCTTAGAATAATTTTTTCTCACACCGAGACCGTCGGTTGATACTTAAAATAATTACAAACGGGTTACTGAGCTGATCAAAAAGCTATTTTGTCATGCATTTTTTGACGTACCTATTATGGGTCATGTGTAGCTAAGTATCTTAACATTTAAATTAGTTTTTACTAACTATTTTATGCTGTAAGAAAAGCGACTGTATGTTTAATAATTTATGAATAATATATAAATATTTATGTAGTCATGTAGTAAGTTGCCATGTAGCAATGGTTGTATGTCAATCGCTATACCCCTATATTAGGAGAGATTAAAGACATATAACGGGGTACAAAATATGACCAATAGCGAGTTATTCAAGACCCGGTAAAGGTGAGTAGAGGGGAGGTATAAAAACATCGCAGATATTGATGGTTTTGAATAAAAATCTAGGAATCTATTGAAAAATCAATGTACGAATGTTTTCATTCCGGGGTTCGAACCCATGACTCCACAACCGAGTGGAAGATACTTGAATACAGTATTTTTATATAATGTGAATGTATTTTTAGTAATTATTTAGTTATTCAAGTAAATAAATGGTGTGTTACTAACTATAATATAATATTTATAAATGCGGAAACTAATAGTAGTAACAATTTTAGCAAAAAATCATCAGCGGTCTTTTAATATGAATTGAGTTTCTTTCATATAAAATGTAAATCATAAATATGATATAAATTCAAGATTGATATTTTATTCCACCAGTTCTCCATGTTAATGTCCATCTCAATTAAAACCTTTATATATATATAACATATATTGTTTTGGGTCCGAACGATGTATCGAAGTTCCCAGAGAAACTATGTCTTCAGAATCGAACGTCGATGACTCACCGCAAACGCTCCGAGAAGCCGGTGTTTTCCGTGGTGAGTTTGCAGCGGCGCCGTGGAGGTCCCGCCATCCTCCCTGCCTCCGTAGCGCCGTAGCGTTACCCGCGGCCGGGGATGCAGCGCGATACGGCAGGGAAGGGACCATGTGTATCGAGCAGAGATATCTGCAATAATCTGAGCTACACGGTCGTCAGCGGCAGTCACTCAGTCTCTGCACTCGACCACAATAAGTCGAATCGCGAACGTGAAAGGACGTACTTTCACAACTAACTCACCGTGCGAGAAAATTGCGATATCACTACGGTAAAGAGATTTTGATAGCTACGTTATAGTTTATTCTCCTCTACGTTTTTATTATTATTTTTAAAACGCGGTAAATTGTCATTTCATACTGAATTCGCGCTTTGATTAGTGATATTTTTATATATTATAAAATAGTTTATCAGTTTAATAAAATATACAATTTTTTGCCGTTATCGGTATTGTGTTAGTTTAAATCTTTTGAATGTAGTAATATCAATTTAAATCAAATATTAATAACTTACAAAAAAACAATTCTTAATTTATTAAAATGTATAATTTAATGTATGTTTATGCTACTATTATAATATAAATAAAAACAAGGACTTTATTTCTTAATATAGCTGTAATTAAAAAAAACGTTAAAAATTTAGTTACTTTATTTTCTTTAAAACTTATAAGCATTTTTAAATATAATGCATATTATAATTAATCACTTTGATAAATCGAAATTGAAATACTGAATGTTTAAAGTAGCTAGTACGTCGGAACTGTGTGTGCATTGCATAACATTTTATTTTATATACACACCGCGAACGCTTAAGCCATGAGAAAATTTCATACCTACATGTGATTTGTGATAATAATAAAACGTCTACAGAGCGGTCTGGGTTATTATATTAATAAACAAAGTATTCGTTACTATATTTAAATATTCAAAGCGATCCTTGATTTCAGATTATAAGTCTAATTCTTTTATATTTATTACTTTTAAATATACATCGACTAACTCTTCCATATTTTTTTTCCAAAAATATCTTAAATAAAATTTCAACAGTTATTATATTCATGAATTAACTTAGATAATGCGATTACCACATTAAAATAAAGAAAGAAGAGAGGTTTTTTTATAATAAAATAACTATACTGTAATAAATAAAATATCACGCAATTTTATAGTAGCGTTTTACTGTGGAATATTTTTCTAAATATTATTTATCGAATCCATTCCGTGACGTTTAAAATTCTGTTCACGCAATGATACAGATGAAATGCTACATGTAATTCGAAACATTGTTATCGTCGTGACGTGCCTAAACTTCTGAAAACAAAACAACTTACAATAGTTTGTTTTAGTTATTTGTTGTGAAGAAAAGTGTTTCATATAATTGATCAGACTCGGTGGGACGGCGAGGAATGCGAAGACTTTCTCTGAAAGATTCAATTTGTTTTTGTTAATGTAACATTTTTCTCTCAGCCTACGAAATAGTGATCTTACACATTGTTACGAAAGCTGAAATAAGAAGATTGAGCATAGATTACTTTTAAAGTGTCAACTGCCAGTTCTTGGTGGAAAGACATTTAAAAAAAAACACAATTTATTTTATCGCTTATCGCAAGCATTAACAACGAATCAGTTGATAATGATCTCGATGACAGAAACCGGTTCCTGACCATTAAAAATTTTTGAAATTAGCACAAAAAAATCTTCTTTTAATTTATTTTTAAAATACATTTAATTACTACTTCTGTTGATCCTTTGTGGGAATTTTTACTATTTAAAATATTTATTAAAATACAGAATAATATTCGATTTAATTGTTGATGTAGCTTATGCAAGATTGACTAAAAACAACTACGAATTTTTTTTACGAATCACTAGGATTAGTAATGATTTTCAATTGAGATAATTTAAAAATGTTACATTGCTAGGCGAAACCGGTTCAGATAATTTATAAAAAGTTGGCGTATTTATAATAATTATGATATAACAATTATCAATTTATATGAACCTTATCGAATCGAAAAATACCACGTTAAATGGAATTTATATCGAACATTGAAATTGTACTTAATTTTTTTATCGTATTGTTAATTTTAGAACAATTATCGTGATTTGATAATAAGTAGATGTAAAATCAAGTCGTTAGATCAGTAATTATACAAGATAAAATAACTGAAAAACACACTTTTTAGAAAGATTCTCTTATCAATTATGTTTTTATCTCACAGTAACTTAAAATTATGATTCAATTTTGAATTGAATTATTACATTAAAAGTATGTTTCTTTTATATAGAGCAAGTTTATGGTTTAAGTCCGGGCAAGATCAATAAAAAAAATTTCAAATTATATTTGATATTTTTTCACCCTCGAGTTGAACTCGAGTTGAGTATCTCATGTTACTAAAAATATTAAAAATATGTTACATCTTACTTATTAGCTGCAATACGAAATATTTTGTTTTAATTATTTAACGAAAATAAAACATTATAATTTTTTTTTATAGTATGGGTCATAATAATGATCTTAATCTCAATTTACAAACCGTCCAATAACAAAATTCAATTTAGAAAACTATTACGAAAATATTAATGATTTGTTTTATAAAATAAAATGTAAATATATTTCGTCAGATAGTTACATATTATATTTCAAGTGAATTCCGCTTTAAAATATTTCCGTATTAAAATCTTTTTCCAATGAGTCCATATTTTAGAATGAATACAATATGATTTTAGCGTTGGGTTGTTCATGAATTTTTTTATTTTATTTTCAGGTTGATAAGAGAGTCTAGAGCTGACCAAGTTGAATAATTATTAAGTGTGCTCTTTAGTGAAACAGTGAGTGAATAAGTTCAACGCGTGAGCTCTACAAGATATTTACGATTATAATTAATTAATCTCATCATCATCAAAATGAGCAAGGAAACAAGTAAGTTATGAATAACATTTATTTTAATTAATTTAATAATGATTGCATTATTCTTTTCTTTAATAGCAGTTGATATGTTTATCATCTTCGGCAATTATTTTATAAATACACACTGTGTTATGTTTGGCGTTAATCGTTAAACGTTTCAATCCGTTGCAAGTTTCATTGTCATGGGTTATTAGAAAATTATCAGGCGAAGATATCAATGGATCGATCTAATTTTATTAATTACTTTTAAGGTGTTAACTGTCAATTCTTGGTGTAAAGGCATTATATTTTATAAAATAAAACACAATTCATTTGTACTACTACTTCAACATGTTTATAAAGAAATTAATAATTTTTATTAGACATTTACTTACTACAACAGTCGTTATCGTTCCGCAAATATGAAGCTAAATAAACTATATTGCATTGTTGTCATTTAGAAGTTAAAAAAATGAATCCGTGTCTAAGTTAAAATCTTCCGATGGAGTTCGTCTGGAGATGCTTTTTAGAGAGTGGAATAACAAAGCTATCAATTTTAATTTAATACTAAACTATTTACCAGTGTATGATTGTATAATTTATCAAATTACTGTAGTTTACATATCCATTACTTATAATTTGAATTGATTTCACGTTTATATTGAATATCCCGTCTCAATTACAAATTATCATTTAGTGTGCTTTCGAAAATTATTAAATTAATATAAGCGACGTGTGAATCTAAAAAACTCTTACTAATACGATAGAATTAAATCAATAATTGTATATACTCAATTTTAAGATGGTAATTGTCAATTCTTGTTGGAAAGGCACTATATTTTAAAAAATAAAACACAATTTGTTTATACTAATTAACTATTTTCAGTTATAATGACAATTTATATTTTCATTCAATGGATTTTTTCATATATTTAAAATTATTGAAATTAATTTTATTGAAATATATTATATGTAAGCTAATATTACAATAATGAACCGTATTGTATTAAAATGTTTTGGGAAATCAGTTTATTATTTATAAACTGGTTCGAAAACTTTTACGGATCATAATGGCCAATATTTGTTTTATTATTATTTAGTTATATAACGTTGCAGCGACGGCTTCTTGGCTGTAATAGATTATACGGTGTACCATGTTCTATATCCCAATAATTAGCGTAAAACAATACAAAATTACACATTTCGAGTAAAAATAATTACAGTCTTCTTGTCTCCAACATGTCATTGTTTAACTAAATATCCATTAAATGACGTAAAACAAATCTGTTTTGTTTATTTTATGTAACAATATACATTATAAAAAAAATTAGCTGATTTTGGCAGAATATTATCTAGTTATGTCATATTTAGGGATTCCAATCGATTATTCGAATTTTCAATACTCTAATATATTCGACTCTCTTTTGATATTCGAAAATAATGTTGGTTCATAGTTTTTTTATTAGTTTTCTTATAGCTAGGTGTGTAGGCTTTTTGTCGGCTCTTTCATACAAATAAAACGATTTAAAGTATTACTATACATAATTGCAAAAATTATGATAAACTCAAATCATATAAACTTTGTAAAATCATCAATGGATACAGTAAAACCTCGGTACAACGGACTAACGCGGGCCGGTGGTGTCCTTTAAAGTCTTTTAAATAATAAAGTTGGTTTTATTTATTCACTTTTTCATCGACACGATGCAAAGCTACATCAAACGAATAATCAGCCGATACGCACTTAAACTGTCGGAGCTGTATAGCCACATGTTTATAATAAGAAGAACATTGTTTACGAGCTGTGGCTCTTGACTTGAAGCATGCAAACCAATAACGGAATAATTTAATAATTTTCTACGTTGTTTGTTGCATTGATATCAGTTATATCAAAGTTTTACTTTAGTTTCAATTTTTTCTTCTTCTATTCCATTTAAAAAGTTTTATTAACGAATTTGTAAATCGCTGTGTTGTCGTGCGCGAGAGACGTACTTTAATCTCGCTGGTTGTTATCCATTTGCAGGAACCTATTTATCAATAATGTACAGATTAGAAGATAATTGATAAAATATCACTCTGTGTGTTAACGATTGGATTACTACTGTTTTTATGATGTGTTTATTTACTGTGAAAGGAAATATATGAAGTCATTTTTTTATCAAAGATTAATAAACTTTATAACAATGCAATATCGGATCCGGCAGTAATATTAAAAATAATGGATACGCGGTATAAAAATATTAAACATATTACCATTGCATTACACGTAGAAATCAATTCTAGTGAATAATATTTAAATTTAAAAACATTTTGTTTTTTCTTTTTCTTATCGCTATCTGAAATCTCAAAGAGCTGGTCAGTATAAAGGACTGTGATATCCATTTAATGTTACGTTTTATCGAATAAATAATGTAACATTTTATATTAAGAGGACGCAATATGTATTATTCGCTTATCGAAAGCGGACGTTTTCTTGGAGAATTGAAATTTGTGGCAAGAATCGTCTAAAAGGCAAAGCATTGTTTCAATATTCGAATATTTACTATCGTTCACGGTAAAAAGGGTGTCTAGAGCAATTAGAGTTAGACTATCTGATTGACTTTGTCGCGTTGATCATTCATTCGCATTATATAACAACAAGTAACAACAGTCAAGGACATCGACTTAGGGTGCTTGATGGAAAGTCAATATTAACTTTAAATTGTTGAGATTTTGTACATTTCCATGTATTTCGTCACTACGACCCTGGTCAGTTCGAGTTCATTCGTGTACTCGAATGCCTGAAGATACCGAAAGGCAACACCCAGGTCGTTAGTAAAGAAATACATGTATAAAATCTCAATAATTCAAATTTGATCAAGTAACAACAGTTTTTAGATCAGTTGAACAAGAATTAATTTTGACTATTTATATTCTATCAAAAACACTAAAAACAGGAAGAAAAGAATATAATATAATACATGTAATGATTTATAGCCGTTTCATCTAGCCTTCTAGAAAGCCTTACAGGTTTGCAATGTTAGGAAAGGGGTTACGTTGATTGGCAAAATATACCGCATTAGAATTCTGTATCCGACTTGGTAAATGTTAAAATTTAGTGAATCTCGTAGTTTTGTTATCAGTTATAATTTATGTTATCCAATAAAACTGTGATAGTATTTTGAAATATTTACTCGTTTCAATGATTTTAAACCTCTGACGAAATATTAAATAATTTTGACCTAACATGAAGGTATTATAATTCCAAGAAGTCTTTATAAAACAATTAAATGAATTCATATCACGTTTATGTTATTAGAGTTTTTATGGAAGTTTTAAATACAAATTTATAGTTTTGTTATTCAATTGGTTGCGTAACTAAATGCGACACGTGTTTCACTTATTTGCGAAGCATACTTAAACCGAATGTCTCGTAGATATATATTCGAATCACTTTATTCAATTACTCATTAAACGTTCTTGAAATGTAGAGTTGGGTTACGTTATTTCGCCGTTCGGTGAAGACCAAATGAGGAGAGTTTGCTTGTATAAGTAATTACAGTGAGAAACTCCTAGCGGAAACAAAGTAAAGAGAGGGACGCCACCTATCCTATAGTAATCATCATTTCCAAAAGAATTGTTATGTAAATAATTATTGCTGTTGATGCTTTCTTGACTTTGAGAGTATTTTTCAGACTAAATGTATTTATATTGTAGGTATTGATTCTTTTTTTTTCCGTGTCCGTTCAATGCCCGCTTCCAACGTGAAGTGAATATGGTCTAGTAATGGAGGTATCTCAACCGAATTTTTTCATGAGAACTGTTTGTTACTCAGTTGCTCAACCTTTCTTTTTCGGGACGCCGACAAATAGATTGTAATACCTTAATAATTATTGATCAAGCGTAAAGGGTGATTAATTTAACAGTTTATTCGCTATGGCCGTTGCCAATACGATTCTTTAAAAGAATTTGTTTTTTATGATAATTAATAAGTTGCTTAAACTTTCCTTTTGTAGACGATATAAAAATACGGATTGATATGGAAAAGAGCCGGGAGACTTTTTGATCCATAAATCGATTGAAAAATCAATGGACGAAAGTTTCCATTCCAGGACACCAACATCTTTGACCGTCAATTTTTACTTGTCGAAAGAAAATGAGTCACTACAAATTTACCATGGGAATAAAATGGATGCAAATCAACGGGTTCTTAAATAAACATGTTCAGCATCTGACAATCGATCTTTGGAACAGATATAAATAAAATTATCTACACAGAAATTGTTTGAATTAAAATATTCATAGATTTCATGTTAATAGCCACTTTTATTGTAAGGTTATTGCAATAAATTACGTATATAATTATTTATTATAATCTTTTAAAGCGTAGTATTGCTAAATGCGCCACCGACAAAAGTCAGAAGAAGCCGAGTCAATAGTATTCTATATTACGTCAAAATGATTGCATGTGTGATGAATTAATTATTCAATAACTGCGTTATAGCATACTTAATGGCTGACTGCAATGAGAAATTACCATCGATAGTCTATTAAAGTTGAATTGTAGACAGAGTTTGTCTTTGTTTTTTGTAGTGTTTATATAATTCGGCAAGTTACTCTGTAATATTAGGCTCGAAATCATTTTGCGTGGGGGACGGGAAACTTTGTGAAATTTATTTGATTGTACATACAAATGTGCACATTCTGTAAGGGGCTTAACTTAATGCTTAATTGCTAAAAATATGATTCAAGATGAGGTTAATAGTTATATTGGTGTGTTATATATAGTAGTCTCAATTATCCGGACTAATTGGGGATGAAAGTAGTCCGGATAAAGTGATAAACCCTGATAATCGAACAAACATACAATTTACAGGAAAAGAAAAGTACCTACATTTAGTGTGAATATTTTTTATTGATATACATATATATGCATATTTTACATACATGATCTATGTATTTTCTGACTTCAATAGCTATAATTGCAAGTTATTTTTTGGTAAGAAATTCAATCATTGAGTTTTGCTTAAATGCAGCTTTCCTTTTGAAGCTGCCAAGCTGCTGTCTCGAGTTACAATTCTCCCTGACACTTAAACCATTTCATGGTAACATTTAAGCATTGAAAATTCTCAAATATATATGACTAAATTCCTCCCCTCGGTAATCTCCTCTTTGTGTTCTTGATTTTGAACAACTGAAACGAATATTTTTTCACAATTGTTCCCTCATCAATCAAAATTTAGCATTCAGGATCGTTCACATCGCTATTTAACCACTCGGTGACATATTCTTCGTCACATTCTTTGAATATTGAAATTTGTACTACAGCTTTCGCGATATCTCCTGTCACTTTCTACTGCATTACAGGAAATTACTAACGATCTTTTACAAAATGTGTTTGTTTAAAAAAATACGAATATTCAAATAATCAGAATAAAACAGGTTTCCCTCTGCGACATAAAGAAATATACAGTCCCTGAAGTAATTAAGTTATTTTTTAATTTTATTAGAATGAAACGATATATATCTGCCAAGATAATATGTGAAATTTATTTCCTACAATACCATGTAGAGAACAGTCATTGGGTTTATATATAATATCATCGTAAGCAAGTAAATTATATATGTATATTGATATTACCCGGTTTCAAATAAATAAATTTTTTAATACTCGCGATGTGACAAACAGATCCTGACCAATACCATTTATCATTAGCCTTCTTTAGACAGAGGCGCTTGCACTCGCGACTGGGAAGTTTATGTGTTTTAAAACGATAAAGAGTTTATGTAACGTTCTCGTTTTAAAGCATACACAACCCAATCGCGCGTCGAAGTGTTCGTGCATAAAGAGTAAGGATAAAGTCAGGAGCTTAGGATCGCATTGGCCCAACTAAACAAATGCTTGATTTGAGTTAAATCTGGTTTTGCTATTGCCATAATATTAATGATAAAAAGCGCTATCTCTTACATATGATTAACAGTTTATATGGTTTGATTGGACATAATTATCTACAGTATATTATTTTCCAATTCCATGGCATCAAAATCTTTTTTAGTGTATATCTCAAAACTATTTTTATCTAGATAGGCCGCTGTGATTCCCCCCGGCCCCGGAGTATAAGGCGTTTCTTTTTATTCTTCAACTGACATGTAACTGATTTCCTTGCGGACTGTTTAATACAGTTTTTTATTGTTTATCATTAGGAAGATAAAGTTTCATAAAATTAGAATTAAAGCAAAATAAATAATTCAACGGGGTATTTTAGAAATGATTTGTGTATTAATTTAAAACGCGATTTTGATAAATATTACGAATTGGGAGTCCTGCGACTAATGGGAATGGATAACGGATTTTTTTTGTCGTGCAATAAAAAACTTGTTATTAGTTAATGGCTGATGGTGATGAAAATGTCTGTCAACATTAACCTAGAAAGCTAAAATGTACTCCTCGGGCCGCATCAATTTGGCGAAAAATGTTTCGGCGAATTAAATGTGATTCTGTATTTGCGTAGTAAATTGGACGGTCACGCAAGTTCAGTGGAGGGCTGCGCCATCCCTCGGAGATACTAGAATAACAATAAATGCTTAACTATACATGCCCTGTTTCGCTAAAATCACGGAATATAACAATAATATCGAAGTTAATTTATCGCAGCGGCTATTTTCGTACAAGTTTCAAGAGATTACATTTACATGGCGAAACGGGCTCAAAAGTTCGCTCGGTTTTAATTGAATTTAAATTTTTCATATAAAATATCCACTATCAGTCATGTTAATTGTCGTACCTGGTGGTATCACAGAATGCAGAACGTCGAGATCCAGGTTAGTACCAGAATAAATAGCGATTGTAATGACATAAAGAGTTTTACCTCGATAACACTAACAGTAAGACATTTACGATCAATTGCTGTACGAAGATCTCTTCACACTCTTTCCAATCAATCCACTAAAGCATATCTGTAGTCGTTTCTTACTTCTCAGGTACCAGGTACCACTGAATATATAAGTATATAATGAATCTGAAATGGGAATACAAGCGATGGCGGGAAATGCTATATTACTAATCGTGTATAACTAAATACTTTGATATTTTTAAGTTATTCTGGTAAAGGAAGATTTGTAAAATGTAAGAAAATTTCGCATCCGATACCCTTTAAAGTTCTTGGAGTGATATACTTTAAGGTAACGATTTAATTTGGTTAGCTATAATTTTTTAATTAAGTATGTACTATTTTTCACTGTTAAATCATTGTGTTTATAATTTCCACACATACTAATTACAAATTAAAATTGTTCTATGAACACGTTATTTATCAAAATTTCATTAGCATTTGAGTTGGTAAAACTGTTATATAATTATAACAGAGATTGTCAAACGTTTAATTCAGATAAATGAAATTTGTGCATATATTTACATAAGTATATGACTCATATGAACAACCTAAATGTAGTAGACTGAAATTATTTAAGGCTTACAATTAAATGCACTTTTTTTTTAGATAATATTCACTTTCATAAAAATGGTTTTCCCTTATAACAAGTACATTCCACAAAAAACAAATTCTTTCACTAAAAATAAAGTGATTCCACATAATGAAACATATTTTAACATTGAAGAAATATATTACAATTACAAAAAAATATTTTCACATAGATTAAATAGTTTTGATTAAATGTAACTACTGACACTTCGAAATCAATATTTGCACGAGGCTGCAATGAAATGTCACATATTTTGCTATCCTATATTAGGCCGCCTATACTGTCTTTACTCCACGCATTAGAATATGTTACACAAACCAATCCAGACCAACCCTAACATAACCTACTAGAACTTAACTCACTAAAAGTGACTAAGTGGAAATTATTAAAATCAAAGTTTCAGTGTACTAAGTTAATACTATTTAATCCAAAGTGCAAACTATCGAAATGAAAGTTCATATTTACCAAGTGAGTACTATCTAACACAAAGTACAACTATTTATAACCCATTATTTAACTACTATATTACGTTTAGTTGAAATGAATTTAATGAATGTATCCCTCTATGTTCGACTTTGATATTCGATGTATTTAGCTTAGAGAAAATTTTGGATTTATTATGATTATTATTGTTTAATAATCAAATAATTTACATTATCATTCTAAAAATAATACGTCATAATGTATTATTTTAATACTTCTATTATTGGAGTGGTAACATTTAAAACATGTGTATGTCATAGTAAAATATCTTTTATTTGTAATCTAATCTTATAAATTCCTTGTCACTGGTAAATAAATAAATTGAGAAAAACCAATCTAACTATTAAAAATCTGAGAAAGATGATAATTGCATCAGTGATATAGAATGATAAATGGTCGATTGTATCACTGTTTCTCAAAATGTGTGATAATCAACGAATCGGCTTAACTTTAAGCAAAAAAAATATAGTAATTTTATCATAATAATTATGATGATGAAGTTTGTACTGATAAATAACGAAAATCAATTAAATTTACTGAGATTAACTCTTATTAATTAGAATTATATCAATATTATCCTCTCACACAGTAGAGGTTAAGTTATAGAAATGAAAAAAAACACATGTTAAAAATGGTCTGTAAAAGATTTAAAAAAAAAAATTCGACGCGTTTAGCGGTTACATTGTTAGAATTTACTTTAAATTAAAAATAGTAAAATTAATAATTTTTTTTGACATATGAATTCGATTTGTACTTATTTGAACTGTATTACATTAAAGTGAAAACATCAATGTATTATTATGTAATATGGTGCCAGTTCTAGTGAAACTAACTATTTTTTGTCGTTTTTTTTTGTTTTAAATTTAATCTTTTTCAACGATTCGCACTGTATAGAATGAGGAGTGGAACGATTAGCAAGGTTTCAATCTATTAATTGTTGACAATCACCGGAAAAGGATGTGGCCAATTGTTGGGTGACAAGTCAAAACTTATCTTAAGTTTTTGGCAGATTAAATCACATTCATTTAAAACGAATGATAAAAAAATCTATCGATTATATCTATGTTATATAAAACGATAGTTTTCGCAGATTATTAATAATCACTCGAACAAGTCATGCGCTCGACCAACGTGATCTCGCACTCTCTCTTATTGTGATTGACGTAGATATGGCTAGTCTGTAACAGCCACTTTGACGTGATTGATAAAGCGTAGTTGGGTGTTGTACAATTGGTTATTACTTGGTATACCTTCATTGTCATAAGCTGAGTATTTAATTCGACAATAATGATAGAAGATATCAGTTCTGACGAAGGTGCGATGCCAAAACAGCTGTCATCAATATATATTCTAATTTTGTATAGTTATTATTAGGTTTATTTGCAAGTTTATATTGTATTAGTTTTGCTTTAATCAATAATATAGTAATTCAAGTGCTACAGGAATACCCGTGTCATTACGTTTTCGTATGAAAAATATTATAATGCAACTTATGAAGTAGATTTTTTCAACTATGTTCACGCCAAATAGATTTCTTAACTCTCTCAACAGAAGTTGTTATACGATAACTGCTTGTTTTATACACTCGTGCAACCTCTCTTCCTCGGAGATTGTAAGGATAGATCAGTGGTTCTTAACCTTTTCAAAGTCACGGTGCGCTTTTCGTCATAAGAAAAAATGGTGGTGCACTAAAATCAATGGGTAAAAAACAAAGAAAAATATTCGAATAAAAACTTTATTATAAATTTAACAAGATTATACAACAATAATACAACACAAATAATTAAAGAAAAGGTATGTATACATATGTATATTATGTATACTGGAAAAACTAAAATTAACCATAGTAAAATGTAGATTATTTGAGGTGAAAATCAATTAAGGTCGACATTGTAATAGATTTCAGAAATATTAGATCGAATATTTGATAAAGCTACCCTCAATTCTTCGTCTAAATTTTGTAAGTTTTCTCGTTTTCATATTAGTTATTGTTAGATAAAATCGATTCGTCGGCAATCATAATTTCGAGAAGCATTTTTTCGGTTTTCAACATTTTGCGAATTTTTTGTCTTTTATCATCTTTCCGCGGTACATCAGTTAAGAACCACTGGGATAGATGAATGCTAGGAAACGACTCTTAGCTATTTAAGCGCTCTCCCTGCGTCCCATTTTTAACATCGGATAAGTGGGAAGAAAATGTAAGCATCCCAGAAATCCATGCCTTTCATCACAAGTCCATTAATCGATTGAAAAATGAATGTATGGAAGTGTGCGTCAGGGAATTCGAACCGTTGGACATGACGACCGAATAGGAAAAGCGTTTATAACTCTACAGGAACAGGTCAATAATAAAATCGTATTGACACGTTTGGCAGATAAAAACATATCAAAATCACTAATTACTACTCGAATCACCTATATTTCTGTGAATATTTTTGATAGCGTTTGAAGCCAACTTTTAGTTTCAAACAGCTACAGTATTATTTAATTTAAGACATCGACTGAGGGTGCTTGATGGAATTTCAATATCAATTTTGATTATTGAGATTTTGTACACTTCCATGTATTTTGTCACTAACGACCCGGGTTTCGCCGTTCGGCATCTTCAGGCATTCGAGCTGACATTCGAGAACTGACAGTTCGAGTCAATTTGTGTGCTCGAATGCCTGAAGATGCCGAAAGGCGAAACCCGGGTCGTTAGTGACAAAATACATGGAAGTGTACAAAATCTCAATAATCCAAATTAGCTACAGTATGGATTTATCGTTTGCCGTGTAAAAACAGACCTAATAAATTTAGTCAACTGTATCAAAACAGGTATGCGCTGTAAATAATCACACATAATAACTGTGATACGATTTGTATATATGCTGAGATCATAAGGAAAAATAATATGTTCTGCTTAATAAATAATATTTTTTCTGTTCATAGGTATAACCTTCTATAATATGTTGAAATTAGATTCATTTGATTCGTAAATGTATCGAATATTATTTTTAATTATACAAAGTGAAAGAAAACGTTTTTGCCTCACTATTCGTTTATATGGATCGACTTAACGTGGGATGAATAATATAATAATAGTATGAAGCTTTTATTTTTATGACCCCGATTTTATTCTTTTTTAGTTAATGTGGTCTACATTAGAAACGGACTAAATATTAATATTATGACAAATGGAAATGCTCTCTGATACTTCTAGAAGGCACATTAGCTTTCCTTCCTTCTGATTTATTCGTGTAAACAAAAAAAAATTGTATCCAAAAGCACTTCAATAAACGTAATTAAAACAGAAACACTTTCATTCTTTGAGTGACATTGCAATGCATGCCGGGTACTCGCTAGTATTGTATAAATAACGTTAAATTTGTATCTGCTTTGTGATGGACAATAATAGTCTTTTTGAATTTTTTCCTTTTAATTTCTGTTGTAGTAAATGCGTGATCCTCAATTCGATTTAGATAGAATAAATTATGCATTCGTCACGTTTTGCTTTTCCTACTTAGACTAATTTATTAAGCGGAAATTCGTTGAAAAATATAATTTGCGACTTTTTATTAAATTTACATATAAAAGATGACGTACTTTGAATTAATGGGCATTGATTTATTGTGAAATTACGGTTATTATTGATTTTATTTCGTAAACTGAAGTTTATTTATTACTTTTTGTATAGTTTTAATTGTCTGCGTGCTTCATTTTTTTCCCGTGTAACGATCGATTACTAGCCGTTGATCGTTTATGTATTATATAAGAGACTTTAAAAAAATACATGTCCGTAATATTATTAATTTTAATATTGTATCATGTAGTAACTTTTGACAGATTTTTAAGATGTGCAGTTCAAACAAAAAAACACGGTAAAATAAAAATCGATATCTTCGTTATTCGCAACCAATAGACAATGTTGCAGCCGAATCAATAGAAATAAAATAGTCGGAGTTATTACTTTTTGGCATTTCAAGATGTATATAATTATAATTATTTATACATTTACAAATTCACTAACGCCGCGCAGACAGAGAGAGAGTTAAAAATTCACTCATCACTTTAATACTCTCGCAAACATACATATCCTCTTCTGCACATGCGCTGACAGAGAGAGATAGTGTTTGTGTGTGTGTGCTGCGTTAAAGATCTAAAAGTAAATCAAGGCAAATTTATTTTTATATTGTAATAAAATACGCATTACAAAAAAAATGTCTTGGAAGTTGATTGAAAAGTCGAAAATAAAAGTGCTATAGATACATTATTGCTCGAGGTTTTGGTTCATCCAATATAAATGTTTTGTTATAATCATGACTTTAGGTCTAATAAGACTAAGTTTCATTACCAAGGATCGTGAGCTCCACGAGCAGCCTCATCCTCAGAATTACAGAACATTTCTGATATTAATGATGCGGTTGGGGTTAAATTTTACCTGTCCACCATGCAAGTATTCAATTTCAAAAGTTGCCAGATATTTATGTTATCAAACGTTCCAGTAAAATTGACGACACTGAATAATCCGACGCAAACATAAATATAATAATTCTCCCTCTTGTCTTAAAGTTCGTTCGGACGTATATGTTTTTTCGTTTGGGAAGACATACTAGATACTTTAATATTGTTCATTAATTTGATCTGAAAATGTATTACTTAGTTATTTTAAGCAAATAAATATAATTAAAAATAAAATATCATGAAAACGATGACAAACCGATAATGTCACTATGAGAGTTTTATAACCAAGAAAGGATTGAAAACAAAAAACAATTAAAACAACAAAAATAATAAATTTGATTATCAAAATATTTCCGATTGCAGCGGAAATTAAAATGAACATCGTGTAAGGTGATTATTGATATCCGGATACCATAAGACATAGTATAATTATTATGATGAGTTAGTGATTGTAAAATAAATAATGTATTCACCGTTTTACCTTAAATTATCGGATTTTTTGAATGCTTAAAACAAAACTATACAGGAAGGAAATGATTCTTTTAAATACTGAATTTAAATAAAAGTGAAATTGTAATACATCACCACGCGAAGGCCTTGTGTGCTGGCAAATCAGAATGCAAAATAATTGACTTACAATAATTATTTTATTAAATTCATCGCGTAAAAAGTGGTAGAATGTAGCCCGAAACAAACAGGTAATAGATACGTCATTTTAAAATAATGTAATCTACATTTCTGTACATATTACGTTTTAATAGCTGTCTGCCAAAGAATTGAATTATCACCAGTTATTTATTGCAGCTTTATCATTTTATTGAATCATTTACAGATTTAAGCAACCGCTGACATTTTTACCATTCATTTAATACAATTATTCATGATTTGAAAAGAAATGCTAAGCAAAATTATTACAAAAAAAAAAATTATGGTGATATAATAGAATTACGAATATTAAATTTTGAATAGATGTCGAAATATGCTATTAACTGTTTTTTTTTGTCAATCCTTGATAAAATAAATTACAAATTACAATCAGTCTAATTCGATTTTACAGCCAGTGGCGTAATCAGAGCACTGTGGGACCGCAATGTGAGGGACTTCTAGAATCTGAAAAGCTTTAGAAATTAAAAAATGAAAAGTGTTTTATTTTTAATTATTGATTGATACAAAATGAGTTCACTAGTTGGTGATAGCGGATCTCTTAAACTAGTCCAAACTGCTGTCACGCCTCTGACAATAACTTCATTTTTCACTTAGTGTACAGTATTTCGACGGTGAACATGCAATCAATATCTAGGAATCCACGTTTTTGTGATTTTGGGATTATGATGATAATTTTCTGCCACATTTTTTGGGAGATTCGTCGTATGCCTATGTATCGTACAGCGTGCTGAAATAACTAAAAACATATTTCTCGTAAACCCGATATATTTATAATTGGGAGCAATACATCGTTTTCCACGCCAGCAAATCAAGTGTCAAAACAACTTCCTAACAATGATTTTATAGGAATTTAAAGAAATTAAATGAAAAGTGAATACATTCTTCGTATATAAAGACTAAAAGTATTTTTTTCTTGTATTTCCTGAACAAACTTTTTGGGGATCCGAGTTATAACATGTTCACCGTCCATTTTTTTCCATGTCAGCTCCTGACATCGAGACATTTTCTATGAGAACTGCTTATTACTCAGTTGCTCAACCTCTCTTTTTTCGAAGAGAGTAGCGATAGAAGGATACGGATAGGACAGGAATTGTGAGTAGTTTTTGAGAATCGGATCAGAGTTTTAAACATCACAAACACTCAGACTACGAACAGAAATCGATTGAGAGATCAATTTATGAAACTGTCCGCACCGGGAATTGAACCCGAGACATCCGTAGCCGTAGCCAACGACGGCGCGGAGCCAATGATTTACTAGCATCATATTAGCTTACGCTTGAAGCTTTTCAATAATTATACTATCGGCCCTCTAGTCAGATATCCGTCGCCGAGTTTAACATATCAACAAATATTTTGTAGCCCAGTTGTCCATGAACTTGAAGTAAAAAAAATATCTACGATGGCCGTAGATTGTTCTCATACTCCCAGCTGGTGCCAATTGTGTCGACAGAACGGTGAAAATGATGGCGCAGCATTGAAAATGCGACGGCTACCGGTGTTATGGCATTGCATCGATTGGCTGCAGAGTGCATCGAGGTGACAATGAACTCTCTCGAGTTGAGGCGAGTGGCGAGCTGGCTGCTGCAGGTCGCACGGAAACTCGTTTGTGCGGAAGCAGATTAATTATTATTATTTAACGCACGCGGATTATCGTTTTTACGCAATACCTGAACACTTACTTAGTCGACTCGCCTCAACAGTCAAGTCTTAGATATTTTAAGTAGCATACATGCATTAGCTTTTTTGACTTCGAATGAACAATTTCGACAGCATTCATTTTTATGATTATTCTGTATATTATTCTGTACACGGTTAAAACCAAATGCCATTTGTTCAACGCTTACTGTACTTCTGCTTTACTGTAGCGAATCATGGAACCTGACAAAGACTCAGGAAAACCGTATACTGAGAATAGATGTTCACGTCCGATACTGGGGGTAAAGTGGTTTGACTTCGTGAGGAACGAGGAGATTAGGAAACTGATCGGACAATGCGCTGTCACATCGGCGGTCATGGAGAGACTGGCTGGATCACGTGCTGCGGATACCTCCGGAGAACCTCAATCTTCTTCCGATCTGTGGTATTCCGGTGTCCTGGCGGACCATCGGGGACTATTCATAGGATGAACTCGGCGGACCTGAAGGACTGGCATGTCGTGGGAAGAAACAAAGCGATTGGCGGGTGACAGCGAATCATGGAGGCGCCGCATGGTAGCCACATGCTCTATTTAAGGAGTGAATACGGGCGAAGAAGGATGTAATTCAGTCATTCAATGTCCTTTTTTGGACGGGGTAAGAATGTCTTTCTTCCCAGGGTACTTAACGTTATACCAGCCACACTCTCATTAGAACCAAAGCGTTACACAACAACGTTAGGCACTTTCCATGGCATGATTGCCAAGAGTGTTACTCCGAAGGACAACCGGACACTTTGGTTGATAATGTAGATTTCTAGAGAAAATTGCTATTCATTTGCAGGAAATAGTTTTTCTGGTATAATTATTCTACTTTATAGTACAGTAAAATAAGCTCCTCTTGAATGAATTAACATTATGTTAAAATTCATGGACTTGTAATTGACCATGCGATATATTGTAAATTAAAAAAAGATATGTTATTGCATATTTTTAGACAATTTTGATAAGCAGGTGCATTATATTTTAACTTTGTTAACGAAGCGCCACGGTTCAATGACAAGCAGACCGGTTTCCAAATATCACAAACTAATTGAAATATTAAATGAAAACTATAGTACCATCAATTTGGATAAGTTTGCCTATTGGTCTAAGATTGGCCCACTACATGGTGCTGTTATAATATCATGATAATACTAATGCCATATGAATATTTTTTAGTTAAGCAAATGTATTGAGTAGCCCCTGGTGGTAAAAATATTATTTAATGTGTAGCATAATTTATTTTGTTGTCAAATTTGCAAGCTGTCAGCTTGGAATGATGAAACACAATTTAAAAACTTATCTTGAAATAAATGGGATTAGCCGTATTTTTAAATTGTATTACTAATCAGTAAACCAAATGCTGTATATTTGTTCCCATCTCAATTATGTGCAGAATATATGAAAGCTTAAAGAAAAGTTGCCAAGACTTTAAAATCACTGAATTTATAGTAATTACAGTGATTATTTGTATCGCGTATATTTGTAAAGTTACCCGATTTGGATGAAAATTTTGCCTATCGTGTTTTATCTATATTTTATATATCAATTATAACAATAAATGTTGATTAAATTTTACATTAAGACATTAGTTCATTTCTATGTAGAATAATACCACACATAAATGCAATGGCAAACCATAAAAATACAAAAAATCTCAGAACTGGGCCAAAGTTACCCAGATTAACCGTGCTACTATTATAGTATGGAAAGAAAGATCATTAACCACCGAAATATGAAGATTCAAAATTAATGGCTATTTAATATATAATTATTTGTGATGCTGAAATTCAAATCCGGGTCGTAAAAAAAACCAGCGAGAAAACTACTAAAGTTCGGATGTTTCAAATGTTATCACTTTTTTGAAGAATACGTTGATATATTCTAGTCGAAGAGCGATATTCACATTTAATTATGAAATCATGAGTGTTCATTGACTTAAGTGAGATACATGTTACGATCGTTTTACTTGAAGGCTTCGAATTAGTATTTGGAACGTGAGGAAGACATTATTGGATTATTTTTATTCATCATGCATGATTTGTTTTTTGTTTTTTTTCTTCTACTGGTAGCATAAATTATTGTTAATTATAAATGCGGAAATGTGCAGCGAACTTGAATTATTCAATGTACAATAATTTTATGCAACCATTATAGTTCTGATTGAGATATTAATTTAGAAAAATCAATGGTGCTTAACAAAATTTATTTATTATTTAATCTGTTATTACTCATTAAAAACGATTTAAGAGTGAATTTATATATGCCGAATTCGATTTGCGAACTTTGTATTTATTTGCAGATAATTAACATAATTTTTAATTGGATTCAAATCGAGGTATTACTTCTGATTGCCGTTAGGTATATTAATTTGTCTACATCTTGAAATTAACGTTCATTTAAAAAAAAACCAGTTCTCTACATTCTACCATTTTATCGTGTCACATTTAAATTATTCGGGAGTAACCAATCTTAATTTTTTTCCACCACTCAGAGAGGATCGGATTATGGTTAAAAAAGCAATTAATAATTTATCTTTATGCGACATTAAGGTAAACGTACCAGTAGTTGACCGCTTAAGAGAAAAATTCAACAAAAAATAACGATTAACGTTTAGCATTAGACCAAATGATGACAAAGCAAGTGTATTTATAATGGATCAAATGTCTGAATTAATATGATAAGACAAAACTTAGGAAAGGTTCTGTTACAAAAAAATTGTGTTCAATTTTTAACAATCATGTTAATGTTTCAGTAGTTGACCATCTAAAAAATTGAAAAATCCAAAAGTTTACCACTTTTTGTTTCAGTAGTTGAGCATGATTAATCAGAGAGTTTAATGACAACCGTTCATCAGAGTTGCCTCAGAGCTTCCTATAAGAACACTCTTGGTTGAATCAAGTAGCGTATGCTTATATACACTGATATTCTTAACAGTTCAAAAATAAGGTGTTGTTTTAAAATGGCCGCTATGAAACCCCAATGACATATATGCTGATGTGTTAGTTCATCAATCTGATAAAAGGTAGTTTCACTTGTCTGAACTTTTATGGAAAAAGGGTCAACTACTGGTGCATTTACCTTAATAAGTTTCTCGTTCATGGTTTCAAATTAAATGATTTTGGTTTGCGAAACCTTAGATTTATTTAAAATATTGACAATTAAAACATGAAAATTTGCAGAAGTCTGTTGGAGCAAAATCGTCATTTAATTTTTGTAGAAAAATATATTTTTAAGCAACACAGAACTGTTTGATAGGTTTCGATTCTCTTCTTCGCCAAATATTTATCCAATCCAAAAAACGTATCGTAGCGAGAGCAATAAGCTAACCACTGACCCTTTCTTAACCCTATCATTATATCTTTACTCGCTGCGAAAAAGAGATGTTGGGTGACTGAGTAACCAAAAGTTCTCGCAGGATAACTTCTGTTGAGATACGATCCATTAAAAGTCCATATAATCCACATTGGAAGCGGACTTGCCTTTAGGAAAAGCTTTCATACTTTAGTAAAATAGCCGTTATTTTTTATGTTCCACTTTACATGCGTATTTCTTCTGGTTCATTTTCCCAAACAGTGAATCTAAATAATTGTATAATATCTAGCAATATCTAACATACTGACAACCTTATTATAATGACCTGTTTCTGAAGTGTTGATAAAATAATTATTTATCAATGAATTCTGTTGATCCGTCTTCACTAGGATTAAAGTTCACCGCACTATTCTCGTTTCGTTTTTTTTTAAATTTTTTTTTATATTCATCGTGCCCAATATCAGGAAAGGAAATAATTATTACAAAATAGCAACGTTTTTAAATCCCTCGATTTCTCAATAAAAATAAATCATCGTTTTCACAAAAATATATTTATTAAGTACACATAAACTTTAAAGTTGGTATTTGAATATTTATGGATACACGTTGTTACGTATTGAAAATCATTAAAACATTATGAAATCATCCTATCAAGGATTTAGTATAAAAAATATGTGTTTTATATATTTTTCTGAAATACGACTGCCAATTTAAATAATACATATTTGGCGATGTTTTTTCATGTAGCTAATTATTTTATTATTCCTAAGACTTTTGTGTCGAAATTTATAACACTTGATATTTGAGTTTTTTGTAGTTTTATTATTTATGGTATGTCTATCTACTTCACTATTATAATTTGAATTTAGGTCAATGCCCATGTTTGGAAAAGAATCCTTTTTAAAAATCAAAATAAAACCCACATACGTAGTTTTGTTTTCTCAAATGACAGGTCGCTACGAAGAATGATTCTCGGAAATTTGAATTGAGTGAATCCTATTTCGGAAAAAAAATCTTTCTAAGCCATAGACAATAAAAAATGTTTAATGCTTTGAAAATATAAATGATATCTCGTAATAAATTATGCGCTAATAGTCATGCTGTCTATTGTTTAAAAGCGTCTATTAAGATTATTTCTTTTGCGAAATGATATGCTGTCAATTCAAAGTTATTGCAAGCATTGGCAGTGTCCTTTTACAGAAATTAATTAAAATTTTACGACTGTACCTTTTTAACGTGTCCGATGATCTTCATTGCCAAATTTATCGTAAGATATAATTCAATTTAAGAATATAAGAGTGAAATTTACAAGAAGTACGTAGGAAGATAAATACAGAATCTTGTGCTTGATTTAATAAATATAACCATCAGTCTTATAAAGTTGTACATAACAAGTCAATCATGTACAGAAGTGGTAGAATGCATGTTCCACTTTACTCTTCATATTGAGTTCGAATCCCGGATAGAACGTTTGCATATATTAAGAGTATCAGGTTATGATGGTACAGCAGCGACTTAACATAGTAACAGTTGAATGCTCTTTAAAAATTAATATGTGAAATGAGATCCGGGTATATCATAATATCACCAACCCTGAATCCTTTAAATACAAACAATCTAAACGTAAAGCTATAAACAATAGAGATTGCATGATAAAAATGTGATCTGAATTCATTTATTAAAACATTTTTACTTGAAATTCACATAGGATAAAATATATATATATAAACAATAATATGTAAGAACGTTATATTACAAAATAAATTAACCTTTTGTTTATTATTTTGAGACCATACCTTACTCCCAATTTGAAACATGTTAAATGTAGATAAATATTTATTTAGAATTTTAGACGTTCTCTCAACTATCTATTTAGAATTTAGAGTGTTATGATAGAATTATAAAGTTATTTCAAGACTAGATCTCAGTCGACAGCTACATCTACGCCCCTTTTCAATGATTGGTAAAAAATCGGAAACATCACAGACAATTTTAAATTGGTAGAAAAACCCCAATTGTGAAACGGAATCTTGCAGAAGCGTTACTGCTCAGTCAGAGTGATGTGCTGTATCCCGACAGAAGCTGCACAAGTATTCTGTAAGAATCGGTTGTATTCTTGAAAGCATTTTTAATTAAAATTTTAAAAGAGTGAGCTATCAAATTGTCTTCTGCGATTACATTGTTGTAGTATTTGATGGTGTGTCGGCATCTGTGGTGCAGTTGGTAGCGTCGTGGGCTACGGCTACGGATGTCTCGGTTTCTCGGATTTATGTTCTTAGTCTGAGTGTTTGTGCTGTCTAAAACTCCAATCCGATCCTCACGGGGCGTAGCGAGAGCGATTGGCGACCACTAGTACTGTCCTAGCCCTATCCTTCTATCCCTACTCTCTTTGATAAAGAGAGGTTGAGCAACTGAGTAACAAACAGTTCTCATAGAAAAAATCTGTTGAGATACCTCCATTAGGAGACCATACGAAAAAAATGTATTTGATAACTAGCTTTGAGCTAAGCTAATATCATTTTTTATCATCGGTCTAAAAACAGCATTGATTAAGCTTCTAGAAAACACTAAGAATTTTTATCGATTTGCCAGTCTAGATACTCTAGATCCCGTGTGTTTGCAAGAATCTTGAAGTGTATTTGTGAAATTTTGATCGCGATACTTTGCCCTACGATTCGGTTGAATGCTCAAGCATCAGTTGACCAAATTACTGCTTCTTACATACCATACTCAACCCAAAATCGTTTATCAATCACAAACTTAATTAAAATGTTCTCTTGATGGCCAGTAAAAAATATTTAATTTATAAACGCTGTATTTCATATTAAATTTCTCTAAGGATAAAAAAAACGAAAGAAAAAGTTTTTGCATGACTATTCGTTAATTCGAATCGACCAAACGTGGGATGCATAAAATCGTTTGAAGCTATTATATCTGACCCCGATGTACATTTTTTTACAGTCAATTCTTACTTTGGCATTATTATTGAGTGACAAGTGACGCAGGGAATGAATATGTAGGTAGGGTAATTCTTATCCCAATGAATAAGATTGCATAACGTCACGTGAAATCATTATAATTCGGATTATCTAGATTTTATTGCCATATTTCAAATCAATAATAAAAGACTTAATGCGATATTTATTTTTTTACGCCTCCGCAATTACTGTAGATTTTTTCATGGATGCATTTAATTATCGATTGTGTTTTAATAAACTGTACAATAAGGTAAATTTATAAAACAATAGAGCATTAATTTGATACGGCTATATTATTTATGCCTAATCTTTAAACTGGTTATACATATGTAGTCATAAAATGCAATTTTTATATAATTTTGACTATAAAAATAAAATTGATTTTATAATACCATTTTTATTATAGTGTATACTCATAATCGGCTTAGTTGTAGTATGTATACAAGTGAATTTTGAAATTTTAATCTAAATTTACGGCTACAATAATTTAGGCTATTACTTTCAAAAACTGAGTACTCTAGTTTTAACAATTTGTTATGAATTCACCAATCCGCTATAATACACCACAGTGAATATAGGAAAATATTTTATAATTTAGCAATCATTTTGTTGCCAATTTGCAACAGCCACAGAGGAATACGTCTTTTTTTAAATTGATAAACTCTGTTAAAAAATATTAAAATTACAATTTTTTAATTAACCCGTTATGATGAGTTCCATATATATATATATATATATATATATGTCGGGCTCATGGCGCAGGGATCATACTGGTCACCCTTGTTGGTTCGGTGACGAATGTCTTCAACTTAAGAAATTGATTTTTGAATTTACGTTCGTAGGCATGGAAGTTGCGATGTTTAGAATTCTCTCTCAACCGTCTAATCCTTAAAAACGGGGCGCAGCGAGAGCGGTTTGTTCACCATCAATCCTATCCTAGCCCCATCCTTCTATCTCTACTGCCTTCAAAACAGAGAGGTTGAGCAACTGAGTAATAAGCAGTTGTCGTAGAAAAACTTCTGTTGAGATACCATTTCTCCACGGTTCGTCAAATTGGGTTTGATTTATTTACAAAAAAAAACACAATGATTCCTCGGAATGATGTATAATATCTGGTTTTGTAGCCTTTAGTTCTGGGCTTTAATCCACTCGGTTGCATTGTAAAAAGTTATAATCCCCAAACCAAAATGTTCAAACATCGATTTATAGATTTTTATTTCAGAGCTAACGTCATTTTATAACCCCATGTCCTTCTCTCCTTTCTCTCTCCGAAGAGAGATTGTGAGCAACTGGTTTACAGCCAGTTATCGTTTAACAACTTGAATTAAGATGCCCTAGTTTCAGTCCATATGTTCACATTAGGAGCTGACATGGCTTAAAATTATTTATATCTAAAAATCGTTTCGTTACCGTAAATAGATTTGATTTTTAACGCAATGTAATGTATTTTTTTTAAACCAGCAAAGATAAGATCGACTGAAGTTAATTAATATGCTTTAAAAATGTCATCAATCAATATGCAGTGAATATTTTATGCATTATTTCTAGTAATGCGGTCATATGAATGGACTCCATTAAACTAATGATGAAAGCTCGTAAATACATAGACCGATGGGATCAATACTGCATTCTCGATGACAAACACAGATGTTATCGGAAGTCATGCATCAAATAATTGAAATGACAGGTATAGCTTTCAACGCACTAAGCAATCATATTTTTATTTATGACTTTAAAAAAAATATAGAATAATGTATTCTTCTTTTTTTTTGAATACCTTACTTCCAACTAAGATATCGTATTGAAGAGTCCACTTAAGTAACATAAGGAATGATTTACACTATGCAGTAATGTTTTAGAAGTCGTAATTTATTCTTATTCAACGATGAATCCAGGATTGAAAGAAATAATTCAAATTTAAGGTAAAAAAAAGTATTTTTGGCTTCTGCCACTAATAACAAGAGAGAAAATTTGAACCGTTACTTTACCCAAACGCGCCAGACCGGCTATGCCATGACTAGAATACGAAATGTGGGGTGTCTAGGCTATGTATTGTTTTTTTGTTAATCGGACCCTGACCATAGGGTAAATGTTTTTTACAAAAAAACAAAGTGGAATTCTGGCCAATAATATACTGTTACAGCGAAGATTAGTTTCCGCTGCCAGATTCCCCGCAAGAAAATGCTATCTTTGTTATGGTGTTTACAGTTTTTGTAAGTAATAAAAAAACCTGTGGAACAATTGCCTCTTCTTCAATTGGGAACATATGGTTTAGTAAATCTCAGTAGCTCGTTTTATGTACATATTTTTTTTTTACCCGTAAAATAAACAATCAAATATTTGGTTTAAATTTTATCTGCTGCGTGGCGACTAGCGACCCATTTTCAAATGATAACCATACCTACAAACAAATTTGTAATCACAGTAAGTCCTGCTTAGCTAAAAACATAAACACATAATTATCGTCGATAAGAATTCGTTACTGTACTATCTATCTACCATAGGCAAATATTGTTATCGGTATAATAAGATAACACCGAAATGCGTCTGCAAAGATAATTTCATCTGCATCGATTCTGTATGTGTTTTTTTTACGTTGTCTAATATTGTTCCGGACTGGATATACAAGTTTTACATGTTGGCAAGAAGAAATGCTTCTACGTTTTATCACTAATAAAAGTAATATATTTCATAGATTATGATAAGATATTATACGACTATTAGGGTATTAAAAAAAATCTTTACTGCTTTAGTAGTAGTCGGATTATTTAAACGTTTTTTTTTATTATGAATGTTTTCAGCTGGTACAGAACTTTTTTTTTTTGATAAAAACAAACTTTTAAATTGAATCAAAGTAGTTTCCAACTGAAAACACACACGCAAGCATTTGTCGAGATATACGTTACAAACTCAGATATTTTTTTGGTTTTTGTTTTTGCTCTAACGACAACATTGGAAATGTTTTGAAATTGATTCTGTTCTATACAGTAACGTATGAAACTTATACTTTAATAACTCTTATTCAAAAACTTATTTAATTTTAACTATTATCACAGTACAAATCATTTAAACATTTTGGTTAGACGTCTATCAACACACAACACTTTCTTTACCAATACCAACATACGTAAATATTTTTTTGTGCTTAACGTCATAATTTTTTGCCGGGTTTTTCCGTCAGAATATACCGGTGTTAATAGCGCGTTATGTCAGACACGATTTTCAATTTTTTAACATTATTATTAGAATAACGGAGTTACCTTCTTAAAAATGGTTTAATAACAATGTACATCTTTGGAATAACAAAATTTTGAATATTACATAGTTTCAGATGTGTTTAATAAATTAATATTGATCTCCTTGGTCAAATTTAATAGATTAATCTAATAAATATAAGCTGATCACAAATTAAGTGTAGGTATTCATTTTTTTAAACTATGTTCTCTCCCAATGTGCAGCATATTATAGCCTACTAATGTGCTCTGTATGGATTACGTGATCTTAGAGCAGTGTACGGATCCCGTATACGTATCAGTATGGGTCCTAGAGCAGTATATAGATCCCGTGATCCTAAATCCTAGAGCAGGAGTCCAAAGTAATACGGCGTATACTCTACTAAATCTTTCGTTTCGAAGTGTTTAGAAATAGAAGAGTAGACCTAGGACAGGCCCAATGCTTAGCTTACCGCTCTCGCTACTCCTCGTTTTAAGGATCGGATGGGTTGGAGGGAAGTTCAGAACATCACAAACATCAATGCCTTCGAACAGAAATTGTGAGATCCGTAACTGAAGCCAACGCGTTGACCACTGCACCACGGACCCAGCAGTTTTCCTACTGAAATATTTTTGATGATACGCATAACACCCAACCATTATTAACTAATTGATTAATTAATGAGAGATTGTCTCCTAGTGTTTTTTCGGAACATTGAAACTTATGATATTTTATAAATAAAATCGTTGAAACATTACTTTTTCATGAATTAACACGGACTGCGAGACGATTTGATAGCATATAAGCTGCCTTTAAATATAATACGTGTTTCGGGCAATCGTCATTTATTGTTGACGAAATGTGGACCGTTTTCTCAAGGTTTACAAAATATGATTTCATTACGCAAATTTCCAAATATAAAATCAATTGAGGTTCAGAACTGCATTCAATTGAATGCTTTTATGGGTTCACATACAATTAGCTGTCAACAATATAAAATGCACAAAACATGTTGACTTTTGTGTTATTTCATGGTATGATTATAATATATACATATATTTGTTATTATTTTTATTGAAGTGATCTAGATCACTGCCTCTCAAACTGCATCCAGCAAAATGTTCCTATAGAACTTCAAGTATTTAATTATACATTTCATATTCTTTACATAAACAACACAATATTCGTAAAAACAACTGTCTTTAAAGCGATTGTAGAAACTTGAATAGAAGCAATTTAATTTTAAAATTAAATTAAAGACGTTAGAGTTACGAAGATGGCAATGTCTATCTTCTGCGCTAGGTATGGGTGGACAAATATCCTTTTAGACATAGTTTTGGCGTGATGAGGAAAATGATATTAAATATAGTATGGTAAAGTATGGTAAATTCATTTAGCATAGCTGTATAATATACTGTTAGAAGAGATAGACAATATAATAGCATCTCATTTATTCCAACATCATAACTTTTATTTAAAATTAAAATATTTAACGTACCGATTGTGTTTTTGAGTTGTTCTAGCAAAGGGAACATACATGGTATTATTAATTAGCCGTCAATAAGTAAGTGCATTGAACTTTGTTTGTATTTTAGGATTGAAAACGGTATTAAATTTATTATTTCATATTAACAATTCAGTCATGTTTAGTAAGAGCACAGTAATTACAGAAAATGTCGAAATTAAAGTAAGTGTAGGGTATTATAAAGTGAAGAATTTGGAATATTTTACGCAAGAAAAACCACAGTAAAGTTTATATCTTGTACTAAAAAGGTCAAAATGTTTTTGTAATTTGTGAAAACACTGTGTTTTTACTTACAATTATGTACATCAAACTTTTGTACATTATCCCAAAAAATGTCTATCCAGATTACTAAAAAGTTTAATTCTGACGAATCCTTGAACACGTAATTACTGCGTATTTACTAAGCAGGGCAGAATTGCGTTCATTATTTAATACCTAGTAATGTTTTACATATAACCGTCACTATAGCGACGAATAACGTGCAATAATAGCAGTAAAATTTTATGTATACCATTATAAAGTTTCCCACCTTATCTTTATCATTAAATAAACGTTTGTGCTGTAGATATTTTCCTTCTGTTATTAATAAATCAAGTAAGATAAGATATAATTAATTTGTAAAAAAAAATATGTTTATTGAATCTGTACATACATACTTACACAAGCGTCGAAGAGAAAAAATAATGATTACATGCAATTTTCGCCTACGTTCAGATTTTTTTGTCACGATAATATGTAAGCACTTAATCTTCACTAGAACTCTCTCCGAATTGATCTTTCAAGAAATAAGCTCTTATTTCTATTTACACCTCAGTATATAACAGGGGTTGAATAAAGCCATTCATAGTCGTCCACCTGTCTGATGCTTCGAAACAAGAAATATTTTTTTCGGTTTCATGAGATACAGTACAATTCCGTGGCAAATTTATAAAAAAGTGTTTATTTTGTTTCGCATACATTAAATTACTTCATTATTATATCGTTTTGTCCATCACCCATTAGAGATTGCTTGAAATATAAAACTTATTTTTGTGTTTAAATTACTTCTGTTAGTGTTAGTAGACCACCGCCAATAATTTCCAAAGCAGGTTGCCCGTAGTGGTTGAAAGTTTTGCTACCCATGGTATATAACGATGGAGAAGTATGTGTTATTGCAGTGTTTTCTAGAAAATTATCAATGATCGATATTGGTGTAAATAAATGAGCTGTTTATCACAACCAGTGCAATATTCCACTGCTCTAAAATTACACCATGCGGTATATTATATATATGTTGTCAAAAAACTGTGAATTTACTGTGCATACTGATGATAATTTAACTGCCATTTAAGAGTTCTAGCTATATTGATAATTTAAAAATAAAAATCAATTTGTTTTGTACCAATTGCACACTTTTATAATGGTCGGGAAGGGTTTCGTTCATCACGAACGTTTATAATGCAGGGATACTTTGTCTCTCAGATTTGCAAGAAATATTTTTGCCGCTGCAGAAAAGCAGTCAGACCACTATTTCTTATCATTTTGTTGTGTCTTGATAATATATTAATATCTGTAAAACTATGTCAGTCGGTTGATAATGCTCGCGGTGATTGATACCGTTCTCGATCATTGTAAAAATACGAAAGTGGTACAAAACAAAATGTGTTTTAATTTTAAAATACAATGCCTTCCCACAAAGAATTGACAGTTAATACATTAAAAATATAATCATATTGATTTGGAACTTAAGATTCATTTTTTCATGATATCCACTCCCCACGTGAAAGGAATATGGAATTCTAATAGAGATACCTTAACAGAATCTGTTCTAATGTAAATGCTTGTATTATATTATGTTGTTTAACCTGGTCGTTTTTCGGGGAGTAAGCGTTGAAGAATGAGACTAATACAGGAGTATTAGTTGACTAATCACTGTTACCCTAATTTTTTAGCAATACATTGGAGGTAATGAATTTAAAAATCATAGACTTCCATGAATCTATAAGTCGATTGGAAAAATAGTTTATGAAACTGTCTCTACTGTAATTAGAATAAGTGGGCACAGAAATCGAAAAACTTTACTTAGGCCTGGCAAAGGATAAAATTTAGATACAATTAATTCAGGTATGAAATATTATTTATTCAAAACATATTGCAAATTCATAATATTTTGTTAAAAGGTAAATATTTGAATATACATGGCATGCGAATGTGTAAACATGGCAGGAGGACACTTGTTGTGAAGTGTTTGCACTTATTGTGCATTCAGTGTAGTGTAGTCGCTGCAACAACGAAAAAAATAATATTAAATTATTAGAGTTTGGTACAAAAAATAAATAATTATAATTATATAATTATTATGACGAAAAGGTGCATAGTAAATATAATAAAAACAACATAAAAAATAATATTTTAAGACTATGGTTGAATAAGATCCTTTTTTATCTCTTGTAATGTAAATATATCTCAAGGCTGCAGTTAATATTTCGTTTTGTTAATATTAATTACATTTCAGTTTTACAATATCTAATTGAATTTCCTCCGTTTAAATAAGTTAAAATTTTAAACTGAAAATAAATCATCAAGACGTAAATTAAGTCATAGCCTTATAAAAAGGTTAAAAAAACATAAATACACAATAACCATTATTACTTTATTAAAAATATTGGCACTATAAAAATTAATTAATTACTTTTTATAGATTGAAACAGTAAAAAACTTATTGAATTGATTCATACTTAAAAATATTGAATAAATTAAAATAAATGTACTTAATTTTAATTTTTTTCTGTAAATCATGATTGGTATGATTTTTAACCGTACTCGTCATAGATGATGGGTTTGAAATTTAAATACTGAATGTCTGAAGTAGTTATTACGTTGGAACAGTGTGTGCATTGTTGGCACCGCGAACGCTTACGTTATGAGAATATTTCATACCTATATGTGATATGTGATAATAATAAAGCGTCTACAGAGTGGTCCGGGCTATTATGTATAAGATTTTATGAAAAAGTTTGTATGGAAAGTACTAAATATTATAGTTATTTCATTTAAAATTGTTAAAACGTCAAGGGAGACTTTTTTTACTGTCACAAATTAAATCTCTTTACGAATGAAATTGATTAATTAACACCACAGTAGTTAAAGTTAAAAATGCAATTAAAATATATCAGTAAGAGGGCACGTTCTTAGTTTTACTAACCAGTTCGTATTTCGAATTGAAAATCACAAAACAAAAGAATTATTTCGCATGTACTTCATGCTTCCAAAGTAAACAAAAAATAATCCTTATATTACTATCGAAAAATGCTTGAATTGTGCAACATTTATTTACACTTAGTCTTTAAAAGTCAAGGAAAGTGTGCAAATATTATTTCTCATTACATCGTTGTTTTAAAATGGTAAAATAGATCTGAAACCAATTATTGCCACCTTTACGTGTTGTAATGTTTTTTCTTGTTATTTACATACATTCATGCATGGACGCCATATGTTAAGTCATGTGAATCATTGCCTTAAATGCAAATAATATTAATTCAAGTTTGCTTAGTATTTCATCAATAAAATTTCTTTAACGATTTCAAAATAAATTTAAAGCTGCCATTATAAAACCTCGTATCCCGCAATATTTATTATATTATAGTGGCAATAAAAAAAAAATGATTTCAAGTTTTTCAAAGCATCACGACCTACATTAATATATCCCCGACCAAACTAATTTATTGTGTGTAATTTTGGGTGGATGTAGATATATAATCAATACACTTTATTTTTAAGAAATATGAATGAAATTCTAGGAAAAAAATGCTTAGGTTGTTTTGAAAAAATTAAAAGTGAAAATCTTGTTTCTCACCTATCATTATAAAAATAAAATTTGCCACTAGACCTTCGAGTGAGTTATATTATTCTAAGTTTAATTTTGCCAAACCATAGCTGCGCAACCAGCGTGCCGCGAGATGATGCTTGGTGTGCTGAGACGCAATTTTAAAAGGACATATATAATAAGCATGCGAATATGAAAGAACAATGCTGTTAGAAAATGAAAATATATTTAAATTTTACGTGTTTATTGCTCAGTCACATCATAACATATGTGGGCGTTATTAATAAAGAAAACAAAAGCACTGTAAATCATGTTTAAGTAATAGAAGAATAACTTCGAATCTCTTAAGTTCTGTCACAATTTTTAAATACTTATATATTAATGTAAGACATGTTTCTCATCTATATCTTGATAAACATTGATAGTGTTTCTTCTTCGAGTTGCTGTATCAGACGTTGAACCAAATATAATACCATTATATTCATCAAAACTTGCCCATGTGTCTTACTAGTAAAAATTGAAATGAAATATGTATATGGTAACATACAACTCTTACCATATATGTCATTTTTATACCATTTGCATGGGTTAAGTTAATTTTTTAATTTTAAAAAATAAAACACAATTCATTTGTATTACTTCCACATATTTGGAAATATGTGGAAGTAGTACAAATGAATTGTGTTTTATTTTTTAAAATATAATGTCTTTCCACCAAGAATTGACAGTTAACACCTTAAAAGTATTTTTTTAATTTTTTGTATTTAGATAGTGGTTTTTTGATAATTGTAAATCCTATGTGATTTTCTATACAAAAACTGTTCATGTTTATTAAGCATTCACAAAAAAGTTGAAAAAATAACGTTAATTTTATCAAGCATCAGAATTATTTCGTGTGTGTTCTTAGTGATTTCATTTTTAATATTAAATTGAAATTGATAAATTTGTTTCTCTACTGGTTCTGGAACCAGTGGAATAACAAAGTTATCAATTAAAATTTACATTAATACATGTTTACATGCGATGTGTCACGGAGTTTTGAGAAATGTCTAGGTGTGCCGTGCGTGGGAAAAGGTTTTGAAACACTGTGAAGATCATTGAAGTGTATGATAAGCGTTTTAATATTACTTTCAAAGTATAGAAAGGTGGTATCATATGACCAAGAAATACTGACGTTTACCTTTGAATGCTTCTACAGAATTCTATTCTAAAACTTTCCTAATTATAGGAAAATTGCTGCATTGTTCATATATATACCAGGAACCAGACGGATGGTAACTGGAGCAAGACGATTAGAAAACTTTGCTTTGACAAGCATTGTTTGTCTGTTTGTTTCTTATGTGGGTAATGAGTGTGTTATGCACTATGCAGTTATTTGTTGCAGTGTTTTTTCCTTAATTTTAGCCCTATTACATTACAAATGATGTGCATCAGTGATTTTCTTAGAAGTAACACTACATTAAAAATCTATTGCGATGTGCAAATTTTACCGATGAATGGTTTTCTTTCTTTATAGAGGACAGGATGTTTCATTTGATTACATATACGTCGAATTCGCGACGAAACCGAAAAGTTGATATTTTCACATTTTTGAGAGCGCGTTCTTATAACGAATTATTATTATAAAGCCCTGCTTATTAAAGTATCATTTTTATTACATTTCCATCCTATTAACACTTAAAATACACTATCTCATTTTCCAGACGTTTTAAGTGTCTGATTAATGATGGCTTTATAGCATATAACCCCGTGTGAATCATGGCCTCCATTAACACGCGTCTTCTCTTTGTGTCATTGTTTATATTCCGTCTACTATTGTCTAAAAAAATGTTTCACGGAAGATGTCTTTTGCAGCAATCAATATTCGAGTAATTGTTTTGCAATCGTTATTAATCTTTATTCTTTGTTGACGCTGTTTTGTTTCGAATTATTATCATCATCATATTCTAAGTGCGGCATTCTTTATATTCGATGTATAATGATTGTACAGGAAGAATATGAACCTCATCAATCATGTGTGATTTAATAGATTACCACGATTTTTGATTACATATTATGGTTTGTACACAATCCTAAATCTTTACGTTACCCTATTCCGATATAAATTTTAAAAGAGAATGTGTTGCCCACGCGCTCGCTAATTAAATATTTAAAATCAATACATCAAGCTATTTTTCATAATTCTTTTAATCTAATGTAGATTTACAATTTCATCATTTTTTTATCGACAATGCTTACTGCGAGCTAACCGCCGACTTCATTTGACTTTATTCACATCTTCCTACATAAGATTGTAAGTTTGAAAAAGATTATCAAAATTTCAACTAATGATGCACCACCAATTCACTGTAAAATAAATAAATATTTGACCCTAACCTAACCTAACCGCGTATGAATTGAACAACGAAAGTTCTTATGGTATTCTCATGCAAAAAGAGTATTATGTACGAATTTTTCTGTGTGGCGAATTTCAAACATTGCCATTGACTATCTGCATGCATTTATTAATTTATTAAACAAAATGAGTTCATGCCTGCCAATCAGGAGTTGAAGTCCCGATTCTGGGATTTTGGAATTCAATCATCCCTTTGAAGCATCGAATTTAGTATCATCAGCGTGATGCGGATATATCTCTATCACACAACCTTACTTGTATATACGCATGTAGGATAAAGAAAACAAACGCCAGAATGTCCTTATATCTCGCTTGCACTTTTCACTTTACTTGTGATTGAGCGAGAAGTAGAGAAATTCAGAAACTTTGCGTCTTTTCGAGATTAACCGATTAAATAACCCTGAACTAAATCTACTCAAACAAATCAATTGTTTGCATTTTAATGAATTCATCGAGGAATTGTAATGCACTGTTTATAAATTAGAAGTATTTTAAAGAGATTTTCATCTTTACTAGACATTCATTTGGACCATAGTTTCCCAAAGTGGTCCATATTGATCCCCAGGGGTCCCTGTAATGGAGAATAAAAAATGGGCGTCCACAGATTGGAGTCCATTGAGACTGCACGCATTGTAACTAAGAATGGTAATTGGATGTCATATAACAAGAAGAGCTGATTGGATTAAGCACGAACGAAGAATTTAAGTTGAAGTTTAGAAAGGGTTACCACCAGTAGTTTTGGCTTCAGAAAGAAATTCCTATTCTGCATTATGGACTATTGCAAGAAAGTTTTCGATAGCTTTTCCATCTTCAGACCTCGTGGAATGGAGTTTTAGCGCGGTTACCAATCTTCTTTCGAAAAAAAGAAATCGGTTCCAAATCGTTAAACGTGGAGATTTATGACTATACCTCAATAATTTGAAGTCAAACATCAGGTTCATCCCTCTAATTAACAGCATTTATTTGTGTATTCATTTTACTAGGTTCTGATTCGTTTCGTTACAAATTTTGTTTTCAATAAAAAACAATACCTTTTCGATAAATGAATAAACATATTTACAACTGTCCAATCTATAAAAAAGCCTATCACAGTGAGCAACACTGTGTCCACATTTAATGTAAATAAACTTAGAACAAATCAATATTAGGTAGGCTGGGGAGGGGGGTCCACGGAATTTAAAAAGAACGGCAAAGGGTCCACAGGGGGAAGTAGTTTGAGAACCTATGATTAAGACCGATGACAATTTTTGTAATTTGATATATTAAAAGGTGTAGTTAGGTAATTTTTTCAATATTTTAGAAGTTGGCTATCTTTTGTTGCCTAGTACTTTAGAGTTTAAAAGTAGTATATTATAACATTTTAATACTGCCAATAATTCCGGAATTTGAAACAGGAGTAATCCTAGGATTGCAATGTCTGCTTACTATTATTATAATGATAGGAACATAAGGGGAATTCTGAGTCTTTCGGGATAAGAAAAACAGGAGTAATCCTAGGATTGCAATGTCTGCTTACTATTATTATAATACTAGGTACGACTCTGATACTGATCTTGAAAACGCACATCTGTGTACGTGTATACAGAAAAGATGATTAAATATATTATGGGCAGATGTAAACTTCTTAATGTACTCTGGATGTAATTTTGTGAAGTATTAAAATGTGTCCCCAGGTGGTATTATGATAATCGGCCGACACAATTGCACAATGATTATGTTTCCTATTCGTCTCGAAATGTTTCCGGGTGACGCTTTTGGATTATTTTATTTTCAATTATTCGTCCTTGGTCGGGCGGGCGTTGTGTTGCGTCGTGTCAATATTCAATGCGAATGGTTTTCAATCATTATTATGGATTGAGAATTAACCACAAACTGGTAACGAATCGTGTTTTAAACATTGCGAATTCCAAGAAAATTTCGTTTTTACATTACTAAAAATCTTCTGTGTTACCGCAAAGTTCACCAAATTAAAATGTATAGTAAATAACTTTTTTGGACGTGTCCGGTCTCTATTCGGAGCATATGGCGACAAAACGGTGCCTTAAGATTATATTGCTTCCTTCCAAGATGTTTTAGTGTCCCTTAGCTACGTCTAGAACAAGGGGTCTCTAAACTGAGGCTCGCGAGCACCAACAACACAGGTTTTTTCTCACAGATAAGTAGTGATAGTAATAGTGATAGGAGATAATAGAAAGCGGAAAAAAAACTACGAAAAAATTTATGCAATTGATCAACCAAATTTTTTGTCGAAAGGACTTAATCTGAGTGTATAAATCTGGCAGAAGCCGGTTTTATCATTGTCGGTTATCGGCTATCTCTGCAGCAATGTAATGTCCTTGACGATTGCCCGTAAGTACCAACTGAAATTCTCGCGTAATTTAAAACTACGGTAGGGTCATTTCGCCAGTGGTCGGCCAGTTAAGCGATAGGTGTACTTTCAAAAGGGATTTTGAGTCGATGAATGATAAATACATGTTTTTTCGCTGTTATTCCATTAAAAAGGGAATAAGTAATGTAACCAACTAAAAATGAAATAGTTGATATTGTACCAAGCATAAAATAAAATAAGTTTACAAAAAAATGCCAACTCTCCCAGTGATCGGCCTTTCGTTTGCGCAGTGTTGGGCCATGACTATGAAACTTCATAAATATCGCGAATGAATTTACTGAGAGTAGACAGAACAATAAAAAACATAATGATGCAAAGTATGACAATATAAAGTATATTTTGTTAGCGATCCCCATTCAACATGAATTTTTCGAAACTTGCGAAGTAAAAATGTGCTTTTTTTAATTGCGTATTGCATCATATAGGTCAGTATAGTGTAGATGTACATTGGAAAGTAGCAAGACTACTTACAATAATTTTAAAAAATCTGTTTTTTTTTAATTTATTCACTATTATTTAAGTTTTAAGCTCAAGGGCTGACCACTGGCGACGGCTGACTTTAGGAACACTCGCCCTATGTTGGTATGATGAGCTAGCTAGGTCTTGGCATTGGGACTTAGTGAAGAAGTCAGTGTGGCTCTTAGGCTCAAAAGCTTGGTCTATAACACAGTAAAGATGATCTTCAATTAACAAAAGTGTTCAAAGTCACATTTAATTATCATTTTTCGTAGTCTAAGTGTAACGAGTTTTGCACTAGTTGTGTTTGACGTTAGTTGCTACATTTCTCGCATGATTGACTCACATGCAAACCTCTCTATTGGTGACATTGTAAGTCGTTATGTATTATATATGTAGTATGATCGTAATTATAAAATAAAACTCATATATTTCGTAGACACATAGTTGAATTTCAAGTATCTAATCCTTTCTTCCTACTTCGTTGGGCGATAATGCGTTTTGAATTCTCAAATGGGTACAGGTTGGTTGCCCCACCTCCTCCCGTTATGTCAATGCAGCCGCTGTTTCACAGCCGCATTCAATAACGTAATAACGACCAAGAAAATAAACTAATTTACTCATCATATTCTTCGCCTGATGCAGATCTTTTAACCACGCACTATTGTGCCTATGAAAAGAAAAGGTAAAGAGAAAAAACAGAAAATGTGACTTGCTTAACCACTTATTTTAAGCGACATTAATTATTCTGTGTATCCGTATATTGAGAATCTAGAATCTAATCTAGAGCTAAATCTACTCCGAGTTGAATCTAAAGAGGCATTGAGAATGTCCTGCTCCCTATGGGGAGCTGGTGCTACAAATTTATCGAATGTCTCAAAGTTCGCCTTGGTTGAGATCAAGTCTATGTGGCCTATCGGGCCCGTATGAAGCCCGACCATAGCAAACAACTCTGCTCGTTCGGTATTCATCTCGGGGCAGTTTCACAAAACGTGATTAGCGCCCTGATGGTTGTGCCCACAAGTGCAATCCGACCTTTCAACCAATTTGTCCAGCCCAAATAATTTACCGTTGAACTTGCTATGGCCGGTCACAAACTGGCAAGCCCAGTGCCCAGGTGAAAGACACTTTACCTCGTGCCTTCGGATCATATCCGGGAAGAATAGATATGTTTGGCGCCCTTTGGTGGATGCAGACTACCTAGTCTGCCAAGCTGCTAGGGCTGTTTTGTGCGCCAGAATATATACGCATTAACGTATCGATTTTTCATACAATTTATTTATTTGTATCCAATGATATTTCTGTAATATTTTCATATTTTTCCTTCCAGCGTATCGGGTCCTAGACACGGTACAAAGGTAAAGCGATTGGCTTATCTCTCTGAATATAGAGGTTAATCAACCGACTGATAATTAGGATTGTAATTGATTACCATAATATATTTTTTTATTTTATCTTCATCGTATTCACGTTGTTTGTTGAATAGCCAGTTTTGCTTTAAATATAGAATGAATAAACTAATTTAAACACCACACTGTTTGAAGTCGGCGACAAACTATCTGAGATTTTTTTGTCGTATTCTGTACCTTATAGACCCCCTTTTGTTTCATTTCAAAGGACTTCAAAAGTACGCAGCGTTTCAAGGTGACCGGTCATGCGAGAAAAAAATATTAATAATACGCTTGTTATTGATAAGGTGGTTAATTTGACCAAACTGCGCGATTTGTATGAAAATTTGTTAATGGCTTTATTTGGGTCAAGGCGTGAACTTTTAATAAAGATCATCTACCGGATATTGGTATTGACTAATTAGTCGAAGCAGTTTTAATGTTTTTTAACTAAGCTGAGCGTGACTAACGGCTCAACACATGTGACTAAAAGTTACACGATATTAATTAGATAATGAACAAAAATTATACGTCGTATTTTTTATACAAATATTTGCAGCGCTTATCTTTAAATCTCGCAAACATCGCTTGTAATAGGATTGAGTATTACAAATTGATTTAAAGAACATATAAGATTGTAGCAATACGATTCCAAAGCTGTTGCTTGGCGTTATTAAGCGGTAGATATGGATGCTGGTGATTATGGCGGTTGGTGCTGTCCAGAGTTCGATCGACGGGATGACTACAGGAACACGATGGGGCGGTTGTTGCGTCGCTGACGGCGGTCGATACGGAATCTTTTTTCGTTGTCATTTGCTTGTCTACTTATACTGTATTTTGTGATCTAGTTTCAACCTCTCATGCGGTGTCAGCAAAATGACGGATATCAGTAAAATATGATTGCAAGCATTCCGTAATCTGCAACGTCGTGTCTCGTCATAGGTGCATTATGCAGGCGAGTGTTCATATTTCCAAACCTGCAGCGTCAGGTCTCGCCATAAGATCATTTAATAACAAAAAAAATTAAAGCACCTCTTAAAATAATCATGCAATATAACTTCTAATTCACCCCGGTATGCCTGCATTTGTGTGATAAGAGCCTTATAGCTATCTCCTTAATGACCAAACAAACATTAATTCATCACCCTTACAATTTCAATGCATTTACTTTAGTTGTAATACCAAGTAAGTTACTTTTCCAAAAACATAATTAGTACTCAAATATTTAAATTTTGAATTAATATTGTAATGTCCGAATAAGTGAGATGATACTTGTTATCTCTTCGAAACAGCTGAAATTAAAATAATTTTAAGCATAGTTCTGACGATCGCGTTAAGCCGAAATAGCTATCAAATAACCAATAAAATTTTGTAGAACTAAAATTTTTTTATTCTACATTTAAATTTGTTTTACAATTTTCAATGTTTAATATATTTCTTAATTTTTTAAATACTTTAATAAAAAAGTGGTAAGAGTAGAGTGTTCATAAAATACATCATTAGATGAAGCTTTCTTTATATTATAAAGAGTTCTTCTGTACATAGTAACATTTACAGAAATCGAGCCTATTTAAGTTGTCAATAAAACATACAGACCGTAAAAACGGTAACGTAAAATTTTGCCACCTACTGCTAAAATGGAAATGATACTGTAGGATTTAAAGAAAACAATTTATTTAAAATATTGCTTATGACTCATCAGTGCCCTGATAAATATTTTTCATTAGGGCTCTATTACAAATTATATAATTGGATAACAGATTAAAGTTATCCAGCCGTGAAGGTCGATTCTGTTGCATAATAACTACTTATCGCGTTAATTTCATGTTTCATATAAATCTCGGCTGACTCAGCGGATTTGAGTTATTATATTAGAGAAAATTAAAAACAATTTGCATTATAATTAAAATGAATTATGGTGTGAACGAGAATATTAACGACAGTAAGAATATTTGTCAGAAGGTGTCTCTACAGCACTTGTTCCTTATTCTTTATTCAATGAATCGGCATTAACTAGATAAAACTTCATTATAATAATGAAAAAATATCAAAGTATTTAATTCCACAAGAATTATATAAAATGGTTGATAGATATGTCGACTTTACGTCATCGTCAGAATTATACTAGGATATTTTTTTTACCTTATTACTTATTTCTTCTGTATATTTCACGATAATAAAAGGAGCAGTGGACAGACACCTCACATTTATTGCCCAAGCGGAGCTTCACGGAACTAAATTTGAGCGATGCATTGGTGTGCTTGAAAAAAAACAGTAAAATGTAGCGAAATAATAACTTTAGCTCCAATTATAATTTCTTTTAATGATTGTTCCACTTTTTAAAGAATAGATTGCTTACTGCTTAACTTCTTTATTTAAAAACCAATAAATGCTCATAGTTCACTGACCTAGCCCTCCATTTAAATTATGATTAACCACGAGTGACCTTGGAGTTAAATGAAAAATGAAAACAATTACTCTAATAGCCCCGCCCTCGCATTGGAGGTGTGCTGTAATTAGTTACGCAACTGGTGATATTCATGCAAAGAAATAGTACCATAGCCCACTCCAATTATTAAAATTTCCATCATGTAAAGATTAAAAAATTAATATCAATGGTATTATGGTAACCACTGAATACATTAAAAATATCTAACACTCACAATTTTATCCTACGCATTTTGTTAGAACTACTGGCAAAATATTCAGCTGTGCATTTTTTTAAACGAAATATCTTTTTTATAGATATTGTTGTGATTTGGAAAATAAAAATAATTATAATGAGTAATGCAATGAAATGATGTTTCAAAATCTCGGTAAACTTTACCTTATTAAAATGTGCATTGAAATGTAATTAAATGAAGTGATGCTACTTATCTGCGGGAAGGGGAGGAATCACAAAATATGGAAAAAATAGGAAGCTCAGCGGAGAACTAGGATTAAGTTATCACAGGGACGTGGATAAGGTTTGCCAATCTCGGTACACTTTACTTTGTTCTATAAGTAGAAATATATGGGGTAATTAAATTTTGGGCGCCAGGCGTGAAGATACACGCCAAATGAAAGATATAATAATAATTAAAGTACGGTTACCGTTAAAAACACATTTAATTAGAGATGCGGAAACCGTAGATGCACAGAATTTACATTATGAACAAATAAAACAGAAATTATACGACGAAACAATATTTATGAACAGATGGTTACACTAAAACAGAAAAACTATTACAATATATAAATATAAAACTACGACCTTGGATGATAAACCATCTCGGCGGCGAACTCGCCTGTCCGAGGCCAATCTCCAGCGCGTTACCGGCAAGTCCTACTCGTTCCACATCCCAGCGCGTAAGCCAGTTTTAACGCAATTCTTGGCGAGGCTTCCCCTTCGTCTCCTACCAACGACGCAGCGCGGTGCGTATCGCCGATAGGTGACGATTGTACTGTTGCGACGAAATCGTAACAATATTTAATTATTAATTTCACCAATTAATAATATGTTTGAGTACACGAAAATATAAATTAGTCATTTTGAACATTCGAAAAAAGCCTTGATATTCTATAGCAGTAGTCGATAACATTTTTACTAAGACCATCTCCCCGATGGCTTGCTTATGACAAAACCCTATATGTATGTTAATTTTGCTGGTCGAGGGAGTTATGAGTTTAGAAATCAAACCGACTTTCATAATCAAAACACATTTTTATTTATTAGATTGTTTCAGTTGTTTATGTATATAATTTCTATTTCCAAGGCTACTTTATTAATGATTTAAAAATATGTTGCAATTTCGGCAGATCTATCCTTATTTGTCGCGGTGAAAGGATTTACCAAAAGTATTATAAATGTATCGATTTCTGAAAAATATTGAAATCTAGATTATTATCAGAAGTATTTTTTTCAAACAGTTTTTTTAAGTGGCGGTCACGGTGCCCGCGAACTACAAGTTGCCATCTACATGTCTATAACATTCATTTATAATTAATAGTAACGAGATTGCTATTATAATAAGTAGGTTTGTAATAGCATATTATTATATATTGGGTGAATAGATGTTTTAGTTTCATTGTTCGTTGAGAAATTGTTGTAATGTCTATAGCACACATTATTGTATTATTTCATTTCAATAATGCTTAATAGTTAATGATTTTACTATTTAAAAATAATCGATAAGATCGCAGTTAGTTATTAGAAAAAATCACTTTGCCCAAAAATAGGCCCAAGGTCCAAAATGAATGTGGAACATTCAATACCTACATACATTATTATTAGAGGTTTTAATGTATGGGCAAGTATTAGAATAATGCCAAATGCAGCGGGTCAATGATCAGTTCAAATCGTTATGTCAGACTAAACAATTTATCATTAATTATTATTTCAAGTATGTCATTATTTGAAGGACGTTTTTATTTGCGTTACTTAGGCAGTATTTAAAATGTTTGCCATACTTAGTATGACAAGTAGAAGAATCTATGTTTCATTTGTGTAAAAAATAAACTAACTCAAATTTCCATGGTCGTGATTGGAAGGTTTTAAGCTCCGCTGATTTAGAAATGTGGAGCTTTGTTCGGTAAACAATGTTGTTTACTGCAAATCCTTGATGGAAGGTCATTACGAAATTAGGTAGCCCTAATAAAGTATTTTAAGTAACAATTACTTTTGGTTATAATTTGACATAAATTTCGTTCGGTTGACAATGATTATAGCCAATGTAAAGGCATCTTATTATCTTTAGAAAAAGTCCAATGATATAATAAAAGAAACGTTTTTATAATTTAAAAAAAAATGTAATTAAAACAGTTTAATAGATTGAATTGAGTTCTTAAGTAAAACATCGAAGAAAGGTTAATAATTTCGCTAATTTGGTGTAGATAGATTAAGCTTAAAAATCTTTTTATGGGTAACAGGATATTACTGCGGACAGTAGCAAACCTTTCGATAATAAATTCGAAATATATTATTTCTGTTGTAGACCCAAACAAAAGATGAACCTGTAACTCAAACACTGATAACAAAATCGCAAAGTTGTCAGCTTAAACATAGTACAACCTTTCATTAAACTTATAAAACTTTAAAAAATATAATTTTACTTCTCTCGACAATAGTGTAAAACTGTCAAAAACCCTTATCAAACAATACATCATGTGTATATGTTACAGTTACTTAAAATAACTACTACACTTTCTTAATACATTGACACAAAGATCACTGTAAATCTTAAGTAACAATAATTATCATAGGAATTGTTTTTGCACTTCTCACAATTACTATTTAAATCAGTTGTGAAGATATTTATTTATCCAATACTCGTAGACACACACGACAATGTGTACCAAATCAATTGCGTGTATGTTGTACCTACAAAATGGAACTATTAAAAGAGCCTAAGGATAATGTAACATTTACCCGTTCACTAAGTCACTGTTTAAATCAGCCGAATTTAGTTTCACAAATAAATATCTTTCCATTAAACATATCTTATAATTAACGTATTAGTCGAACCCTAGAGGGCGTATTTAGTATATGCTCATATCGTATTGGCTTGTGCTACATACCAATTATTTATGAGCTTGTGGAAAATGACGTTGAACCCATTCCCGGCCTAGACATAGAACACGAATAACAATCACTAGCTCACTAAAAACCGAACATTTAATGAAATAAATAGATAGGTTCAGAATATTTAAAAAAAACCCTTTTCAGCAGCTTTCATACGAATTCGTTGCAAAATTCGGTGATTCAAAAGCATACGGTCTCATCAACGCGAAGAATATATTATTTTCAATATAACAATTATTACAATTATAGCTCGGGACAATGGAATGCCAATATTGTATAAATATACTATATTAATATATCGAGGTACTCTACCAGAATGTCAGTTTTTGATGGTTTTCTATTTTAAATGTCAAAATATTATGTCTCCACATAACATTAATTATTGAGGATCGTTTTTCGTTTCGGCAGCTTCCGTATACGATACTGCACACATATTTATGCATATATTTATCATTATGCAGCAAGCGCAACGCACCTTCGTCTTTAATACAAACATTGGCATTGAAAGAAGGTAACTATTGTGGTACATAACAATATATTATATGCACTAAAATACATTTAAGTGATGTATGTGTATGCCATTTTTTAATGCGGTGAGCATTTGGAAAATCTTATTTTCCTGTTTTATATGACGATACATTTTGTGGTCTGACTTCTAACAACAGTTTTATTGCTTATTTTGTTTGATTGGAATATAAAAATATGCACGCTTTCATGATGAATTATCACTACCAATTAAACACTCAAACATAACCAAAGCTTAATGTTTATAGTATTACGATACATCTGAATGTTTTTGTTAACATACGTTAGCGATATTCGTTTTTTTACGAAACGTTATTCAGTCGTTTAATCTCTCTTTTTTGAGAGGGTAACGATGGGTGGATGGCTCTAGGCATGGAGTAGTAATCGCTCTCGTTAAGACCCGTTTAGAGTATCGTACAGCTTTGGAGAGAATGTAAATATTACCGAAATCTATGCCGTTGAAAACAATTTTTATAAATCGAAAAATCAGCACATGAAAGTGTCCGTACAGCGATTCGAATAAGTGGATACCGCATCCTAATAGAAAGCGTTAATCGTTCAGTTACAGGACCGTCAAGTACTTTGATGTTACTTTTCAATAATTTTATGCAATTGTGTATTTTTCAAGCGAAGGAAAATAAAATAATCAATGCACAAGAAAATGGTGACATTTCGATGTCTTCGTGCAAAGATATTGTATGTTCACGTCGAAATTGAGTTAACATGCACTAAACGTATCATAATACCTTTATGCTGTAAAGATATTGTACGTCCAAATAGGGTTTTTAAGGAAATATTGTATAATTCAAATACATAATATGTTCACTTCGCCTATATTTTTCATTCATCTCAAATCTTCACTCAAACTGTACATACAATATCATTGCAATAAACATCGATTTGTACATCGATAGTCGATCACATTGCTATGGTCCTACGAAAACCCATTAAACGTGGGAGTCTTATCAATTCTAATTGGATTATCCTCTAGTCATATTTGTTTTCACTCTGACTACTTTTTACAAAGTAGTGGAAAGTAATTGATTCGTGTCAATTCTAATATTACCGTAAAGGAGAACGTGCGACCAGATAAAGATGAAGTCACATGGATTTGGTTGTTCGCTAACAACTCATACCTAATGCATATACATATGTGCTTAATTTTATTACTTATAGGTTTGCATAAAACATCTTTTAAATAATAATACAACAATCTCAAATCATATCGTTTATTGGCCCCCTTAGATGTCTTATCTATTAATTATTGGTATACGACAATAAATTTTGATTGTTTCCGATCACAGAGCATTAAATATTCCATACTTAGTGCATAACACAATAGCTGGAACGTTGCTGGTTTATATTTAAACTTGCAAGTGTCAATTTGTTTGTAATGATCGAATAATAGGATGTTCAAATATGGAACTAATTGTTAGAAAACGACCATTTGCATTCGTATGTAATAAACATGTCATACTCCAGATAAGTAAGATATTTTTTTAAAAAGTAGCTTTATTTTTTATGAATATTGACGATAAAAATTAATATTTTTTTACAATGTATGTAGAATCTATTATTATTAAAATATATTATGTAAAATCCAGGGTTTGTACGTCAGTGTTATTACTGATTCGTCTATGTGTTTGTTCAAAGCAACCTTAAGTTACAAGCAGTGCTATAAGAAAATATGCAATTTACGAGTAGTCCTAAGAGTCCCAGTCTCAACCAACAAATGTTATGGCGGTTGTACGAAGATCGTCTCTGAACTTCGTTTTTCGTTGAATATAACATTTATTTGAAAAATTTCTTATGAGTTTATTAAGTGTCTCTTTAATATAATCATTTTATAATTTACGATTCATCGAAAACCAACATATATGCATGTTAAGTAATAATTAAATCGTCACAATAAATTATATCGTACAGTCGTCAAAATATATAAAGTAAATGGCACGAAATGCGATGTGTGGTAGGGTAGATTTATTAGAATCGTAATTTATCTCAAAATACACACTTTAAATTGTCGAATAATAAAAATCATTGATTACGACTAGGCTTTATAATTATACTCTTTCAAAGTAAGTAAACAACTTTATTCGTAATATGAAAGTAAAATTGATAACTTAGTTATTCCACTGGCTGTGTATCTTCAAACTAACTATATCGCAAAAAAAGGTATTAAAATGAATATTTTTAAATATAAGTTTTCAGAAATTACTAAAACCATTAACACTTATCGATTATTGGTAAATAACATATTAAATAAGACATGTGGCTCACCACTATTAAATACATATCCTTTGAAATTTTCATGTCCAAACACTAGTAATTAATTTTATAATTACTGATATCGTCGTTTGGGTCTTGGGTCACGTCCAGTAGAAGGAAACAAACCCTCTCTAGTCCTCATTTTTAATTAAGATGCTTCTTAGAATGCGAAACGCGTTGCGTTTAGTAACACATCCAGTGGAATAACTAAGTTATCAACTTTTATTGAATATTAAAACACCAAAGTTACCGTCGAATCCATCGAACATATCTTTATTCTTATTAAAATAAAAGATATTACATTTAATAACCCACTATTTCACATTATTAAAATATGCTATTATCCATTGTAATTATCAAAAATATCGATTTCATGACATCGCAGTAAATGTAATGGACCACTCGTCTGCAAAAATGTCTGCTGATGGTCCGTACACCATGGCTTGTAATTATAGGAGATTTGGTTTGTTTCTTAAGCATATATGTTTAAAAAAAGTGATGTAGTGAAATTCTTATTCTTTATTTATGCAATTAAGAGTAAGAGAAAACCTTTTATTTAAATAACAGACACATATATTAAAGAGAAAAAACGGAAGAAACAAATGAAGGGTTAAAGTTATTTCTTATAGTTAATGTTTAATATATACCCAATACTTTTTTTGTACAGAGGATACGTTCGAAAGACTATCGCGCAAAAAAGATTTGTGCCCATATTTTAAAATTGGGAGATAAATTCCATTGCTTGAAATACCCCCAAAATATAAAATTCTCGAACTCAAATATAGCTAGAATTTATTTTTTGTTTGTGTACAAAAATAGTTTAATAAGATACGACTGCATTAAGAAATAAATAATTCGTCACATGCCAAGAAAAACAATATTGGAGGAAAATTCATTTATTAAATTGGGTAAATATATTTACATTAAAAAATAAAAACCAGAGAAGGAATAAAATTGAAACATAAAAGAGCAACATATTTAAATGAGTCAAAAAAAACAAAAATCATGCACACCTGCATCTTAAAATTCGCCAAATGGCAAAAATGACAATTCCAATTTTCACAAAGGGCCAAACAGTTTTTAAATATATACATATACTGTATTTAATAATTCTTTTCTTGTTATTTAACCGTGTAAAAGCAAGAAAATCAGTGTTGGTCCATTTTCTTAGATCGTGTAAAAAAAGAATCGGGCGTAGTTTCAAAATAAAATATGACGTTTAAGTCGAGATCAACAATTTGCTACTGCTGCCCTATTTCAGTAAAAATGAATTTGGAATGAATCAACATCTATTAATCGACAGCTGAGACGAAAGTTCTACGATCATATGTCATATATTTCGTTGCAAGGTTGTAATTATCGTTGCTTACTTCCACAGAACTTCTTTTTTTGAAGAATTGACCTTATACCTTCCTTTAATAAATGCAGTCCCATGCAGAAGGGTAACTTTGATGGACGTCACAAGGTCGTATTTGTTTAATATTTTCTGATATTTCTAACATTATTAAAAGTAAAAAAATATTTGAGTGTGCTATTTTCTTCCTCAAAATTAAAAAAAATATGAAAGGGGGGTGGGGTTCAAAATTTGCATACCAAGGGCGTCGCACATTTTCTCTGCAAAGTCCTGACTAAATTAAGCCAACAATATGTATTCATTTATTACACGAGATATTTTTGTCACGCACATTCTTTGTTAATATATTACGCATAAATCAAACGATTTTATTGTGAATATTTAAAGACTTAATGCAGTTTGGCACAACGGTTCATTGTTGCCATAAACCAGAAAAATAAATCACTAATTTTATTATCGCTGCGGAAAATCAATATTTTTTAAGATACGATGTTAATCTGGATTGATTGCGATCTCGATGCACTTGACGAGAGTTCGTATTGATTTTTAAGAGATTTAAATATTAGTATCGGAAAAACTTTGCAATCTGTTGGTCGAAATTCAAAGCGCACGGAAAAATTTAAAGTCGTGCAAAAAAAATTGTTTTATTTTAGATATAATTGTCTAACTAGCAGATTGTTTATATATATTATAAAATAACTAAGTGTGATAAAGTTTGTGAATTCTACTCATACCTTGTATTATAAGAAATACGTATAATTATTTCACGCAGTAGTTTGTTTAGCAGTGTTTTATTTTTTTTCGATTTCAATATACAGAATTTATCGTGAAAATTAGTTTTTTGTGGCTGTTTTTTTTAAAAATTATTTTTACGCTATAATATGATCGGTGATCTAATATAATTTATGCCAGTTGTCTCAACAGCTGATCAAATCGTAATATATTATATTATCTTAAATGGCGTCTGCAAATTAAGATTGCAGATATAAATGCTGTCATTTGAATCGAATTTTAGACGAATTAAAAATAATAAAATTCGATAAAAAACTGCACACATTATGTTTGATTCATTAGTCGTGTTAAATGGTTTTATTGTCAAATATTGCACCGTCAAATTTTCGTAACATTGGTTAACTTAGAAAATACGTATCCAAAATTGATAAACAGTGTAGGATGGAAATGAAGGTTAAATATAATATATAAAAATCAATACGGGTTTGTTCGTATCTTATGCACTGCCATACCGTTCATCCGATTCCGATAAAACGTTCTCAAGTTATTACTTGCACTTGCGCGAAGGATATAGGCATAGTATAATCAGGCCCGGCCCGGCCCCAGCCCGACTCTCAACTTTTTAATTTTTAACTTACAGTAGGTCTTATTATAATATATAAAAATCAAGTGAATGTATTCAGTAAGATGGGTTTCGTTGACTTTTGTTCCACTTCAAAACATTTTTATGAAACATACATAATTATTTTGCTTCTTGAGCCGATGGCATGTTTTATACTCATAATGGTTTCATTGAATGTTAGGTAGCAATTTTGGATTATTGAGATTTTGTACACTTCCATGTATTTTGTCACTAACGACCCGGGTTTCGCCTTTCGGTATCTTCAGGCATTCGAGCACACGAATGGACTCGAACTGACTCAGTTACAAAATCTCAATAATCCAAATTTGATATTGAAATTCCATCAAGCACCCTCAGTCGATGTCTTAAATTAGGTAGCAATCATCGGCGTGCGGTGGACTTATCACTATCTCTATCGCATAACCTAATTTAGGTATGAGCAAGAAGGATACAAGAGCATGCGCCGCATGCCCTTGCATCTCGCTTGCACTTTCACTTTTCATGTGATTGAGCGAGAAAGAGATAAAGCCACAGCACGCGCCTGGTAGCAATATATTTTTTTATGACACGCATTAAATTCAGTGGAAGACGAAACACTAAAACAAAGTATGTATTGGACAAATATTGTAATACAATAGCTTCAGTTGCATTTAACATTAACAATGATTTCTCGTTAAAAAAAAGCCTAAGATTAAGAAATAGATAGTTGAAATATGTACTTTATAAAAGAATCAAAAAAATTCTTTTTAAAGGTGATTTGAAGAATATATTAAACTTATGATTTACAAATAAGATAACTTACCTCATCTACATTTTAAATTTGTCGCGAGTTTTTCCTCATACCAATTAATACAGTATTTAGGAATTTTACAGACTGTGTTCGTAATATTCAATGTTTTTAAAATATATTTAGTACTGAGTTAATCATTTCGTTATCAGTGATAGGGCCTTCATCGCACGTCATGACAATATTATAAAGATAAAAATACTTGAAATATTAGGAATAACCTTTCATTAAACAATCATTGAGAGAACTGTGATAATAACATAACGTGTGGATGTTTATTATTCATAATCGTAATTAATAGCGCATTATCTGACTAGAAAATAAAATAAAAATACATATATTACGGTTATAATTATTTTTACATTGTCTTACAACTATCTTTTAATATTTAAGTGCTCTGTTAACTGACTAAGCTTGTTTTATTTTAAATTAAAAAAAACGAACTCACCTGCGTAACTTATATTATAAATAGGAATATCACTTTTAAGGTGTTAACTGTCAGTTCTTTCGTGGAAATGCACTTTATTTCAAAAATAAAACACGATTTGTTTTGTACTACTTCTGTGGCATTATCAACTGATAATTCGATCAGCGAAACCGATTGATTTTCAAGCGGGTGCATTTCATATATTTATGTTTTTGTCTTCAATTTGATAGAATTGTAATAGGTTAGTAATAATGTATTTTTTGCCATGTCTGATTGTGAGTCTGTCGTTGAAATATTCACTTTATTTACTTTCACTACAATGAAAGTATCAATATTATACTATTCTAAATATGGTTTTTTGTAGAAATCAGGTTAATGAATATGGCATTCAGAAGTTAATTATTCAATGCGACACATTACTAATTGGGCACACCAACATCTATATATATATAAATGAATATTTGTTTGTTTGTCCTCTATGCGTTCATTTACCGTTCATCCGATTTTGATCAAAGTTTGGTGAGTTGTTCTGCGCACACCCGTGAAGATTTCTGAAGGAGATAATTTTTAATCTGAATTCTAAAAAAATCTAAAAAAAAATCAAATACATACAACTAGCGACATCTCATAAAAAATCTCCTGATTTATTCGTGACGCACCAGACGGACACAAAAAATATTGTGTATCCAAAATGGAGGTCTGCACGGGCCCGGGATGGAATTCAAATTTAAGAAAAATATTTCATACTTTGTTCTGCTCATGAGTCAGCCAAGTCAATAGTATTATTAACTTAAATAATTTATTTCACAAGTACTATAAATACATACCGTTGGTAATATGGAAACACTAACATATATTTATTTATTTATTGTAAATTTAAAAAATTGAAATGCATAGTATTACAGCTGACGCCAATGCGCCATGCATTTCACAAACATAATAACAGTAGCAACAATAATAGTAATTATTGAAAACAGTACTACCAATAAAAACAATAATGGAAATAAAAAACACTTTTTTAAAATTATTAAATACAAAAAAAACAAGACATTATTAATTTAAAAGGAACAAATATTTAGTGAACAAAACCCAGAGTTTAGTGCTGAAAATATCCAGCTCTCTAGGGTGTGCATTAATCATCCGAACGGCTCTTGCAACTGGTGACTCGAATGTCCGATGCGAAGAACAAGTTTTAAGAATAAAAATTGTCTGGATATGGTTTCGGCCACTTAGATAACAATTGGGAGCATGTAAATTAATAGTCATGAGAATTTCAGGATTATAAATCGTCCCTGAAGAAGAAGAGAGAAATGCTTTAGAATCGAAAACGATCTTTGTGCTTCAAGAGAGTGAAAAGATAGCATTCCTAAAAGAAATTTGGTTGGGTAGTACTCTTTTAGGGAACTATTAAAAGGAAAATATTTAAATTTTTTGAAATAGAAATATTGTAGAAATTTCTTATGAACTCGTTCCAATTTCAACTTCTAGGAATTTTCATATGGACTCCAGATAATAGATCCATATTCAAGCGTACTGAGAACCAAGGAAATGTATAGAGTGCGAAACACAGTTGGGTTTTTGAATGGTTTACTTTGCCTAACTATAAACCCAAAAAGTTTGCTAGGACGCGTAGCAACGGAATTAATATGTGAATGAAATGTGAAAGAAGAGTCAAACGTTATACCGAGATCAACAATTTCAGATAAACGCTGTAAAGTATTATTCGATATCACATAGTTATATTTAATAGAAAATCTTGAGCGAGAGAAACAAATGCAAAAGCATTTCGAAATGTTGAAGTCAAGTTTGTTTTTTATAAACCAATTTAAAATCAAGTCTATATTATGTTACAGAATAGTACAATAAGACTCTTTCTTGATAGTTAAAAACAGTTTTAGATCATCTGCAAAGAGCAGATACTTTATTCCACTCATACTTTCCACAATATCATTAATAAAAATAAGAAATAAAATTGGACCGAGATTCGATCCCTGTGGTACTCCAGAATATATTTGATGCGCATCCAGCGTATTCAACATACTGTCGTCGTTTTGACAAATAAGACAAATTTTATTAACTTATTTGAGCTTCCTACAGCACTTAATTTATTTATCAGAATATCGTGATCGACACTATCAAATGCTTTCGAAATATCCGTGTAAATAACATCAACCTGACAATGGGAATCCAAAGATTTCGATATATACTCACTATACACCATTAGATTGGTGATAGTTGAGCGCGCTGATCTAAAACCATGTTGGGAATCAGTCAACTGACAGTCAACATGCATATAGATATATCTATGTAGTATTGATTCAAAAAGTTTAGCCAGTGCTGATAAAATTGCTACAGGCCTAAAATTTGTTATCTCTGACAGAGAGCTTTTTTAATGGACCGGTCTTATACGAGTCAAACTCCAGCATATTGTTTGAAAAGTATAAATAAATTACTATATTAAAAAAAATCTGGCTTTTTTCCGGCTGAGAAAAATAAATCAAGGCTTCGGGTCGGGTTCGGGTAACAAGTGTGGTATTGAGACTCGGGCTCGGGCCTGGTAATTTTATGAAATTTCAGCCCTTGCAGACCTCTAATCCAAAAGCACTTCAATAAACAGAATTAAAACACAAACCCTTTATTTCTTGGAGTGGCATTGCAACGCATGCCGGGTACTCACTAGTTAAATATAATAATGGCAACAATTTTCCTTTTTTGATGGTTTCGAAAATCATGTTCGATTGCTTGATATTTCGAGGAAATACATCATAAATAGATAATTAATAGAATGTAGAAATACATTTATCTAATGTATTTAAAAGTTCGCTTTACTCTCTAAATAAAACAACGTTGCGTAAGGGATGAGAGGAGACGATTGTTTTGTAAATGAGATCTTACGTAATTCAAGCGAGACTATCCAATTTAATTTTTGTCACTTTGTATTTAGACTTCTCGGCTGCGCACCGACAAGTGTTTTGTTCTTTTACAAGGTTGTATTAGTTCAGGTGGATTGAAAAATCTTTATTAGCACCGTCGGAAAATAGATGTCAAACTAACAGTGCGAAATCGTTCGCTGGGAAAAATCTTAAGAGGTGAACATCGGCACCTTTTTAAAATATTTATATTCTTTGATAATTTAATAAATACAAAAGTAAAAATATTTTAGTCAAAGAATATTTTTACGCAAGTCGTTTAAAGATGTGTGCAATTGCGAAACAATAATATATATATTTATTTTATTGAAATTAAAAGCAAATTTTTTTATAAAATGCTTCAATACCTTGATAAGTTTCGTAGCTTAATGGTAACATTTTTCGGTTTCGGAACAGTGGAAAGTAGATAGTAAAGACTTATTTTTTTATGAAAGGTGCAATTCTTGTTTTATCTTGTAATTGTATTTACAAAATCTTTTGAATGCTCCATTATAGCATTATACTTTAATAACAAGGACTAAAAACTATTAATCTTATAATAATATCAATTTATAATAATTAATTGGGGTATCTCAAGGATTCGAATTCCAGTACGGACAGTTTCATAAATTGATTTTTCTATCGATTCATATTCATAAACATATACATGTGTTGTCCAAAAATCCCTCCCAACCATCCGATCCTAAAAACGAGGGGCGTACCGAGAGTCTATCTGTTCCGTCTTACCTCTGTTCTTTTATCTCTACTTTTTTCGAAAGATAAAGTTTGAGTAACTGAGTAACAAGCAGTTCTTGAAGAAAAAGACTCGTGTTGACATACCTCCATTAATATTGCATATGCTCCACATTGGAAGAGGAGCTGTTAAAATACAATTGTGTAGTAAAATATATTTTGAATACAGTAGATATCGAATTTTTCAAATACACTAATTAATATAATTTAGGTAAAGTCACTTTATTGTTTCCATGATGATAATAAATAAACGATTTTCATTTAATTTAGTGTGTACATAATATGAATAACATAATTTCTGTAAACACTCACCGATCATGAAAAGTATAATTGTGAACTAATAATCGGTTTATTATATAATATTACAATGTGTAACATGCAGTGTTTATTGTATATTCGATATATCGACATTTGTTGAACAGTCATAAAGCGAGTGAGCCAATATATATTTTAAACAATAAAGCATTTCTATTTTTATAAAATCATTAGCCTTTTTAAGTGATAATTTTTGTTATCGTAATTATAAGCAGTCGCATCTTTAAGCTTGTCGAACGTGAGTCATTTTTTTGGGCGAAACAATATATTTAAATTAAATGAATTTCAATATGTATATTTATCTATAAGTTTATCATTAGTCAGTGACTTATAAATTTTCACTGAATGTATTATAAACGCAATAGCATTTAACATAATTATATTTATGTATTAATTTAATTTAATTAAAATATCACATGGTATTTTAAAATTTCTGAGAAATTATTTAATTGTTAGTGAGATAAAAGTGCTATAATTATGAAGCTCGTCTTATGGAAATTAAAAGCAAGTAAGTGGTTACAATATATTATAGAGTTTATTAATTATTTAATTAAAAGTAAAAAAAAACTTAAGGTTGACGATGTAACGAGTGTGTAAACGTCGGCAAACTACTTATAGTTTAGCGGGTATAGCCGATAAAGGAATATTTGGAGTCTGGAAAATTTATGATTCAAAAAATTCTCGCCATTCAAAATGAATTTCAATTTTTACATTTATTTTTTAAGAAAATAATACGGGAACGTAGAGACACAAGGGTGAAACTACAAAAATGTCAAACTGAGAAAAATTACCAAATAGTTTTTTTTGTTGCGAAAGGTTTAATTTCTATAGTTTAAGATATCCACTGTGAGTGCTTGGTGGAATTTCAATATCAAATTTAAATCGTTCGTGTACTCGAATGTCTGAAAATTCCGAAAGGCGAAACCTGGGTCATTAATGACGAAATACATAAAAAATTACAAAATTTAAACAATTTAAATTGGTGTAATTTATATTATAAAGATACAACGATATTTATTGGAATATTGATAGGAGTAATCAAAATTAATTTCTTTGGAAAAGAAGTGAAAATGTTATATTGAAATCAAAACAGTTATATTTGTTGTTTCGCCCTTGTTTCCTTAAGCCCTAAAATTGTGTTTTGATTGATCGACGGAAATTCCCTTACGAAAGGAAGTGTTCAAATTTCAGTAAAGGCCTACGACATATTTCGTACTTTATTGTTCAACACACTTGCCAATTTATTGATTCAGTTGCCATCTTGATTGTTGATTTTGTTCTATGATGTATGATAATTCAACAGATGTTTTCTGTATACACATAACTATCCATTCAAACCAGAAGTGTAGCATTGAGTAAAATTTATTGTAAAATGCAATGAAATCATATAATATCCGTTATTATTTTAGATTCTCTCTCATATAAAAGAATTACATATTTTAGTTGAAAGAAGATACAATGAACGTGGATACGTATTCTTAACAATGTGACATAAAACCAATTACAATATGAACCTAATTTAATTAAACGTATCCATTCTTCTTTTAGGCACGATTCATATGTTTCATTGTAGTATTAACGTATCTTTCCTTTATTTTCAGAAGCAAACACCTTCATAGGAGTGGCAGATCTGACTGAAAATCGATTGCTATGGAGACAGCTGGTCGCAGAGTTTCTTGGGACCCTGCTGCTGGTATTCATTGGGGTCGCCAGTACCATTGCATGGAAGTCTCCGGAAAATGAGGACATCACTCTTAGAATTGCTATCACTTTTGGAATTGTGGTCGCAACAATAGTACAGGTAAGATTTTTTTTAAATACTCGAAATGTTGCTAATCGAATTGTTAAATATGCATTGATAATGGAATTACAATGTTTGCCATTTGTAAATATTTGACTGTGTGACGCTCCATGTTATTGTGAATATTTCACCAAATGAGTAGATAACCAAATTCTTAATTTGTTTTAACAGATGCAATAAATTAAAGTAATTCAACAATGTGGTTTTTGAAAATCATTGGGTAGAGATGAAACTACACTACTATGTAATTACAGTTTTGGTATGAATCTATTTTATACAAATACTAAAACTAAAATCATAATTTAAGATATCGACTGAGGGTGATTGATGGCATTTCAATATCAATTTTAAATCGTGTAAATTGTTTGCTGCGCATAAAGAAAATTCTCTCCCACCCATCAAATCCTGAAAACGGGGCGTAGCGAGTGCGATTAGCTAACCAGTGGTTCTGTCCTAGCCATATCCTTCCTTCGCTACTGTCTTCGAAAAAGACAGGTTGAGCAACTGAGTAATACGGAGTTCTCGTACAAAAAGCTTCTGTTGAGATACCTCTAATAGGAGTCCATATGATCCAAATTGGGAGCAGACATTGAAAAAATTGTGCACTCTCATAAGTTTTATCACTGACGAGCAGGGTTTTGCCTTTCGAAATTTTCAGGCGTTCAAGTTTACGGATGAACTAAAACTGACGTGAGTTCCAGTTGAATGCTTGAAAATACCGAAAGGTGAAACCAAGATAGTTAGTAACAAAACTATTAAATCTAGCCATAACTGATTCATTCTGATCATTGATTCATAACTGAAATCATTTATGTCTAAAATTAAAATACGAAATAAATTCTTTTATGCCGTCGAAAGCTACTACAAATTATTAAAATATAAAAGAGGCATATCTTACTCGTGGGCGTGTCTTAACAGGTTTCGTTTCTTTTTTCACTTGTCTAAAATGAAGAAACGACGACTAAGCTAAGCACCCTATAAGAAAAGTACCGATGTATTGACTAACCACAACCCCAAATAGTTTGTTTTTGTCGCTCTCACTTTCTATGTTTTATCTGCATACATGAAATTTATACCAAGATAACAAATATAATTTATATAATCACCGATTATAAAACCGCACGTTGGTACAAGAACGATTAGAAAACTTTGATTCATGCTTATGTTAAATGTATAGTGTTTAATTTTCATGCATCAATAAATTCATTCTTATGAAAAGTGAGTGTGGGAAAAACCAATTATTAAAACTGTATTTATGATACAATACAAAAGAGAAAATCAAAACTTCATTATGCAAGGATAAGGTAGTTCAGAGAATGAAAATGACCAATATTTGCTGCTGTGGACTCGGCAACTACTCTGAGGAAATTCGTTATGGATATACAATTAAAATTGATATCATGGTTTTTTATTTCATTTGCTTTGTAAAATAACAGGTCAAATCAAGCATGCGATGTAATTTTGTATTTAAAATACTAATACCAAATCTATATATATATATAAATGAATGTCTGTTTGTTGGTTTGTTGGTTTGTTGGTTTGTCCGGATCTTATAGGCTCCTAAACTACTCAACCGATCGCGACGAAACTTTCAGGATGGACTTATTGTGATCATGCCGGGAAAGGTTCCTGTGGAAAAAATTCGGGAAAAAACGGGAACGGGCTTGCTCACGCGTCAGATAACGTACTAGGATCGGGAACGGGAGCACATGGGATGAGTGGCATTGCAAAGCATGTCTTATAGGCTTATATATGATGAAACTTTGGGGAGGTGTTAAAGGCACACCCGTGAAGCTTTCTGAAGAAAAAAATCTAAAAAATCTAAAAAAATCCTTGAAAGTTTTCATTTTGTATGAAATGTACACAGAAATGTAATCTTTAACATCTTATAGGTCTGCACAGGCTTGGGTAAGAAATTCAAATTTAAGAAAAATATTTCGATGTTCAAGTCATGAGCCAGTCATAAGGCAATAGTTTTCGTAACTTAAATAATTTATTTCACATGTGCTTTGAATTTCGTTGGAAATATAGAAACAGTAACATATACTCTTTGAAAAGTATAAATGAATTATTATATTTAAAAATAAATCGGGCTTTTTTCTGGATGAGAAAAATGCATCTGGGTTTGGGGTCGGGTTCGGGAAACAAATGTGATATTGAGACTCGGACTCGGGCTGGGGACCGGGTAATTTTATAATATCTCAACCCATGTAGACAATTAAAACACAAATCTTTTCTTTCTTTTAGTGGTATTGCAACGCATACCGGGTACTCACTAGTCTAAAATAAATTTCAGTGGATTTCTGTTTTGCGTATTCATGAATTGAAAATAAATAAATACATCGAGTATAAAAATCTAGTTTAATATGCGCATGATTGACTCGAAAAATATATTAAATACATACGTCTTTTCAACACGGGTATTATTACATTGTTTGTTCCGCACTTATATGTTCAACGTTGTTGGCATCTGTTGTGGTTTTCACGAGTTCGACTCCCAGTACAAACAGTTTCATAAATTGATTTTTTAATCGATTTCTGTTGAAAAGCATGGACGTTTGTGATGTCTACAATGTATTCCCACCAATTCGATCCTAAAAATAAGGCGTTTTAATCACCATTTTTTTCGTATCTCTATATTTGTTTTTCTAATCTTTACGAAAAAGACAGGTTGGGCGACTGTGTAACAAAAATTTCTCTTAGTAAAAAACGTCTGCTGCGATAAACTCCATTATGAGTTAAAATACTCCCTAAAAATAGCGAGCGGGATTAGTAAACCACTAGTCGTGCCCTACCTCTATCCTTCTATCCATACTCTCGAGTATAAATGCTTCACACCGCGAGGGGACATGGTAAAAAAAACTTACACGCACCTCGATGTTAGCAGGCTGCAATGAGAAAAAACTGCTTTACAGTTGCACCCGATAGTTTCAATAAAACGCTGGAAAGTAGGACGATAATAATAAAAGTAAACACGTGCACATAACGGTATGGCAATATTCATCGATTAAAAAAAGCGATCGCAGAGCTTGTAATCCCTCTATAATCCTATCGTTTAAATTTAAAATGTCAAATTTGTACCTTGGAGTGGCTTAAGCTGACATGGATTTGTCATTGGATATTTAATTTGAAAAAATAATGTGGAACATATCGAGTGTATACTGATAGAAGGCGTAAAGTCATAAAATAAAAGTTCTGAGACAATATTACTTAAACATATTTTTTTCTTAGTACTCTCTCTAAGTAAAATTGCTAGTTTTTTTGTACATCATAAATAGTAATATTTTTGGCATACAAAACTTATAGTCGTATTATTCTTGTTCTTCTTTAGTCGTATTCCTCACTGGTGAGGGTCGCGACCTCCATCTATCGCAACAACTCCGTTTCCTTTGAGGATCATTCGCCAGTCGCTCCTGCACTCCGCTGCTCGGTAAGTGGAGACCTGTGCTTGATATCTTTCGCTTGGACGCTCCAGTGAGTTGGGGCCATGCCGCGTCTCCTTCTGCCTTCAATCTTTTCTGTGACGACGAGCCTCGAGATTGACGGCGATGTGGGCAAACAGCCGAGTTGGCGTATTATATAAACGAACGAGAGTCTATCTTGGATGTGTAGCTCGTTCAGGATAGATGGTATACGAAGTATCCTTCTCCAGTACCACATTTCTAGTCCATGTCTTCACGCCGTAAAGGCATATTGAGTAGACCAGCGACCGTACTAGACGCATTTTGGCGTTTCTGGCTATTTTCACACTTTTCGAGATTCTCTCTTTAGCCACCCCAAGTCGTCTTTTGACGCACCACACTTTCTGCCAATATAATAAAATAATAATAATAATACTTTTTACGGTTTTTTTTTCATAGCCTACCATTATATCCTACGACTTAGGTCATGCGTTTTACCAGTACGCAGAGCGTTAAATTGCATACATTTTGACATTTAAAACTATCAAAAACTGACTTGGTGCGTTCTGTCAGTGTACCTTCAATATTTTGTGTCACATCAATTACGAATCGGCGTGTCGCACACACATGCAGAATTATTTTAATTTAAATGTTGTGTTACGAAACTCGTCGGATTTTTGTATACTCCCGACACAATGCAATGCTGCTTTAGTCGATTATTATTTAATCTACGTATTGACATTTGCACAGATTTTTTTAAAATTCAGTTTTTTAGTCTGGTAAATAAGGTAAGGCTTTTACAGCCATTGTCATTCTTCTAAGAAATGACATTGAAAATACGAGCATTAGTTAATATACATCAATATCTCAGTTCCAAAGGGTAGCAAGTCAAACAGTGACAGTTTTGAGTTAAGTATGAGGAAATGCTTAGAATACGGATATCTACCAGTTCCAAAATCTGTGATTATGTTAGAATGACAGTGGTTATTATTACTTTATTTCCAAAATGTAACAACTACGAAATACATGTGAAAACTCTTATTATTAATATCAGAAAACAATATGGTATTATAAACATCAATATATGGTTGAGATAATCTCATAATTTTCATTAAAGTCTACAGTAGAAGATTAAATATTTCCAAAATCTTGTTTCCTTATTCTCTCATAACATCTTTGCTTTGTTACGTTATGAAACCGAGGAACTCTTTTTTCCTGTGTGGGTGATGATATAAGGATGGGGCTAGAAAGAACTATTAGTTATCTAGTCGTTCTCGTTTCGTCCAGCTTTTTAGGCACAGTTTGGTGGAATGGGTATGTTAGCATTACAGGCTTTTACGACTTTGAACACAAATAAATTTATGAAATTCTTCGTATCGGGATTCTAGTCCATGAACTCCGCGTGTGAACAGGACAAACGCTGAACCGCTTAATGCATAATTCATAAATTATTAGTAAACTTTAAAAAGATTGGCATATTTTTAATTTTGTTCGAACCATTTAACAACTAGTCTACCAACGAGTGTTGAATCAAGACGTGTTTTTTTCTGCAAGACAACTCTACACGAAATAAAATATCTAAACCAAAAGATGAAAGTTTTAGTAGTATTTATATTTCATTTTTGAGGAGCATACTTCAATAAGAAAAATATTTACTTAACAACCATAAATATTTACCAATAATTAATAAATATCAACTATTAATATGATTAGTTTCATCTTCCATTTGTTAATAATCACATGTGGTTTTATAAGAATAAAGATTTATTTTTACTACCACGAAATTGCCGGTAATATAAAAGCGACGGTTAATTACAATCCTTTGTTAATATGCTTTCATTGTGCTTAAAATCTGATCCATTTAATATTTTATTGATATAAACAAAATATTCCTACGAAATTTAATATATGCTGGTAAAGACCGATTTAATACGAGAAACGTCATTTTCTTCTAAGTCATTTCATATAACTCGAAACGAAATAAACGGCGTTACATACATTTTGAACAGCAACGAAATCAAAATCAAGCCACCAAATTAAAAAGGGCCAACTTTGAAGAATTTATATTGGAGTGGGTTCGGTCATACAATCGTTGCGTTAGCCTGTATTAAATAACGGTTTAAAAATAGTACATCTTAATTTAGATATCAGTGCATAGAGCAATTTGATGATAATCACGCCTCATTTAATATTTACTGTTGGAATAGCAAATGGACAATACGGAGAAAATGATAAAACTCTAAAACATGTTATTTGATTTAATTACAATGTATATTGTATTTAAAATTCTATTACTTTTATTTCATTGATTACGGTAAAAAGCCCTGATATTTTCGATTCATTCACTATGTATCTACTAGTGTGCATGAAGATTTCTCAAGAACAATATAAATATTTATAAAGATAAAACGCGTTTTTTGTACTAACTCTCCAATTTTATACCATGAACGAGACGTGCTTCGTTCATCACGAGCATTTTCAACTGATAAAAATAAATGAAAATATAGTTAAGCATATAATTTTGTCTAGTTGAAACGTTATAACTGTAAATAGTGTTGTACTAACACAATATTGATTGAATTCAAAGTGTATTTTGCGTTCTTTTCAAATATGTGAGAGAATAGCAAATAATAAAGTCCGCCGCTACTCGAGGGGAAGGTGGAGAGCGTCAACACACTTCGACAGCCCCGAGTCCGGCGTGGGGACAAAGGATAATTCACAGCTTCCTTCGTCTTCCATTAAAACCCGGTCGTATTCAGTATACTTTCTCGTTAATTGCAGTTAGTTTATACTCATAAATTTCTCGAAGACAGCCGCGGGGCTGTTTCGGCCACTAACCGCCAAGCCCCTAGGCCGAGGGATAAGTGCCTCTTTTTCTAAGCATCGCTCGCTTTTTGTTTAATTCTGACGGTAAACAAATAACGGTAACCAAACAAACTATTTTTGAATGCCTTAGGAGAGATATTACATATTAAATTTGCATGAAAAGGAAGAGTCTGCGGATTGGTTTTGAAGACCCCTATCCGCCCCATAAGTACGGGGTGGTGTCATATGTTTATTAAATAGAACAATATGGGCACAATTTCATAATAATATATGACGCCTTAACGTTAAGTAACTGTTCGTTTTCAACAGATGATCATATTATAAAACTATGGAATAAGAACTACCAAACTGTGTTCCAACTTTCAGCAAATATTTACGTTTAATAATACCATAAAAGTGATTAAAAATATTTAAAATTTCTGCATTCGAAAAGTGAACGTTACTTCATAAACATATTTTTTATATAATAACTAAGCCAGGGACTGGACAAATATAATATTAATTATGTTTATCGTATTCTTTTGACACAAACTTAATTATGATAAGTATTTTCTCATAGATGATACAGATTCTGACCGTGTCCTTTCGATGATATTCATCTAATTTCACACCTTGGCACAATTCTCACAGTGATCGATATAATTAGTTATTTATTTAAATAAAATGTACAGTAAATATCGAAGTTCCCTGTTTTAATTACTTTTTTTATCGATTAATAATAATAAAACTGTGAATTTTAACAAAAATACAATGCCAAATTATGATTTAATCTACCGATCACTAATTGGAAATTATTTATTTCACGGTTAATCCTTGATTCATTTTTTTTAAATTAAGTCAATTGGTAACACAAAAAAATACGTATTTTATATTTACAGTCTTTGCAATGCGACAATTGGCAAATAAATTGACTGATTAATTTCCGATAGAATCTGCAATAAAACTCAGAAAATGATATTCGTTTGAACTTCCTTAGGTCAACGCGAAATATGTCTTCATTCGAAGCAATACTAATATAATCACGGTGGCATAAGCATTGGCAGGCTGTGTTAAAATTTTGTTAACAGAAACAATTCTTGTTCACAAACCGTCACACAATCATTCGAAACATAGAATTTGACATTCCCAATAATTGTCGGCGTCCGTGGAGCAGTTGGTAGCGTTGCTGGCTACGGTTACGGATGTCTCGGTTTCAATTCCCGGTGCGAACGGGTTTCATAGATTGATTTTTCAATCGATTTATGGATTTCTGTTCGTAGTCTGAGTCCTCCCTCCCACGAAGCGAAAGCGATTAGCTAACCACTAGTCCTGTCCTTGCCCTATCCTTCTATCCCTTCGAAAAAAAAGAGAGGTTGAGCAACTGAGTAACAAGCAGTTCTCGTAGAGAAATTCTGTTAAGATATCTCCATTAGGAGATCATATGCTCCACATTGGGAGCGGACATGGAAAAAAAATAATAACACAATTTTCATTTTTTATTCGTATAACCCGAAAGAAATATTGCATTTATCTTCGACCATTCAAACTGTTAAATGTAAGTATTTCTAAGAGAATGACAATTGATAGTTTGTATTGTAAAAATACAAATAGATGAATAGACAAAATCTGTCCTAATGCTACCAAAAAAATTGAGACGTTCAAATAACTGTTGTCAGATAACACCAGCTGTTTGAATAGTACCTAATATAGAAGGCGGTTTATAAAAAACGGTACATATTTTATAATTAAATTATCTTACATAAATATAAATCTATCAATCATGAATCACGAAACACTTAATCAATCGGATTTAATTAAATCGTTAAATAATTAATACTATCCGAAACTACAGTAATTGGGTAGCTGGTTATTGTTAGAATATTCAACGTTTAAGGACCTCTGCATTTTTATGTGTAGTGGGTAACGAATTAATTAATGTCATAATTTTTAACATCTTATCAAGAAAAAATAAAATAGTGTTCGGGAAAACCAGACTTACAATTAAAAATCGGCGTTTTTTTAAACATTTATTTATTATTTTAGATTATTAGGCTTCGGCGATATAAATGACAGCGATAATGGGTTTACGTGCAGTGATTTGCTGCTGTTAATGTATATTTTAATATTCATGCAATCTACGTATGTACGCAAAATATAAAAAATCTATTACAACAAGGTCAATAAATTTTAAATTAATATATATATGGTGCTAACTCCAAAAAAGGTTTTTAATTTATGATTCATAACTGGCACCTAAAAAGTTAGGAGGTTTTCTAAATTTCCCGATAGACGCACACTCAGAACTCAGAACCCATAAGAATACCATAGTGTGTTTGTTTACACACGTATTTTTGTTTTATTATTGCTTCCAATACTATTGGTGATAGGAAGTTATCAAACACGATTTTAGATTATAATGAGTAGTACATATCCCTCTTACATAACCTCAGATCTCCTTTTTTCACTTACAAATGGTTATCTGTTAAACGAAGCTAGCATAATATTTTTTGTTACTTTAAATGTGTAATCATTAGAATACAAAATATTCGTAATTAATCTTTTTATAATGTAGGCAATAATAACATGGTGTTTAAATATTAACGAAACTATGATAAATCGGTGATCTAACTTTTACGGGTCTAACGTAATCATAGTCCGTGGCGCAGTGGTCAACATCGTTGGCTTCGGTTGTGGATTGAATCAATCGATTTATTTATTTCTGTTCGGTGGCATGGATGTTTGTGTTGTCTAGAATTTCCTCCCATCCATCTGGTCCTAAAAGCGTAGCGTAGAGAGAGCGATTACATAACCACTAGCCCTGCCCCAACCCTGTCCTTATATCGCGAATCTCTTCGAAAAAGAAATGTTGAGCAATTGAAATAGTTCTCGCAGAAAAACTTCTGTTCAGATATCTCCATTAAAAGTCTATATGATCCAAATTTGGAGCGGGCAAATGGTTAAATAAATTTAATCATAGATATTTGAAATTTAAAGTATATTCGGAGTTATATGAAAGAACAAATTTTTTTGTTGAGTTTTCTCAGTGGGATTAAACCATTTTATTTTAATCTTGATCATAAAAAGTAGTAATCGAAATCCTTAAAGATATGGCACATTTCTACAGTTATGGTAAAGAAAAATATAGCAAAACCTGACCAATAAAAGACATAAAGCTGTCAAATGTTAAAAAAAAACAAATGAACATCGATTGTGATTCAAAACCGTTCTATTCGATCGAAAACCGGACAGCTAGAAATTCAAAAATTAAATTAGATCTTCGTGTTTTTTATCATTTCGGGAATGTTACACTAATGGATTAGACATAGAAAGATTTGCTTTTGAATTATAATGACTCTGCATAACTGCTATGCTGATTTATTTAATAACGTCGAGAGTGAGGCAGTTATTGAATTTTTATACTCACTAAAAACGTTATGTTACGTTATGACATCCGGCGGGTGATAGCAAAGATACAAGTTCATACCTTGGCCCAATTATTATAACTGAAACTGGTTTATTTGGATACGCCACTGCACTCATTATAAACGGCATTAATAATGATTTATTCTCTTCGATGTATTCGGCGTTTACTTTGCGATAATCCGTTTATTTTTTTCTAGCATAAAAGAATCGTATTGATTTATTGTTTTACTATAAATTTCATCACTATATGAATATTTCAAATCGTTAACCACTTTTTATGTAGGTCTTCTATGACTAATTAAAAAAATAAGTATGTTTATATTAACAGATTTATCAAAATTAAAAACTCTTAACTTATTATAATATAATAAGTTGGAAAAAAATTGTTTTTTTGGCCAGCATTTATTGGGTCAGTAACTATTTCAATTTTTGGTGTTTAACACTTTCCACTCTTATGAGATTTCCTCAATACTAATAGTCTACTCTGGGGTCCAGATTTTACTCATGTTTTCAGAAAACGGAATGAGTTTTTGCACAAATGAAGCAGATATTTTTGGGACAACCTGCGTAGTTTCAATGGTGACCATAATATCAAGTTGCTTATTTGGGAAACTTGTTTTCTAATAAATAATTAAATTCAATTAATTGAAACCAAAATAATCACTGAGCTGTACTAAATTGTGAGTTTTACACTATTTTTATTATTTAAGGGGTAATTATAGAATATTTAAGATAAAAAATAATAAATGGTCAGTAACTAATCGAAATGCTCAATATAGACTTGGTCAGTTAATAAAATAAAAGGTCAGTTATTTAATTAAACGGTTTTTTAATTAAACCTTACCTAACCTTTATTTATTTATTTGGCAATTATTTACTGACTAAATATAAATATTAACTGACCACTTATTATTTCTTACTGATCATTTATCGAATTAATTACTGAAGAAATAATTAGTTGTTTTTTTGTATTGTTTATACAGCGCGATATGATTTCGATAGGTATTTATTACTACGAATCATAAAATTGTGTATTGAAAATACGAATTCAACTCTTTACAATATTGTTATCTAAGTATTTTCTTCATCTAAAGATAGCATCTTGCTGAAATAGCTATAAAAGAATAAGCTTTTGACACACCCTGGTTTGTGTTAAGTATAAGTGTCATTAATGTCCAGAACTGAAATCACCCAGCGGCAACAGCAATATTTCGCAGAATAGGCTCTTTCTTGTTGCCAGGCGTTCAATAGCCGCTGACTACGTCCGCTGGACGAGTTCATTTTTACGGAAAGGGGTAGCTCCGACTTTTCAGGGAGTTTTTTTTAATTATTTGTAGACAGTGGATTACGATCCGCCGAGCCGGGCGAGTTGCGGCGGAGGTAACGATGGGAGTTGTTTGTGTTTTGATTTGCGTTGGACTTAATTTAAAATCGTTTGTCGTGCCATTTGTATTATAACTTAAAGTAAATTCAGTTGCTAAGTAAATGTAAATGTAGAATCAATTTTATGTGTTAGGATTTATATATTTGTGTAATGTAAACCACTGCAACTTGAATGGAAAATAAATAAGTTTAGAACCGGATTTGAAATGGTGTTTGTCTGAGATCAGCCCTTCCAGGAGTCCGGATAACCAGCCGCTCGCCTCTCTTCGATCCGGGGTCTTCTCACTTTATATCTGTAACACAGGACACACGCACGTAATCTCTCTCTGCTGCGTATCGTTGCCATTAAGTGTATTGAACGATTTCTGACAATTAGCACTGCCTTCTGGTAATATTTTCAAGTAATGGTCTAAAAAGAGTTTGAAAACAAAATACACTGTTTTTATGACGTGTGCGAAATTCGTTTTCAATCGATTATAAAAAAAATTACTCTCATTATTAACAATCAATATAGCTTTGCCCTTGAATTGAAAATTTATGTCGATTTTCACTTATATAACGTTAACAAATTGCGAAATATAATTTAGACCATAAATAATGTTATTATATCATTAAACCGCAATGCTTGGGGAAAACCGAAACGTTCGGAGCTATATTAAAAATAAATTAACTAAATTCTTAGAGATTTATATTCGCTAATAAATACCGGAATGAAAAAACGACTGAATTAACTCCGCTCGATGATTAAAATGAAAACAATGCAATTGATGGGTATTCCAAATTCGCTTTACTATTTGTTACATCGGAATTTCGATAAATACTTAATGAATTATGTGACTAGTAATTAAGTATTAATTTTTTTCAAATCTTTTTGTGTTGTTGAAATAAATGACTGCTAAGGTTAATCAATGTACGTCTAAGTTATGGCTATTTCATGAAAAAACCACTTTACACCGAGCTCACTCTTCTTGGTAGGTAAAAATAGCATATTTTAGTATTTACGAAAGTGGAGTGCCTAAAAATAGTCGTGTTCTCGTATTACTGATAGAAAATTAAAAAATATTAGAAGTCATGGTTAAATTAAATCAGCGCCGAAATCGTAGCAAATTAAACCTGCGATATCGACGGATCTGTCAAAAAAACCGGCATTGAATATAATCAAGTGTAGATTAATAGGATTATCTAGCAAAATTAAAGTCTTTTTTTAGTATAAAGAATCATAATATCGAATCCGTAGTGCAGTGGTAAACGTCGCTGTCTTCCGCTACAGATCTCACGGGCTCGAATCACAGTAGAGAGAGTTTCATAAATTTATTTTTAAATTAAAAATTAAAATAAAATATCTTTTGTGACAGCTGACAGCCAATGCGTCAAATATTTTGAAAATTGGAAAATCATACAAGATAAGCTCGATGAGAAGTCAATTATGTCCAAGATCACAAATTTAAATTGAAAAAATCTAAATTGAAATTGACCTTGCTGGGACTTGACCAACACCCACCTGATCACTAGAGCAACACTTTTACCACCAGACCACAGAGGCCGACGGAGACATTTATGGATCTCTTGTTCGAAGGCATGAATGTTTGTGATGTCTAAAATTCCCTCCCATCAATCCGACCTTAAAAATAAGGGGCGTAGCGAGAGTGCTAAGCTAATCACTAATCTAATCTCTACTCTCGTCGAAGACGCAAAAGAAGTTGAACTGTGTTACAATCAGTTCTCGTAGAAAAAACTTCTTTTGAGATAGATCATTATAAGGCAATATGGTCCACATTACGAGCGGGCATGGTTAAAAATCACAATAATTTTCAATAGCTGGAATTGAATCAATATTTATAATTTCATTACCCGTTTGTGAACCTTCTCGGGAAGAAGCATGGAATGGTTGAAATGAGTTATGGATGAAATACAATCAAAAAATATCTTGTTTATTAAAAAGGACTGAATGTTTGTAAACTTGCGAAAATTCAAAAAAAGAAAAGAAATACATTAAATAGCTTATGTGGCTTACGGCATCGCGAGAGGATGTATCATCTTTGAGCCTTGGCTTTGGATATGTTTAATGCCTTCATTAAATCTACTATACACTGCAGTTAGTATACAATAAATACGTGGCTTCTGAACATCTCAATTTTTTACTTGTTAACCTCAAGAATAGACAATATTTTACGACCAGTTAAGTATGTCAATCGGCTCATTTTTGGTTTCCATGCCATAGTCTAAGGGCCACAGTTTTACGTAATACATCTATTAAGGAATGTAAATATACCATATGAAGAAAGAGATTTTTTAGATGTATCTTGTTTTAATAAAAAACAATTTTAAACAAATAAAAAAATGTTGAATCCTTGGTGGGAATTTGATGAAAATTTCCATGATCTATGTTAAAAAATTGATATTATTTTAAACGAATGTTTTTTATGATTTATATAAAGCATATGGGTGTATTGGTTTTCTTTACAAGTATGAGTAAGCATCGTGTGAGGTGAATTTGCAAATTGATTCATCTCGAATGAGCATGATGTAACATTGATTCTTTTAAAAAGCTAGGCTCAAATCCGTTCTCTGGATTATTAAAAAATATTAACAAATATTTTTTTCCATCGTTTTATACAAATTGATCACTATATTTTATTATTTATGATAGATTATTGTTACTTATAAATAAAGTAAAAAACATATTTAGTCAAAAAAAGACATACAAAAATGTAGTCTAGTAGCAACACCAAGTATATTATCCTATATTGAGTTTCTAAATGAAATAACGCAGGAAAAACTTACACAATCGAGAAATTGCACATGGGAAGACTTTCGTGTCACAAATTAAATGTCTTTTTTTCACCATGTTCGCTCCCACCGTGGAGCATATGACATCCTAATATAAATATGTACATCAACAGAAGTTTCCTACAACTGCCTGTTATTCAGTTGCCCAACCTCTATTTTTTTTTTGAATGGGTGTAAGAGTAGGGATATAAGAATAGGGCTAAGACAGGACTAATGGTTATCTAATCGCTCTCGCTACGCCTCATTTTTTAGGATTGGATGGATGTGACGGAGTTTTAGACATCATGGACATTCATGACTAGGAACAGATATCCATAATTCGATTGAGAAATCAATTTATGAAACTGTTCGTACCGCGACTTGAACCTGAGACATCCGTAACCGTAGCCAACGACGATGACCGCTTAGGCGACATAAAATTAAGTAATACATATCTTTTGTTGGCTATATTAAGAACCAAATTTGCTTTTATTTAAAACTCTCCGTTAATTTTAAGAATTTGAAAAAATATGTATTTTACAAAAAAAGTAGTTTGGTACACTTTCTTGTAATTAAACAAATTTCCACTTTAAGACTAGAGAAAAATAGAAAGAGGGCGTTGAATTGAAATTGAAATTTATTCTTAATAATGTTGACAAAAAGATAAATATGAATATACTGGGATCTAATTTTTATAATGCCTAAATAGAAGAAATTCAACTTATGAAATGCAAGTCTTTCCATGTGTTTGTTCCTTTTGTAGTTTATCTCATGTAATTTTTCCGTCTGTAATTTCATCATGTTACCTCTATAATGATTATCAGCTGCTTTCCTGTGTGATCACTATGTTTCCACAAGCTTAAAATTTTCTGTATTTAAATAAAATTCAATTTTCCTAGATTCGGGACTAGTTGTTCGCGTCTCGCCTCACAAACACATGCACGTTTACTATAAGCGAGAAGAAAAAGCGTGCGCGCGAAAAAAAATGACCCGGTTTTAGTATTGCAGTTTGGCGAGCGCGCTCGAAAAAAATCGACTCGCAAATTGATCTCGTTTTTTTAATGGCGCACCTCAGCCTCTTCGTCAAAGGAAAAGGAAAGGAGATGATAGTAAATTTTCAAAGGGTAATCATATCAAAGCTTTTTTGCCGACTAATATAGTTGTACTATATAGCACCAAATACATGCATAAATCTGTCTGTCTGTTACAAGAACTCCTCCCAAACGGTGAGCAATAGCGACATAAAATTTGCACATGTCATTCTGGCTGCTATTTCTAGGTCAACTGTGCAATTTTTTACTTGTAAGATGATTATTAATTGATTTACCATATTTTGCGGGTAACATTAGCTACGGTCCACGATGATATTTTCAACTTTAGTAGCTCCCTCTTTGCAGGCATAATAAATGCTAGTAATACGATAAATTTAATACTTTCAATACTAAATGAAGTAAATTTGTGGCCACAAATAAATTATACCTATTGCCGTGGGTTAGTGATAAAATCCAGTGCTTTCCTAACTTTTTCATCCCACGGCACCCCTCGTTGAAAATAAATTATTTTAGTAATTAAAAGTTTTTTTAACCATGCCCGCTCCTAATGTGGAACATATGGAGTCTTGATATAGTTTATCTCAATGGAAGCTATTTTACGAGAACAGTTACTTAGTCGCGTAACCTCTGTTTTCGGAAAGAGTGAGAAAAAATAAGTTTTTAAGAACGAATGGGTGTGAGACAGACATCCATGCCCTCGAACAAAGATTTATAAAGCGATTGAAATATCAATTTATGAAAATGTATGTACGGGGATTTGAGCTCGTTGACACTGACGGTGGAGGCAACCGAATAGGATCAACGCGTTGACCACGTAGCTACTGTCCTCATCATTAAGCAAATCGGGAAAAGTATCAACGCAAAATTATACCGAGTCAATGATCCCAACCGTCGAACGATTCCCAAATTTAAATATGAATTCCGTCTGGAAAAGAAATCCGTAAATAATATTAATAAAGCTATTATCACGTCTGTTCAATTCAACAGCAATAATTCCAACGCAATTCGAAGAGTTACTCATTGATATGTCCCAAAATAGCTCAACGCAGATAGTGATGCAAGGTGTTTGAATGCGCTCATGCGCCTCGGGGTGTCACCTTTTATCTATCGGCTTGTTTCACCCATTCAATTTTAATAATAATATAATGAAGCCAGAAAAAAAAAATGGTTAACCGAATCACTATTCATGTCAATGTGTCGCAACCGTTTCAAAGTTTAGTGACATTGAAACTTCACATGGGATTATTAATTTATTTATAACACAACTTCACTGACAGCCTGTTCTAACTGATTTGTATCTGCCCGCGTATGAATAGTTTCGACGCTATATTCAAGTTATATTTATATAATATATCTTTATTTGTAAATTATAATTGACTGTTTTGTTCGATTATAAATGATTTTGGCGATTGCATCGGAAAAATAAAAAAAAATTACAACACGCAGCAGCAAGAAAAAAATGATAAATACAATGAGAGCGTAGGTCATAAGTCACTTGTGTCGTTTTAACGGTGTACAACTAGACGAAGCCCTTACAATATTTTTTGTGTATTTTGGCGCCATCGTTGCACACATCTCCACATGATTCCCAACATATATTGTGTATATTCATTGAACAATTGATACTGTTTATGAGCTTACAAGTGATACGTGTTTGTAAACTTTGGCATACAAGTAAATCTTCAATACTTGTGTCAAAACCATCTGTATATTTTTTAAGCCATGCCCACTTCCAATGTGTATTATATGGATTCCTAATGGAAGTTATTTCAACCATATTTTTCTAAGATAACTGCGTGTGACTCAGTTGCTCAATTTCTCTTTTTTCAAAGAGTGTGGGGATAGTTAGGGATAGGGTAAGATGTAGCGGTAAAATAATCTCTCCGGTTACGCCCTATTTTTTAGAATCGGATGAATGGGAGAGAATTTTAGACACATTTATATTTATTATCAACTAATTAAACTGTCTTTACTAGTGTGTGAGCACATGAACGCCGTAACCGAAGCTAACGACGTTTCAAATGAGTATATTTTCGCGTAACTGCGTTTGGGAAGAGCTGATGTAATGTAATATGTTGGGCTTATACATTTTTAGGATAGCTTGGTAGATTTATATACCACTCTACATCGATTTAATCGCTGGATAAGATTTTAAATAAAATTATGCTCAGAGTGTAATATACAAAGCTTGTATGAGTTAATTTATTATTATCTGCTTTTACATAGGATACGAGTATATTTAAATACTTCTGCATACATAGAGGCCAATCGTTTGCAAATTTGTTTGTATGTCCTTAAATTACTTCAGGATTTAATTAAAATCTTGTATTAATTACGTTAGCTTTAATTCAATAATCGAGCGTGTCATACTGTGCGTAAATAATTTATTAAAATATTACATTGCATGACAACAAAAATGTTAAATAATTTACCTCCATCTAAAATGATTTCTCGAACACCTTGTCATAGGTGAGAGAGACTCCAACATGTCTGGTGTATATTTCCAATTCGAAACCGGTTACAACTGGCTCTAAATTAATTTACTGATTCAAAATGTATATTCAAGGCTAACTATGGCTACTCGATAGCCTAATTCGCATACTGCTAACTAATCGTACTCTAATCTCTTAAAAATTGTATGAATCGTGAATCAAATGTATTAAATTTATTGCTAGCACATTATTATAGAATCATTTTAGATTTCTGATAATCGTATAACGGTTTTTGATTCGAAGATTACAAAATAAATACGTTTTTCTCTTTTTTTTCTTCTGATTAAACTAAACCTGATCGTCAAAATATTAATAATAAATAATAAAAATAAATGAATATGCCCTTTTCATCTTAGTTTGAAATGTATTTAAACCAATATTGAGCCTGTGTACATAAAAAATGAATATATTCATGAATTTAATCACGAGATAATTGTAGATCGAAAGGTTTATTTCTATATTTCGGTTTCATTTTGCAAGTATGGTTAACAAAAAAATCTACTAATAATTTTCCTAAATTATTGTGTGATTTTTTTATACCAGGGATTCTAAACCGGTGTGCTATTTGGGAGTTCCAGTGGGGAGGATAAAATCATTAATACAGGAATGCATAAATGATTTTCGATACGATTTACATTTATGAACATTATCTGGATTGCACCTTTTTGAGTTAGAAAGACTGTCTTAGGAAAGAGGAAATTATATTCCGGCCAATGGTGAAAGGGGGTGGACCAAAAAAATTTGGAAGCTGTTCCTAAACACTTATTGAAAGATAAACAGTATGCTTTCATAACCTTATGTTTCATTCGTTAACCATTCTTTAAAGTTAATTCAGTATAATTTATATTAGAGAAGAAATTCCGTCACAATTTCATTTATGTTCCATATTGACTTAAAAAATATTGCTTAATGCACTTACTGCCGATATAATATAGCTACTGATTTCTTTTTTTTCGAGGTGGAATCACGAGTGAATTATGTTTTTAAATGAAACGGTAGATGTATGTGATCGATGTTTTTATATTAAACTCCTCATAAATACAAATGACAAAATCATTTTCTCTGATAAACTTTTTGATAAAGCGATTATTGAATGCAAACTTTGACTAATGAAAAATTTGAAATTGGAATACGCATTGGAATAGACAATAATTGAAACAACAAAAAAACGTAAATGGCAATCATACTAAACTCAATACACATAAAATGAACAGCTGCGAATTGATTCGAAACTGTTTTTTGAAAATGGAACGAAGTGGTGCAAATCTAAGAAAATTTAACTAAATATAAATTGTTACGGCATGTTCGATCGGCGAGTCAAACCGATGAATGGTTATAATCGTAACACAATGTCAAGGTCGCGGTGAAAGTTTCAGCGGCGTGGAGTTATTCAATGAAAGGTCGCACCGCATCGCCGTTCAATATTGCGCAACGTTCAATATTGTGTACTATTATTATTAGGCAGATACTGTTAGTTAACTGTTCAACCGATTAAATAGAATCACTGAAGCGAGATGTCACTGCTATTGCAGGCAGTGGCATCAATACGCTGTAAAAGGCACACGTGTTAACTTCTAATGGACCCATTACTTGAATAAAGTAGCCCCGAAATTAATTTCCGGTAATACATGTCTATTGAAGCGATTGTAGAGCATTTGACAGTCATTTAGAATATTGAGGGTGCGAAACGTTGTACCAACTTCATTAATGGTATTGTCCACTATTCTGGCTAATGTGACACAATACTGATTTTTTAAATAAATTAAATACATCTTTGGTATTTTGTTCAATTGATGTAACCCTCAAAAGATGCGAAAATGAATTAATGATTTGATCTCATTTTGAAGACGACAGAGCAGGTCTCGGCCAAACGATGTAAATTAGAAAAATAAATTGACCACTTTTTGAAAGAGAAACATCATTTTACATTGGTTTTAGGATTAAAAAATCTGACCTGTCCACTTGATGTAAGCCACCATTATATCGACAATCCCTACGTATAATCCCGTATCTGCAAACAAGAGAATTTACAACAGTCCATTTCAATGATTCATAATGCAACTCGCCATATAGTGTTTTCGATAAAATCAGTAATTACTCTCTACTGAACAATTTCAATTTTGAGAGTTACATCAACTGTCCAAAACACCGTCGATATCATGTATACCGAAATTGTAATCCATAATCGTGTAATGGATATAACGATTATAAATAATTTAAGATATTAACTAATATTGTACATTTGCATGCTTTTCGTCAGTTCGATTTCATCGTGTACTCAAATGATCGAAACTGTCGAAATGCGAATCCCGGCTTGTTAGTGACGAAATGGATAAAAATGTCCACAATTTGAATGATTCAAATTTAATTGACGATAGATATATGAAATACAATCGATATACATACCAGAGATATATTATATTTGTACAAATGAGTTGCCTCAAAGAATTCATTCGCTCAAAAATTGCAACCCTGGAAAGAATATTTTTGAATAATGTCAGAACTTATTTGTTTTCGAACGTTTGATAATATAATAAGTTTGTGTGCAGCTGGCATTTTGACGCTAAGCGAGTTGTCATTTACAAATCATACTCAACAGGTATATGTGAATAAAAATATCATACATACCTGCACACCTGGAAACTTAATATATTTTACTCGTAAGTACATTCAGTCGCCAGCAGTGCGATCAATTTTTCATTTGAAGGCATGCAATTAAACCCCCCGGCTACATAACTTAACTCTGCCTAAATGAACATTTGCAAAGATTCTACAAGTGCAATAAAATAGTTTTGTTACTCTTGAAATGAAATGAAATGTAACGAAAGGATTATAATTATAATTCGTAATACTATAAGCAATACTATAATATACGTACTTAGTACATTTGTTTCGGCCACTGATTTTCATATTCTCATATGTCCTACTTTGTTTGTCAAAAAGTCTATTAGCTTTCGTATTAGCTTTATTACAATACCGTACACTTATCCAAAACAAGAATTCTTAAGACAATATTTAATTAAACAACTGCATTCAACAATGCATTTTAATGTTCTGTATTCTCAAGGGGTTTTTATTAAAACCGATGGAGTCTTTAGCTGAGAATCTTTTTTACCAGGCATCATGTTACTTGTCACAATTTGAAAAAATGTGTAAGATACATGTATTGATGTTCATTTTAATTTTTATCATGTCGCGGACCACAGTTTATTGTTTGTGGTCATCGAAGCTCAATCCGTTACTCCTGGATATATATATACAAGCATTATTACAAAATATCCGTTCCACTTTTTAATCGGCGCACAAGCCGAATACGAATTATTATTGATCTCCGATCGACGGACACAATAACATGATATGTGATAATGCTATTTGCCACATGTGTCGTGTGTTATAAAAGGTTGTCGAAATCCAAAAAGAAGTTATTTAAACTATGCCTTTTGACTTAACACATGTTTGACACAGGATTTATCAAACTTTTTAAAATCTGTCATTTTGTTATGTTAATATTTGGAAAGACCGATGGTTTACTGATTACCACTCATCAACACACGATGTTTTGAACCCATTGCAGGCTTCATTCACACGGAAAACATGTACGTCGAGACTATTACACACGTAACACCGAGCGGTAGGCAAACAATTTTTTGATTATATTTTTTCAGGTAAAATTAGCTACTTTGCCCTCTTCCACCCGCCACTGCTTTTCCATTCGTTAATTTTATAAGGCAGTATCCAGTGGCGTAACAAACGTAAAGCGTATCTACACCCCTTAATTGGGAGTGTCTTTGAAGCAAGTGCCCAAGACTTAGTGGCGTGCACAATGTGTTCATCATCCTACTTTATTGCACCACATTTACATGTTGGCCTATCCACTAACCGGCCAAGCTCAAAGTACTTGATTTTTATGATCTTCGCTTGGGGAAAATTAGCTATAAGTTCTGTGTTGAGTGTACTTAAATTTTTGTCATGTTGATAAGAAACTCAATGAACGTGTTCAAATAATACAAATTTTAACAGCTGCTAAGAACATGTTTCAAACAAAGTTTAATTGCCTGTGAGTGGTGCGTCCAGCTGAAGAAATTACCTATACGACTCATACAACAGCAATATACAAGCTATGTTATTTGATCTGTCGTAAACTGTCTTTTTGCGATAACCATTGCTACTGAACTTATGTGAAAAGACTTTTTTCCAAGTGGAATTATGTAGATAGTTATTTTGATATCGTTTCATTATAAATATAATATATTCATACAGGGTAAAGTTACTATGTTTAAAGTTCCCACATAGGTCAAGCGCGTCCACAGCAAAAGCAGTGATTATAACTCTATCATATTAGTGTTAATATCCACTTACGTGGATAAATATGTATATTATAGCATAACCCGTTCGCACGCTACATCATTTAAAAAATGCATGCTTGTGCGTATTTAGAATTCTAGGCCATGTATTTTCTGTAGCTTATGTCCATAATACATATACCTATAATAATATATAGTGCATTGGGCAGAAAGCCCAGAGCCGTAATGGTAAATAGAAAATTGTGTGTGTCTCGACTTGATAATCGTGAAACAAATTTGGATTAAGCATTGTAAGTGATGGTAGTTTTAATTATTCAATATTTAAATTTATAGTAGATTTACAGATTCCCATAGCACATTACTCTGTGAACACGGATTTTACATAACTCACCTTAATTACCTTTGACAACTGTCATATTATAGCACGATTTTTTCCATTACTCTTTTTTGGTTGAAAAACGATTTCGTGAGTAGACGGATGATTTTATTTCTCATTATTTTTTTTTTTGACTTGATATGTTTTACTGAAATTGAAAGTACATTTATCTATTTTTTTTATGCGTTTAATTTATATCATAGAACGCGTATGTGATTACAACACTGTGGCTATGTAACACTGTCCTGATTATTTTTACTTCTAGGTTTGGCTGAGCACAGTTTTGGTATAGCACGGTATGAATTCTCCAGCGATATTGTACCATAGCTGCAGTGGACACAGCCGCAATTAATACCGCAATAATATAAAAAGATATATGAAGGATACACAAAAAATATTACGTTCGGCGTAAAGGTGTTACTGCCTAGGCTCTATTAGTGTCAGGTTTCTAATTAATTTTAGAATATGACCGCAGAGTTTTCTATTCATATCACCATTTAAAAGGCTACTCTCGCTTACCACATTCAGTAGTAGGGATTCCAACTATTCGTCATTATCAACTATTCGAATATTGAATAGTAAAACTTAAACTTTTCGAATGTATTTGGATATGTATAAAAATACTATTAAGAATTCGATTTGAATAATTAATAACATAATGTTATATAAATACACATTCTAATACCGTTCCATTGTATTACAATATTTTAAATTTTCAACTGCGTCGGACTACTATAACGGTATTTCTTCAATTATTACCGAAATGACTGCATGTTTGAAGGGTTTTTAGCCCCGGAGTCATTCGTCAAACTCAAGTATTATGATAAGATATTAAAAGCCCCCTAGTTGGGTGAAGGCAAAAATAACCACTATAGTATTTACCAACATTACTTGGCCGCCGCCGAATTTCGAACTAGTATTGACAGTTTGGAATAAATTTCTTCAATTGCCATTTTATGCAAAATGAATATCTTGTCTATTTTTAATAAACGTCGCTAAAATATCAGTTTTGGAATTTATTGAAATTTCAGTTTTGGCTGAGTATGGCAACATTCCTAACGTGACGGTGGCACCCTCACTAGTGACCAAGTTAAATTGGTACATTTATACTTGGGGTATTCGTTATTGTTCTTGAAATCTTGAGAAATTGTGATGTGATGTCTTTTCGAGTTTGCAAAACATGTCATTAGAAATTATTACGAATGGTCACCCAAATAATTGAATATCGAATACTTAAAAATGAACCGAATTTATTCGGATATCGAATATTCGAGTTACAATGCACTATGGTGATGTATTTTGCATTCATACTCCTTTCCTTTAGAAGGCATGTTTCCCGCCCATTCGGGATGCTCGAATTGAATGAATTTATTACTGTTATAACGAAAATTATTTTGCTTGCGGATCTGGTCAATCGATGCGATAGATATTGCACGTGCAAAGCGTTACACACACGTCCTAATACATGCGCATGCGCGTAATGTCGACTGCTTTGCGGTTAATTTATTTATTTTTCATTAGCAGAAAAACACCGACATAAACCTACACCCGTTTAATTTTGCCTTTGCATTCTCTTTTGACTTCAAATCACTCGACCTGAGACGATATTATTATACATACGTATATGGAAAACATCATGTATTCTTATTTGAGCACACAAGACGCCTTCACAGCGAGAGCTTTACATTCTGCACAATATTTGAATACACCCCTCGAAAGATATGGACATTTTTAGTGACCTACTTAGAGTTCCTTTCTAATTTCATCGTTTATTTGATGATATTATTATAATTTCTTGTCCTATTTTTATTGGAATTTTTAAATTTGCCTATAAGTCACTTTTAGCTCGTATTTTCTGTATTCAGATTGTAAAATTCTTTCTGTCATCGTAAATTCGTCGCAAGGTGTAAATATAAAAACTATAAAATTCAGTATTTTCGAAATTTGGGACGAGTTTTTTTCAATTTCAGCATTTGGAGGGCGCTGTCTTATCCATCGATATAATGTAATTCCGAAACAAATCGTGTATGCATAGTGAAATACGATTTACAATAGCTTCAATAATACATGAATTTAAAATATAACTATTGGGTACAAAATCAATAAGAAGTACCTATAATTTTGCTTAACAATATTTGAAAATCTCCGGTGATTTTTCATTTGAGTCATAAAGCGTACTGCCTTTTAAATGATATAGATGGCATTGGTCTGTAAAATGTTATAGTGATTATTAGTTAGCACGACATTAAGCGGAGACGCGAACCGGTTTATATTCTCATCTGCCCCAGGCGGTCAAAATGCAGGTGTCATGGCTAAACGTACAAATTGATCAGAATTATGTCATAATACAGATTGACTACAAACAATTTAATAATATGTGATATACTTATTGAACTTGGTTATTAAAATTACATAATTTTTTTATTACGACAAAAATATTATTATATTTTGTCAGTAATGATTTCGGACATATAAGTGTTTTTTTTCTTCTAAAATTTTTTTATCCTTCTTAATTATTTTACTGTGAACGAGTTTGAAAAGCGCAATTTAGATTTACTGTTTAATTTAAATTTAAAATTTACTAACAAAGTTTATTTTTTTAAATACATTTTATTATATCGAGCATTTACTAAAAAAATGAAAGGGGTATGAAGAGGATACTAAAAAATATAAATCACACCTTATCACATCTGTTTTTCCTGTACAAATAAAAAAATATCTTACAGTTAACTTTCTATTTTGGGTATACTAATATGATCTGGGAGGAGCTGAGTAATTGACGGGTGAAATAATAAAAAATACTATCGCTATTAGTATCGTATAATTTTCCATTTTATGAAGTATTTCATTTCATTCGATATATGTGTCGCTACTTTTCATAACCAGCCATATCCAAAATGGATGAACTATAGAAAAACCACTTTATGGTTTCTTCGTGTACACAGTCACAATGTAGGAAGATTATAGAAATTACTTGGTATTTAATAGCATTTGGACCATTTTTTTAAATACAGAAATATTAAAAGCAAGTAGGTCAAAAAAGTGAAAATACCTGAACATGGATTTGGGTGCTTTTGAAAAGCAGCGACACATATACAATACCTTTCGATCAAAAATTTACAGTTACGACACCTTAAAAAAGATTTTATGTAATACTCATTTTTTGAGTTTTTGCAGTTAGCTTCAGCTTTTTACATATTTTATTCTGTTTCTGGAAAATATTCGTATTTATTTACGTTAAGCACATAGTAATTCGATGCGATTATACCATATAAAAATGCTATCCAAGAAAATATATTTTAAAAATTGTAACATATTAAAATCAAATGAACATAGATTTCTGGTTCCCATATTTTATTCTATTCCATCGGTAATTGGGTAGCTAGAATTAAATTAGTCCGTGTTGGTTTTACATATTTTATTTTTAATACGAAGGCAGCTTGATAGTAGATCATCACATGTCATATTATATGTAAAAAGTAATAAAGTTACGATCGTAATTGTATTAAATTATTTTTTAATTCATTTAAGGTAAACTTATCATGTTTTACGCTCACACTGTAGTTTATTGTGAGTGTGTCGGCGACCGCGACCGTTGCATTGCACAAGACTAACTTATGATCCGATACACTCTCGATGACTTACTTGTTCTTGTCTTGGGAACTGTTTCGAATTAATTTTATCGATGACTCATTTCATTTGCTGTAACAGTTCAAACACACTTCAAGAGCAGTTACATGTGCTTCATACACGCTGTATACTTTTACAATAATTATAATATGCAGACGCTCTCAATCGAATCCGCCAGTTGTCGTCCGCCACGCTTAAAAATGATTTAGAGAAATTCTTAATATCATAATATTATCTTTTTTGTAAACGGGTTTCAGAAACAAGCACTTCAATTGGAAATACAATGCTAGACAATTCAGAAGAAACCTGTCTAAGATTATACCTTTTATAAGCAACTCAATTGACGTCGGGTCTAAAGTATATTCATGCAGCAGTGGATTGGTAGCGTTTTTAAATGTATGTCCTCGTAATACAGGTATCTCAGTAAAAGAACTGCTTATTACTGAGTTGCTCAACCTCTCTTTATCGAATAGAGTAGGGGTAGATAGATAGTTCTACGACAAGACTAGTGGTTGGCTAATCGGTCTCAGTACGTCCCGTTTTTAGGATCAGCTGGGTTTAAGGGTTAATGTTAGAATGGGGTTCATGTAAGAATTAGAATCATTGTTAATCTTTGAAATAAATAACCTTGCGATATGGTTAGTCTGAAGATGCTTATTAAAGAGGCTAAACGCGTCACGTTAATGATAAAACCAGTGGAATAACAAAGTTACAGCCGAATCTACAGAACATATAGGGTGGGAGGGAATTTCAAACAACACCAACATCCATCATCTTCAAACAGAAGTCCATAAATCGATTGAAAAATCAATTAATGAAAATGTCCATACTGGAACTTGATCCCGAGACATCCGTTACCGAAGCATACGACGTTTACCACAGCACCAAGGACCTGACTTCGCATAATGATAATACATAAATGAAAAAGGAAGACAATATGTGTATAATCGAATTCAGTAAATTTTGAGAAATATTAATTGTTATGTAGTAAAATTTAAAAATAGCTAAATGTTTAACCGACTGACGTCGAGTAAGGGTCACATTTCCACACCTGACGTAAGAAGGTAAATACATTTACGAAACTAAATCATGGGATTTAATAATTTATCAGGGTAATTATTTAAGGCAAGCGTCTCGCAACTAGTCGTGTGTTTCTCCGTGCCAAATAAATAATTTTGATAAATCACTAAATCGATTTACAGTCAAATCGTCGTGATTAGGTTTATTTTTGTATTCATTAAAAATGCGAGTAAAAAATTGTTTAACGAGAATTATCCAAAAAGAATCACATAGTGAAATATTATGCTAGACCGTATAGGCATATGGAAAATAATAAAATAGATTTATGTCTTTAATTGATTAATAATAACCTACGAATTAACATAGTAAAATAATTCGATTATCCATGTAAATCTAAATTTATATTATAGTCTTCTTTCATGGATCAATTTGTTACGTTCTGCGGTTATGTAATGCAGTCAGGAGTTCTCAGTAAAATATATGAATTGATTATGTTGGTATTGACTTGGTAAAGTCCATTATAATAGAATAAAATATCAAAGTATTTACTTCTACAGCATTTTGTTAGTTACAGTTCTATATTTGAACATAATAGATGGGATTGTGCATGGTTACGGATACTCTCAACTCTTTAAAGTTTATACTCCTTGGAAATAGGGAGTTGCTTGGGTGACATATTAAGTCCATTAACATTAGCATTCACAGAAAAATAACAATCCAACAAGTAATTTGTAAATAAACATTTCCAAAGAAGTCTACTGAGCAAGTTCTGATAAAATCAACTTCAAAACTCACAAAACATTACTCGCATGAACTCACTCACGTCCACGCGGAATATGTCGACATCCAATATTGATTTTACGTATTTAAGTGGATTAATATCTATTGAAATCTAATGGCATATCCACATTCACGACTGGCTCACTGGTTTTAGATTTTATAAAAAAATACATTCAAACAGAAAACGAGAAAGACGAGGTAGGCGAATGCGTATTTGACGTTGCGTGTCTGTATAAGTTAATATTCTTTTTTGAAGATACGTTTTTTTATAGAAATAATATGCTAGTATGGTTTTCTATGCTCTGTTATGTTAAAAACGATTTTTACGAGTTTGTGATCGAATTTTGTTGTAGACAAAATTGTTATGTGTTTTAAATTCGATTTTTTGATGATTCAGTAAGCGAAAATAAAGCTCAGTAGTTGCATATGTATGACCAGTGGCGGCCGGTGACAAGAATATTAGGGAGTGCAAAAAAAGATTCACATATTTATGTAAGAAATCCATCCTCCACATATTGGATTTTGAAAGTACTATTAGACATATACGAAAATATAAATCTGATATTGGCGATATCAACTGTTTCTCTTCACCAGGGTTTCCCAAACCTTCCCTGCGGATTAATTTCGACGGACCACCTTTCTTCTTTTTTTTTGGTAGGTAATATCAATATGAATTTGAGTACGTCTAAATTTGTTGCAGCCCTAGCAGCATATACAACCATTCCAGGTTGTCGCGGATGATAGTTTGGGAAACCTTGTCTGTCTTTAGCCGTGGTATTTCTCAAAATGAATTGATCCTTTTAAATTTTAGAAGTAACACTCACTTTCGACGGAAGTCATCGATATTGTATAAATTATTTGTAATGGCTTAACGATTTAGCTAATTACTACATTTTTTTTTATTCGTGAAGAGTTGAAGTATAGACAGGGCTCCAACGACATCGTAAAAATCTTCTCTGCTGTATAAACCAGTTAGTTCAATTTAAGTTTAAATTCCTCCATGAAATCGTATGTTAAGGTTACCATATTAATGTCTGCAATTGGAATAATTCAGTATTAAGCCGGAAATTGTTCGCATAAGTATTTTTGGGGAAAGTAATTTGTAGAATTCAATATTGAAGAATATAAAAATATTAGAGGAAGGTGTATTACGAAACTGAACCAGATACACAGTTGAATATTATGGAATAGGTAAGGCCAGCCAGGTAAAAAACTCGAAACTATCCTATTTTAAATATTCAATTATATCTACTCGGTATTATACACGATCATAGTTATAATTTTATAAATTGTATTCATCACTCCAAAAGTTATAATTGTAGGTAAATATTATTCTTATTGAAGAGCGTGTAGTTAAAGAATCATATCGAAATTAGATGGCTTACTAAGCTTGTTCCACTGCTCTTTTACATTCTTACAAATGACTGTTACAGGTTTGTAAACTCAAACGTCAAATCGCTTTCGGGCACGTTCGGGAATTTCCGCCAGGGGGATCAGCGCTCAAAAACAGTCCATACAAAATGCAACTGAAGCGTACTTCATACTAGTGCAACGTCACAAATGTGTCAAAATACATAGAACATTTCTGACGTCTAAGGAGTGCAAAAGAATTTATGCTCCTACCGCGTCATCGACCGACTTTCATGCGTATTCTGAATCGACGCAGAATACGTTTGCTAGTCGTGTTTATTGATCATCGTTTCCTGCAATATTTTCCTATGGGAAACACGAGGAAGATTTAAAATTAGTGAATTGGTATAATTATTATATTTGAATATCGTTTATTAATGGAATATTTTGATGGGACTTATTGGAGTGCATTGCACCCTTTGCTCCTTTACAAGAGCCGTCCCTGTGTATGACTATGCATATATGAATAGTAGAGTTTATGGGAGATATAATAATGTTGAACGAGTGCAGTGGGACCTTCAGAAATTACCACGTTAAGTCAGCGTAATTATAGATTTGAGTGTAATTTGAAAATTAATTGTTGCGTCAGGAGATGCGATTAATTACTCTCGACAACGGTTAGCGGTTCAATCATATGTGAAACACGTTGAGATACGACCAACAAATAATATGGTTAAGCTTATAATATCAAAACTATAAAAACAAAATTTCGTACTGCCGTTTCTCACAGCATAACGATTAATTAAGCTCTATCTCGTACTTATCATAAATTTACCAAAAATGTAAATACACATATGTCTGCCCATCATAGATAGAATAACTAGTTACCGTCAAGTTTATTTATTCAAATATCTTTTTCGGCTAAAAACATTCCTAAATATTTTATTGTGCCTTACTTCATTTTATTATTAATGTAATTACGTTCAATTAAAAATCGAGAAATATAAGGTGAATGGCCGAGATTTTAATGTGTTAAAAATATCGTGCAATTGTGTTGAATGTATGTAGATAAATCTATACTTTTTTTCAAACACCAATTAACCAAAGTTGCGCAAGAATATTTTTGTTAAATGAGATAGTGCAGTGAGATCGTGATCGCCGAATCCATATCATCATTGCAAATATGCCACACTAAATTTACTTCAATAATGGTTATCAATTAAATATCCGAAATATGCAATTACACTTTCTTAAATATATTATACTGAGATCATGGGTATAAATAAAAAGAACAAATTTGTAACTAAGAAAGAGACAATCGACACTCCCTACGTATAATCACGTAAGTGCCAGATTTGTGATTAATATATCTTTTGTATATGGTTATAGACATAAAAAAAAGGAATAACTAGATTAAAAACAGTTGCACTGTCTCAATTTTGAAGAATATACTTGCAGTTGTTAGTTCATAATTGCGTTATGAAATGCTCTGCAGTAAAATCTTCTGTTTGCAGATACAGAATTATAAGTAGGGAGTGTCGCAATGGTTGCAGCTACAAATAATAATAATATTTCTGATTTTATTGAAAAAATAATCAAAAAGCAATACTAGTTAGCTTATCACTCTATATTGAATATTTGGAATAAAAGATATCAGAAATCCATCAGTCGATTGAAAAAACAATCATTGAAAGTGTCCATCCTTGGCCTGGAACCCGTGTGCACCGTAGCCGAAGCCAACGACGCTGAACACTTCGCTACAGCACCGGTTAGCCATACATAATGAGCTAAGCACATTTTGTGAATCCAGAGATAACCGTTAGAAGGTTTTAAGGCAAAACACAAATGCACAAATATGTAATATTTTAGGGATTAAGTTTTATATATAATATGCCGTCCTCTTAGCAGAGTCGTCAACGTCGTAAGCTACGGTTACAGAGCTGATAGGTCGAAGGTAAGGATTTATGGATTTGTATTCGAAGGGATGGATGCCTATGATGTCTATAATTCTCTCCTACAAATCAAATCTTTAAAACGAGACGTAAATGGAGCGATTAGTTAAATACTAGTCTAGTAGAGTAACAACGAGTTGTTGTAGAAAAACTTAATTCGAGATAAGCTCTATTATGATTCCACTTATTCCAAGATATTAAACAATGACATTTATTTGGTTAATTGAGGCCAATTATTGATTTCACAGACGGCGCCTCAAAGAATATTTTGTATATTTCGCAAAATTCATAGTTTTTTTGTTTGACCTGCTGTCGATACACTTCTACTAAAAAGGACACATTCAGTTTTTTTTTATAAAACGGGCTTTGTTGCTCAATACGTTATCAAATCTACTCGACAGATATTAGTTATTGACGCCCACACGTTAAAAACTCAATGTGCGAATGCTTTGGATTAAAATTTATAGTAGAAACACTTATCCAACACATTTTTATTTTTAAGTCTTTAGTTCCCTAAATTATTTCTGCTCTTTGATTGTAGATTTTTAACAATGGCTGGCTATAAATCAGTCCATCAAACTAAAAATTGTAAATCGCTTGCGAAATCAATGTACGAAAATTTCTTTTCGGGTTTTTGATCACTTGATTGTAGAACAGTATTGCTTAGGAAAAATCCACGTTGATTAATAAAATCATAAAGTAAGCTGTAGTTACTAAATTTAGACTGTCAGCTGATCGTATAGGGCTATAAGCACGTAGACCGTTTTACAGGCTTCATATGGTTTCAACGAGTTTATATAGGAAGGATAAATCAAAAAACAATCAAACAACTTATTAATACATTAATTAAAATTGTATGATTGTTTCAAAAATATATTGGATATGAAATCTGAATACCTTTTTTTGATTAATTGTAATCAATATGATTTAAATTAAACAAACCCGTGTATAATAATATTATAAATGTGATCCATATATGGGGCTCATCAATTAATTCTAGTTAAAACATATTTTTATTGACATACTTTCCATAATAAAATTTGACAACAAAAAAAAAATACAAAATTGACGTCAATCGTGGGTATACAAAATGTTATATAATATCGTTCGAAATAAGAAGTTTTTGATTTTTTTTTTGAAAAGTATAGTAAATATTGAAGTGAATACATAATTATTATTTTCGAGTTACTTTGCCATCCTCTAGCATTTTTTTAATCAATGACTGTCTTAGGAGCAACCAACAGTTTAGTGTGATAAGTCGATCCTTTAGTATAATGTTAAGTATTAATTTCGATATAAAACTGGTTCCTTTTGCTTTTTAATTAATGAGTAAAATATTGAAAAGATTCTGTAAGTCTCAAGATTGTTCAATTTAAAAAATTATCCGGTTTGTCTGCTATCTTTGCTGGATTATCGTTGAGGATAGTTTTAGTATTGTTGTATATTCCTTAAATATATTAATATGTGCTCTATATTAACATAAATATACTCCTTTTTAGATCATGTTGAGCCAACAAGGTAGGCATACAAAAGAAAGTAAATATCTTTTAAGCTGTTAAGGTCTCGAAGTGGAAAACTTTAAAAAAACGGAACGCTTGATAGTTAAACTCTTAATACTCTTTTTAGGATCAATTATTAAAACAAATTTAACGCATATTTAGATCATATAAGATCAAAAACCGCAGCGGAAACTTTGATTTTTTGCGAAAAGACAACACTTTTGTCCGCACCGGTTTGCTCCGGCCAAATTCTAGCTCTGCTTTTATTGAATCGTGATCTCGATGAAATGCGATGTCAGGACTTTCAAAATGCATTTTTAAGCGGTGCTTTGCTTAGTAATTTGTCTCTTGCCTTATAAAGAGCGGTGGTTTTTAAACTTTAATTAGAAACGTGGGATGAATTTATGAAACGTAACAATTTGGAAATCGCTGAGTTATTTAAAACGAAAGTGTTTTTAAAATGCAGTTTTGAAATGACGTGTACTAAATATATATAAATAAAACAGATTTTTTATTTTATGTGTGTAATGATGTAATAATCAAAATGGATTTTTTAAGACATGCTAGTAAATAGAAATGAACAGATGTTGAGGAAAATGTAAGAAACTAATTATTTTTAAAACACTCATAAAATTAATAACATAATCGTTTATCTTATATTGTGCAGATTTTCTACGAATCACCATTTATTATTATAATTAGGTATTAAACAATTAATAAAATTATGAGACTGACTAAATTAACATATTAAATCCATTTTTAATTTAAATAGATAAAGTGACATTCAAGCATCTTTAAATGTAATGAATTAATGAAGCTGTTAATAATTTCACGAAAATTTAATTCCTTATTAGTTTAAAAACACATGATTTTTAATTATGTTTCTTTATTTTATATATAGCCAAAATGCAATTTGATCTCAAGTGCAAATCAAAATCTGAGAAAAACTAAAGGTATTTCTTTAAGGGAAGAGTGTCGTGACCTCCGCCTACCGCAACCATTTTCTTTGACGATCCTTCGCCACTCGCGGCTACGCTCCGCTGCTCTGAGGGCCATCGGTAATAAGAGGCCTTTAGCGTCCTTCACTTTGTCGCTCAAGCGAGTTGGACCCCTTCCACGTCCCCTTCTGCTTTCGACCTTTCCTGTGACGACGAGCCTCTCGCGATTAGGGCAAAAAATACGATTAGGTGTCTTCTATGAACGGCCGAGAATCTATCCTGTACTTGGAGCTCTTTCAGCGTATACGCATTTGTGCGTTTAACCTTCCATGTTATACAGAGCATCGTTCTCCAGCACTTCAAACTCAAAGTGATTTATCTGATATAAATGTGATATAAATGTAAACTTTGCAAATCACTCAGTCGTGCATATTCATCAACACAAAAACATATATAAACAATATATTTAGAGGATATGTGTTGAAAGAATATTTTTTAAAAATGTTAAGTTGTACTTTGGGGTAAAAACCACACATTTCAGAAATTATTTCCCTTTCATAAGACAATAAAAACCTAATATCATGGTTATTCTTAGTATATTAATCAATGTGATCGAACCAATAATCCCTGAGAATGTTTTTGTGCAATATATGTTAATATTTTTGTATCTACTTTCGTATCTATAATAGATATTTTAAAAGAATCTATGCCCAATGTTGTTTTAAGCAAAAAAAGCATATTTTTTTTGTTTCACATGATACGAGAGACATTTTTTTAAAACCATATCCACTCCCTTCTCGGACCACATGACGTTCACACGCTTCCTTTAATTCTCTATTCTCTATCCTCCGCCAGTTTTCTTTCTTCCTCCCAGATTATCCCAGCGTCCCGTATCTCCATCAAGTACATCCTATAGATGGTCATCAGTGGTCTTCCAGGGTGACGGAATCCATCCGGTTGCTAGAAGAGACAGACAGAATTTTGGCTCCTCTGGGGCATGAGTAGTACATGTCCAAGCCAGCTTCATCGTCGCTTTTTGATTTTGGACATTATAAAGGGCTGGTACGTCCGCTCTCTTACCTCCCGAGTATTCACCGCAAACATTTGTTTTCGAAGCATAGTATGCAGTTACCGTGTAACCCACTCTTAATATATCCTTAATATAAAAAGATTGTGAAGAAAGGTGTACATTTTAAGTTTTCATTCCGAGGACTTAAATTTTAATTTGCTATTTATATATCACATAAATGACGTTGAGTTTTATGATTGAAATATAGTTTAAACAACCTGTAATGACAAGTATATTACACTTAAGAGTCAGTGTACTATTTCATAAACAACTGTTTCATGAAATTTTGCAAAAAAAAAACTCTAACAGCGCATTTGTAAATGTCAAGTAAATATCAAATGTATTAAAGTGCAGGCCAAATCGCTTGCAATATTTAATAATGCAAAAAAAAAACTCCTATCTCTCTCTGGGACTTCAGATTATCTTGTATTGATTTAAATAATAAAAAAATCAATGACATAGACGAAAGAGACGCTAAGCGGATTAAATGAATTATTTCGAATAGTATATTACATGTATAATACGCTTATCGGTTCGATCTGACTCGCCGTCTTCTTTCGATAATACGTCACCATAATAGTACAGTCGACTTACCACTGTATCGATTCTTGAATATTGGCTAATTCAAATTATCTGTATGACAAATACTTTTTCACCTTATAATAATCAAAAAATTACACTATGCAATATCAAATACTTACACGTTTCTCGGCGTATTGTGCTTAACAAATCTCAATCGATGTGACTATTTTCAGTCAGCTATATTCTTCCTTCTCTAAGATATGACTTAAATAATTTACTATGTGAGTTTAAATTTTGGTAGAATCACAGTAGTAAAGCTGCATATTTTTATTTATTCACTACAAAAAAAAAAAAACGCAAGTTTATTATTATATCAATGTAAAAAACGATTAAAACATAGTAAAAAAATATAAATAGTAATCGTTGGAAATTGGCTAGGAAGTCGACCAAATAAGTTCAGACAAAATCAACTTAAATACATTTAAAAAAGTGCTTGGCTTAACTCTCTAACGTCCACGTAGAATATGCTGACATCAAAAGCATGCATCCATATTAAAATTATCTAATAGTTGTGTGGCTTACGATTAATTAAATGACATCGTTAGTTTCAAAGAACGTTGCACTTAGAATGTTTCCTTTGTAATAACAACGAAGTTAGTAACTGATGGTTTGTTGTGAATTTAAAATTGAGTTATTTTTGGAATCAATGCTGTTATACAAAAAAATTAAAACGCCCTTTTTATTCGGCTTTCGCTTATTCACGTGCATCAAAGTCGCCACTTAACATAATACGATATATGATGGCGTAGAGGCCACAGAGAGAGCTCAACGAACAGTTCTCTACTAAACCCGGCATTTGAGATGGGCACTATATCTTAAATTTTATTTAAGGTTTCTCGTAGGTCCATATAACTAACTTTTGTCTTCTTGATGTCGCAGCAAATCTTCAAATGTTAAGAAACATTCGTAACTGAAATAAATTCGACAAATATGTAAATTTGATTTTTGTTATTGATCATTTACATATCCTCGTTGTTCTGGAAGAAGACACTAACTGAAAAATACTAGTTTTGAGTAATTGGACTTTGAAGTTTGTCAAATGTTTAAAATGCTGTACCTTTTTAATTTTGTTTATTTGTACAAAACTGTTTTTAAGTAAAAGTGTAATTTAGAAAACGTAAGTGTGTTCTTCCATCCGGTAGAGTTTGAGTATAAATAACTCAATATGTAATTTTTTTCTATTTAGTGTTTTATTCCAGAACAGCGACGATATTTGAATTTCAATCAAAACAGTGAATTGTTGTATATTCCTACATTAACTACAACTAGAAAAATATGACAATTATATACTTACTGACTTATCCTCTAACGTCAAATTTTACATATTTTTATAAAAAAATAGATTAAGTGATTAGCTCATATCAAGCACTTTAAAAATTTATCCACTATTAGTCATATTTAAATTCTATCTAACTTAAAAAATGGAAAAATAAATCTAGTTATATAATCACTGAAACGAAGTCCTTAATATTTATTTTTATATTTCGATTAGTCAGACAACTGCAATAAAAATGAAATTTGAATGAAATATGCACTTATATATAAAATGTTGCTCTCTATCTAATCGGATAACTCAACAATGCCACAAAAAAATGCACAGGCAGATAAAGAACCAAACAAAATGTTGACATTTCTGTGCCAGTAAAAAGATATTTAGAAATATCCTTCTTTTGACTATATATATATACATAGTACCTAATTGTTAAACACCTGTTTATTAAATGCATAAAACTCGTGTACAAATTAATTATATTTGATTTATGGTGACTATTTGAATATTGCTTTTACCATTATCTCAATATAGGTGTTTTGTAGATGCCTGAGTATTGTACAGGAAGATTGACGTATATATTATGTATTTTGTTTTGCCGTCCGTGGTGCAGTTGGTAGCGTCGTGGGCTACTGCTACGCATGTCTCGGATTCAAATCCCGGTGCGGATGGTTTTCGTAAATTAATATATTTATCGATTTATGAATTTCTGTTCGTAGTCTGAATGTTTGTGTTGTCTAAAAACTCCCTCCTCACCCATCCGATCCTCACAGGGCGTAGCGAGAGCGATTAGCTAACTACTAATCCTGTCTTAGCCCTATCCTTCCATCCCTACTGTCTTCGATAAAGAGAGGCTGAGCAACTGAGTAATAAACATTTCTCATAGAAAATTTTTGTCGAAATACCTCCATTAGGAGACCATATGCTCCACTTACTTGTTTAATTTATTTTATACTGGCTATATTGCAATTTTTTTAGGTTTTATTATTACCTTCAGATAAAATAACAGTATTTATGCTATGTAATATAAATTAATACATGAATGATGGAATTTGAAACCATATTTTTTTGCTAGAAATTGTGAATCGTTCATTTAATTGTTCAATTTTTCATTAATCTATTTTCTAAATTAATGGCAATAAGTGATAAACTATTTAATTAAATAAAATAAATTACACACGATTTTGGCAGCCCTGAAAGTTGGGTAATAAACGATTCCCATTCAGGTGCGCGTTTTTTTTTCATTTAATATTATTTCATTGCAATAAGTATGTTACTGTTACGCAAACGTGTTCATATACACTCACACACACTGTACCAAAGTGATTCTCAATATGTAACGCACACCATACGCCCTTATAAATTAATTAAAATAAATATTGGTAACGTTCATATTAATTTCATATTGAAATTAATCCGCCATAATAATGCCTAATGGCTTGTTGAATATAATTTATTCGAAGACTGATTATCTATGAATTTATTTTTGTTTACACAAATAATAAGAAGTATTTAATGGATTATTCGCTTTTTTAACACTGAACAACACAATAATTAATTTATGAAAATATTAATGAAGTAATCTACATTTATTGATTGACTTCATTATAATAAGGCACATATATTAAAGTATTTAGTTGAAAAAGAATTATATTAATTGTATGATAGCTATTTCGACTTCATAATATTGTTAAAACTGTTTTTTTGTTTTATTTAAAAATATTTACTGGTTTAGAAGAGATTATTTCATCTGTCTTCATACTATAACATAAAAAAATTCCAAGATAAACTAAATTCAGCTTAAACAAAGTTTTGATGATGGGGTCAAGTCAAATTGGTTATCAACCAATACATTTATTTCTTATCAAACTAGATACGTAATTAGTAACGCACATGTTCAAATTAAATGTTGGAAATTAAACACGAAATATTTGTGTATTGCTTTTAACTTTTTCTCTTACTAGACATATAAATAATAATAAATTATAATGTACTCATAATTAAAGTGGCGAGGTTCTGTTGAGTATTTATTCTTTTCCAACCTTTATACGATTTTGAAAATATCCAGAGAGAGAACAGTAGGCCGTCTACTAGATCCTTTTTAATCGCATAAGTTTATTGTTTCACTATCTGAAAACGGCTTATTAAAGATTAAACGAGATGACTAACCAAGGTGCGGGGATATAATTTATTTTGAAAAGCCACTTGTAGTCTCATATGGGAACATCCGATACTTCCATCAAAAAAATCAAAAAAGTTCAACAAAAATTAATCATAGTATTCTAATTTTGAATCCAAAAAAAAAGAGAGGTTGAGCAACTGAGTAACAAGTAGTTCTCGTAGAAAAATTCTGTTAAGATACCTCCATTACGAGACCATATGCTCCACATTGGGAGCGGACATGGAAAAAAATCTAATTTTGAGACTACAAGAACTGATTGATAAAATAATACTCCGTTTCTCTGCGTATGTGGATTTAAGGATATGGGTTTCTCACCTCTGTATTAATCAATTCTCTTTTAATAAGGATATTTTTGATGGTGACATTAATAAACACAAGCTGTGACAAGTGTTTCGCTTAATTGAGAAGGTTATTCAGACAAACCCTATCGTAATGTTTTTATTTATAACGTAGACATTGATTCTTAACTTATAATTGACAATGAGATAAAACGCGTATGACAACAAATAACACAACCAATGGAATTAAAAGGCTCAGTGAGGTCTTAATAATATGCTCCACATCGGAAGCAGCCCTGCATAAAAGAAATATTATGTATATATTTATATTTTAGTGGAACCATTTTGTCGTACGTAATATTGGATGCTGAACGTGGCAAATTGCTATGAGTATTCCTTTTAATTATAAATTTGAAAAAAATTACAAAAAAACGAAAGTTTATTGCCTTTGAAGACATTTACGCACACAGATGAACGCTCAGAGCCCACCTGTTAACTAAAGAGCAAGATCACATCTACACTGGCAAACACGTGTAGTTTTTTCTTGTGTGTGTGCCTGTGCCAAATCGGCTATGTGTGTGTATGTGTGTCATGTCTGCCTCGTGCATGATAGTGATTCGCTCACTTTCAGTTATGTCAAATTTTGCAGGTCATATAGTAAATTGAAATGACTGGTATCAAACATTGGAGTATTTGCTATACAACCAGATTAATGGACCGATAAAAATAATCACATATTAATACGATATCAAAACGAATATTAACAAGTCATTCATATATTGTATTTTCTCATACCCGCTTATTAATTTTTTTTTTATTAATAATAATAAGAGCTAATATTTAAGATATCGACTGAGGGTGCATGATGGAAATCTCAACAATTCAAAAAAAATAAATAATAAAAGCTACGATTGCTGTCTCTGTGGATAATTTTTATAGAAGGTTTTCTTGCGATATTTAAAAGAATTTGTCTCAAAGCTGTGGATTTACAGACCGTTACAAAGTGGGAATTCAATCAAACAGTTCATTCAAACGATTGTCAAGTGTGTCTAATGAGTAATCACCAAAGACTTGGTTGCTATACACAAAGTTATGTCGTTAGAAATTGTAAACAAGTATAGATGTACCAATTTAACTTGACCGCTAGTGAGGGCGCCATCGTTTGCGTTAGGAATGTTGCCATATTCAACTAAAACTGAAATTTCAATAAATTCCAAAACTGATATTTTAGAGATGGATTTTTGAAAGATATTTAATGGCAATTGGCGAAATTTCGTCTTGACACAATTGTAATTCCAAATATCAAGTAATGTTGGTAATACTATAGTTTTTTTTATACTCAACCCAGAAAACGGATATAGCCGAAAAGCTCTATATTGGCGGAAACCTTTTATTTTTACCTTTAGGTTATATAAGTACTCATTAAAAGAGAGAAGAATGGGTTACTTCTTTAAAAAGTAGAAGCTGTTATGTTCAATTTTATTCGGCTCATTTTTTCGAAGCCTTTCATTAAGACATTTATTTTTTACAGTTTACTATCAATATTAATTTTCTTTTACTAAACAGCCGGCAAAGCGTGAATTGATGTATAGCGTGATTTGCTCTCAAGTACATGTGAAGTAAAAACGTGTAAATGTTTTCGTTACGTAATAGAAAAAATAAATATGTAAGTACCTGCTAAAAATAAGATTGATGAAACTCATATTTTTAATCTTTATTTATTTAATAATTACATTTGCAAAATTTTCACTCCTTGCTATAAATATATATAAAAAATAAAAACCATCATAATTTAATAGCTATAGATATGTTCGAAAAAATAAATTGAAAATATATTGCATGACACTCTATCAGTCAGCGTTTAAATATTGAAGAGTAAACATTGTACACTGTGCATGTCATAATGAGATATTATATAATTGAAAAACGTATTTAATAAATATCTTAAATATTGGGTAAGAATGAACTCATCAAGTTTTAAAACACACGGCAATGTATTCCAAATAAGAATTGAATATCTTTGTTTATTGAACAGCAGTCAGTATTAAATGGGATATTTAACTGTTTCTCTCACTTTAAGCCTTTATCTGACTAAATGTCCGCTCCGAGCGTGGTGCATATGATCTCCTAACACAGGCATCTCAACAGAATTTTCCTATGAGAACTTTTTGAGCTCAGTTGCTCTTTTTTTCAAAGAGAGTAGGTATATAAGAATAGGGCTAAGACAGGACTAGCGGTTACCTAATCGCTCTCGTTACGTCCCGTGAGAATGGGTGAGTGATGAGGGAATTTTTTACACATCACAAACATTCAGACTACGAACAGAAATCGATAAATCGATTGATAGATCAACTGTCCACACCGGGAGTTGAACCCGAGACGTCCGTAGCCGTAGCCAACGACGCTACCAACCGCGCCATGGACGCCGACAAATAAGACTCTGCGTAATATAAAATTAATATTAATAGATTGGTTATTCCACTGCTTGTATTACTGAATGTGTCAAATGTTTCACCTTTTTTGAGAAGTATATTCAGACCAACTAAAGTTAGACCGAAGATGCTTCTTGAAGAATGAAACACGTGTCGCATTTAATAGCACAACCGGTGGAATAACAAGTTTATCAATTTTAATTTTATATTAAAAATGAATATCCACAAGTTACCGCCGAATCCACCAAAAAGACTTTACTTTTTTACATTATAATTTAAGACATCGACTGAGGGTGCTTGATGGAATTTCAATATTAAATTTGGATTATTGAGATTTGAGATCGAACTCAGTTCGAGTCCATTCGTGTGCTCGAATGCCTGAAGATGCCGAAAGGCGAATCCCGGGTCGTTAGTGACAAAATACATGGAAGTGTACAAAATCTCAATAATCCAAATTTAATTTTTTACATCAGACATAAAAATAGTGCGATAACTCACGACTCATTTGCATTCTTCATATTTTTTTATGTTTCCGTATGTAAAATATAGGTAGTGAATAAAATAAAAATATACCACCGTAACAAGTTCTAAAGGGAAATGAAAGTTATTTAAAAAAAAACGTTCAAAATCACTTTGGTGAAATAAACTGATCAATATTTTTTTTCAATTTAAAATGACTGTTAAGGGTTTGTATAGCCTGGTGTTGGTCTTTGTGGTGAAGTGATAAGATTGAATATTTCACAATACGAGCATTTAAGAATTAAACTTGACTGTAATTCAACATACAGCCCTTACGTTAACCTTCCAGTCAACATGAACCACCATCAGCCGATGGCGTGCAAGTCCAATCCCTTTACTTCTCAACCTTCAATCGCGTATTTTATGCGATAAAAGTAAATAATTATTCTCATTTGATATTTATGCGAAGTCGGGCTGAGGAAGTTGTCGAACTGGTCGAGGCGGTTTCCACTTAACCGAACCGCAAGCGCTATTATGGAGTCCAAGTCGGACTCGAACTCAGAGTCATTGTAACACGATGCGAATTTGGGGCAAAATGAAAGAGACCGACTGGCGGCTATCATATTGTAAACGCGGTGACCAATCGACTTTATAAATTATAATATTTATAAATATAGTGAAGAAAACATGTCTATTTATTACATATATCAAATAAATATTAAATCGTAAGGGGTATTATGTGGTATATATATAGTTATATTATATCGATCATTCAGTTCACTAGTCAGATAATTAAAAATGTCACCAAAAAAACTAAGACAGATAAACTTCTAAAGAGTTTAACAAAATTTTAATATTTTTATGTTTACTAAGAAACTATCTTATTTTAAAAAATAAAACACAATTCATTTGTACTACTTCCACATATTTATAATGATCAGGACCGGTTTCGCTCATCACGAGCATTATCAACTGTACTAGTACAAATGAATTGTGTTTTATTTTTTAAAATATAATGTCTTTCCACCAAGAATTGACAGTTAACACCTTAAAAGGGAAACTATCTTATTCTTAAGCATCTGTTTATAAAATTTATAAAACTCGGGTACATATCAATAATATTTGATTTTTGGTGACCATTTAAATATTCCTTTTGCTTTTATCTCAATATGGGTTATTTGAAAATGTCTGAGTAATTCACTGGACGATCGATATATATATATATATATACTTTTAAAAGTCACGCAAATTTTTTCACTGTATCTCTTTGAGGCTTTGGCAGTTTTTTGTGTTTTTTATCTTTTGAGCCAAGACGAAATTTGGATGCAATCATGACGAGAAAAATGCTTCAAATAAAAAAACCGTGTTTTTGAGATTTTATATTATCAAATTTTGGTTGCGATGGTGTTAGCAAAATTGTCGTTGCTATGCCTACCAACTGCGTTTATTTATGAACACGTCAGTATAACTGACAAACAAAAATGTCATTGCAATCCGTTAAGACAGGCACAAAAACAGAACTACACTAATATTAATATTTGTATTTGCGATATGTTTTACTCAGAAATGGGCAGCTGTATATTATCAGGGAACTAGTAATTTATTATCCATATATATAAAAATGAATGTTTGTTTGTTTTTTTGTTCTCTATGCGTGCCTTTACCATATATCCGATTTTGATTAAACTTTGCTGGGTTGTTGTGCGCCCACCTGTAAAGGTTTCTGAAAAAAAAAACCTAAAAAAAAGAATCAGATACGTATTAACAGCGATATCTCGGAAAAAACCTTCTGATTTATTCGTGTATGCAACAGACAGAAAAACAGAAAATATTGTGTACTCGAAAGAAATTCAATAAACAAAATTATAACAACAAGCCTTTCTTTCTTTGAGTGGTATTGCAACGCAAGCCGGGTACTCACTAGTAGATGATAAAATCATTTTCCGTGGTTTAGTGGCCAGGCTTTTCAGTTGCCATACATTAATTTTCAGTGATGACTAGTCTGAAGATGCTTCATACCTTATTACACAACTACTAGAATTACGAATTTTTCTATTTTAATTTAATATTTAAAATAATTTCCACAAAGTAACTTATGGATCCATCGAAAATTATTGACTTTGCTTGGACGAGATAGTCTTCAATTGAAGTCTGAATATATGTATAATTATTATACGATAAAAATAAAAAGTGTTTCATATAGTTCTATAGAAAAATGAAAACTGTGAGCTATACGTTTTTTTTCGGAATCTATATCAGCCTAGTCTCATGGTCAACCGATTGTGTGCCAACCATCTTCGTAGTCATGAATGAAATGACGCGAGTGAGTTTGGTACTCACAAATTTATGATTATATCATGTTATGCAAGATTTATAATAGTTCTTTTTAGCGAAACTCGCGCAAAATTACAATAATTGTAATATTCATGTTTTCAATGGCTGTCTATTTATTTCTGCCGTATCGAAAATGTTCACCTCCTCCGATTTGAGGCCGGGCTTACATGTCGCGGAATCGGTATAATCTTGAAACGATAACACAATATAATAATGCTTATGAGACTGTACGCTTGGATAGCTCAAAACGAAAATTATATTTTCGATTTCTGACGGTGATGAATGTAGTATTTAAACAAGAGTATAATTATATGCTTAGGAATATTGTAATATAGAATGGCGATGATGACGATTATGCCGTTCAAGGGAAATATCTTCAGTTCGACGGGCGATGTCAGAATGATGGTTCTTTTCTTGATTGTGTCTTCGTCGCTATCTGCATTCCGCCTTAGTTGTCATATTAGTGTGTTTAAATATCGCATTTGATAAATCTTCCGTTTGCAGAATCTTTTCTTTTATGTATTTTTATACATGTATGTATATTTGAATTCAGGAATATCACGTTTTGTAAGTCTGCAGTGTCATGTTGATGACTTCACATAAGTTTTTCTTTTATAATTATTATGAATAAATATTATTGGTCAATTTTACCTCTTATCTATTACTGACACGACATAAAATTCTGACACAAAACAAAACTCTTTTTCAGGTATTACGTTTCGTAAATCTGCAGCGTCAATATATCACTTTTAGGGTTTCTACTAATTTCTTCTTAAAATTTTTCCAATCTGCTATTAGCTTAATGCATCAGTAATGTTATCAATGTTTGCTTAGTTAATGGACTTTTAATGTAGCTACATTTGTGATTTTAGATTAGTATTTATTGATTTGTAAGAGGTTCTTAACATTTTAATTATAGGCTATTTTATTTGGTTTATGTATGTTCGTGAACAAGGAATAGCCCTGTTATGTTTATATTTTTATCAGTTGATAATGCTTGTGATGAGCGAAACCGCTACTGATCATTATAAACATGTGAAAGTATAGTACAAATGAGTTGTGTTTTATTTTTTTTAAATATCGCTAATTATCTTTATCATTTTACTATCAATTAAATCGAGTGTACATGCGATTGAGACAGACGTTTTGGCTTATATTACGAGGTAATTCTAAGTGATCTGAACATTGCATTTTTAAATATCGTAAACAAGGGTTATATGAAAGTTGCTTCAATGATTGATATGTAATCAGTAAACGCTAGATAGAAACCTCATCAGAATCATGAAGGTTTCTATCGTAATTTTCTTCTTTGTAAGTTTATGGTGGATGCAAACAACGTATCACCCGGCTTTCCACTGTAAAGTAAGGCACCTTTCATTTCTAGGATCTTAAATCGTATCAGTTGTATGTCATTCATTGTATTTCGGTGGTTTTGTAATCTATTTACCTTTTATTTTATGCGTTGTAACATTTAAATAGTAACATTTAAATAGTAACAGGCATGCTCTACATTTAAAAATCAACCATTAAAATGTGAATTAATTAAAAGGTTGATTTCCAATGAAGTCTGAAACTAAATAAAATATACTACTAAATATTAAACGTTTGGTTCAGATCATAATATTTATAATAACAAATTGGACTATTGCAAGGAAATATGGTTCAAACCGAATGTGTAATTGGTGCTCGTAGTAAAAATTACAGTTTTTTTTGTTTGTAATACAATTATTGTAAATCTGTGTAATACTCATTATAGTAATGGCTTCTACACATGCTCACGTTAAACTGATTTACCAAAACACATAAATGCAATTATTTCGATTTGCTTTACCTGCTTCGCGTAGGAAAAGGTTTGCAAATAATAATAACATTTTACAAGTACAACATACGAAACGAGTGTGGAGTTACGTAATTTGCAATATATTTGAAAGCAGGTAGATTGGTACTTAAGGCACACAATTACTTTCGACTTTAAAAATCATGAATGAACTCAAAACGCAGTGCCCAGTACAGTGTTATCCATCAACAGAGAGCGATCTTTTAAATATATACAATATAAAATTCAAACAAAATTGTATACTATAATTTCTTAAGCATTAAATTCACTGCAGTTTATATCGTTCTACTTAGAAAACATCTCCTGGCTACAAGTTTACTTTTACCACCGACTTACGTTCAATTCACTTAACAATTCATCATTCTCTTGAACCCATTTTAGTTCTTCTGAGATATAAATAATTACGAGATTTATCCCACGACTAATATTATCTATTAATGATTTATTTGGCACATCTCTATTTTTATGTTGAACCTCTTATAGTCTATGTTTTACACTTCTCTTTACGTATGAGAAATTCTTTACTTGTAATGTCTGCACCATACAGCCAAGAGTGTTCTTTACTTGTTTCATGTTAAAAGAGATTTTTGGCGAGTTGAGTACATCACCATCTCTGTCATTATTTCGATGCAAATTTACATTGTTATACATTCTTTACATATGTATAAAAATAATACAATAACACTAAAATGCATCGGAAATCTTATTTGCATATTGCAGAATTGCATATCTCTGCAAATCAGCGTATGAACATACACCACGAGCTATAAATTAAGATTTTGGTGATTGCTTTACTAAAGTCTTAATAAAACTAGGGTTTATAATAATGATCCAATCCTTCCCTACTAGTTGGTGAAAACAGAAGTGTGAAACCACGAATAAAAATCTCTCCTACTTTCTATCAAATCAGAGCTGATTTCTATTCTCACAATAAAATTAATTGTCATTTTTTTTATATTTCATTTTCTTGTTACATAAACGCGGTTATAATTATGCATTCACTAGTCTAAACTTTAGATTGTAATAAAGTTTACATTACAAAAACAGATATCATGAAAAAAATTGATTTGTACCGAAACCATTATAGCGCAATAAAGAAGAAATTATTATACAATGAAGACATGACATTTTGTTCGAAAAAGCAAGTCACCGATCTGGTGTCCGAAATCTTGCCGAAATGAACAAGGGCGGGTCGGGCGCGCGCGCTGTGTGTGTGTATTTTGCGAGCAGTAAAACGAAATTGCATCACACTTTTCGGAAATTGCCATTTTTTGCCTTGTCATTCTCTTTTATGCGGCAAATAAATTTCCACAGGCTTTTTTATTAACATCGTATTATTATGCGGTTAATATAGTACTTACGTTCATATTATAAGACTATAGACATATCGTACAGGTGCCCCTTGTGCCAATAATTATTATTTACCTAACATCCATTGGTCGATAAAATCAAGTTGATATTTTTAATGACTCACTCGTTTACTGGCATATTGATGTAAAACTTTTAGGATAAACGAATAGTTAGTTTTTAACGAACGAGTTTTTAAAATACTCTGTTAGTTTCCAACTCGAATATTCAATATCCGAATATATTGGCCATGTTTAAACTATTCGACATTCGAATGGTATTCGTATTAATGATTAATGAAATATTTTACAAAATCGACGAAAGATCACATCACAAGTTTTTCAGATTTCAAGAACGATAACGAATACCCCAAGGTAGTGGTTATTTTAGCCTTCGCCCAACTCAAGCGCTTTCAATATCTCATTATAATTCTTGGGTTTGACGGATGACTCGGGACTTAAACAACCCTTTAAACATGCCGTAATCTGAGTAATTGAAGAAATACCGCTGTAGTAATTCGACGCAGCTGCTAATTTTAAATATTGTGATACAATGGAATGTGTATTTATAATATAATGTTATGTTATTAATTATCAAATCGAATTTTTAATATTATTTTCATACTTCAGAAACTATTTGAATATATTCGAATAGTTGTTAATGACAATAGTTGGAATCACTATCTGTTAGCCAATCGATATTGTTCTTAATTGTATGTTTAGGATTTACTGATGCTTATCTCTTAAACAACGTTGTATTTTAACGACCAACACAGATATTTGATGATTGCGCTCAATCTCAGTCGTAAATTCGTCATTTTTTCTTCCTTTTGGCTATCTGTCATTAGGTATTCTATCATTCCATTGCTAAGCTCAGAACGTTATTTTTACTGTAAACTTTGTTTTGACTTAGCATTATTTTGACATAGCATCCAAGCAGCCGACTCGAGTCTAGATGTTCGTCCTTTTAACTTTCGGATTTTACTTCCGTCGCAATGATTTATAATACATAAAAATAATGCGTATAACTTTGAAATAAAATTTAATAAATACTAAATAACATGCTACACTTTTGCGACACCTCTATATATAAAGTTAACAAAAGCTGCATCACAGAATTTTCAAATAAATTATAAATATTTAAACATTACAGCAATTTTTGAAAATTTAATAAACGTTAAACAAAAACAAATAAACTAATGGATTATGTAAAGATTCACTTGAACTATATGTAAAATACGTGTAAACAATTCGAAATAAATCTATTGATTCGATGATCGATTTTATCGGATTGTTAGCTAAGAAAAGCACTGCATTTTTTTATAAGTATTCATGAAAAATTGTAGAAAAATAATTAAATACATTTTTGAGGGATGTATTTAAGTATTATCAATTAGTTTCGGAGTTTTTTGGTCGATTGGCTGGTAGTAATTTTAGTATATGTCTACAAAATTATCTATGGTTCAGCTTTTGAATCGCCTGTTACCATTAATAGCAGACCGTAGATAATAGCATGTTAATAGACACGTTTTATTTATTTAATATCTCTAATCTATAAATAAATTAATGCTGTATTGACCTTTGAGTCGATCGATGTTCTGCTCATTTCTCATTGAAAGTGCAAATTCGCAAAATGATTTTTTTTTCGCCAAGCCACACCTCGTAATATGTCAATGACTTGCTGTTTATTGTCGGTGCTGTGCTGGTAATCATTATTCAATCATGCCTCCAGCAATTGTTCTAATTTATCAATATAGATACCTAAAGGTCTCTGAATTGGTGCCCAATTCAAACAAAATTTTCATCTCTTTTACTTTCAACACCTAATAATACAAATGCCATTTAAACAGCTAAACTGTAATAATTAATATTTAATTGTGGGAAATTAAAAAAAAATCGGACATTTAAAACAGTGCGGTAATTATTTTTTAAAGAATTTCCGCTCCCAATGTGTAGCATATGGGCGAAATAGTTTTATATTTCAATTTATTAATTGCATTATTAAAGTATGTTTTACCAGTTGCTATTCAAAAAGAGGACATGTCCTTCAATTCGACTTTACATTATTATTTTCAATCCGTTTAAAAAGAATTCTACCTTTGTTCTCTATTTCAAATTGATGAAAAACGGCTGTTACGAAATATTAGAAGGAGGGAGACCACAATACATTCATATTAATTACATACTTTTTTACTATTTCCGCTTAAAATGTGGAGCATATGGTCCCCTAATGGAGGTAACTCAGTTGAAAATTTGCTGCTTGTTACTCAGTTGCTCAACCTCTCTTTATCAAAGAGAGTAGGGATACACAGATAGGTCTAGGACATGATAAGTGGTTAACTAAACGCTCTCGCTTCACCTCATTTTTGGGATCGAATGGGTATTTTTATTAGGTAATCGATAGCCATTTCGGCATAACGCCATCTTCATAACGATAAATATAACCTAAAAAAATTTTGTAGAATTAAAAACTTTGATATTTTACCCTATTGAACAGGCAACTGCTTTACATTGTCGATATATTTCCATCCTTAGTTATTATTAGCTGCATTAGCGTCAACAACAATGAATGATGTACATACGTCATATTATAATATAAATATGATTCCTTACTGGGTCCATTAAAGACAAAACTTAAAGAAAATTTAATAATTAACGTATGTACGGCTTTTTTTAAATAAAAACTTTCATCAAACCAGTGTATTAATATAGACTGAAATATAAATGCTGCTCTCCTTTAAACTTTGCGGTTTTCTAGAAGAAAATTCTTGGTATGTAAATAAGCACTGATATTACGATCTTCTGACATTGGCAAAAATTATTGCAATGTATGAATTTTAACATTTATTCCTCACAGACGATTTATTAGAATCAACATGAAAAACAAATAAATGATAAATTGAGTTACTCTGACCTGATGATATATTATAGTAAAAAACCAAGAGCGGCAAAAACTTGCAGAATCAACAATAAAACGTGATCTCCTATTTTTATCAAGCAGGGTAGAACCTACTCAAGGCACACTATTTTTTTTCCATAAAATAAAATTGAGAATCACTGAATGTTTGATGTTAAGCTTTAATTCTTAGATATAGTAGTTAGGCAGATGGAGATCTTTGAAGATACACAACCAGTCGTAAATGTGAATAATATAAATAATATATTTTATATAATTCCTATTGCTTTAAGTGACGACATTGATTAAAAGAACTTATGTAACATAAAGATGGGAATAAAGCGGTTATGTTTTCATATAATGGCAATGATGTTAACATGTTACTTAAGATGAACTAATGATACTATCATCTTCTACAGCACTAGCCATACGAGGAAAGATTCAGTGTAAAAGAGAAGGAGGCGTTTATTCGTTTAAAAATGTTGGCAAAAATTTCAAGAGCTCGAAATGAAACAATGTAAATCACAAGTACCTACCTATAAATAATAAAATTCCTGTGGGAAAGTAACATAAAAATGAATGATTCCAGCCATCTATCGCACGACTCACGAACTAGTCGGTGTGAGGTGAGGTATGAATGTCGGTAATAGTTGCAGTCAATTGGTTATGTTATCGGTTGCGTCGACGCTGTACAGTCAAGGTTCAATTTTTCGCACGTTACATTTTGAAGAAACCGCAATAATAATTATTCGCACTGCGGGAGGCTCTTCACATATTGTTTTTATGATGCCGTACATCAGTTTTGAGATCGATTTATCTCGCCGTTCGTGTCAGTGAGAAATTTGAAGAGCACCTCATACAATAATTCATTATTTATTATTACTTGCTCAATGCTAGACATCACTTTCCCTTCTTGATGAACAATGATAGTTATAATTGTTGATATAACATAATTAATTTATCATCGGTCTATCAATAGCTGTCAAATTTTAACGAGAGAGTCAAAAACAATGACACCGCAGATTAGTTACAATTTTAGCGCAATAAACGTTTATTTCTGTAAATATTTGATCTTATACCGACCACTGTGGTGTAATGGTAACATAATGTGCTTATTTTAGACGATTCGGGATAAAATCCTTAGCTGAAAATGTGTGCATCATGGCTTAACACAGTTCTTCGCAATCTTTTCTCACCTACGGCACACCTAAGCACTCATTAATATTTCACGGCTCACCACATGGCAAATATAACAAAACTTGTTAATTTTTTTTTATTTGATGAATTTTAATAGTAGCTTATTTACTTTTTAATAAAAGCCAATTACGCTTTTACTTTTTCAAAGTAATGGAACAATTCACACAAAATAAAAAAAAGCATTTGTAAAATTGTAACTAAAGTTAGCGAAGCTAGGTTAAGTGTATTGCCTATTTTTTGTTTAACCAAATCTAAAATAATCTTTCTGTTTTCAATAATAGTCTCGTTGGTCATTCGGAATATTTTCAATGATCCTATTCGTAACTTTGCCAATGTTTGAGTGTTTCTTTGAACTCATTTTATTTGTCAGAGCGTGTCGATAACTTTTCATTTCGCTTGTTAGTAATAATTCCTCGGAATTTTTTTTAACCATCAATGCTTTGCAATATATTATGTAAGAATGTGTAATTTCTACCTTTTGATTTTTTGATTCACAGACGAGACATTACCTATTTTATTTCCCATTATTTCAATTTCACTATCCGTGCTATTTGGATTAGAATTTCTCCTTAAATATCAGAATAATACAATATTTGTTTCAACGAGAATAATTTAAACGGAGATATTTGCCACCAAATGGCTTTAGTTTTTTTCTAATGTAAAAATCCTCGTTTTTATTATACGTGCCACTGCACCCCTTGGGTTATCTCACGGCGCATTAGTGTGCTGCGGCACACCGGTTGCGGAGCACTGGCTTAATATATCAAAATTAAATAAATAAGCAAGAAATTTTCGCGTAACCTTAAATGATTTTGTATATAAATTTATATAAAAAATAATAACCAAAACGCTAGATACTTTTAAATCTCCTGAGAGAACTCAAACGAGAACTTTTTTAATGTCACTCGAGATCAACTCTAGAAGAAAAGACATCACAGACACCCATATCCAAGATATAAAATATTAGATCGACAATTCTTAATTTAATATTGTCCTTGCCAGTATTTGAAACTACCAGACTATAGATATGTATATCTTTTAAATAATGCTACCGCTTCTGTTTCAATATATAGATTTTTCATCGTATACACAATATTTGAATGGTTACAGCAACGACAAAATATCATAGCCATGTGTTCTGAACAAATAAAAACTTTAAATTTTGGAAAGTAATTGTTTCGTAACGTTACAAATCATTCAATAAATATAGGAATAACTTTAATTTATTTAATTTATTGAAAATTACTTGTTGACTCCACTATCATAGGCTTAATATTGTTCTAATGATGGACCAAATAGCTTTTGAACATACAGTTAACTCCCGATTATCCGTGCATGAATTAAATAATAAATCTTCCCGTTGATTAAACCAGAAATGAGTATGGATGAATAGAACGGTCTTTGGAGGTGAGTTGAAAGCTAAATTTTTTTTAATGTGTCTATTGCCACAAAAAGGAGTGCTGCTATAAGATAATGCTATTCGTAATTAATAGTTCTCTTTTGATTTAATACATTAAATATCATACAAAGAAACATTTTATTTGTAATAACATTGAGGGAAAAACAGAATGGAGCGTGGTTAAATAACCGATGGGATTTAATTCAAAATATAATCCAAATAAAAATGCTATTTATATTTCATATTTTCATCGGTCAAGTTAATTCATTTTGCATTACATTAAACGAGTACAAATGGTGGAGGGACAACCAACTTTTAAACGTGAATCATTGTTAAAAGTAAATGAATGTGAGCCCGGTTTCAGTTGACATGTAAGCATTGTCAATTGACAGAGGTTGTGCAAGTGCAATAAACTGCAGCGGTCAAGTAACGGTAGGTGCATTGAACTCGATTGCATTCAACTAACGCTAGTAAATGAATACGAGTCGTTTGTACGTCGACCTACTGCACAAGCTGTCGGATCACTCGCTTCGGGGCATCCCGCCAATGCTGAGTCAACTTGTATCTAGTATAGTAAATACTAGATGCCCAATAGCGCAGGGTTTGTTTTACATCTGGTCGGCAATGAATGAATTCATCAACTTTACTGGCGCTGCATGTCTTACTTATAAATAAGTAAATAAAGATCTTGTGTATATTTTAGTTCGCCATCATTATTTGTATGAAGTTTTGTTTTCAGTTGTCAACAAAATAATGTACACCTGATTAGCTTAACTTTATATACTGGCGCGAATGGGTGGCTTGTGTGACGTTCTCGTTTGGAAGTGCCCATGTATAAAGCTGACCATCCTTTGTAAGCAAAGTTTCTTGTTTCTTTTTACACGGTCTTGAAATAGCTGGAAACTATCTTTTATTTTATTGAACATTTTATAATATTGTGTATATTCATAGGCTTGACAAAAATATCGCACATATAAATTTGGCAGAGCAGCTCTCCGATTCGTAGAGGTCACAAATAATGCTAAAACATAAATAAAATTTCGAATTTTGAGGAGTAGTACGAGATAAAATTTACTATTTGCATAAATTTAATATGACTGACGAAATAGATATGATCGTTTTTAATATAAATGAATAGATTAAGTATCACCTTATAATTATTATTGGCTAACATTTATTACGCAAAGCCAAGAATATGTCATAATTAGGGCATTCAATCACAAAGCCTCTTTATGATCCCGAGATTTCGGGATTTAGAATTTCTCATTTCAGTAATTAAGATATAATAAATGTATATATGATTTTTTTAATTATTAGGAATAAGATAAACATTTGCAAAGAAAGAGAAAAAAAACGGACACAATGGTGAAAATAGTTTTATATTAATTTTATAAATTGGATTACTAAGGTATGCTGTACAAGATGGTATCCAAAAAGAAGACATGTCCAACAAATCGACTTTACAATATTATCTTCAATCCATTTAAGAAGCATTACTCTTGTGTCATCCATTTCAAATTGATTAAAAGCGGAAATATGAGTAGGAGGGAGACCACAATACATTTATATTAATTATATAGGTATTATAAAATAACTATGTACATGAAAAAACCAAAGTACACGCTGCAGTTAATCAGCAAGTATTTAATTTGAAATATGAATATTTTTTAAGCATTTACTGTGAACTCTGAAAGCCCGAGATCGATATTTAAACAATTATGGGATTCAATAATTGATTGGGCTTGGAAGCCCCAGTAATATTGGCGTTTTTTTTCTACATACAATTAGTTCCAAAAATCAAACATTTAGAGATGAAAATTTGATTTTGATGTATTCGACAAGTTTAAGTGGCAACCCTGCTTTTACTCTATAATAGGAGTAATCGTACGTGAATATGTTATCCTGTTCCATTTACATTTGAATCGTTCAATTAACTTACTGCTCTTGCAGAAATAGTAATAAATTAAAAACAATTCAATAAGTGCATAATTTACATTTATCGGTTTATTACATTGTTGCCATTAAAATATAATGTGTGCTGTTGGTGTGAATAAACCATATTGCACATTAATTAATTATTAAAATTATATTCCGCTATAAATGTTCGCAAATAATTTTAAATGGCAAACATTATTGGAGCTGTAAATACGCATGCCTATGCAAATAGTGAATGTACTATACTAACCGCCCATCTATTTCGCTTTACCTTTTACACAAATCGGTCACAATTTTATAGAATCATATAAAATCTAATATCACACCTAACTCGCTCGATTTATTTAACAACGTAAAAATAAAAAGTTAAATTGAGCTGAACAATTTACAAAAAATCTATGTATCTATCAATAGGTTATGAAGATATGTTGTTAAATATTCAGTTGCCATTTTAAAATTGACGAAAAGCGTTTCATTTAAGCAACGTTTATCATATTTACTAATTTAAGTAATTTTTATTGATTTTTAACTTTCAATAAACCAACATGCGGAAATTAAGAAAAAAATTGCAAAGTATTCAATTTCACAAAAATTATATACAATAATGGAAATGGTTAATTCATGGTATAATCAGGATATCAAAAATTACACATCTCTAGTTTTATTTATTATTTTACTATTTTTGACTTTAATATAATGAAGTTTTACAAATTAAATCAGTTCTTCAGAGTTCACCATAAGCTAGAATCTTGTTTTTAAATAAATGAAATATGTATTGATTGAATTGATATTTACTTGGTAGAACTCCATTGTAGTAGAATAAAATGTCAAAGTTTTTAGATCTATAAATTTATGTTAGTTAGTTGACAGCTATGTCGGCATCATTAGAATTATTTATATATGTATTTCTTTTTGAATACGCATATATTATTTGTTATTGTAGATATAATAAAGGGTGTCTTTGACAAAGAAGCTGTAGCAAAAGTAATTGTATACCGTCTTTGCAATGATTTACCATATGTCAACATTAATATACTATCAAATATTACCTCATTATAAAAACCGCATTGTTTACAATAATGTCAAATAATATAATATGCGTGTTGTTGCATAATTATAAGTGTATGGCTAAATGTTTTCTTTCTCTTTACAGTCAATAGGCCATGTATCCGGAGGACATATCAATCCGGCGGTGACTCTGGGTCTCCTCTTATCAGGTGATATCAGCCTTCTAAAGGGGGCCTGCTACGTGATCGCGCAAATTGTTGGTGCAGTGGCAGGAGCTGGTCTTCTCAGGGTAAGACGTGTTCATTAATATTATAGAACTAATCCACCTACCCTGAAACATTCCCTGGTTCCATATGAGGTTGATGAGCAGCATCGATGATTGCGATCGTCCAGTTCATAACTCAGACATCTCCAAATAACCAGTTTTATAAATTTTATAAACAAGTGCTTAACAATTAGAAATTTTCCGAGTATAGTCAGTAGAAGGATATTTAGATATTTCCTTTTACTGACCCAGAAATATTAACATTTTGTCTAATTCTCTAGCTCTAGAATCTAGAAGGTTGTCTGTATTAGCATTTTTGGTCGCATTTTTGAGTTACCTGAATAATGAATCAGATAAAGCACAAAATTTTACATATAATTGCATATTATTCAACTCAAAATTCATTTTTTAGAGTTGCCTGACTAATGAACTAAACGATCGATATATGTATTATTAAATTTGATAAGAATCTTTGAGAAGCTTCTTGAAACCAAACTAGAAAATATGAGTCGAACCTGGTCACACAACCAGTTAAGTAACAAAGTTGATAATTTTAATTATGTAAAAAAAATAATTTCCACCAAGTCACCACCGAATCCATCGAACATATAACTGTCTTTGTATATTTTAATTTATAGCTGAGTGAAAGAATAAGAAAATTTGATTCTTAATAATAAATAACCGATTATAGATTACTTAAAGGGATTGGATAGGGAAGGTAAATGTAACCTCAAAAACTAACCCACTTACGTTTTTGACAGAAGGCGATAGTACTTTACTGGGTACAGCTATGTAGTACTGTTTAAAATGTCATTCACATGAAAGAACTTCATTATAATAAGGCACGTATTTATAAGAAGACTCTCGTGTAGCTAAATAATTAACATTTTTTTATAATACATCATGATGGTAATTAACGTTGGTAACAACCTTCTTTGCTCGACTCGTGAAATGCACCCATCACAGAAGCAGCAAGCCAAGATAAAATAACACGTTATATCATGAAAACATACTATTAGATAGTAATTCCTGTCCGAATATTTAGTTTTATATTATTATTGCGTGTAAAACACAAAAATGTCACACGAACTCGAATATCATCTAGAAAAGGAAAGTACAAATTTCTATTATATATCGTCGTTGCTTTTTTTTGTTTTTATAAAGAATAAAATGACTATCACACGGATTGCAATGTCAAGAACTTACTAAACGTTTAACTATATTTCGTTTTGGGTTTGTCAAACATTTATGGGAAACATTACACTGTTATTACAAAAAAACAATACTATATTTCTACTTTTCTATAATGTTTCTAGCCAGAGAAAATGTTTACTTAAATAAGTAAATATTTCACATTGTTATCGTCGATTCTGTAACCAAGCGGCGAGGCTTTAAGGAATTCATCCTAATCGTTAGTGCGGTCGTGGTTTTAAATCCTGTAATGGAGAAATTTATGGATTGCTAACCAAGTCACATGGATATATGCGCTGTCTCCCACTCACTCTGATCTTGAAAATCGGTTGTAGAGATTGATTCGTTAACTATTCCTTACCTAATCACATCGTTGTTTTTTTACCCTTTTCGAAGATAGAAGTAAACTAACTATGAAGTTACAAGTAATTGAACAACTTGTATAGAGATGCTCCTTTAGGAGTCCATGTGATTCATATTCAGAGCGGGCATAGTAAAAAATCACGAGCGGATATTTTAAGTTGACATGTCGAGAGCGATTCGGCAAATCCTTTTTTATTGTGGAAGATATAATATAGGAATGTTAAAAAGAAGAATTCAGTTAAAATAAGTGTTATATATATACTATCGTTAATTTAATTTCAAAATCAAGATCGAAATTGCTTTTAAGCTAAAACCTTTTTAAGGCATATATTATCCTGAACATATATAGAAGTGTTCATTTACTCAATAAAAAAAATGTTCCTTAAAAAATTTCAGTAATGCACAGATATTAAAAGGATATTCAATATGCATTAGTCATTGAGGAATTTTTTTCTATTATAATTAATACACATTACATTATCTTTGACTCATATAAAAGACAAAACGTTTCGAATTATTTCTTATAACCCACATATTTACAATTAATTATAACTAAGTGCTGAGGTTATTGAAAATATATATGTTGAAATGTCTGAAAGAAGATATTAACTATATTATATTAGTGTGGTCAATGTGAATAGTCATTAGCGGCGCCACTTTATTTACTTTTGTTTTTTCGCTAATTATGTTTATTTTCGCGAGTTGCGAAATCGCAAAAATTTAACACTACAGGCCAACACGAAAATAATTTAAGATGGTGGCATTAATCTCAAATGAAAACAAAAAAAAATGTCCTCTCGTAGCTTTATGGTCGGGCGACCTCATTTTCAAAATCATTTTTTATATTATTTTTCGGAAGTTCTCAAAATGTGGTAAGTGAAAAATGGTACAATTCAAAAATTATCGGGGATCATCAAAAAGAGTGAAACGTTTTATAATGCATGAGTCATAAACAAATAAATATAGATAATATTATCGTATTAAGATAATTTGAAAACATTCATACCAGTCCATGAGATTTATGTAATATTCTTTATATTCATATTGGCCACCTCAAGTAAAATTTATGTGATACTAACTAAAATTCTCCAATAATAGTAATATCTTTCCCACATACAATGTAACACGATTAACTGTCAAAGCGGCGGATGCATTCTTATTGCCACTTCATTCGATTTGAATCATAGACAATATATTTTTTTGTTGAATTTAGGCAGATTGTACATTGAAAATTGCATGTTAATAAAATAGCCAAATTGTATGTGGGAAGGCTATTACCACCTGCCTGGTTAACGGTTTAAGGGTTTTAACATTTGGGAGGCGCTGCTGAAGTGCGAGTGGATATCATTGCAAATTGTGTATCAGTCTCTTTCGATGTTTTTTTTGTGTTGTTTTTCTTAGTTCTTCTGAATTAAAATCGCTTTAAAATCGGCTCTTATTTCAAGTAATCTATTGCGAAATAGGTATAAACAATAATATGATTTTTAAATTTTGTTTGTACTTGGGGTACAATAATTTTACTACGGTAAAGGGGAGTGTGGCTTTAATAAGTTTAAGAAACACTGCTTTTGATTGAAATTAAATTATGACAAATTCATCAATAATGAGAATAAATTATGAAAATTATAAATTTTGGAATACTTTTGTACGCCAACTAGAAATATGTAAAAATAGCAAAGTTAACTAATTCCACAAAAATCATGAAGTTAAAGTTGAAAGATATTTCGCACATAGCACATGTCAAAACTATTTGAGGAATTACTGTGTAAATATAAAGCCATTGAGAACCTTTGATATGTAATAATTATTGTGTTGCAATTCGCAGAAAATAAAATGTATTTCATTTGGATTGTGTTAATGATGGATTCTTAAGTACCTGTCTACTTGAACTTTTTTTATACTCGTCATTGCATCGCACAAATTGTGTATAACTAATATAAAAATATTATACTCTGACGTCTGAAAAATGTTTTAACCTTCGGATGACCATTATAGCTCTGCGCAATTTTATATCGTTTATTGCGGTATTAGAATAAAACTATATTCACTTAAACACGTTAAAGGTCTTATTTTGAAATATTTTTTCGCTAAAATAAACAAGGTCAATTTCATAAATATATATTTCAGTTCTTAATAATGTATAACTCATATTTAAGTAATAAAAAGTTTAGTTTTGCCGTTTGCGTGAAAACTGTGAAAAAACTGAGAAACTAACACGTAAACTTTTAATTTAAGACATCGACTTAGGGTGCTTGATGGAATTTCAATATCAAATTTTAATTGTCAAGATTTTGTACATACGTTTTGTAATGTACAGATTTTGTACGCAAATAAAGCACAAAATACTAGTTATATTTAAATTTCTTTTCTTGTATTTATTCTTATGTCGTTTCATATCATTTGACGTACTATATTGAATAAATAAATAAATTTTTTTAGCTTTCGTGGATAGAATTAGAAGTAGTTTCGAAATATGCGTAGCTATTATATTATAACTGTGACGATTTATATTTACATTAATTTAACCGCATATTCAGTGACATCCTTTCAATAAAACACACTCGTTTGAAATGACGTTCTTATACTTGGAATTGATTTGTTGTCATTTTAATGAATGAGCACTATTTGCTTATTGTCAAGTGATGGATGAATTTACCAAATACTTTGCGGTTACCTTCTTGACAATATCATTTCACTATTCAGAATATTTTCAGCTTTCAATTTCATAATAAGTATGACGTAAGTGCTGACATAACGTGCGAAATAACATAGGCGTCAAAATAATATAAATTATGGCCGATTTTTTGATGATGTTATTAATTTGTTACAGTAATAAAAAAAACGATATTTAAAGAAAGCTTCTTTGCGTAAATTCTAAGCACTCGTATATAAATGTTAAAGTACTATGTGACAAAGATTTTAAACGATTTATTATTATTTACATTTAAATAGTATAAATGTTGTACGCATCAATAAGATTTTAAATTACTACTTGAGTTTCACATTAAGACATCTTCAGACCTTAGAGAGCAACGCTGATATCTTGAACAAGATTTGTATTGCTTATATACCTATGTAAGTCTTGTAGATATCTATTAACTACAAGTCTATATGAATAATATAAATCCGAAAGCACCTCTTTGACAGAATCAAGACGCAGATAAAATTTGAATTGTTGAAATTTTGTGCATTTCCATGTATTTCGTCACTAACAACCCGGGTTTCGCCTTTAGGCATCTTCAGGCATTTGAGGACACGAATTGACTCGAACTGACAGATTTTTTGAGCTAAAATGCCGGGTCGTTAGTGACGAAATATATAAAAATTTCAACAATTCAAATTTGATATTAAAGTTTCACCAAGTACCCTCAGTCGATATCTTAAATTATATAGAAGCAGGCAACTTTTTCTGTTTTCAGAGATTTTGAATTTACAATCCTAATCTGTCAAAACATTTATAATCTATAAAATGGCCAAATATAATGTGTTTCAAAACTTAAGAATTTTGAATGGAGATCATCCCCAAATTAAAACTGTCATCAAATAATATCAACTCGCTATGTTAACCTACAAATTTAAAAGCTTCTCTTGTTGTAAAACATTAATAATATTATTATTTGTATAAAAATTTGCGTACTATTTATTTTTTATTTTTGATACGCCTCTGAATCGTGAAACGGCATTTTTTTTATTTCGATGAGAACTGTCACATTAATTTCTAAAAAAAATATTAATATTCAAACCAGATCTAACCAGATATTATTTATTTGAATTGTAATACTGGATGAATACTAGATTGCATTATAATTTATTCAAAAGTTAATAAAATAACAATAACAGTCATACACACTTACCCTAATTTTTAAGTCCTTGTAAGGATTTGCTAGTTTTTATGTTTTTCTAAGAAACATAAATGATGTTTATTTTGAATGCAAACTTTATATTTATTAATAATATCGGGTTGGATTCATGTTTACTGCAGTGCTAAACATCAACTTATTTACATTATGATATTAAGTATATTTAATCTTTATGCAATCAATAAGGAAAAGTCTAAATTTGTTAACGAGGCGATAAAGTGAATCATAGACGGATGACTTTGTTGTAAATTTGGTCATTTTAAGTATTTATAGAAGTCCCAGCTGTTCGCCTATGTCCAGTTTTTTTTTCGAATCGAAAGCGGATGTATTATTCCAAAAATTTGAGAAATACAGAAGAAGATTACCAATTTCGGTTGTAAACAAAACAAAATTTTGTTTTTATTTACCGCTTTAATGCTTCGTATGTATATCTTATAAGCATATTTATCAATATTTCAATAAACAATATGTATAAAATATCAGCACTATAGTAAAATTTTATTTTATTATTTAGGTTGTAAAAAAGGTATCGAGAGAGAACTTTCAATAAATTATTAATTCACTTACGTTAATATATAATTTTTGCAATATTAAATATGGTAGAAGGAAACATTTAAAAACTTTTCATGGTAAAGAATAGCTCATAACTGAGTCGACAAATAGGTTACATATTCAATACACAGAAATTAATTTGGAACCTTGGTTACAGACAATAAAAACATTCAATTCTTTAGATAAATAAGATAAAAAAACAACGTTTATATACTGTTTTTTTACCGTATTCGCTCCCAATGTGGAGCATATGGACTCTTAGCGAAGGTATTTAAACAGAAGTTTTCTTTGAGAACAGTTTGTTACTCAGTTGCTCAAGGGATAGAACAGGACCAGTGGTTAGCCAACCTCTCTCGATACGCCTCGTTTTAAGGATCTAGGAATTCTAGACGTCACAAACACCCATGCCTACGAACAGAAATTCATAAATCGATAGAAAAATCAATTCATGAGACTGTCCGTACCGGGATTTGAACCTGAGACAAAACCGTAACCGAGCAGAAAGAGTTTCTTACGCATCTAAAAGATCAATCACTTTCACCATTATCTTCTATGCTTTGGGTTGAACGTTCTCTTCAACAAGAAAAAACAAGCTAATGTGTGAAAAATCACGCTTTAAAAAAGTGTGAATATTTTAAGTTTGTTGTGAAGTTCTATTAATCAGATTGTTATTACCATTTTTCTGTCAAAATACCATAATTTTTAACATTTATATCTAAATACTATAAAAATATATATTTAATTTTATCATCAAAACATGATTTGTTTTATATTATTATGACATTAAAAAGATGATTTTGTAATTGATATTATTAGCTCATCTCCAGATGGTGTTTATTATGGTAAATGCAAGTTAAATTTAAGTACAGAACAAGTGTGTAAAATTTTAACTGACAGCCTGGCGACGACAGCCTTTCAAGGGATATAAAATAATTTACTCGCGACGTGTTATGAAATGAACTTTGGATTTTTATTATGATTATTTTAAGAGGCTCTTAAAGAAAAGAAAATTTTAAACCACATTTGGTGAGGTTGGCATTTATGATTCACGTCCATGCGAAAGCGGTCGTTCGGAAAACAATGCATTTTCCACATTCCAGAAGCTTCCATAAATAAATCTGTAATGTAAATTTGATGAAAGAAGTTTTTCTATAAAATATTAAGTTTTTATAAGCATACGCACATCACAATAAAAAAAACTATATTCATCGTTGATTAAGTTTAATAAAATACTTAAAATAAATTAATTAACATTACGGTATAGAAGGAGATAGGGTCTTATATTATATTGTTATTTTGACTGAAAGAAGAGGTAAGAGGGTTCTAGAAAACGTCACAAAATAAAAAAAAAAAAAACTCATTCTATCTCGCAATAAAATATTTTTTAATTACATTGCATTAATCTTTTTTCAATGGTGGGCTTAAATAAATTTTCATAATTTAGACGGGGTGGGGGTTTGTTGATTGTGATGGAGTTTGAAAAAACGAGCAGCAATCAAAAAATTATATGCGAAACCTTTCCAGCAATATATTTTACAATAAGAATCTTGAAGTCGTTTTATGAGTAATTTTTCATTATATAAAACGATATATATACTAAAAAACATAATTAAAACATTTTTTTTTAAATTTAGATTTTACTATACGTACCAAGTTAACATATGAAAATTACATAGTTTCTCGTAAAAAGAAACTGTTCGTTGTGATAAAATATAATTTTTAGTAAGTGTGAGCTTTTATATAATACGTTTTTTAATTTAGTTAGAAAATTTGTAAAGCCGGGTTAGATAATAATGTCACTGTTTTAAAACATTATGAATGTATTCAGATTAAGAATTATTCAAATACCGTTGATATGTTTACAAGAATTACGTAGTAATATAATTGACGAAAATTGTCTATTCCTTTTCTGGTATTACTAACCGTATTTGCATGGTAAAAGTGGTATTTAATTTAATTACACGGAATTCTGATTTTGCGTTTTTTTAAAGATTGTTTTAAATTTCGTATTTGTTACAGTAAAGTAAAACGAATGCATTCAAATATTTAGCAGAAGAGTGGATAATGGAATATGTGATACAATGCTGCTCGTACTGTATGATTCCCCTTGAATAAAGAGGTAAACGTTTTGTTGTTTTTTTATGGCTACTTATTTTAATATTTTTACGTAAGCTTATTTCGCACTTGACCTCATCTTGGCGGGGAAACGAGAACGTGATTGACATAAGAAAACATTTCGTCGTGAGAATTTGCTATTTTTTACTCACTTCACTAAAAACTCGTCTCTCAGAAATGATTTAATTCTTGTAATAGTATTATTACATACTTATGTATTTTTTGGGGATCTGCGCAGTGATGAGTGACCTTTTGACAATGAAATGCGAACAGAATTATATTCCATTAAAACATCATCACCATTTCAGGATCCAGTGCTGCATAAAAAAATCTTCCATGATTTAATTCGCAAGAAGCATACAGCTCTAATCGGATAATAAAGGTGTGTGAATTGCAGTCTGAGTTTTACTAAAAATAAATACAAAGCTGAAAAAAACGTACATCGATATTACAAAAATCATTTGCTGCTGATCCATCGCTGAATAACAATTAATGTTTATCAAATATAATCCGTCAATCTTGCGCTTAGATGGACTAGTATTTACGTAAAACTTACTTATACCCTAGCAGTTTCTAAAAGAGAGTTTATAAGCATTCTAATTAGTTTGATAAATACGATGAGAAAGGTTATCAATACAATTATTTTAAGCCATATATGAAAATTCTTAAATAAAAACCATATCAAAAACATGCCAGACTTAAAGCTTTATAAAAAATGATTTCTTAGTTTGATAGATCACTGAAAACATTTTATTCTGTTTAAGCAAGCGTTACTATGTGATAATTTGATGTTAAAACCAATGCAGTTATACCTGCAATAATAGTTTCCAGATATCCTACCAATGTGTACCAATTGTCCAGTAAGAAAATGTGAAAATCTTTTTGTAGCAGAAATATCTATGTGTGTTGCTATGTGTGGATGAAGGTAGACTACACGCAGTATAATTTTGAACTCCGGCTATAAGTTCCTGCTCAAGGATTTAGGATCGCGGGATCCATACGTACTAATACACTGATACGCTCTGTGTATTTTACAGAAAGCGTAGTAAAAAGTGTAAAGTTTTACGGCGTATACTCAAAATAATCTCACTAATAATTTAGCATATTTTTTTTCCATGTCCGCTCCCAATGTGGAGCATATGGTCTCCTAATGGAGGTATCTTGACAGAATTTTTTCTACGAGAACTGCTTGTCACTCAGTTGCTCAACCTCTCTTTTCTTTTTCGAAGAGAGTAGGGATAGAAGGATAGGGCTATGACAGGACAAGTGGTTAGCTAATCGCTCTCGTTACGCCCCGTGAGGATGGGATTGGTGGGAGGGAGGACTCAGACTACGAACAGAAATCCATAAATCGATTGAAAGATCAATCTATGAAAACCGTCCGCACCGGGAATTGAACCCGAGACATCCGTAACCGTAGCCAGCGACGAAACCAACTGCGCCACGGACGCCGACATATTTGAACCAGTTAAAATTTAAGCTTTAAGACGCTTACTTACTTCTGAACAGTCAAGTAAATACAAAATATAGCTAACGATAACTGATCAAAAGACAGATTTATATTTGTGTAGGTTATGTTTGCGCGATAATTATTATTATTTTACTATTTCAATTCACTAAGTTAAAAACAGTATAGTAATTTTAACCTTTACCACTCTAGCCTTTTTTTGTATGTGTCTATCGTCTACTCGAGACGTTTTTCGATGAAAAGCATATTTTCAATACAAAAAATCAATTGGAGATAAACATGTAAAAACAAATTTTTTTGCTATTATTTCTGTAAAATAGATTTACAGCGAATATACTGTACTTATTTTAATATTATTTATAATTCTTCATTATGTAGTATTTCAAATAGCAATATCTTATGTGTAATCCTGGCTTATTGATGCAGGACTCGCAAAATAGTCGTGTTTCCGATCAACCACCTGGGATTTTTCTATTTGAATATACTTCACAGTCTTTCTTAGACCCGGAAAGCAGAACATGTAACTTATCTGCAACTCAGTCTTCTGTAGAAACAGCTGAAGTGCGTCTTTGAGATCCACCTTGCCAAAAATCTCCTACTAATTGGTCAACCAATAATTTCACAAACTTCAAATGTAAATAATAAATCGATACGTACTAATTTTAGATTTGTAACATTAGATTTGTAAGCTTCTGAATCGGTATAATATACTAGTAAGTATTATCAACAAAGACAATCAAATAAAAAACTGTAAACCATACGAGACGCCTTTGATTTTTAAACAAATAAAAGCGAATAATAATTTGAGAAATAGACACTTCAGATCATGCATAACACTGCTCGCCCTCCAGTCACTAGCGCGTTCAATAAATAAGATTTATTACCCTATGCGACAACAAAATATCGCTTGCACCGAAAGATTCAGATAAAACACGTGTTGAAATTACGCACGCCATCTTCATTTGGCGACTTCTTTCTCAGATAAATGTAATAACCTATTATTGTTCATTCTAACTTGGTTGAAATCGCAATAAAAAAATAGCTGAAAATATTTAAAAAAAAAAACACTTTATTGACACATGCCGCCATAGCGGCGGCACTCGAGTAATACGATAAACTTCCAATGCCGCCGCTACGGCAGCACTCGAGTGCAAAGAGTTAAGAAATAAAGTACAGAACAATGAAATAAAGGACGTACAGCCTCCGTTTCGGAGCATTGATTGTTTTCTGTTCATCTACTGCTAGCTAAATATTGAATCCAGTCCGAACAGAGCATCATATCTATTAATAATAACATGGTGATAATATTTATTAATAACAACTCACTCTTACACAGACAGAAATAACATTTATCTAAATAGTTATGTTAGCAACTTCATAGTTCTACATCTTTACGTTAGAAAAAGTATCCTCATCATATTTAATGACAGTCTAAACAATAAGCCATGTTATTTACCAACGTAAGGTAAGGCAGGTACGTACCCGAGGTAATTCGAGCAACAATGCGATCGGATAATGCGACATTATGATTATTCTATTAGGAGACTGCAAAAGTGTCGCGCCAACAGCAACAAAACACAACAGAGCAGAAATAAATATTACACAAAGACATTGCGATATCTTGATCTACATAAGTACCTGCTCGCGACACTGAGACGCGTATTCATTTGAATATAAAATATCCATTTCAAAACAAAAAATGCTAATTCACATATTATTTACATGCTCCGATAAATCGCAAACAATGTGAAGTATTTTAAGAATAATCTATTAATTCACAAATGCTAATCTCTGGTGGGAGAGAATGGTATAAAATTAGAATGAAACAATATTTTTGCCGGAAGATACCTATACTCTTTTTGTTGCCGTTTGTTTGTGCTGATGGCAAAAGAAAATAACTATTTGTTATTCTTTCTGACGGTTGAAGTGCGTGTTGACAGCTATCATATTTATCCTCTACATTAAAAATGAAAAGTCACGAAGGACTAATTTTTTTACCACCTCCTATCCCAATCTTAATGGAGGTATCTGAACAGAAGTTTTTCTCCCAGAGCTGCTCGTTACTCAGTGGCTCAACCTCTCTTTTTCGAAGAGAGTCGGGATATAAGGATAGGGCTGGGTTAGCACTAGTGGTTATCTAATCGCTCTCGCTAGGCCTAGGTTTTTAGGATCGGATGGGTGGGAGGGAATTTTAGACATCACACACATCCATATCTACGAACAGAAATCCACAAATCGATTGAAAAATAAATTTACGTTAATGTCCGTACCAGGATTTGAACCCGAGACATTCGTAACCGTAGATAACGACGTTGACCTCTCCAAAACGGACCCAACATATATAATATACTGTAAAAAATAAACTCAAACGTATATAAAGTGTTTATGAGCTGTATTTTACTGTTTTATTTATAAAAAATATCACTAAAAATGCATTGTAATCAATTCCGCACGACTTGTATTTTTTTTTTTTGAAATAACATAGATTAACATAGGCATGTTGTTTGTACGGAATATCTAAACGGATGGAACAAATATTTATGTCTTTGCTTCATATTATTCGTCAGTTCATTCAAGTTTTCTTTAAATTTACTATCAAGACTTCAGCAAAGAATATGCATCAAACATAATCATAATAAGCACAATAGATAACATTTGAAAAGACCCGAATCGAAGAGAGGCAAATGGTTGGTTATCAACGTCCTGGAAGGTCTGAGATCTCAAGCAAACACCATTTTTAATCCGGTTCATCTCTTATTTATTTTAAGGAAGATGCAGTGGTTTAAAATACACAAAAATATAACTCACACATAAAATTGAGTCTACATTTACTTACATGAATTTACCTTTAAGTTATAATGCAATTGACAAAACAACGATTTTAAATTAAGTCCAATTTCAAAACAAACAAAAACAATTTATAATTACTTGCGATGCCACCGGCTCTCTAGCCGAAGGGATTCGACAGCCCACTGTTTCCAAAAATAAAATTCACATTCAGCCACTGTAGGTTCTCCCCTTTTTGGACGGCGGGTAGCAACCGATGGCTTTCAACGACAAAAATCGGTTGGAATACCACGAATCATTGCCATTAACGATGGACGCTATCAGTTATGGGCCCTAATAAAACTTAAGCTTAACAAGAAAACCAGGGTGTGTCACATTCTTTCCGATGATTACATTTGGATTAAAAGAGACTCGCAAGGAGTCCCGCAAGAGATACTTCAACTCATGATAGAGATGGCGACGTAAGCTATGATACTGTGGCAATAAATATTTTGATTTTAGTAAAATGAGAAATATAACCTAACAATAATACAAAGAAGTTTAGAGGCAATGTCCAGTCTCCCTGAAGGCACTTCCAAATCCAGAAACAATGTCAAGTATCGACATATTATCTTGCAAGGGATTGATTGAGTAATTGTCATTAGTTTATATATCATATACAATAGTATCGTTTTTATTTTAAGAGCTGCTTTACTTGACAATCATTATATGGCAAAATAGCATAAATTGATTAAAAAGATGGTTTCAAATTTATTTTTCTCTTACACTATTGGTAATGATAGGTTTATGAACAATAAAAGATATCCCAAATATGTTATCAAATTTATTCGAAGACCACACATTGAGGAGCTGTGGTTCGTGTGGGATTTCCCTCGAGGACAATACAAAATGATAATTCATCGCTATTCGTACTAATTGCGTTATCTGCAAAGTGAAGGAAGGCAATTACTATTTTTAACACAGTCGAGCGACATATCATTATAGCTATTATGTCACATGATATGTCAAGTTACATTGCACACCTATTTTTAAGCTTATGACTTGGTAACAAGCCGTTAAAAATCGAAACAAAGCTGCATGCAAATTGTGAATCAATTTCACGGGACTGTATAATTGTTTTCCGGGATGTAAATGATTTAGTTGTTTTTATTACATGGGTGTAAAAACATCTTTCAGCATGAATATTATCTTTAATTGGCGTTATCAAAAGCATTAGGTATTGTCACAACAAAATTCGCATACTATTCCGTTCTGTCACAAGTTTTAGTATTCCTGTCCTGCATTCCTAAAAACCTCTTCATCCTGTAAAACATTACTACAGTTATATATATTATATAGTACAATATGCAATGAAAGGTTTATCACTTCTATAACAATATTATCACATTGTATAATACATCATTTTTGACAGATACTGTTAATACAGAAAATATCGATGGTGTTTTGGCTAATTGATGTAACCGTCGAAATTGAAATTGTTCAGTAGAGACTAAAAACGAGCTTTTATTGAAAGCATTATACGGTGAGTTACGTTATGAATCTTTGAAATGCACTCCTGTAAATTCTCATGTTTGCAGATACGGGATTATACGTAGGGAGTCTTAATATAATAGTGGCATACATCAAGTGGCCGGGTCCGAATTTTTAAACCTAAAACCAATGTAAAAATATGTTTCTCTTCCAAAAGTGGTCAATTATTTTTCTAATTTACATCATTTAGCCGAGACCTGCTGTGTCGTCTTTAAAATGAGATCCAATCGTTAACTCATTTCCGTATTTTATCGATTGGCCAAAACACAGTCGAATGTATTAATAAATATTTTCCAACCAAAACTGTCAATAATAATTGTTTACGGGATTTTAATCACATGGTTTTCCTTTTTGTTATATTTAGTGTTATTGTTACAGGCTGCCGTTCCAGATGCAGTTGTTGGTGGATTCGGAGTCACTAAGCCAGGAGCTGGTGTTACTGATTTACAGGTATATTTATTACAACATAAATCTTAAAACTGTCATTTGTATATTTGTCGAGAGATGTATTGTCATCGTTTATTTTCTGATGCATTTCCATTAGATAATTTAAAAAGAATGTTTCAATCTTCCAGTTCATTAATCAGACGTCTCCAAATAAGCCATATTGAAATAATGAGTAAAGCAATATTCAAATGGTCACAATAAATAAAATATTATTGATGTGTACCCGACTTTTATACATTCTATAAACAGTTGTTTAACAATTAGACACTTTCCGAGTATAGTCAGTAGAAGGATATTTAGAAATGTCCTTTTACTGACCCAGAAATATCAACATTTTGTTTAATTCTTTAGAAGGTTATATGCCTAAGCATTTTGGTGACATTTTTGAATTATTTGAGTACTGAATCAGAAATTTTTTATATACAACTAGTGAGTACCTGGCATGCGTTGCAATGCCACTCAAAGAAAAAAGGGTTTGTGTTTTAATTCTGTTTATTGAACTGCTTTTGGATTAGAGGTCTGCACAAGCCGAAATTTCATAGACTTATCCGGTTCGAGCCCACATCTTCAGGTCTGGCCCGATCCGAACCCGAGTTTCAATATCACACTTGTTATAACACAATATTTTTGTTTTTCGTCTAGTGCGTACACGAATAAATCAGAAGGTTTTTCCTAGATGTCGCTGTATGTACGTATTTGATTCTTTTTTTCAATTTTAGATTTTTTTCTTCAGAACCCTTCACGGGTGTGTGCACAACAACTCACCGAAGTTTCATCGAAATCGTATGAATGGTAAAGGAACGCGTAAAGGACAAACAAACAGTTATTTGATATAATATTTCCCGGCATGATCACAATAAGTCCTTCCTGAAAGTTTCGTCGCGATCGGTTGAGTAGCTTAGGAGCCTATAAGATCCGGACAAACCAACAAACAGACATTCATTTATATATATATATAGATTGCATATTAAACTCACATTTTGAAACATGAACTGAACGATCGACATGTATATAATATATATTATATTATAATTACTGTGTTGGTTATGGAAATACTATTTCGTTTATTCAGTGGCTCAAATATATTTTACTTATTTTCATGTAGGCTCTACTTATGGAAGGTATGGTGACATTCGTGCTGGTTCTCGTAGTGCAGGGTGTCTGCGATGCAAGAAGATCTGATATCAAAGGATCGGCACCATTGGCCATTGGACTCTCCATCATGGCATGTCATGCTGCAGCAGTAAGATCCTTTTTTTTATTTTTACACATAATCGTAATATTCATTCACATAATTGTTTCTTTTTAATTAAAATAATGTGTCATTAGTATTTTTGATTTGATTTTGATTTATTTATGTATTTAACTTTTGATTTTAACAGATTAACTTCACTGGGTCCAGCATGAATCCTGCCAGAAGCTTTGGACCAGCCGCCGTTTTAGGAGACTGGGAATATCAGTGGGTTAGTGAAAATTGAATCTTGATAACATTTTGACAAAAAAAATTTTTTTTATTTATAAACCTTTGCCGATTTCTAACGTTCTTTAAAAATTGTTTGTAAATAGGTCTACTGGGTTGGACCACTGATCGGAGGCGCTTTGGCCGGCATCATCTACCGCATCATCTTCAAATTGGGTAAGGGCGACGGAGAATCTAACTCGTACGACTTCTGAGGCCCGCGTTGCCACATGCGGCGCGTGGTTCCCACAGAACCCTGCCGGCAAACCTTCGAACCGTCTTCCGGAACTCATTTTCTTCTACCTCTACCGAACTGCAACAACCTGCATTGCCAACACAATATTCGACCTATAGTTACCAATATATCCGACAGCTGCCGACACCATCATCCAAACTGTGCAAGAACCCTTAATAATACTGATCAAACGCCGGTATTTGATACTCGAAATGTAGCAGTTGATTTGCACACAGATAGCATACAAAAGACAACCGTTGATATCAGTTGTCATAATGATAGTTTGCGCCCACATAGATTGAGAAAAACTGTTGAATCCGATGTCTCATTCGAAAGAGTCACACAGAACCTTTTGAACGCGAGCGCGCCGTGTGACACACTGACTGACCCCGTGTCTGGAGAAACAAACTTATCTTCTACCCACAATCAATATGGCGGATATGGCTCTGATGATTCTTACGAAGAACATTCCCAGCTACAATTCAACCCAAGGAATAAAGCTTACAATCAAGAATTAGCTCATTTGGCTTACAAAAAAATTGAAAAACGACTCATCGAAACAATTGCTTCGGAAGTTGCGCGTCACAAACCTAAAAGGCTAAATAATCAAAATGTTCGGTTGAACGAATTAAGTCCGTATTCAAACCGACATATTACATCAGAAAGTATCAGACCAAATTCAAATATTGACCGTTACGACAGTCAAGGTCCTCCAGGAAGTTCAGCGCCGAAAATAAACGTCTTCCATCCGACAATTAATATTAACGTCGGGAGTCTTTTCCCTACGTTAAAATTTGCAAAGCGAGCTAAGAAAAACTTGAATTCTAATATGAATCGAAGAACTACAGACTATAGAAGAAGCTTAGCGAGAATAAGCGAAGCTTCGCAAGAAAGCTGTTGCGATTGTAGAAATGCTGAAAGAAGGCGCCCGCCATTGTCGCATCCAATTTATAAATCGTCTGCTGCAAGAGTCGGACTGCCTTGTCATAACTTGAGTATAAGCGTTATACAAAATAATAAATTCTGTAATCAAAACATGTATAATGGATGCGAATGCGGGTGTAACGAATCCGTGATAGAAAAATCGTGCAACGTATCAGGTAACGAATCAAAATCAAATGATTTCGGCGTGGGAAGCAATAATCAACAAAGCGCGGGAGAAAACGTATCTTATACGTTGGGGTGCGGAAATCCTGGAGCAAAAATGATCCCAGCTAACGTAATTTGGAAGAAACTAAAGTTGATCGATACAATATGTCAACATTTTAGATACATGCAAAGATCTCCGAACAGAGATGAGGGAATTAGCTGATGTCTAAACGTATTATCATTTTTGCCAATGCTATAATTGAAGTGCAATAAAACCCAAAAAGACACTTTGTAACACTGTTGCATATTGCAATACAACTCAAAACGATCGACAACTTATTTCGAGTATCGAGGAACATATACTAATGTATCTACTCCTTAAAAAAAATATTTTTCTATACTTTTTTAGAAACAGTAAAATATATTATTTTAATTTATTTTTGATAAAAGCTAAAAAACGCCTTTCGTCTTTATTAGGTTGAATATTTAAAAATGTATAAAAAAATTCTCAATTTATAAAATAATCATATTTAATCACTTTTGTGGTGTTGACTGTCAATCTTGATGGAAAGGCAATATATTTTAAAAATAAAACACAATTTGTTTGTGGAAGTATTACAAAACAAATTGTGTTTTATTTAAAAAATGTGGTATTATATACTAAACATAGCATTGTCGGATATTGTCAACCATAAAATTTATTATTATTTTTCAAAAACGGTATTATCATATAGAATCATAACATTTTTCATGAAGTGCAAAATCACTTGAAGTGCAAAATCACACTTTCATTGCAAAATAGGTATGATACATTCTGTATTGAAATAATTTATTGTGATGGTCTATATAATTGCACTTGGAAGAACAGGGGTCAATGGTTCATTTCATGGTATGGTATTAACTTGAAATCTTACCAAAATTATTTGCACGTTTGAAAAAATTCAAATTCAAATCGAACTAACGATTTTTTTGTTTTAAAATTGTGAATTGCTTTTTCTTATTCATGTTTTTTTCATTATTTGCAATTATCGAAAAATATCTTTCAATCAATAAACGTTTGATAATGATTTCAGATGTTTAAAAAAGCATTACCTTAAAAACGTATGTTTTATTACATATATGAGGGAGAATCTATGCAATAATTTAATTATCATTATAATGTATATAATTATGTTAGAAATTAAATAGTCAGGTTACTTTAGAAATAAATTCGACACTCCATAATAGGTTGGCAAAATCATTACAACCGTTTCGAGTATTTATATTGTGCATTTGAAAATGTGAGCATTAATATATATATTTAAATACATTATTTATTATATAATTCGTGATTCTTGACTACATGCTAACATGCGCAATATTTACCACCCAGAAAAAATGTTCAGTGTTACTGTCCTGTTAGAATCCTAACGCAACGTCGTTAAATATGTTAATTTTTTCAACACAGACCGATACACAATAGTAACCCAATTGCACTGGCACAGCGGTGGGGAACCAGCGATCTTTTGGTTGAGTTCAACTATTCCATTTCGTTGTTTTATTTTATTTACAAAATAATGTACACAAATACATTTATATATTTTTAACAAATTGACATTTTTTGAATGCGGCCTGCTAATGAGAAAATTTTCCCCGACCTTGTACTATCATACATACATTTCAGTGGTTCTCAAACTGTGGTTCGCGTACCGCGAAAAACGAACGCCTATTTATACTATTTTTATAATTATAGCATGCAACATTTACCGGGTTTTGGATTATCACAGGTAGGGAAATTAAGTGACTTAACTCCATCGTTACCCGCACTACACCATAAATGATGGAGTTTTAAAAACGTAAAACGAGTTGTGATTTTTAGAAGGAAATGGCACAGTCCTATCCTGATGTTGCAAAGATGGGTCTAAGAGTGCTGATTCCATTCGCAACCAACCATGAGTGTGAGACGGCTTTTCTACACTGTTTTACTGTCGAGACAAAATCTCGAAATAGATTATACATGACAAATGACATGAGAGACACTGGCCAAAACAAAGTCAAACATACAAGAACTGGTTCAGGAAAAGCAGATGCATCCATCCCATTAAAATTGTTATTTAAATTTAATGACTACATAACATGTTGTATTTTTTAAATACATAATTGTTTGTAAATAAATGTTTTATTCACAACAGCCTATAAGCAGTGTTGCGCCGTAGGTATGTGGTATCTTCGTATTTGGCTCCCCCAATTTCTTTAAAATAATATAGATTTTTTTTTTTTATTAAAGGGGTCCGCGAGCCATCAAGCAATTTTTAAGGGGACCGCCACGCAGGAAATTTTAAAAAGTTTGAGAACCGCTGATACATTTGATAATATAATATGGGGGGTAAGTTTGCGCTGAGTCTCCTATTATATTTGATAATGAAAATAGCTAGTATACCTCAGTATAAAAGTGTAAAAAAAATATTTGTGAGATAATTAGGAAACAAAATTTTGGGCAGGATTAGTTTTTTACTGTAAATCTAATTTTTGTAGGTTTTAATCACATTCTAGGATTATCAAAAAAATACAATTATATTTATAAACATAATTTTATTTTTTTTGTAATAAATAATAGAAGTTTTCAGAGGTATTCAGAAGATTTTCTTAGTTATTACAGTTTCGATCTAAAGTAAGAATAACGACTGTCGTTCAAAATAAAACCACATGTTACCAGTTGTTATATATGGCAACTGGTAGATATCGGTATTCGAATCATTTCCTCATACTTAACTTACTGCAATACAAAACTGCAAATATTTGACTCGTTACACTTTGAAATTGAGGTATCAATATATTTACAAAAAGCAGAGACAATAATATTGAATGCGGAATTATGTTGAACATTTCTTTTAAGTTACAATTAAATATCTTTAAACGGTTGTAATAAGTAAATATTTATATTTTTCATAATATATTATTAATAGTTCTACCGATGAATATTTATTGTTAATTGAGCTTAATTAAAATAGCTATATTGTATTTAAATTAGTATAGTATCTTGTAAATTAATTCGATCCATATTGATAACACACTAACGAGAACATGATGATATTTCTAGTATGTATTACCCGCTTTAAATTATAATATTTGCACTAGTAACTAGAATAATATCAACGTAAATTGCGTTTTAATTTAATCAGCACGTTTTATGTATCTTCCCAACGAATATAAAAATGGTTCATACATTAAAAGATTGAACAAAACAGATTAACTATAGACAAATCGATTACACAATAACTATTGTTTCCATTCTATGACGCCCTGGCTTCTGTTTCAAATTTTCTGTGTTTTGTTGAACACTCATTTATGCGTGATGGAATTGATTCACTGTTATCAATAATGGTATATGTAACAAGAAACAAAATGTCAGGAATTATGTTTTTTAAAAGTGGACCACGTCAAAAATGATTTTGAAGCATTATATTAATGTTTTTATTTGATTAAAACAGAATCTTTCAAATATATTTTATAGCATGGACCAATATTAATACTATGCTATTCGACTACGCGAGAATTCTTACAGTATTATAATAAATCTGTGGCATGATGGCAGAAATTTTCAGTTTTACCTCACTTTACAGGAGAATAAATTTAATATAAACATTGAATATGATAAATTTTCACAGCGTTTCAAAATTTTACAGAAAATTTGAATTGCCAGTGGTTGTCACCCTATAAAAGTAATCATGATACTGTATTCGTGGAATGTCAAACAACGATATATAACATAATATATTTTGGCTTCTCATCCTGTTTAATAAAATGACATATTTTTTCAAACGAAATATCTTTTGAATGGACGACATTTTGCCAACACATGCGCAGGAATATTTACTTTAAATCGTGAGAATAAACCTAAAATGTCAAAAAAATGGACAAATCAACTTCTGCCTTCACACCACAGAAATAAAACATTATGTCGGAAATCAATGTTAAATATTTATACATTTTACATACAATTAAACAATGTAATGTCAAAATATTTTAAAAATAATATATTCTGAGCAATGAAAGTATATAATCTAGTTTGAAGCTTCTCTGACAATGTACTGTATGTAATAGAATTTCTGAATTCTTTTTGAAATATATGCTTCTAAAGAGAACTTTATTACCGATGAGTTCTTGTGTTTTCCAGAAAAAAATTGTATGTACTATATATAACTGAAAACACATATTTTAAAACTTAACGTCTACTGCCAGAACGGGAACGAAATATCAAGTACCGCCTTAATTATGAAAAAACTATCGAGTATGAATTCAGCAAGGTAATGGAAGGAATATTGTTTTAAAATAAATAAGAAATTCTGTTTATAATGTGTAATCGGTTTTGATAAAATTCAGCAATTGCCTACTCTCAATCGATATCAATGATAATTCTCAACACCATTTGTCCGTGGCTAGCGTTCTCATACTATATTATTACTTTCGTATTTAGTATTATTTTATTTCACTGTAAATAGTTAATATTATTCTAACGTCAGCACTTTAGTTTATAATAATGTACATTCGTGTTTTTATTTTGTAATTAAACCCATCGAAAATAAAAATGCAAAACGAAACATCACAAAAACCCTATCAAAACCTTCTTTACGTGATGACAATGAACCAATGAGAATGCAAATTGTCCAATAGTACTAAAATATAATTACTGATAAGCAGGGACGTATTTTGGTTTGCGATGTAACTTAATACAATACTGATTAAATACTCAATGATGAACTGTAAATTTTCTCTCAAATTTTAGAGCTAAGTTAAATACGGAGTTGAGTTCGTTTTATTATGATTGGAAAGTTTGACGAATTTATTGGTTGTAAGCACAGCTATCTGCGTATGTACTTAATGTTTTATTTTCAATGGAAATGACATTGTATGTTCAGTGACTGTGAAAATAATTAAGCATGTTCACAAGTAACGAATCACATGACTGAAGTTGCCAAAAGAATAATATAAGTATGACAGTTGGAAATGAATGCTAAACATACAAACTGTCACGATAACTATGACCTCTACAACTTTGCATCGGTTCTAGATATTATTTAAGGCATGGTTGTATTTTATTGTTTGATGTACAGAATAAAATCTGGCTGTGCAGGTAAATAAAAAGTGTCAAAATATTGCGATTTGTCCTGATGAATCAGTAAGAGTGAGTGAGCAAGTTCAGTGACAAGTGATAAAAAAAATATATGTATAAATATGTCAATATAGCCACAAGCATCACGACTTACTGATCATTGGGGGGGGGGGCTCTTCATTCTGATGTTTCGTTTTGCAAATTTTATTTAAAACAATAAACTTATAAAATAGTTCATAAATACAATTATTGTATTACCTATGCATATTATTGGCCATAAACAGTTTCATTCGTCGTAATATACATTCTATTTATTGCTATATAATGGTTTTATATTGTTGATATAAATGCAATAAAATCTATTTAAGTACTTGTATAAAATAGTATACTGTTAAATAAAGATAAAATAAATATTATGTTTGTGTTTTTATTTCCGAATTTGACGATGAGTGAGGCCGAGGATATGATTTTTGTAAGTGCCTTTTTTCTACTATAATTGGAGGCAGCATAAAAAAATTGTGTCGTAAATTTTAATATTAATAAAACTACTCTCAAAAAACATTTGAAGTGACAATTTTTTATTGCATGTAAGCCTGGTAGTTGTTGAGTATATTAACCACTTAAATCCCAAGCGGACACTGGGGTCCAAGATACGTGGACGACGCCATTCCAAAGCGGACACCGGTGTCCATGAAATTTCAAAAATCCAGAACAAGGTATTCCAATAGAATTTGATTTGGATTATGGTGAATATACATAGTGACATCTATTTAGACCAAATATAAATTTTAAAAAATATGAAATTCCCTGTATTCTTAAAAAAAATTCTTAAAAATATATAATTAATTTTCCCCAATTTTCGGGAGGCTCTGAAATATACACGGTGCATGAAAAACACTAGCTGATTATTTCTATGGGACTCAAGCGGTTAAAATTCTGGGACTGTAACCATGTGATCAATGTTGTTGGCTTCAGTTAAGGTGTTCTCGGGTTAGAATCCCAGTGCTGATAGTTTCGATTTATATTTTTGTGCCCGAAGGTAGGGATGTTTGTGATGTCTAAAATTTGCTTCCATCAATCCGACTCTAAAAGCAGGGAGTAGCGAGAGCGACTAGGTGACGCTAGTCATGTCTAGTTCTTTTTTCTATCATTACATTCTGCTCTACAGAAGGAGCTGAAATGGTGCGAATCAGCGACAGTACATTGTCATCTGACGAATTTTTTTTTGATCTTTAGAACCATTGAAATAACACTTTTTTCATCTATTGTTTTAAAAAAATGCTTCTTTACAGTCCTAAAAAATCTTTTTTTACTTCTTTGCTTTGTGTCAGTTTTTAAAGAAAATTTAAAAATTAAAAACAACTTTCGCAGTGTTGCGCCTTATTGTTTTTCATCATATAATAAGAATTATATCGGCATATATTCTAACTCGTAAATATCACAAATTCATGAAGCATTAAAATTGAGATTAATACTGTTTAAAGACTTGCATAACTTTTAGTTTCATTTTTACGAGTAGCAATAAAAGCATACGCTCATGTCGATATAAACGCATTCTTCCCAACAATTTAAAACGTCTTTAAATGACAATGCGAGTTTCCAAATGTCATTGTTTCTCTTGAAGAATTTGAAGAAATTTCTTGAAAGGACGGATTAAAGATGTGAAACTGCGAATACGATAAAACACTTATTTTGTAACGTCTGATTCAAGCCCATGTATATAAACAAATTGCATTAAAGACACCGCAGATTTTGAAACAACTTTTACGTGCACTTTAACAATAATATTATTATTATGAAAGTATAAACAAACTATCTGTGCCCTAGAAGGTGTATGAAATAAAAGATTAAGAAATTTTCTCAACAAAAAAAAATGATTTATGGTTTATAACAGTTCTATTTGCGAAATAGAAATAAAACAGTGGGCGATATATTAAATTATTTAGTAGAACAAGTTTCTTGCGAATCACGCTCACGCATCCTTTGAAATAAGATACCTACTGTTTAGAACAGCGGTCACCAAACTACGGCCCGCCAAAGATTTTCATCTGGCCTTCAAAAGTTTTCGATTTTTGTATATAAATTATACATATTGGAAATATCAATTTGTGAATTCACGAAAACTGTTTATTTCATTTCATCAACTGGGGTAAGACCATCAGGTACTGGACCCAAAGTGAAAGAAGTGAGGTATAAAATGAATTGTTGGAGGCGACCAGATGTTCGTTTACTCGAAAATTTCTCGAATATTCTCATTTATTGAAATTCTAAGAATGTAGTCCAGGCAAAAAAGAACAATATAAATGTCTAAATAATCGCCCCAATCAAAATTATTCAGTTGTATTTCAAAGTTTGCAGAGTATTACACAGCGCTTGTTTACTTGAAGTGGATAAGTAGCGATTTATGTATTTGAGAGAATTTATATATGCGCCAATTTTGTATTTAAAATTTCGATAGCATTTCTTTCAATTTTACTGCCCGAATATAATGTCAAAGAAACGGAAACTAGACGCTGAGTGTTGCGTATTTAATGAGCAATAGTCATATGTCTAATTTGCAAAAAAGCGGTATCTATTTAAAAAAGAATTTAATACACTACAAAATTTGCAAAAGAAAAAACATATAAAGTGATATTCTAACTGGATTCCAATAATAAATTATTTGTCGTTAGCCCCCCCCCCCATCACAAGCTTTTAAATAATTCAATCCGGCCAGTTTCTCAAAAAGCTTCGTGACCACTGGTTAAGAACGTTGAGTATTTTGTAAATAAAATAGGCACGTGTCACTGTGCAAAAAAGCTAATTCAATCAATCAACTCTGCATTAGACAGTATCAGAGGCATGCGGTGCATGTTAATAATCACAAAGTCATCTGGGGCCCAATTATTGAAAAAGGAGAATGAAGTCGCATACTTAATCTTGGATATGTATAGTGATTACGTCTCAGTCGTTGGGTAGAGCTAGACGTCCGAGGTTTCTGTGGTGGAGTTGTTGTAATCGGGGGGCTTAATGAGTTTAAAAGGAGCTAAAAGTGGCGCAGTTAGTAGCGTTGTTGGCTAGGTTCAATTCCCGGTGCGGACAGTTTTCATAAATTGATCTTTCAATCGATTTTTGGATTTCTATTCGTAGTCTGAGTGTTTGTGATGTCTAAAACGCCCTCCTCACCCACCCATCCTATCCTCACGGCATAGCGAGAGCGATTAGTTAACCACTAGTCCTGTTCTAGCCCTATCCTTCTATCCTTATTCTCTTTAAAAAAAAAAGAGAGGTAACAAACAACTGAGTAACAAACAGTTCTCATGGAAAAATTCTGTTGAGATACTTCCATTAGGAGATCATATGCTCCACTTTGGGAACGGACATGAAAAAAAAATTCGTCTTAACTCCATCGTCTATAACTATGCCTAAACATATTTTAGCTCAGCTATATATTTTAGAAGAATTAGGCTATATTATGTTATCTCACTTATTCCAACATCATAATATTAATCTCACACAACATAATACGCTACCACGTTGGGAGCGGACATGGGAAAAAAATTAAAGAGGCAGGATGATTAACCCTGCGCTTCCGAGGCCTGAGTTACTGAGTCACAAGGACTCTACAGGTTGGCTAAACCCAGTTTTTCTGTCAGGGAGCTCCTTCCCTTAGCTATAATGGACTTGGATAAGACATGTGCTGTAAATGCCTCAGGGCAGCCTGAATTCTGTATGTCTCTTCTACTGACCTGATGGTTTCCGACACCCTGTAAGACCTCTGATGACCATCCATTACGGTGGAGATACGGGACGCCTGGATAACCTGTGAGGAAGCAAAATGATGGTGGGGGACAGTTAATCTTAGAGGTACCTTGTGGTGGCCATATGCTCCGAGTAGGGAACGGATATGGTGAAAAAATCTCCTTATATGAATAACATCCCGTGTCTGCTTATTACCAACTTGTACAAACTTAAAGTATGGATTCTGTATGTTGAAAAGAACCTAATCTAATCCACAAGCAATTGAATAGTCTAAGCAATCTTAATTTCCACTAATTGTGGCTTACCATCTACGAAGTTTTGATTCTTAAAAAGAATTAGTGTGTCATAAACAATTATGACGAGTTAGCATATATTTCCAAAGCCTAGTAATCAAAAGAATAAATACAGAAACATTATATCATTTTTAAGCGCTGTTCATTTTTGAATATATTTAATTTATTGTTAATTCAGTATAATTTTATGTTATCAAGTCATAAAAATCTGGCATTAAAAATAACACATGAAGACTTTATGTAGGTATGGTTATTGTAAGTAAGAACTAACAATTATTTTTTATTGTACTTTTTATCTGATGAGATTTGAGCAATTAACAAGCGCAATATTTGTTTTTCTATTTTTTAATTCGGCAGATTAAGCCATATTTTAAGATTGCCTTCTTAATTTTTGTTATCTTTTACTCTAAGCGCGGCAGTAGTATAGCGAAGCTGCACAGTGTCTTAGGTGGACGAAGTTTTGCGAGCGTGAGGCGGCGTTTGACGCGCTTGCCGCCGTATGGGCGCTCCTCATGTTTTCGTCACCTTTCACGTAGGACAATTCCGTTGGCGGAAAACGATTGATATTTTCGAGCTACGCCGCGCCGCCTCACGCTCGCAAAGAATTCGTCCACGCAATTCACGATGCTTTAGAACCGTAAGGCACGCCACAAATCGTGGATATCGACTTGTCTTGCGAGGCAGCCAAGCAATGATTCTTTGCGAGGCAGATTGATATTATATGTTGGTAATAAATGAATTAGAAAGCATGTGAATGAAAGTGCTATGTACCCACCTTCCATATAAGCAGATACACAAAAATAATTTAGAATTGATCATTACATGGAAAACCACCGCATCGTTGGATTCTATATTTATACTGGTAACCGTAGCCGTCATTGAAATTGAAATACTGAATGTCTATAGTAGCTAGTACGTCGGAACTGTGTGTGCATTGTTGACACCGTGAACGCTTAGGTCATAAGAAAATTTCATACCTACATGTGATAATAATAAAACGTCTTCAGAGCGGTCTGTGTATAAGATTATGTGTACTGTACTTAATATTTTATATTACACGTGCATTTTCATTAGGTAACAACACAACTTTACCTTACACTAAACATAGTGTTTCCTTGAAAATATTGCCAAAGATTTTCCATTGCATAATAACCGTGGGGAAATGCGTTGGCTTTCTCACAATTATTATGAAAACTAATTAAACATTCACCAACAGGAATTCGTGATTTAAAATGTGGTATATTATTTAGTAATATTATGAAAACTTTTTAATCAAAATGTATTTACATCTTACTTGAGTATTTTTTATAGTCTTTTTTTATTTTGTTATTTTGCATTACTATGATTAAATTAAATTTTGTGATCCATATGGATTATACTTAATGTTTTTATTAGTTAAATTGCATCAACTTATGTACATGATTCGGCATTAATAGATTTCAAGCACAGGTGGCTTACCAACAGTGTATAAAAATAGATATAAATATATATATGATTCTTTTAATAAATTTATAAACATTTTATGCATAATAAAATACTAATTAATTATTATCATTGCGCCATCCTCGTAAATGGTTTGTTCATTGGCCTTATAAAACAGCTCATAAACCTTAAATGAGTTCAATCCTCGAAGAGTTAACGTTTGATATATTCTTTTAGTTTTAATTCCGTTATTACATTCCGTAAATTGCACATTTTCAGAAATCTTTTACAAAGATTATGAACTGTTGACTTAATACTAATTTTATAAAAACAATGTAAGTTTCCTAAAGTGTAATGTACTTTTTAATTTCAATCAAACACAACTATCATTATCCGCAACAGTTTTCTGATCACTGACGGAGGAAAAAACAGAACTCTCTTCTTTCTTTCGTGATCAGAAGTGGATGTGTTTGACAAAGTTAATGAATTAAATCTTTCACTTCAGGGAAAAGAAAGCAACATTTTGATCATGAATATAAAACGTAAGGCTTTCCAACAAAAGCTTACTTTACGGTCAAAAGGTACTAGTCAAGGATCCACGGAGATATTTTTTTATATTTGAATGAGTTTTTCAAAACAAATGAAATATCACTCTCGACCCCAATAAAAAAGGTTATACTTGACCACATGGCCGAATCAATACTATTTTTCGAAATATATTTTCCAAACATGAATTAGGATCAAAAGTACAATTGGATAAGAACGCCATTTTCTAAATCCTTAAAATGTGATCACATTACATGGATAGCTCGATAAGAGTTGATCGATATCAGATCAGATAATTTCCCTGAAGTGGAATTTAATGAAAAAGTACTTATTTCAGAATTTTGGATAAGGTGACAGCAAGATATTCTTATATCGCAATGGAATCCATGTTAATCCTAATTCCTTTTGCGACTATATACCTATGTAAAGCAGCATTTTCGTTATTACTTTTAAGAAAAAATAAGCACAGATCTTGCCTTTCCTGGAAGGTTCCTTGCAAGTTAACATTTCTGACATTGAACCAGATATTGATTTATTGTGTAAAAACTTGCAACCGCATCCATCTCATTAAATTGTTTTGTAAGCTTCATGCTACGTATAGTTTTTTTGATTTTATTTGTAAAGAAATAAAGTAGAAAAAAAGTAGGTTACTATTTTTTGTGATAAAATATATACATGTATGTATTAATAGTAGTAATAATTAAAAAAAAAATTTGAAGACTAAACTATGCCTTTTTTCGGAGGTACGCGGATTATTAATTCAGATTTAGAGGGCCGTGGCATGAACAAGTTTGGGAAGCACTGGTTTATACGACTCTTCAAAAACGATAGATTGACAATCTACTCATCTATTGTATAGCAAAAAAAAACAGTAGAAACAATAATACAATTCTCGCATTTATTCACAACAAAGATAACAAAGTAATCAAGCGTAGTAATATCGTAAAATATCAAATCATATCTAGAATGCTACAATAACAATTAAACGGAAATAAAGAAAAATGATCAGTTATGCGATAAAAACCAAATTTAATATTTGCATAAGTCATTAACATAAAACGGAAGCGAAGACAAAATCGCTTATGTAGATGGAATGATCTGATTACCGACACGAATACAAATTTCTTAAATGTCAACTTGCTTTGTATAAAAACTATTTCTAAACACGCATAAAATTCATCGGTTTAAATTCTTTAAATACTTATGCATGAAAATTATTAATGGCCGTGGAAAACTCGTACATATATTATACTAAAATATTCAGAATTATTTCATAGGTCAATTTTAGTTTAGTTATAGGTATACTCGATAATAAACGTACGAAAGTATACATTAATTCATCGAAATAAAAAAGGTAGTTAGGTATATCATAAAACATGCAGAATTAAAAAAATAGATTCAAGCACATTCATCGCTCGAGAACTTACTTACTGTCAAAAGAACGTATTATTAAAAAGTAAAACTTATGTCAGTTCATAAAAAATGATCCTATTAAATTCAAAAATCGAAGTAACAATGATGGTTTGTAATATTTATTATTTCAGTTGTAATATGTACTGTATCATTATATTTTTATACCCATAGACAATAATACAGATGGTTTTTTTTGTTGTACCTACCTATGTACGCAATAATAAAATTCTCACAGTAAAAAATGTCTTCAAAACCCACGTCAGTCAGCATCTGCTCCAAATTTAATACCATTAAGCAACAATATGTACACTATGAAAATACAAGTGGGTATATTGTACCTACACAGCAAAACGATCTATATTGATGATGATGACAGTTCTTATTAATGTTGCCTTACATAACCGTTGGTAGGTATCTACCTAACCTCCTTTCTGCGACAATAAATTAAATTGTCAATTCTAAGATGCAGTAATTCACGAATAAAAACTTATTTGGAACGAAACGAATTACGCTAGTAATTTATTACTTTATGGCAAATCTAATCTCGGACCATGTGTGAAAATCAGATGGCAGTTTTTTTTTAATACGCCAACAAGATAGCCATGATTTTACTTGTACCCACTGAAATGAATGGTGGAAGTACACGTGCATGATCGTACAGTGTGGAGAGGGTGAGGGAGGGCTGAATGGCTTGAAAGTCTTCTGAAGCTAAATAATACATTTTGATATCATGTGATCCCTATTTGACTAGATTCGGCTCCAGGATCACGGGATCTATACATACTGATACACTGACACGTTCTAAGTATTATACACAAAGCGTACCAGTGTAGTGAAAAGTGCAAACATAAAAAGAGTATACCCTACACTCTATTTACTTAGAATATAAGAAAAGGGAATTTTTCTCCATTAATAAGTTTATAAAAACATCCACTTTTTCATCAGTGTCATAATCAGTTCTTTCCAGTAATACTATTATATTTATATATTTATATTGCATCATTGGATGCATACTTAGGTGCTTTAAAATATTGATATATTTGACATAAATATGCTTATTCGTTGCAGTAAATGAACCATCAATGGCGAGAAAATCTTTTCACTTTCGTTACTCGGACTACGCCGCTGGTGATATTATCGAACAAATTTCGTTAATTTCTTTCAAATAATCAATTGCATTAACACAAATAGCGCATTAAAATTATAAATTAACTCATAAGAAAAGTTTAACATGCACGCACTATTCACGCTAATTGTTTTTTCCTTTTTTTATCAGATAATCTCAAAACCCCCTACGTAGACTTACATTGGTAGAGGCAGGTATTATACCGTATAATAAAATAGTCGGCAGACTTTCTATCAAATAGGGAAAATATTTAGTGAACTTTCGCAGCTATACAATGGGACAATTTAACTTCTAATGACCTTGTAGTGTTGCCTGTGACGTAATTGTATCGAATATAATTAAGAGTGAGTATAAATGTACGAATATCGACACAGCAATATCTATTAACGAGAAAAAAATGATGCTTTTTTTTAACAAATATTCGTGTAATTGATTAAATCTAGCTAACTTTGTTTTTAATTCGGTGAACTTGATTGTATCACACCGAAGATCATGTCTCCTCAATGATACATTTAGTCTACATATTTATACACAGTGACAATAAGGAATATAAATTTAACAAGTAAAGTAATAGAATGAGTAAATACCTAATTAAAGTCATCAAACAACAATTAACTTAAATATACAAAATGGTGATTCTAAAAATAAATAAAATATAACAGTGATTTCAATGATTATGGATTATATGGTGAGGGGCTGGGAAGGTAAACTTTTTCTCCAAAGGAGGCCGCAAATTTGTTGAACTGATAAAAGTTTATTGGGAAAAAACTAGATAAGTATGTCTGATAGGACCATCGCTATTATTTCTGCAGGACAAATATAAGATATCTCTTTCAATGGACACAATTGGGCAATCGCAAATAATATGTTTAGAATCTTGATTTTTATCACCACACGGACAATATGGTCCTGGTTTATACTATTGGACTGGCAGTTTACATTATAGGACGGATTAAACAGTGAACTCTTATTATTTCAATGTTTCTCAACCAAAACACCTTATCAATTTTTAAAAAGTATAATTATAACTAACGAAAAGAAATATTTTTAGAAATTTAACAAAGCTCTATTTAACAGTTAATTAGCTATCTATAAATGTCTAATTAAAGCTGAAAAATGATTTTAAAAAATAAATTATGTACCCAATGCATTTCTCTTTTTAATGTTTTTAATTTGAGATGAATTAATTTATTTAAAAAAAAGAATACCGCTCCCTACTAGGATTTCACCAGTAGCGAATTACCCCATAAGCGCATAAGGCGCTCGCTTGGGGCCTTCGAATATTAGGGCCCTCAAGAATAATTTAAATGTAACCCACATTAATTCAGTTTTTAAATATTTATCTAGGGAACTAATTAATACGAGTAGCAGTACAGACAACCTGACAATACTTAAAGTAAGCATAGACACGGAGCTACGTTACGATACAAATATACGTCAATACTATGACACTCGCGATCGATCGAACAAGTCCGCATATACTTCAGGACCGGTAGCTGCCGCTTTAACTTTAAGGTCAGTCCCTATAATAATACAAGTTAGGAACACTATCTCTAAATTTATATTTATTTTAAATGGAATTCTTATAATATCGCTACAATCGGTTTTGTTGGATTAATAACTAATACGATATTTTTATTTATGCTTTCATCGGAACACTTTAAAATTATTAATCAGATATTTATGATTTTAGAAGTGATTACAAACAGAAATGTTTATAGTAATATTCGATATATGAAAATCTCGAATAAATTTTTCATCGCTTTTTTGTTACCCGAAAAACAAGGCCTCCAAATTATTTTGCGCATGGAGCCTCCCATGTGCTTAATACGCCACTCGACTTCACCTCGTACAACTGTTAATATATTGCTGCTAATCAGTCAATCTAGGAACTGTCGTCTTTGGAACTTGACTAGGAGATCACTATTAGATGACTGGAGGCCGATTCATATAGCAAAGACCACGGGAAACATAATTTGTGTTACCTGTAATGGTTTTCCAATGCACAAGTTCTAAAGATACTTAATGTGAAATCGGTGATGTCATAACAACGCAAAACTATGTTGAAGTCACATTGTTGTTGACATAGCAACCCAAAGTAATAACTGTCACAAATAATAAAGTGACATAATTGATTCGAAAGATAAAAAGAAAAATTACAATATCCATCGTTTTAATTTAAAAACCCCGAAAATAATAGCAGACACTCAATGAGACGGCATTAAAAAAATGTGACGGCTACAAATATATAATACTAGCTGCCCGGTACTGTTCCCTGCAGGATCACGGGATATCTCCTCGGGGGTATTGCAAATCACAGGTGAAATTTGAACCTTTAACCTATTCAACTTAGAGATCACTATTAGGTGACGGGAAGCTAATTTATATAAAGCAGCGGTTTCCAATGCCAATTCATTTTTTTAATCGATATAATAATATAGACACGTTTTAAATTATAAAAACTTCATTGAAAAAAAAACTGATAACTATAATTAACAGAAAAACAACATTTTGCTATTACGTACATGCAGTGGAGTAGCTAGGGGTTTTGCTGTCCCCCCTCCATTTTTCCTCCAAAAATGATTTAATATTTACAATAGTGTGGAATTAAGGGTATCTTTAAAATGACTTACTATCATAAACCATAACGGCACAGAAAATTGCGAATAAATTATATGTATACATTTTTTTTGTATAAATATAATTTCTTGAAAAATATATAAATTTTTACAATATTGTCCCGCGGGCTTGTTCTTAAAATATGTCAAAAATCTAGTCTTTAAAACCATTTTTATATTTATTATTTATATAAAAATAGAAAATTATTGATGTACAATCTACTAATATATTGTAGATAAAAATTGTAAATAATTTAGGACAAGATATTCAGCAGATTGTACTAACACAGCATTAACTATTCGCAAAAAAAAAAACTATAACAAAATTATTTTTCCTTGATTCACAACATTATCAAAATCTATTTTATCTGCTAGTTGGTGTTCTATTGAAAGTATTGCAAGATTTTTTTAATCGAAAATTGCTAACTGTCGATATTAAATAGTTTTTTTATTAATTTCAACCACAAAATTATAATTCAACATCTTGTGACTGTTCATAACAATTTTTTCTTACTGCCTCGACGTTTACGCTTCATGGTTATCTTTAGATTAATTTTATTTCTTTATTACCTACTGAATTTTCTGTTCATTTTCAAAAATGCTGCCTCTAAGAGTAAAATATAGTATATAGTCAATGAGTAAAATAAACATGTATTCGCTGAATTTTTATTTATTTTTATGTTGCGATATGAAAATTATTTTGTAATTAAAATGTTTGGCGCCTCCCCGGCTGGAAGCTACTGCTTTAAGGTCAACTACTGGTAGTACTCCTGGGAGTATAATAATTTCTAATACCCTATCTAATAGCCGTATTCCAGTACACATGCCCCAAAGTTAATGTGACATCTATAATATATTGTCATCAGAACAACATAAATTATGTTATCATATAATTTAAGACATCGACTGAGGGTGCTTGATGGAATTTCAATATCAAATTTGGATTATTGAGATTTTGTACACTTCCATGTATTTTGTCACTAACGACCCGGGTTTCGCCTTTCGGCATCTTCAGGCATTCGATCACACGAATGGACTCGAACTGACAGACAGTAAACAGTGTCTAACGTTTATGTAGAAGATACAAATACGACAAATATTATTTACGAGGTAAGATATTATACGTCTGAGAGCCACACTGATACCTGAGTTAAAATTTCGAGAATCGCCTTAATCCTTATTTTGTAAACTCCACATTTACAGAGTGGCGAATTGGATGGGGTTAAACTGTTGCATAAAAACATGGGGGATCATAAATTATTTTATCAAGAAATTTTGGAAATCAATAGAGCCCGGTTAAATTCCTTGCCAATTCTGAATGAGCAGCTGAACCTTCCTAATTCTCCGTTATTATATCCTATACGTTGAAACACCTAACAGATGTCACTAAACGTGGAATGATTGTATATATTTAGCCTTTCGTCGAATTGCATCCCGTCGAAACCCACAATGCTATTATAATTGTAAAATCACTGGTAATTCCATAAGAAGTTGGAAAGCGTTAAACATTAGACACTGTTTACTGTCTGTCAGTTCGAGTCCATTCGTGTGCTCGAATGCCTGAAGATGCCGAAAGGCGAAACCCGGGTCGTTAGTGACAAAATCTCAATAATCCAAATATGTTATCATAGTTACTCGACTCAAAAAATGGAGCTTAAAATAACCAATTATTTAAACATAAAAACACTTTACGTAGGTAATTACGTTCAGCACCTCAATAGAAAATAGTAAAAAAATTAGGTAACGTTACATTACAGTTGATTCTTCACTTCGGGACCAATCATTGTGTCTAGCGGCTGGCTCTAATTAGCGAAGTTATGGGGGAAAAGCGGTGCTTGCGTCTTTCTTTTCCTTCTTGCACAAAATAACGCTGTTTGCCTCCTAGTTGATCACTTGAATATACACATTTCTCATCACTGTCGTCGTTTTCGATAAATGCTTTGATTAAACAACTTCAAAAATTGCATCTACACAGTCTTCACAACATACAAAATTCTTATGTATTGTCGTATATTTTCTTTTGCCCAATTAAATGGAATGGTGTTCCGGATAACTGAAGTAAATTGTGGGGTTATAATGCAAAAGTGAATTTTTCCAATGACGAAAATGAGTTAAGTACTTGTGCACGATTATACATTGGTATGCCAAAAATCGATTGGCATTTGCCACGAATTCCCGATATTTTCTTATGATATTACTTCTTTAAAATTACGACTATCTATTTCCAGTACCTATGAACATTATTCTGTTTTATTTTTTAAACTGACTATGTTGGATTCAACTACCTACAACATTATGAACGCAAGATTTATTCCATAGTGCACTAATTCCATAGATAAAAGATTTTTTCAAAATTGACTTATGTCTACATTTGTGTGATAAGAACCTGAGACAAAATTTTTTAGAACTATTGGAAATGAATAGACATAATCACGACAATAATCTTCTTAATGACCAAAAAAACATTAATTCATCACCTTTACTTAAACCATTACAAGAAGCTCATGTAATTAAACATAATTAATACAATTTCATTGCATTTATCTTGTTATTTACAAGGTTTAAATCTTGGATTCAACTTATTAAATGCGATTCTGTAATTCCAAAGCTTATGTACATTCTGAATGTCTATGTATATTATGTTTCAATATGTAATGGAAAATGGAAAATCACCTCTGCTGTACATTTTTGTAAATGGCTTATGTCCGACTTTGATACCACGGTAATCATATGTATGTGTTATATATGTATAATATGAAGAATTTGGCTATTTGCCGGATTGGCTGGTTGATGTTTAATTTGCAATGACACATAAAAAGGAAAGGTAGGAAAAAAACCTGACAGAATTAAGACTTTTTTTTGTCGTAATCTGAGTCGAAGTCGCAATCGCAATCGAAGTTGTAATCGGAATCGGGTCAGTGTTGGAGTCGGGGTCGCGTTTTTTTGCACGACTCCACACCAGTGGCGGCCGGTGACAAGAATATTAGGGAGTGCAAAAAAAGATTCACATATTTATGTAAGAAATCCATCCTCCACATATTGGATTTTGAAAGTACTATTAGACATATACGAAAATATAAATCTGATATTGGCGATATCAACTGTTTCTCTTCACCAGGGTTTCCCAAACCTTCCCTGCGGATTAATTTCGACGGACCACCTTTCTTCTTTTTTTTTTTGGTAGGTAATATCAATATGAATTTGAGTACGTCTAAATTTGTTGCAGCCCTAGCAGCATATACAACCATTCCAGGTTGTCGCGGATGATAGTTTGGGAAACCTTGTCTGTCTTTAGCCGTGGTATTTCTCAAAATGAATTGATCCTTTTTAAATTTTAGAAGTAACACTCACTTTCGACGGAAGTCATCGATATTGTATAAATTATTTGTAATGGCTTAACGATTTAGCTAATTACTACATTTTTTTTTTATTCGTGAAGAGTTGAAGTATAGACAGGGCTCCAACGACATCGTAAAAATCTTCTCTGCTGTATAAACCAGTTAGTTCAATTTAAGTTTAAATTCCTCCATGAAATCGTATGTTAAGGTTACCATATTAATGTCTGCAATTGGAATAATTCAGTATTAAGCCGGAAATTGTTCGCATAAGTATTTTTTGGGGAAAGTAATTTGTAGAATTCAATATTGAAGAATATAAAAAATATTAGAGGAAGGTGTATTACGAAACTGAACCAGATACACAGTTGAATATTATGGAATAGGTAAGGCCAGCCAGGTAAAAAACTCGAAACTATCCTATTTTAAATATTCAATTATATCTACTCGGTATTATACACGATCATAGTTATAATTTTATAAATTGTATTCATCACTCCAAAAGTTATAATTGTAGGTAAATATTATTCTTATTGAAGAGCGTGTAGTTAAAGAATCATATCGAAATTAGATGGCTTACTAAGCTTGTTCCACTGCTCTTTTACATTCTTACAAATGACTGTTACAGGTTTGTAAACTCAAACGTCAAATCGCTTTCGGGCACGTTCGGGAATTTCCGCCAGGGGGATCAGCGCTCAAAAACAGTCCATACAAAATGCAACTGAAGCGTACTTCATACTAGTGCAACGTCACAAATGTGTCAAAATACATAGAACATTTCTGACGTCTAAGGAGTGCAAAAGAATTTATGCTCCTACCGCGTCATCGACCGACTTTCATGCGTATTCTGAATCGACGCAGAATACGTTTGCTAGTCGTGTTTATTGATCATCGTTTCCTGCAATATTTTCCTATGGGAAACACGAGGAAGATTTAAAATTAGTGAATTGGTATAATTATTATATTTGAATATCGTTTATTAATGGAATATTTTGATGGGACTTATTGGAGTGCATTGCACCCTTTGCTCCTTTACAAGAGCCGTCCCTGCTCCACACCCCTGATTATAACCCTACAATTACTATTACAGCGTGTGATAATTACATATAGATGTCAATAGCTTATTTTAAAATATATTATTATATTATAATTCACTATTTATCACCTTTTGCTGTAAATAATAGATGGCGGTGTGTTGTATATTAAAAGGCGCATGTACTACGCTTTTTACAAACAACCTCTGTTTAGTGTTAAAGCCTAAGGCTTTATTTTTTGTTTAACTATGTCCGCTCTCTATTCTGAACATATGGCCATCACGCAGTTCCACCAAGATTGTTTGTTCCCCGCCAGTCTTCGTCAATCTTACTTCCTCCCAGGACATCCCAGCGTCCTGTAGGTCTGCTGAGTACATTCTATGGATGGTCATCAGCAGCCTTCCGGGGCGATGGAACCCATTCGGATGGCAGAAGAGACAGGCAAGATTCAGACTCCCCTGGGGCATCCGCAGCACGGTCCATTGCAACTTTTTTTATTTTGGACATAATAAGAGGCTGGTCCGTCCGCTCTCTTACCGCATCCCCAGTATTTGGCGCAAGCATCTGTTTTCAAAGTGAAGTATACAGTTACTCTGTCCTTTGGTGAGTGTCATGACTCGATACCGTAAAGCAGCACCGTCAGAATGCACACGTTGAATAGGTGGCTCTTGATTTTGACCGAGTACAACCGTGATTCCAAGATTTTCCGCATTGAGCTGAATTTTGCTCCAGCTATCCCTTATCAGATTGAGAGCTCTTTTCGCGGATTGCCATCTTCCGTGATGTGTATGTAACCCCTAAGTACCTGAAGCAGTTGACTCTCTCGATGTCAATTCGATTACTACCATTACTGTCTACGCTTCACTAGCCACAGAGGTAATCCTACGGATTCCAACCTTTTGAAACTATCTGTCCAATGGAGCGTTGCTTCTACTGCTAAGATTGGTTCTCAATTGATACACCCCTACAGATTCCAGCCTATTGAAACTATCTGTCTGAGTAGCACTGCCTCCACTGCTAAAATCGGTTCTACAGACAGATTCAAGCTCTCTTCGATTGCTACGAGTGTCAACATCACTTATGTTTTACTGTGTTTTAGTACTTTGCTCGAACCCACAAAATGTGTTAAAAGACTTTGCAATAAACGGTTATCATTTGAGCCTTGAGGTTTGTTATTTTAATTGTGCTATACTTGGCTCCCAACCTACGGGGTCTGTGTACCAAAAGTATATTTTATTGGTTTTTTTATTTGGTTTCAGTTACTTGGGATTTGTCCCAATTAAATGGAATCGACTGTACCACGAAATACCACTTACGATTTTAATATTTAACTCATTCAGTGCGGAGCACGCGCGACACGCGTCAAAGGTAATTAGCAAGTGTTTGGCGACTGGTATGGAATTAATTACTAGATAATTAGTTCAGCAGTGAATGAGTTAAATTCCCTGACCGCTTTGTAAACGTTTTATTATTATTACATATCACACGTAGGTATAAAATTTTCTCATGTCCTAAACGTTCGCAGTGCATATATAAAATAAAATCTTATTAATATGACGGGTGCGGTTATACTAGTGAATGAAGGATTTTGGTTTAGTGTATAATACAAAAACAACAATGTAACAGGGAAATTTATTTATTGGCAAAAACAGAATTTAAAGCTGAAAGTAACCCATAAAACCACACAACTAGTATATTTTTAGCTTTGCAATAATAATAATGAATTAATTTCACTAAAACTCAATAAACATGTATTTTGTATGATAGTGACATCTATTAAACATATATGGAAACTATCGTAAGATGTTATGAAAATCAAATACACAGATGTCAGATGTAGAGTTCTCTCAAATTACCAAGAACTTATTTTATTATTAGCAAAAGATCAATTGAAAAGTTATGTTGAAAAAAATAATTACGACAAATCTAGCTTGAAAGCTGGTATTATAATAGAATAATGTTCAAACCAAATTTAAATACTCAAGCGAAAAATAGCTTTTCAATATTATACATTAATGCAGTGTAAATTCAGATACTAAAATATCTGTTATATTTAATTGTGAATACATCTCAATTAGTCTAGTATTATAATAATTATAAGGTGTAGAATAATATCTATAGCAATAAATGTCGACTCTCCATTAATGAAAAAAATAAACTTACAATTAGCATCGAAAGGAAAATCAAAAGTTTTGCGCAGTGTCTACGAGATCATGTAACCCACAGAAGATAAATGCAAATAATTTGATTAATGTGACATAATTCAACAAAACAATTAAACAGTTAATGTCAGATTTGATTAACATGATCTGTTAATTTGTATGGTATATTGTGATTAGTTTAATTCATTGCAATTACACCATTGCTTTCAACAATAACAAAAATAAGACATCTATGATTGTAATAATGTCTTGAAAACGACACACATTTTTTCATCTAGCTATTCTCTAAGAACCTTAGCGATTTATTAGAAGATCTAAGCATAAGAATGAAACACTATCTTACTATCCATAATAAATAAAACACTTGCATGGAAACTCACAACACTAAATATGAACTCTACATTTTCTATTCCAAGTGAATCAATTTTTCGCTAGACGTTTGATAGAATTATAAGATGAAAATTTCGCAAGAAAACTTGGAAATAAAATAAACGATCTTCATTTCATTCAAGAATGAATGAAATATAGTTTTAGTAGTCGACTAGCTCACTGTGTGCTCGTTTTCATAAACGCTTACTAAAGTTTACCCAGACAATCATTTCAAATTGGGCAGTTGAATTCTTGGCAACCGTAATAAATTAAAATATTGCATTTAAGACGATTGAAAACATTATTTAGAACTTTTTTTACTGGTACCTTCTTTAGCTCATTAGTAAGTTATTCAGACCTCTAGATTTCACTTGAATATGTAACATTAGATTTTTCTGAATCTGCTTATACATACATATGCTTACTTATAAAAGTAATTAAGTGAATATTGGTTGAATAGTAAAGTACCAAAGAAAGCGATAAAATAGGAACAATATAATTAGCGACTGAACATCTCGCTGAGGAATTCGTCAGGTTTCTCCCGTATGGCTAGCGGAAGCTCGGCGACGTCACACCACTCTGCAAAAGAAGCGCAAGGCAGGAACTGTTCTGTAAATGTTGCTAGTATTTTCTCCGAACTGCGTAATACGGTTTCGTCTCCGTGACGGATAGCTTCGGCGAGTTTGATGGGCCATTGATCAGCTGGTGTCGATGCGACATGCTGCAAAGTAAAAAAGATATAATGATTTATGATGTTGACTGGATTTTGCTTCACCCTCGTCGGAACTATTATGTGGTGTCAATGTCATAATTATCAGCAATATTTTATGATTTGCAGAAATGGCAATTTGTGTCAAATCTAATTTCAATAAAGAATTTTTTGTCAAATGTAGAATTTTTAAATTAAATTGGAATGATTATCCATTTTGTTTCAAAGACTGCCAATCAATTCATGGATCAGGATGTGTAGTCAGACAGCTCATAAATTGTCATTTTGAGATACTGTCAAAACAATGTTGAAAAAGTCCTCATATTATTTTCATTATAATTCTATACCTAATATTATTTTACCTCGACACCCTGACCTACGAATAGTCTATGTAGCATTTTGATAGAACCAGCCAGAATTTTCACGTTAAACTGTTACCAATGTATAATATTTATGGCTGTAAATGAAATTGTTCATAAATTAAATATGTTTAGTTTACCTTAAACATAACATCGTACAGCAACTGCAGAAGCGAGAAGAACATGAGATATGGTTTGTAATCTTGATAAGGTCGGATCTCTTGCTGGTGCGGTTCCAACGCCTTGAGTGGAGGACCTCCAGGACATACGGCACGGACCTGAGCCAAATACAAGAGCCTACGGAGGTGTTCAATCCTTTCTTCGGCCCATCTACAAATTAGAGCACAAAGACAATAAATAACAATGCACAATTAAATTAAATGTTCTGATGTCGTGTCTTCTCACTGAATGATGAAGTAATAACATATGATTGTATGAGCATCATAGGTAATGGAAATATATTATTTATAACATTCTTACACTTCAGGAGGCTGCAGAAGCACAGCAATGACTGCATAATATAGAGGACCTTCAGCATCATGAGCAGACTCCAACTGTTTTACTAGAGGCCACTCCAAATAGCTCTGGATCACGATCAACTCTCTGGCAGCCACCCTGGTACTACAAAGCAATATCATTTTTAAAATACATGTATTTAAATAGATTGTAAACACAATTTCAATGGAGGGGAAGATAACTTACGTGTTGATAACATACAGGGCCATGTGAGCCAGACAAGGCACCAGCTGCATATTAGACAGTGGCCCACCGCCTCCGGTGTCTTCGTGGAAAGACTTCTCACGAGCAAACCTCATGAGTAGCAGCTTCAGATCGTGGACTGTGCACTGGTAACCGATATCGCGATGACCAGTGCATTCCTACACAAATTAGAAAAGTGAAATTAATATTCATTTAATTAAGGCATGGAGAATTTTTAGAATATACGGTTTTCTTACCTGTAAGTACGTGTTATGTCTAGCGAGGCAGCTAGCGAAGGCCGACTCTGGAACATGAGGACCCCACAATGGGAGTAAGCCATTGCAACGAGTCGATGCATTCTGTAGAGCGGCACTCTCCCATTCATCCCTAAAATAATAATAAGAGAATCTTCAAAAATACAATTCTTCACTTCATTATGCTCAAACATTATGATGTATATTTGGATATATAAGTAATTTATTTAGTTTCAGATCTAACTTTTACTGGACATAGAAGAATTGTTTACCTGACACGAGCCAATCGCACGGCTGCCATATGGCACTCCACGTGGACAACATTGAAATGCGTTACAGTGGTGTATCCCAGCGTCTTCCGCGGTTTCACCTCAAACTCGTCAACACCACAACGTTTGGTGAATGTATAAATGCCGAGCACCTAAAAATTTCACAAAAACATTCATTATCTTGAAAAAAATATTCATACGAGAAGCTGTGAGGATGAGTTACTGATTTTATGATTGCACATGTTATCTAGATTTACCTTAGTAGGTTGATATTTGTATCCCTCACGACAAATGCAACAAACAGCTCCAGTTTCCTCTCCCAACTCTTGAACTTGATGAGTGAGGCTGCACTGCGCTGTCACTTGACCTTTGTCGTTGGTTCTCATCCCCAATGCTCCGAGCTGCTTTTCCCTCATAGCCATAGCGAGCCGTTTCTTCTCCTGCATTATATAAAAGTACATTTTTTATTTTTTAATTCTGAAAAATAATATAAAATATCTAATGATTATTAAGAGTGATACTGACCTGTCGAGTATAGTCCCTGGCTTCCTGAACTTTTTTGGCTGCCTCGGGTTCTGACATAAGAGCTTCCAAAAGATTCTCAGCCAAACTACCGACGTGTTCATCAGACGAAACTTGCTCCAAACGGTGGACTATGGGAATAACTTTCTCGCAAACCACCATCTGAAATAATGATTCACACCAAGGGCTTAAGCATCATAACATTATATAAATACATTATAATTTGTCTCGATTATATTTTTTTCAATAAATGCAAAAATTATAGATTTTCTCATTTCTAGTTCAAATTCCTTCGTGAATTAGCACAGAAACAACTTTAAATTGCTGTTCTTGGTCATTTGGGCAATGTGTATCAACATTTCTCAATATAAAAAAGCATGATCAAGAAATGTTACCTGTGTGGGCTCATGATCAGTAGCAAGCCCAGTTAGGAACCTAAGGATGTATTTGAGAGCCGGTTTAGAAATAAACTCCTTCAGCTCATCAGAATCCGTACGGAGAAGAGTTGGTTTCACACATGGTGCGTGCATCTGCAATGTAAATTTCCTATTAAATGACATAGAATTGATTTCATTATATAGTACAGCTGTTATTAAGTGTTACAATCTTGACATAATCCTTGTTTATATGAATTTTATAGAAAATACAAATGAATCGAAGCCTGTAACAATCTCACACGCAAATAGGACTCAAGGAAGCTAATATTTGAAAACTATTTCACAATCAAGTAAGGGTATTTTTTTACTTACTGTAATGTAGTCCAAAGCGTCTTTGACAATACCCAGCGATATGATGTAATCTTTGAGAGTTCCGCCAATAGAATTACGCTCGATTCCGCTGCACAGCACGCAGAACAGTTCGAGACGGAACTCATCTTCAGCCCAACGTTCAGCATCAAACTTATTAAAATCAAGCACCTATAAAAAAACAATTACTTAATTCATTGAGCAGTATTCATAAAAAGGAAAAAAAATGAGACACTACTGAACAATTTACCAATAGTATTTCATTTAAATAAATGAATCTTACCAATTTGAAATGCTGGCAAAGATGAGCCATCTTCAGGTCGTTACCATAAACCAGGGCAGCCAGGACGCGAGTGAGATGAGCCAGGGCCTCAGAGTTATTTCGAATACCTTGAATATAAATATACAATATTGTAAATCAAATAATTTCATACTAAAGATGAATAATTTTTTTTGTTCAGATGATCAATACCTGGACATTCGGTGCAGTTGAGAAGAGCCTGGACATACTCTGGTCCTCCAAAGGTGAGAGAGAACTGAAGGAATGATTCCAACGATTCACTGGCGGCCACTGATAAGATACGATCCATTATCTGGTAACAAAACAATATTCATTAAAGTATTTTATAAGCTAAATTGTGACAGAAATTCCTGGTTTGAATAATTATGTTTTGCAGTTACCTCCAATAATTGACAAGTCAATTCAGGTCTGGGCAATGCCGCTTCATCCTTAGCTGCAATCTGCGCGGCTTTCAGCAGTGCAGGCAAAGCAGAAGTGGAAGCCTGCGTCAGTAAAGCGACGCATCGCCTGGCGCGGGTGCACAATGAAAGAAGCCGGAGTAAAGTTCTTGCAAGAGGACGGGCTGCCCCGCCAGCACCTCCGGCTTCTGCCAATCTCTCCAACATTACTTCTAAACCACCTGCAATCATTTCAAACAGATATTATTATTTTCCTAATTACATCATCGTTATTTGTAATACAAGACAAAAGTATACATTTAAACATTAAATGTTTAAACAAGTAATCAAAATATTACATGTAATGTTATTCGATAGAATATACAACTGGGCTAGACACGCAATCGATGCTAAATATTAAATCTGAGGCAGTAGAAATATCAATGGCCTATAGCCGAGTGATTAACATCCTTGTCTCTCGCTGTGGTGTCTGCAGGTTCGAATCCCAGAATGAACGGTTTCATAAGTTGATTTTTTCAATCGATTTATGAATTTGTTTTTTTTTGGATTATTGAGATTTTGTACACTTCCATGTATTTTGTCACTAACGACCCGGGTTTCGCCTTTCGGCATCTTCAGGCATTCGAGCACACGAATGGATTCGAACTGACAGCTGTCAGTTATTCAATTCGTGCACTCGAATGCCTGAAGATGCCGAAAGACGAAACCCGGGTAGTTAGTGACAAAATACATGGAAGTGTACAAAATCTCAATAATCCAAATTTGATATTGAAATTCCATCAAGCACCCTCAGTCGATGTCTAAAATTATTATGAATTTGTGTTTAAAATCACAGATGTCTGTGATATCTAAATTTCCTCACACTCATCCAATCCTAAAGCAGCTCTAGGGAAAGCAATTAGCAAATAGATCTCATAATAATCTTACCACAATCAGCTAGGACGTTGGCCATCCTATACAGTTGTTCATCATCCACTTCTTCAGCACTTGCAGCCGTCAGAGTTTCCACGAATTCCTCAGTGGCATCTCCAAGGAGTCCACGCATTCGATATACAACACGCATCGCATCCCCTTCACCAGACACGGCCCAAACCTGCGACGATTAAAGAAAAGTAATTGAAAACAGAACACTATAACTAGACATAAAGAGACATGGCTAATGATAAAAAGTAATCACTCACTTTTTTGTAGACATCCTTGACGGGAAGATCAAGAGACATGATTTTATTGTTCACAAGCAGTTCCATGCCGTTGTCGTCTTCGAGTAGAGCTACTAATTCACAATCAGCGCAAATTTTGTTCTTCACGTCTCTCATCAAAGGTCCTAGTCCGGCTTCCAGAGACGAGTAAGGATTACCTAACATCCGACCCTAAAAGTAAGAATAGAAATATTTTAATACAGCTAAAAAAATTGATCTGTTACAGAACCTGGATTGATTGGAAATGTTACCAAACAACAAGGTAAGAAGAAAAAAAGAACATTTGTGCGATGGAGAGTAGAAAACTGAGCATTGGAGGGTTATTATTAGTCTCTGAGGAATAGCTGTTACCGTTGAAAAACTGTTACACAACTAACAGTTGATGGTATTCTTTTTAAAACTGTCAGTTCGGAATACATCTTATTATATATTTACCTGTAAGAAGTCTTCTTGTTGCGGATCCTTTTCTAATGTGAGGAAGAATTCCCCAATATCATTTTCTTCAGGGTGTATGATGGAGCATAGTCTTTCAAAGATGAAGACAGGAGTCCTGAAGTCATGCAGAGGATATTTCTTCACGGTTTCAATACAGACTGCCATAAATTCAGCAGTTTCTGCTTCAGTTCCTGAAATTTTAGAAAATTCATCAATTTTGAAAATCCAAATGCAATATTTTTTAAATATTTATTATTTTAGGATTAAAGATATGTACCTGTTGTCATTTCTTCAAGTAATTCGAGAAGCTTTTCTTGTGTGTCGTCGATGAGCCTGGTCCTCTGAACCACCAGCCGTCTAAGAGAAAGATATCCACCAAGTACAGCACCCATCAGACGACCTTTGAAAGCACGGCGAACCCCTCCGTCTTCCAGGAACATCGCCAGAAGTTTTGTCAGACGCTTCAAAGCATAGCCTAGCGAATTTACAGATACAACAGCATTGATTAGATAACATCTAATGATCACTAACTCAAAGCTAGATTGACAGCACCAATATAAAACTTATGAGCACAAATCAAAATTACCTTGAGCCATATCCGAAGTGAGAGTATTTTCTTCTAATTTATGGAGATGATCGATTTCTTTAGTGAGCAAGTCAGCTAATAGAGACAGTACTCCTCGTAGAGCCAAAAATTGTTTCCATGGAGCTTCGGACGCCAAACCTACAAAATGAAAAAAAAAGATTGAATAACGAAGAATGTATACTATCATGAGAATGATAACTAGATATACTATTATAATTCACTGTGAGTCAGAAGAGTAGTAACATTTACTTTGATATAGTTGCAGGAACTGTTCGCTAGATTCGCCAGCAGCACCGATTTCGGGAAGGAAGTTTGTTAGAAGTACCAGAACCTACAAAAAACAAAACATAATATTATAGATCTTTTCGGTCTATATAATTATATTTAGTTACAATAAAACAAATGTGATTCGAGTTGATATTTGCTTTGAAGACAGGTGGACTTTAACAACAAAGTGTCTTTATGATTATTTCTCTCTGAAATGCTAATCTGGAAGAATGAGGGATTATGCTATTTTATCCAGAAAATTCTTTGCATTTGTGCAAACCAACTGTATAAGCAAAAACATATATGTGAGATATTCTAAAATTATGTTCTAACTTTTTTATATATAATTAAGATATCTGACATTAACAATTTGATATCAATATCTGAATTAAGATATCTCAATATTAACTACAGCACCAAATTTTTACTTACAGCTTTGGTCCTCTCATATCCAGTGCAAAGAGACTTGACCATTTGACACGCGGTGTCTCTAGCCATCTTGCTGCTTGGGCTAAAGACAACCGGCTGAAGCCAGCCGCCGTCTCCCAGGCACAGGGTTCCTGACCCATAAATTCGGAGAGTCTGAAAGTATCATTTCATAAAGAATTAAGTTGTCAATTTTAATTTTATAAGAGAAAAAGTTTCACCAACACTTTCTAAAAATGGTTACCGGATTGATCAGTAAAAAAATGAAGATATTGTGTTTCATCTTTACTATAAAGTAATTTGATTACTCAATAGTAATAACTTAATAACCAATTGGCATTAGTGTAAACTACAAAGCAACAGTGCATACCTTTTCTCTCCATCTAGCCGTGTATTTAATAGCCAATCGTGTGTCTCTGAAGTGAGCAGGTCCTGCTGTAGGAGGAGGCGGCAGCGGACTAGGAACAGTAGTAAGTCGCTTCCACTCTGCATAAGACACTTTACCGGCCAACCAAGCTCCAAGATCCAGTGCTGCACTGCGCCTGGAATCGTTAGCTTCCATCGGTGTTGTTAATGCGGACCGAGCCGACTGATCTTCAGATTGTTCGCTAGAAGACTTATCCTGCAAAAACATTATCTATGTTAAATAGGTTTGTCAAATAAATAAACGCAATTTGCGAATATTTAGGGATTTCTTTATTGAAATCAAAACTTTATAAAGTAAGATAAGAAATTAATATATCTAAGCACATATCCGCGATCTTGGTTTGAAAACAGCTCTCCCTTTCAGATTTATTGTGAGGAGTTTTCCATGAAACTTATTTGTTTGGTTGAATTGTGCACAAAAGAGATTCTATAATGAAAACAATAGTCATGTCAAAAAACCAATAAGTACCTTATTGATGACAACAGGTGGTGGAGGCAAAGCAGGCTGCATGAGATGATGCAGATACTGGAGACACGGTAACGCTACTTGCTGCAAAGCATGCGGGTCTTGGTCATGCTTCTCACTTCCTTCGCACACGCTTCTGGGAGGCGGACTTCCCGAATCGTCACCCTCTATGCTGCCAAGAGCTTCAGATAGGTAAGGACAGCACCTGTAAATCCATGTTTAATTATTAGTAATAAAGTAAAAATATACACACATTTGTGCAACTAAAATAGCCCACAAAAGTATGTATGAAATTTGTATTCAATGCAACAAGTCTCCATAAGTTTAGATTGAAAGAAATTAAGGAATTAAATGTGTACACCATATATTATGTAAAAAAAGCAACAAATTGAATGAAATATAAAAAAAAAATTACATCAGTTATTTTTTGAAATTGTTTACATATTGCATCGCTAGAATTCAAAGTCAACGGAAAGCATTTTGTATCAAAAAAAAATGTCTGATTACCAAATCCACAACCTGACGATACATCTGAGCCTCACTTCCCAGCAATCCACTGAGTCTTGAATCTTCACCAGACCGCCAAGCAACAATACCAACGGACGGACCTGACAATAAAAGGAATAGTTATGTCATACCAACAAGTCATATTATGCATAAATAATTTCAAATTATATAAAAAAGATCCCTCACAGCGTTGGTGTGATCTTGAGCAGCGGCATGACCAACGAGACCGAGCGTAATCCTCTGAGTGACGAGTCGGCAGAGGTTTTTCGTCGCTTCAAGATTGTCTCTCGTCACAACACAGATCAGCTGACGTACCTCTTCTTGGCTCTACAAAAAAAACAACATCATAAGTACAAAATACAAAAACACAATCTTTAGTGACTGTCACCTCATTTTACCTCCATCTTCTGAGAGTCTGAGCTATTCGCGAACACTACTCATTAATGATAGACTCAGATGATACATAGTATTAAAAAAATCAATATTTTCGATACAATGGAATATAGACAATGAATGATATCATCAAATTTATCATATTAAAACTGCTATGGTTATTACCTGTGGAGTACCCCTCCTGAGGTTATGCTGAACGAGTTCCTGTACCAAGCCAAGACGGCACAGCTTCTGTCGGTGTTCAGGAGAAGAAGCCAAAGCCCTCAGCAAAGTCAGACAGTGAGATGCCGCTGATAGTGCGCATCCGTAGCAGTTGCCATTGTCAGCTGATCACAATACAACAAAAAAAATTTAAGTCTTCTTTCATAGCAACCAAATATCACCATAACAATTTTTTTTTGTTGTCGCTTCTAGGAAAGGACACATCAAGCTTACGAATCATTTAACTTTGGAAAACCATTCTCCAGTACAGAGAAATAATAAAATAAATAAAGTTAGAACAAGACCTAAAGATTTGTAATAGTGACATGAAAACGTATAAAATTTGAATAAATCAAAATACATATTGGTCAACATATAAATAAAAGATGTAATAACCCATAAAATATCCCTGTATTCATTTAAAATTTAATTTGATATTAAAGGTCTTACCTTCAGTTTTGACAGGTTCATATCTAAGAGATGCATAAACGGCTTGAGCTTCACCCTTTTGCTGCTCACTTTGGGCACGGTCGTAAGCAACCAGCTCACGTCTGAAAAGAAACATAAAGCCATCGTGTTGTGAAAGAACTCTTCAATTGAAGGCCACTGAATTGACAAAATAGTTAATGCGGCAACATTATCTAGGAACTCTTTGGAGAGAAAATAAAGTCACAGTAATTAACTAACCTGCAGGTGAGCACTCGCTGAATAATTTTGGAAAGGTCATCAAAGTGATTCTTGCTGTCCACGCAGTACTTGTGGGCGACATATTGAATGACCCGATTGACTTGGGCACCGCCTACCGGAGCAGCCTGCGCGACCGGCGCTGCATTATTTGAACTTCCAGATGAATCATCCGACCCACGGGATATTCCACCTTCCAAACGGTGCTCGGTTATCTTATGGAGCATGTTCTTCAAAAAGAAAAACGTTTTTGAATTTAACATGTTATTTATCAACGCTGGCTCCCAAAACCAAATGTTAAGTTGTGATCGCTTAAAAAAAGCAACTATTTCTTGCCTGAGTACTAACTATAATGGTGATTACTGTGGCTGATTATGAGTAGTCTTTCAGGCAAATGATATAAATAAATAAAACATTTACACATTAAAATGACATATATGCTTCATCATCTATTGGCAATACGGTGTTGGATTGATTCGGCAACCAAAATATAGGCAACCCAAACAAAAAATATCTTAGGTAACTTCCTTTAGCAGTCTTGTATTTTTTTTAAATCCGTTGATTATTAGTTTTGAAAATTAATGAAATCATATTTTTACCAGATATTAAAAAATAATACACCTTCAAAAATATAAACCGATATTATAAAAACAACTGCATGTCCTATTTAGAGATAAAATATAGCTCCACCGATTGACAGGTTGCAATAGCTTCTAGGAAAATTTAAAATAATCATAATAAAAGGGTATCAAAACCTCAATGATTGGTTTATTGGCAACCAGCTGCCTGTAGACTCTGTCTGCTTTATCGAGTAGCAATCCGATAGCTGCAACCATTTTCTTTCGATCCTCATCATTTTCGATAGCGCCCACGGCGCAACACGGCCGACCGGTCAACGTGTAGTCAAATTTAGCATACTTGCAGAAGCCGCAAGCGTGGCACAAGAACGGATCCTTCTCATCGTAATTTATGGCTCTGGAAGAGACAAGTTACAAATGAGATTAATTATCATCATACATAATAAAAATACCTGAAGAATTTGGAATCATTCAGTCTGTGGTTATAGAGGTGATCAAAGTTGTTTGAAATACTTTCTTTGGTTTCTAGTATTTTTATTAAAAATATGATCGTTTTCAAATAAATAATTTGCAAAGATAGTTTGAAGATGATTCTCAAAGAGGTAAAACATGTGTCACAGTTAGAAACAAAATGGAATAACAAAGATATCAATGCAAAATAAAAACCCATTGTTAACCAAATATAGCCGCAGCTGTATTTTATGTCAAATACATGATATTTTCATTTATTCAACATTCAATTTAAATGGGTGCCTACCTGCACTTGTGACATTGGAAAACATTCTCTCCACAGTTGGCGCAGACACCAGGATTCGCTGGAACTGCTGCTGAGCAACGAGGGCACTGAAGTGACTCTCCTGGAATAATAATATCGTATATTAACAATGGATGGGTTAAATATTACAGGTATTTTCCTCAGTCGGATTCCATCTTCCTGGAGGGCCGCTGATGATACTCTACAAGATGCATGACATGGCTCGATTGAAACAAGAAGAAAGAGACAGATAATCTTGGAGGCAATAGTGAAAAATCTTTGATATTAAAATATCCACTCACCAGATGCCTGAGTATTTTCATAGAAGTCAGCATACTCCATCATCAGATTGCAGGCGACTATGGGTAGCTGGAAATCTATCCTCACCTCGGTTTGACCCGACTGCAGCACAACTTGTTTGGCTTTATGCCACATTCCTGTAACACAAATGATGATATGGATTAACAATCATTCAACATATTTGCCGGTGGTAAATAGTTAAAAAAATAATTTTGACCAATCTTAAATTAATGTATTGCATACCAGGTTTATTCTTGAGTTCCTGAACAGCCTGAACAGTTCTGTTGTTGTAGAAGACGTTGATGGCTCTCACCATCTTACTTCTCTTCAGATCACCGATACGGAGACCGATCCGACTTATAGTGTGACTGCCGACCAATTTTACAATTTGAGTTGTTGTTGTGAATTTAGAGTCAATCTGTAATGAATAAATTTTAAATAATTAATTAGAAAACAACATAGACATCTGATATACAATGTTTGTCTTTACTATTAACTAAATAGGTACATTATTTTATATCAATTACAATGGCTTGTCGATGAGAGACCGGTTTATAAATTTAATAAACAGGAGACTAAAAATCGATTTTTTGAACATAAACCAATTAAGAGCTTTTCCTAAATGTTTAATTACTTACCCTGATGGTAGAAAGCTTGATAGTAGCCATAGGAACTTCAGGGTTGTTACAGACGAGGCAAGGCTCAGACTCCAAGTAGTATCCGTCCAGTTCCACATAGTTCGAGAGGGCGGAATATATCGGACCATTCCCGTGAGACATGAGTAGGTTGTTTTGATTCTTCAGCAGGTCGACAGCAGATCCAAGGTATCCCTAAAAGAAAAAAATACATAAAAATAAACATACTGTTTTTACACAGGACCAAACTCAAGTATTTTTTTTTATATATCGTAAATTTACCATTATTATCGAAAAATTAAAAAAAAACCATATTTTAATTTAGTGTGATATTTTTATGATAAAATATTATTAAATCGATTGTTAACTTACATCTAAAGGCATATTGGGTGTCTTGAGCGAGAAATATCCGAGAAGGTCCACAAATTGTGAACTTTTTCTTCCATACTGTGGTAGCAGAGGCCACAGTCCCCACATCAGATTCACTAGACGGGTCTGCTCCTCAGGTGTAGAATTCCTAGAAAGAAAAAAATGAAAATAGTATCACAACATGGCAATAGTTTTAAGACAGGGTGTTTTCATAATCATTGTGCTTTCAGTATAGGTAGTGTTGTTTTGCAAAAAAAATGGCTATAAATGATTCTGTACAAAGTTACATATGTCTAATTAAATAATAAGATGCATTCTTGCAAGATTTGTCACGCAATAAACACAATTAAGATTATCACTAAATATCACAATAATGATATTCTAATTTCACATCAGCAGGCTACGATAGAGGATCTTAGACATCTGATCCGAAGTTATGGATTACTTACTCATACATGGCTAGCAATAAAGCATGGACCTGCCAACGCACAGCAGTTGAATTGGTCTCCAGCAAAAATACACGAATGAAGTGACGGAACTCTTCTACAGATATCTGTAAAGAAATAAGAACAATTAAAATAACACCACGCCAATGCAACCTTCTAGTAAACATGATGATGTTCAAATGCTTGGTAATATACTAACCTGTTGTTGTATTTGCGTTACTAGTTGCGGAACAATTTGTTCTTGGAACTTGCAACTGATGGTGACAGATGCGTCGCTGTCTGCACTGCGCTCCCTGTCACTTCTCTCCTGAAATAGATTTTTTTAATTATAAACAATGCCATAACTGTGACATCACAATCAATACACAGTTATATAATGTTGTCCACTTTAGAACGGTTTAGAAGTTAGACAGTATCAGAGATTTAAATTTTAGCTAAACCAAAGGTTTTTAAATGAATTCATTATTATTTCACTTATGACTTGGTATTTTGTATTAATTTTCTTTACCTATCTTTCTAATTACTCAATGTGGCCTTATTAGATGGACAGTAAACACTTTATAATATCGGTTAACAAGGGTGGCGGTAAATCACTTATATTTTTCAGATTTCTCCGTTAATCCTAAACATATTAAAAATACATCAAATCAATTGGAGAAATATGAAAACAAAATTTATGATATTTTGATTTTAATTAATGGTAAAGAATTGTGCTACAAATATTCCTGAAAACAATTAACAAGATGGTCAAAAAGTCCAAATTTTAACATAAATAAACATAACTACAAACAAAAAGTTTGTTATAATGTCAACTAACATTTCCAGTAATTTGTCCTGTGCTAGGCACCACAGCAGTTGACGATGCAGCAGCCTTTGGCTGAACAGGCGGAGGATTTGGTGGATTGGTAGGGGGGCAAAGTGCACACTGTATCAACTGAAGTACTGTCGGAGCCACCCCTTCATCAAGAATGCACGCTGCTCCCATCAAGTAGGAGAGTGTTCCTGGAGCATTGACCGTACACAGGTGCTGCCAATTGCCGGTACGTGCTACCACAATTTCCACGCAGGCCTGGAAAAAATTGGAAACAAATTAAGGAATTGAAACATGGTTGGTGCCAGTCGGTTACTTTACAATTTTCATTAGGAACCCATTGTAGATATAGAGTGCACAATTAAAGTACACATCACTTTCTTACTGTTCAAATGGTAAAATGTCAAAAGCAATCCAGTTAATGAACAATAAATAACTTCTACAAATATTGTAGAGAAATAAAACAGAGATATAATAAAAGCAAATGATGTGGTTGATACCTTCAGATGTTCCATGAGCTGCACCATACTATCGTAGGAGAAGTGAAGAGTTTCCACAACTTCATGGACGCCTTCCAAGTGGACACTCAAAGCATGAACGTCTCTGAGCTGACGGTATCTCTCTTTCGTTCCGCACATCATCAGAAGTAGTTTCCTAACCTGCTTTCTAGAAAATCAGGAATAATATAAGTAAAATGAAACTTGCAACATAATTATTCTTTCATTATAATACCAAAAAAATTATTTTCAGAAAAAATAAGATTATACCAATCATCTGGCAATATTATCTTTGAAATAGCAATGTTGTGTTTCCGTACTTGAGGAATGGAGTCTGCTGATTCATCATGTACTCGCAGAGCAGGTCATGCCAGTCGGGTGCGAAGGGCGAGGCGGCTGGGTCGCAATGTTTGTGAACTTGGTATGGCAGTCGCAATGCCATCTCTGTCAGGAGGTGGGCGTAGTTCTCAAGGACATCCCATGCATGACCTGGAAAATGTTTTTATTACATTGAGCTTAGTTGCATCGAAAACAGTTAAAAAGGGACCCTTTAGTTCTCAAGTCATAGAACATTTGGAATTATTTACTTGCTCTTTTCAAGCAGACTGTGCATTAGAGGTCTGCACAGGCCCGGGCTCGGCCCGTGGACCTCTACCTGGCACAGCCGCGGGCCGCGTTCGGGCGGGTAGAGACAATTGATATTCGGGATCAATTGTGTAAGGGATTTGTTCTTCAGAAAAATATTTCGGACTATGTTTGGATCATGAGTACTCTTGATAACTAAATAAATAAAACTGTTGATAACAAAAAGGCAATAAATAAAATAATTTATTACGTTTCGAATAGCATTGGACACAATAGTCTTTTATTTGATAAGTATGGAGACATCATTTTATATTTTGGTAACCTGAAACTGAGCTCATAAAATTGTTACTGATCATCGGTGAAACAATGCTTTGTTCGTTTAATCATCACCGATAGTAAGTTTAAATAGTTCGTAAATGAATAAAGTGTGATATTATTCAGTTTCTGCTTTCTATTTATTTTAGATAGTCGACTGTTCCATGTGCCGAAAAAATTCACTATAAAAAAATACAAAAGATTCCTTAAAAATAATTAGTTTCAACGATATAAAGAAAATGTTGAAAAGTAGTGACTGTGGTGATGTGTGGAAATCATTCTGTGAAATAATAGATTTTTCTACATGTGAAAAAGTTGGGTAGGTACGTTAATCAATTTTATGCTACTGTATTTTTTTTAAAATCGGGTTTTTTCAGGCTGAGATATATAAATTTAGGCTTCGGGTCGGTCTCAGGTAACAAGTGTGGTATTAAGACTCGGGCTCGGCCGGGTAATTTCATCAAATTTCGGCCCGTGCAGACCTCTACTGTGCATGCAATTAAGTATTGGGGGTATCTTTATTATATTACATTGTTACCATATAAAGTGCAGAGGTTACTTTCAAATATTTAAGATTTTATAATATAGGATACGTCCAGTAAGACGCATATGGAACCAAAGTGAGTGGTACGGAAAACTTTAAATGCACTTTACACTTAGACTTATAAAAGAGTTTAATAAAAAAAAATAACCAACCTTTAACATACTGTCTCAAGAAGAAAGGCTGCATATCGGGCAGGGGATGAGGCGGCTGAGGCCTCAAGAGCTGAGGCTGAGCGGCGACTTCTCCAGCAATTGGAGCCACACCGGCTACGGGTGCATTATTTGCAACATTAGCTGCATTGTTGGCGTTGTTTCTTTGAAGTTGCTGCTGTCTCCAGTATGGGAGGAGAGAGCGAAGCAGGTGGCAACAGTGAGACACGGATCCGGCAGCAGCCATGGCGACAGCAGTAGCTTTGGCGGTACGGTATTCCACTGTCCCTGGGGCTGGGGATGTTCCGCCGTTGGCAGGTGGCTTCCACCGAGACATCAGTACACCTAATTACAAGAGAAAGTGGAACTGTTAAAAACATTTGGAATTCTGTATTTCAAATTACTTATACTATAATGATGGTTTGACAAGTTGATACAACATTTGTCTTAGATTATACAGATATAGTTAACGCATCATAAATATTTTGTCAATGACATGAGACCTTCATTAAAATCATTTTAATTTGAACATTTTCTAATTGACGTAATGTAAGGGGTTTAAATTTTATAGTTATATTTTGCAATCCATACGGTATTTAGAAGAGACAAGATTTAGTTAAATAGATAAATATTGACTGACTGAGTAATCTCATAATGAGCAGCTGCATCTCCCTGGTGCTGGTTCGCATCTGAACGGGCTCATTTTTGTCGCTGACACTGACGTTCGTCAAAGCCTGCGAATCTTCAGGCTCTGGACTCATATCCAATTGGGACACTAGAGCGGTCAGCAGCTGTTTGAGAGCCTGCTGCTCTGATTCTATCGAGGTATCGAGGGCGTTCGCTAGCATCAAGAGCACCTATAAAAAAATTCCATTCAATTTAATTTAATCCAATAAATCAAAGCTGAAAATAGAAAGTGATTTCTAAAGTTGAAACAACAATGGTCAAGTGATTCAATCTAATCTCCATTATTATCTGTTATTATCAACTATTTCCAACTATTATCTGTCCAAAACACTTTTTGTATACTCTCAGTTACATGTCATTGCATATTTCTGTTACAGTTTGAGCATTTAAAAATATTTTTTAATGTAAGGTAAGTCCCCCAAAAGAGCTATAGATAGGATTTGCGTAAATTGAACTAGCACTATTTCAATCTCTCATCAGTGGTTGTGGTCTGGATCGGCGTGTAACAAGTCTACTACATCCAAGATCATTTGCAATGACGGAGAATGCTGCTGTTGCAGGAACGGCAGTTTTAGAAGACTGTCACATGTATTATCTGTATTTACATTACTGAATGCATCCTATTGGAAAGGTTTATTATATTTGTTTCAATTAATTATCGAATGTATGTGTATTTTATATTTCAAAAAAAATCATTTGCCACAGCAGTGACTTACGGTATAGAGGCTCAAAAGAACATTGAGTACCTGCATAAACGGAATAGTCCTGAGGCCAGGCAGATTTCTCAACTGTGGCAACTCAGCGAGCAAAACTTTAAGAAGTTGAAGCCTAAGATGTCTGAGTCTGGCGACGGCTTCCGCTCCTGCACCGGCCGCTCCGCCTGCATTTCCATCACTTCCATTGGCTCCACTTCCAGACGGGCCAGCCCACTGTGAAGAGTCGCAAACGCCTGCATCGGCAGCTTGGCGAGCCACTGCCTCACCTGAAATAAACATTATATATTGATTTTAACTTCAATTTCGTTATTTGACAGATATTTCAAAAAAAACCAAAATATATTTTAAAAAGAGTGTTTACCGTAAGCTGAGCTTCTACCGGAGACTCCTCCAATGCTATCAGCACCTGATCCACTTTCACTACCAGCGGAACCCGGATGCTCTCCAGGGCTTTCGGGAGGATTCCCGCTAGCCGCACCTGCATCTTCATCGTCTGAACCACCAGCGGACGCTGTGGCGTCGGAGACAGCTCCGCTACCGTTGTTGTCATTGTTACTACCGCTTCCGCCCTGTTGCCCTTGGGCTTCCAGAGATGAAGATCCGGACGGGTGATGCGAGTGACGGGGATGCGCCCGCTGTTGCTGCAGGCGGCGAGCACTCTGGTGAAGACGTCGAGAGGAAGAAGGAGCTGATTCATTTCCTTCTTGAAGGGATAAGACGATGGCCAGTTCCACCATTGTTTCATCGTCAGCGTCGGCAGGTATGCCGAGTAACGCCTCTAGCCCGGCTGCAAAGAGAAATTTACATTATCACAATGATGATGAGCACTGAATGTGATTCAAGATTTAAGTCTGGTCAAAAATATACCGAAGAATTCTATACTTACGTTAAATAGTCTGTTACAGCTAAGATGTTTATTAAACTTTTATTTCCATTGGAAAGAAAATGCTTTTAGCTTTTAAGGAGTGAATTACAAAAAACTAGTTTCTCACCTCCATCGGCTCCGAGAAGTCGGCTCATATCGACAACTTGGTCAACATCGACAAAGTGCCCTGGTTCATTATCATTGTGATCGGCAGGTGGAGTTGCAGGTCCAGTTCCGGGAGGTGGAGTATCTGAACGAGGCGGCCCCTCTAAAGCTGGAATAGTTCCCCCACTTGCAATGCCTGAAACACAATCGGTTAATAATTTTAAAGTTATAATTAATGTTTTGTTTTGTTGAAGATGTTTATGTTTATACAGATAGGGTAAAAAAATATTTACCGGGTGTTGCTGGAGGAGAAGGAATATAAACACGTCGTTTTTTGATTCGAGGCCGGAGAGCCCTCACTATGGCTGCTTTGGCTCCAAAACTAATCACCTGGTCTTTGGCGAGGAGCAGCGAAAGATAAATACGGTTACCCATCTCCACCTAAACATGAATACAATTTATAGATTTGACATCAAAAACCTTTTCAAAATGTTTCGCTACATATTATTGAATTTCATGGGAGCATCAAGACTACAAAATCAGAAGTTTAGATTATTTTTTTTCCATTTATATCTTTTTTGTCAAAGTATCTCTTTTTTATCCCAGATTAATTCACTCAAACATCATCCACAAAACGAAAATAAAATTTACCTTACTGTTTCTAAAGTATAGATATTATGTAAGTATTTCATAAAACTGTGCACAGTAAGGACACCCAGCAATGAAATCAATCTTCGTGCAAGTTATGTGTATGTTTTAATAAGCCATTATGTTTGATATCACTCACCATAATTTCATCTGAATTGATCATGAGGGCGTGCATGACATCAACAAAGGCATGCAACACATGTTCTGTGTGTCTCAAGCCGCTCTGGTCGACAGGGGCCAAGGAAGGAGCGGGTGTCGGTGTAGAGGGAGATCGAACACTTTCCATTCGCCACAAGACCCCCGCCAAAAGCGGTGCCAAGTGAAGTGGGGCCGGTGAAGGTGTGAATCCGCTACTGTTTTCTGTTGTATCAGAAGCTGGTTTATACCACTGCTGGCACCATTCACCTGAGGATAAAAAGGAATTATTAAGATCCTTCGCAAAGGTGCAACGCTGATAGTAACAAGTGTTTTTTATATAATAATCAAAATTAATTAACTCAAATTCAGGGCCTGTAGCCGAGTGGTCAACATTATTGGCTTCAGTTGTGGTGTTCACGGGTTTGAATCCTAAATTTGTTGAACAGATTATTTCCACCCTATATTACAAAACTGTACTTAATTAATGTTGTAGAGAAAACAAGTGAAAATGTGATATTAATCATACCTGGCTGCAGAGGTGTGACTGGTTGAGGTCCAGCATATTTTATAAGATTATCAGGTCGGGATACGGCAACTCCTCGAGCCAATAAAACCAATCGGAAGAAGTTCTCAGGATCTGCATTACGCGGATCAGATATCTCCCACAGCTCTGTAAGCTGCTCCATAACATGTGCCAAGATTGCTTGATCCTGTGAATTCAATAAAAGAATAAAGCCACAATTATGATGCGTAGCAAGACATTGAATTGAAAAAATAATGAGTCTTAATTTTTTCCTCTCTATATATATTAGTACTAGCTGCTTGGTACTGCTCCTTACAGGATCACAGGACATCACCTCTTACGCCGTTACAGATAAAGCATCTTTACAATTATAATATGGTTACTAGACTAAAAGATATAGTTGAAAATATCCAATCATTTAAAATAAAATCACCTAAAACGGTCAAAACCTCAGAGAAAACAACAGAAAAATATGCAACATTAGATATAGGAGGAAATGTCCCTCACGATTTTAATATATATGATAACTCACCCTGTGGAGATGATAGTTTGAACCTAGAAGCGCTCGTAATAAAGCCTTAGAGTGAGTCTGGATAGGGGGAGGACAAGGAGCACACAGTAATCCAGTGGCCACCTCAAGAGAATCTCCTGAATCGCCTTTAGCAGTCGCTAAAGAAAGTTCGAGGGCTTCCAAAAGGGAGCAAGCCAAGCGCTCCACTCCAGGTGGAGTCCATGATGATTGACCGCCCTCCGACTCCTGATTCGGAAAAAAAATCATTATTCACGTGCAAACAATAGATGCAAACGTACATTGTATGCTTTTATGTTACATCTACTTCAATTTATGAATAACAATTTAATCATTATTAATGCAAACTAATACATACTTAAATTTGGATTATTGAGATTTTGTACACTTCCATGTATTTTGTCGTTAGTGACAAAATACATGGAAGTGTACAAAATCTCAATAATCCAAATTTGATATTGAAATTCCATCAAGCACCCTCAGTCGATGTCTTAAATTATATAATACATACTTGTGCAACTTTTCCATTAGAATTACAAGCTCCTGAATCTTCATTCTCTTCTGGCCATCCAAATGCTTCTTTGTTTCTACCATAAACCTGAAAATAATTTAAATAAAATGCATTAAATAATCTGCTTGTAGAAATTGCAATGAATTGAGGTAAATGGTATAACCAAATAAGAAATTATTAGTTGAAATAAAATTATTGATACTGACCTTGATTGAGTCAACCATAATGACTCCTTCAGGATCCTGCGACGATCCAAAAGTGATGGAGAGCTTCTTGTCAGCTTGAAGTGACTCTTCGCGAGTCAATGGAATATCATACCAACGGCTGCGTGTCACAACAGTTGTGACACTGCGACCGCACACCTAAGAAAGATCGTCAATTCAGTTATTAGAGTTTTTTTAGCTCAACAATAATTAAGTGTATTGCAATCAAACAAGAGATATCTGCATTCATGTATATTGGAATAAAAATGTACCATAGAGGTTTAAACTAATTATCACAAAACCAGTCAGGCTATCTGACAATGTAAGCAATCTGAAAACAATAATTCTTTGTATCATTCTCAACACACTATCAAAGTCAAATTGTACCTCTATATAAGTAGGAGTGCGGGTGACGTCTTGGTTTCCAAGTAGTACACGAATTCCAGTGATGACTGCCGCGGGATCACTGTTTGTGACCTCCACAACAAAGCCACTGAGCTTTGTTGACACAACATATAAACCTAAAAAAGTTAATAAAAGATTTTTACAATATTCTAATATAATATAAGAATATATTATTTATTTTATTTAGAAATGGTACTGACTATTGGTGTTGAGCCGGTGTTTGATCTGGGCAGTGTTGTAGACTTGCAGCAGATCGTTGCCTCCAAATTCCACATCGCTCAGACCAGCGCAGTGCTCGAAGAAGTCTATCGGGAAGGTGAGGGCTGCTCCCGGTTTACCAGATGACTGCAATTCAAACAAAACTCTCAATTCAATCACTTTTATGGACTTAAATAGTAAATTCTAGGCAGACATTATATTTATAAAGTGGTAGTGGTGTATGTAGTATGTTTATCATAATTCTTATTTAATATGAAAGACCGGTTCGTTAATTGGGAGGAAATGAATGTAATGTTTTAGAGTACAATTTAAATACTACTTTTGGTGTAGCTTTAAGTGAAAATGTTTTAATTTTGAAAAGCATATTCGAAAGAAATTTTTTCACTAATAGTAGCACAAGATAATCAAACAGTGATTCACTTACTTGAGCAGCTTTGGCCCTGTTATGTGCGGGATGTCGCGACCTTCTCCCCCTGCTGGCGACCACGGTTCCCGGCTGCGGTGTTCCGGTGAGAGCAGCAATAGCAGGCGGGGCAACAGCGGGTGATAGCCAAAAACCAGTGTGATCGGGAGACGCCGCATAAATACGCAGGCTACCATCTTCACAGAGGAGAATCAGGGTGGTCTTGTGCTCTTGCTGTCCGGAGGAGTGACGCACGGCCACCATATCGGTAATTTTAGCCTTGGCTGGAACCACCTAATATAATACATTAAAAAAATATGAAAGATTTATTAAGAAATGTGCTTACTAAAGTAAACCCTAAAAATGGGGCATTACGAGAGCAATTAGGTAACCACTAATCCTGTCCAAGCTCTATCCTTCTATCCCCTCTCTTCGAAAAAAGAGTGGTTGAGCAACTGAGTAACAAGCAGTTCTTTTAGAAAAACTTCAGTTGAAATGCTTCCATTAGGATTCCATATTTATGCTCCACATTGGGAGTGGACATGTCCAAAAATAAAATCGCAGAAAGAGTAGGTTAGTATTCACTGAGTTTCTACCAACTAACAGTAGTAGGTAAATTTGTAAACAGACATCGTAAAAGCATAACTATATACCTTAATCTCCTGCACAGCTACGCTTCCAGGTTTAAGCATAATCACAACAGGATTATTGGAAGCTTGCAGAACTGCTGTAACCAATCCGGGATGGCCAGGCACTTCCTGCCACTGGCAGAGAGACTGAGCTCCTTTTCCCCCTCGTACACCTTCCTTCTGACTTCCGCTTCCACTACCACCGCTTGAGCCACCAACCGCTATCAAAGATACTCCTGCAAACACATTTTGAAAAAATTCAACTCTCACTGTATGATATAAATTTAGTATGAAAATATTAAATTGTATAAAACTGTACCTTTCAGTGTATCTTCGACGGATATAAGGGGAGCCATGAAACTTTTGCCTTGTGCATATGAGAAGAAGAGTATTTTGAGAGTATGCGAGTAATAAATTGAAACACCACCGCCTCCCAATTGACCCGTTACATCCTAAAAATAATGAAATGTAAAATTGTAAAAAATAAAACCATTTTTACTGCTCAACGAATAACAAGAGTTTATAGTGTATACTCTTATATAATACAAAATAATCAATATCCTGACAATTCAGTTCTTCCTCCATTAAGCCTCCATTTTAAAAATTATAGTTGTTGAGAAAAGAAACAAACCTTGATGTCATTATGTTGGACCTCTACGGTATTGGTGATATAGAACGGTCCATTGCTAGCATGCGAGTCTTGGTTCATCGCTTGCCAATAGATGTGTCCAGCACTGCCCATACACAACATGAATGTGCCTGTTTCTTGGGTCACGAATGTTACATCTCGAACCTAAAAATGATATAATTCCATAAAAGATCACATTAATTTGACTACAAAATATACGCAGGTTAATATTTTTTCGATAGAATTCGTCACCTTTCCACTTGGCACCAAGAAGTGATATTCAGGCTGCGAGGCATCCTTGGATAGATCGTATATTTTGACGAAATCAGCGGTGACGAGAGCTAATGCCGTCTGCTCTCCGGGTAGCCAAATTCCACGTATTATGAAATTGCCAGGATCCAGAGCTGGCTGCATTACTAGACGGTCGTACACTGAACCTAAAATTGAATTGAAAAAAGGTTTTTAGACTAAAGCATGCAAAAATTTGTAACACACATTACCCTGGTTCTCCACCACAGGGTCACCAACTTGAACTAATAGTTTTTACCACCTGACAAGCAATGGCATGGAGAAGCCGCAAATCATTCTGCAACACCATGAGCTGGTTGCACAATATATATCAGAGTCGTTGTCGATGTTCGAAATTATGGGAAAATTCCCTGTTTGAAAAGCTTTTCAGTTTGGTAAAGAAGTTTGAATTACTAGCCACCTTGAATACCCCATTAGAAAGGTACTTCACTAAGTTAACAGATGCAGAAGTGACACTGATACAAACACCCTTTCTCCGATTCCATGAATGAAACCAGCATTAGTGAACAGGATAAATTCTTGGAACTGTGGAATGATTCCTGGACACTATAATCTTTCTAATAAAGAGTCCATGTTGCATTGTATGCTGCATGATGGAAAGAGCTTAGTCATTTTAGAATTCAGGCTTAATAATGAGGTAAAATCACTTAAATTACGCAAGCATTTGATGAATTCAGTATACTGCAAAGGTTGAATTGCTTTATCTCAATTAAATTTATAGTTGTAAAATAACCTACCGCTTCCGTTGAAAGTGATGACATGACACTCTCTCAATCCACACACGGCCAAAACGTCTTCATTCCAAGGATTGGCACTGAGAGTCAGGACTGTGAATGGTATTGGAGCAGACGTGAGTCTGGTCAACGTCAACTTCCTTTTCGAAGAATCCGCTTGCTTTAGAAGTGCTGACAGTTGTAGAATAGTAACTTTGCCTGAAATAGACAAAAGAAAAATATTTTTATAGAATAGTTTTGTTACACACCGGCTCTGTGTAGGGTATTTATAGAATGTCAAGAACGCAGTTCATGCGCCTTTTAATATACAACAAAGGCGCCATCTATTATTTACAGCGAAAAAGTGATAAATGGGAATTAAATAATATTATTAAAACTAGCTAGCGACATCTATACGAAATTATCACAGGCACAATTTCTACAACAACATAGATAATTTTCTATAATAAACTAATGCAAAGAATATAGTTTGTCTATGTAATATAAGCAGCATTAAGAAAAATAAAAACACCACTTCAACAAGAAGGATATGAATGTTTTTGTATTGAATGGTTTAAAAGTAAAAGAAAATTATTATTACTCAAAAAGTGAGTCTCAAAAATGACAAATGTTTTCAGAAGAATATGAATTCTATTTGGAAAGAAATAAAAAAAAATTATCCACCTTTCTCATGAGAAACAGCCAGATTCTGTCGCCTTCCGTGAGGTAAAGCCAAGCAACACATGGCAACACGCCTAACCATATGAGCGCTTATTAGCTGCCTGATGGCTTGACCTTGTTCACCCGTGTACGACATGCGGACATTCTCAAATGCCCCCTCTTGCGAGCCTAGAAATATATCAGAATCAATATTATAATTTAGTCAGAGAAGATATAACATTTTGGTTCATTTAAATGAAACAAAAGAGTGATGCAATGAAGTCATCGAAATATCACTTGGATTTACCAGACTCACCCAACGTTGGAACCATCAACTGGTCAGTTGTGTGGAACCTTTTATCTCCGTGGTGAAGTTGCGCAAGGGCACGCCTGGCGCGACCGTGTCGACCGACAGCGGCGTGTCTCTCGCATGATGCCTTCACCGGCCCGGCAAGAGCGGCCAGGAGACGCTGCAAGGATTGAACACACTCCGGCCAGCGAGACTGACTTGCTATCCAATCGCGAGCACCTGTAAACAAATACAAATTGAATTATCCATTGTAAACATATAAATATGACTAAGAGAATACGAAATAAAAAAATTGATGATATAAATTACCTTGTATGTTTGATGCATACGCCGGTCTCCTCGTTCTCGGCGGTGAAGCAGACCTGGGAGGACTGGAGGGTCGACGTCTCAATGATGAAGAAGGAGGAACTCTTTCGGAAGAGTCAGCTCCGCGGCGTGACAGAGATTGAGATGAACTGCGTTTCACCAGAGCTTGACAGCTGAAATATATTCAAAGCAATTGATTAATAAATTTGTTATAGATTGTCTACAACATATTCACGCATATACCGCAGGGAAATATTTAAGAAGTATGTCACTAATTCAATTTTTTTGAATCAGCAGCAATACTTGTTTTATAGTAACAAGACAATTTTGCTTTAAAAAAATGAGTAAGATGTGTGAAAATTTTACCTGGAATCCTCCTTAGCACCGCAATCACAGAAGAAGTTGCCGAACTTGGCGTACGATACGTCATGAGATCTATGACAGACCAAAGCGCACACAGTACACACCCCAACGCCGTCCACCATCTTGCAAGTGTGACAATGATACCAGTGCTGGTTCATGAATTCTCTTGCGGTTGTCGTAAAAGTACACAGCTTCAAATGTAGCATTGAATCTTCATCCTAGAAAGGAAAAAGAATATTTTAAATAAAGACACACATTGATATGATCAGACACTAAATTTCTAGCAACATTGGACATAAAAATATTGGGTTTCAAGGCAAATATAATTGTATATATCAGAGGTGTCAATAAGATAGATTCTGAAATGATTTAAAGTAGCCAGTGAGTTTAAAACAGTGTATAATTAGTATGAATACAATATTATCAAATGCCGCAGTGCTACTCTTCTTCTCTTAATCATAGCAGTGCAGCTTATAATATGCTTTTTTCTTTATTAACATACCAGTGAATAATTTTATATATTGCCATAGTATTGAAAATTTTAACATTAATGGAACTCCGTAATCTGTGTGCTGAAGTTTCCACAGTATAAAATAGACCATTGCAATCAATCACAAAAAATATAGCAGCTTTGGACAAGACCGTGAGAAAATTAAAGATAACCATTTGTAAAATTGAGATAATCACTATTATGCGTTTTCTTGAATAATTTAAAAAAATGTTTTAACAGTATATTTACGTACAGAATCATCAGCACTCGTATCGTCATCATCCTGGGTATCGTCAGGCCAGTCGGCATCCAAAGGCGGGACGTCGCCGACGTCCCAAGCCAGACCCGCAGAAGCAGACTGTGAATTTGCAAGAGCAATCGAGGTGGCTATTCCCAACTCACATTCACCGCCTCCCGCAGCATGTAACGCGTCAGTCACATAAGCTAACAAATGGCATGCCGCATCCAAATGAGAACGCTGAGACGGAGATGCTCCGCCTTCTTCCAAGCGATCCAAGACGTCGGGGGCGCATAAAGACTCCACACTACACAAAATATAATGTTTATCAAAGATTTGACATAGATAGTCTTTACTATGAACTAGTTATTTAATTTTTTTCTAAACAATAATGCAGCATTAGTCTTAAATATATAAGATTAATGTCTTAAATGTCAGGTAACATCATAATGTTGTGTAATGACTGACCATGTGTTGAGCCAATGCACAGCGGCTGGGAACAGAAGTCTGTGTCCCAGGCCAGCGTGGGCATCGGCAAGTCTCGCTGCCTCTCGGAGGAGTCTCGGAAGAGGTAGACCGGCATGAGATGGACCCAATGCTTCACCAGTCAGTGATACTAGGGCTCGGAGAAGGGACAAACTTGTTACCGGATGGCTGAGAATAAACCAAGAAAGATTGGATTGTAGTCGATAGTCAATAAGAGTGATAGCGATAAACAAGACACTGTGAATATAAAAAAATAATACCAATGAATGATTGTGTGCTTGGTGAGATTTGAGAGTAAAGTTGCGTTGTCAGTGTTGTCGGCCGCATCGGTCAGCAGAGCAATGGCGACGCTCTCTTTGCTATCGCTGGCACCCCCCGACCAACTGCAACTCTCTGGAAAGAAAACTAACAAAATATTCATCCAAACGCAAAACTGTAAATTTATAATATATACTCTGTGTTAAAAAAAGATTATATATCTGATCACATTGCTGCACCATAATATTTTTACACTGGGAGTATGTTTTATGTGTGAAAAAAGATCCAGTGTACATTGTAAAATATAATTCACACATTTTTTGAACCGTATTATTTCAATCCATGTTAACCGCTTACTGGGCGATCATGCAAATATGCGTGAAAAAAAAATGTACGATTTCGGACGATCACGCAATACGCGTGAATAATATTTGAACCATTTTGAACCAGAAAAAACAAGTTTTCAATATTTACGTAATAATTATATTTATATAGTAATAAACTATATTTAATAAAAAAATCTTTGAGGGGTTAAAAAAAATAAAAAATATTTTTTTGTGATTATTTAATGACATGCAAAAAATACATTTTTTTTTAACAGATTTTTGCAAAAAAAGTCGCCCGGGAAGCGGTTAAAAGAATCCGCACAAAACGATAATTAAGTGTACTATCAATGCAAAATTTTTTGTGAAATGGAATTATCAATTCTGATAAGGTACATATATAGCCTTTGAGATCTGATCAAACAAGAGAATATTCGACAATAATTTACCTTATTTAATAATGTTACTCATAATGCAATATTCATTTTATTCCTATATGCTGCGTTTGCACCGTAAATAAGATAAGTTCACTAACCTGATTGTTGGGCAGGATCTGTATGACCATTTCGTGGAGCCGGAGATCTATAAAAGAAATTAACAAAATGTATTTATATAGTCCTATCGATGATAACTTTAGTACAACTAACTCATGGTAAGAAAAAATATTCTCATTTCAATGTTAATTTTCAAGCAAAATTACATGACAGTGTAATTTGCTTGCTCTAAACTCTAAATCAAACATTATTGACCATCATTGAGATTTGAAAATCAGTTTGTAAGTCACATAATTTATGGGGTTTTTGATAACCTACTTAATTCCTAGGTATCATCCAAGACTACACATAATATACCTGCATTCAAGAGCTGAAAGTTCTTTAATATCTTTCAGTGACTTTTTACCGTTTTTGCAGTGTGCTACTTATCGTTAGGTTAAGTGTCGGTACCAAAAGGTTTAATTATTTATTTGACTTTAAGAATCTTATTAGAATCGATTTAACTGTGTTATTAATGTCATCATAAATTTGCTTCAGCATTTTTTGCCCTAAATTTATCGGCATCCGTGGCGCGGTTGGTAGCGTCGTGGGCTACGACTACGGATGTCTCGGGCTCAATTCCCGGTGCGGACAGTTTTCATAAATTGATATTTCAATCGATTTCTGTTCGTAGCTTGAGTGTTTGTGTTGTCTAAAACTCCCTCCTCACCCACCCATCCTATCCTCAGGGGACGTAGCGAAAGCGATTAGATAACCACTAATCCTGTCATAGACCTATCCTTCTATCCCTACTCTCTTCGATAAAGAGGTTGAGCAACTGAGTAACAAACAGTTCTCATAGAAAAATTCTGTTGAGATAACTCGATTAGGAGACTATATGCTCCACGTTGGGAGAGGATATGGAAAAAAAAAATCATTATGTAAAAAATAGATACACAATGAGTAAGATAGTTCAAAAAACAAATGACTTTGTTATTGTAACAATAATTATAGTGACAAATGAGTAGCAAGTTTTGAATGATTATTGTCCATTTTAAGCCTCTAATAGTCATTCATTGTAAATTTTTACAGATTATTTTTAGTGATATTTTAAAGCTTGATAAAAAGTATATGGTGAGTTTCTTTCAAAAATTTTCATTAAATTATAATATATCATGAATAATAAATACTTCATGAGTAATTATTGTAATAATTTGAAGTAATGTATAATTATTTAATATGGCTACATCATACATAACTGTAAAAATATGTATGACTCACGAATTGTTGGAGCCTTCATTGGGTTCTTTGAGATCTTTAGCAGTGGGTTGGGAGATGGCAACAGAAGCCGATGCAGCGGGAGCAGCGGGGGGTGCCGTGGGCGTAGCCGGATCGCTCTCACTAGGTGTCGAAGCTGCAGCACGCGGAGGTAAAGCAGCGCCTAGACAGAGATGTGACAACCATGCGGGAGATAGCCCATTCGCGATTATAAAGGCAATAGTTCTGTCATCTGCAGTCTCATCATCGTCCCCCCTGTCAGATGCCAGGTCCACGGCAGCGGATGTAGAAGCTGCCATGCTTTGACACAGACCACCACATATTGGAGACGGCGGACTATCTGATGAGTCGCATGATGCAAACAGCTTGTTTAATAATCTGTAAAAAATATTAAAATTCCATTTAAAATTTTTAATCCTAAATGTTTGAATTAAATAATACTATTTATTGAAGGTTCTTGATGAGCCACAGTTGAAATATTTTTATACAAACTTGATAACACGAGCCGCATAAGGTTGCCCAGCATTATGAGCGGATATAAGAATCTGCCCAAGGAAAACCTCTCCTTCTACGTGAAGACTCTCCAAGGCTGCTCGTCCTGCAGGTCGCTCCAAGACTTTTTCCCAATATTTCACCTGAAATGTAACAAATTTACTCAAATGACATCCTCACTTTTATAATTAATGCTTATTAACTGCAACAAAAATAGACAAGAATAACTAACCATACTGCGTAATATTTTCTCATTGGCCGGAGAAGGACAGTCTCTCATGACAGGAAACATGCTCCTGAGAACTTCTTCATGAAGAGTTTGCTCCACCTTCTGAGTGGTGGGCAACAGCGCTGACAGCGCGGTCGAGGCAGTCTTTTGTAAGAACTCTAATCTCGCGTCAACCTACAAATAGAAGGAAATGTATAAGACCGTACCATATTGCACCAATTGCTATAAAAAAGTGTTGTATAGCTTCTATTTCACTCACTGTGGCAGGTAGCAAGAGAGAAACGGCTCTATCTCTATCGGAAGCTCTCTCAGGGTCCAAAAGTGAAGTGACTCTGGCGGCTAAAAGTTCTACGGCTCCCGAAGCCAAAAGCTGCAGAGGAGGGCTGGAGCCTCCATAGCTCATCAGCTGGCAATGCAGGGTCAATAGTTGTAAGACTGCACTCTCTGATGGGATGGCATCGTTCAGGAAGGAACTCTAATAAAACGAGAATATGCATTTTATAAAAATTCCTAAAATGCTACAATATGTAAAATATAAAATTAAATAGTTAATGTGTGACTCACCGGAGGCATATCGCAAGCTGGAGCAGCGGCAATGCGGTCCAAAGCGCTTCTCGTGGGTACGGGCAGGTGTGCTCTGAGCCACGGTGCCCCTCGAGCCCCGCAGCAACGTAGAACTCCTTCTGCTGTCCTGCTGTCTGTTGTATTTTCTGAGCTGCCTGATTCGCGGACAGAACACATACTGGAATGCCAAAAAGAGAATATCTTTATGAATACATTAAAATCCTTCTTTGATACAATAAATAATTTAATTTCTCGTTTAAGTAATTACAACAAATGATAGTTTCCAAAATCACACCCACCGACAGCATTCGAAAAGTGTATCCATAAGATCGAGGAGATGCGGCATAAACTGGCGAGTGAGGTCTGCGTCAGCTTGTGAAGCTGTCAAGGCGGCCAGTTGAGTCTCGTCACACAGGGAAACTCTGAGTCGCATCAGAACACAATCTGCAGTCATGACATCCCAAAGACAAGGCAGGCCTGATTCTGTGAACCAAGAAAACACACGATCAATATATGAATCTGTACCATCTTGGTGTAGGTAATCATTGAAGGATCATAACTTAAGTTTATGAAGGCTGTCAAAGTGGACAACCGCATTAGCACTGACCCGAGAAGTCTTGTTTATGATTATTGTGGTGATTACATATTTACCTCCGATATTGTCCCTGAGTCGTTTGATCGTCTGCGTTGCCAGCCAAACTGTGTATGAAATGTTATCGCAAGATGTCGCAACTCCGCTTAAAAGATTTTCTGCACTCTGAAAACAAAAAGTTATTTGTCAATATTCACCCGCTTTTCATTGTCATAAATAATTGTAAGTAAGGAAGAGGCCCACCTGTGTGTACATTCCCTGCTTGACAAGGGCGTCTTTCAGCCACGGGCTGAAGGTTTTATGATGACCGGCTCTAGGAGCCCATACTAGGGCGTGCAAAGGAGACGTGCCATCGGACATATGCTCGACATGAGGCGTAGATGGCGGAAGAGTTATCAACAGTCTGTAAAATAAAAATCAAAATTATTATCTGTCAACATTAATCCATTCCTCAATACGAGCCCTTACAAATTTGCCTGTTGGGTATCAATATTGTTGGTCTCCATGGTTTAGTGGTAAGAGCTACACCCTAGAGATCAGATAGATTTGGGGTTATATCCTAGCAAGGTCAATATCAAATTTAGATTTTTTTTCAATTTAAATGTTTGCTAGTGAGGTCATTTCTCCTCTCTTTGGGTTTTTTTATGATTTAGAATATTTGGCGTATTGGCAATTAATTATTAGCTGTAGTGCCAAATATTTATTTTCTCTCTAATAAATTACAGAATCCAAAGGATTACTGAATTTTTCAATGATTATTGAACTTATAAACAAAACACCATTTCCTTATTCCTTTCTCTTACTGTCTCTTTGCATATTGAGCTAAATGTTAATCTAAACTAAGATGCATGTATAATGTAGATACATCCTACCTTGGTTATTTTTACCATCTTTGCTACCAACTTGTAGCATACAGAAACAAATATAGTTCAAATACCCAAGACACTTTTAAAATTAACATTATCAAATGGGGTTACTTAAATCTAAAATACATGCAAGAAATGTAACCTCCATGCCGTCTGAAAGCAATAATGTGCAGCACATAAGGCTGCGAGGGGTGGCGGAGGCTGTCTGTCGCACACTCCAGCACATTGCAGTAAGCTCAGCAGGGCATCCAGTAGAAGTGGATATTTCAATTTATCCGGAGTGCCGAGGACAAAATTGCACGCTAGACCATCCAATTTGGGTGTTTCCTGCAAATAAAAAGATCAAGTCATAATTCACAGAATTTCAAATTTAACCCCTTCGCCTGTGAATAATTTCTTCAGTAACAAACCATTTTTATACTATTTAATTATAGGTAATATAAAAACTAATTATACAATCTCGTGGTTGTCGAATATGCCCCGTTAATACGGCTATGAGTGTCACTCGTGATTTGTGTGGAAGAGATTATTAATATAAAAAAGATTTCATCTGACTAATGGAAGTAAAAATAGTTCACCTGATTGCTGAAAGTGGTATCGGCGACAGAGTAAAACTTGGGCCTCATGGAGACATCAGCGTCTTGAGAGACTCTCCTCCTGCACGCTTGTTCAATATGAGGTACGGAGCAATAAGTTCGAGAGGGTGCTGAAGCACCCGGGGGTGTTTGACCCGGTTCCACTGGGACTAATCCGGGGGCTGCTGCCAGATTCCAGAAAATCTAAAATTAAAAGTATTACAATCGTAAGTTTCAAGCATGTTTCAAGACCATCACGAGTATTACTGAGTCGTTACTAGCCCACACGATCTCACTCCTTCAACCCTGCTATGCAATATCAATATGATCATGTGAATAAAAACACACCTGCATATTCTGTACCTCTGTTCTGGAAGGATAGCTCAAATCCATTCTTACAATTTAACTAATTCCATCTCCAACTTACAATAGCTTCGATTTAAAAATAAAAACATTGTTTTTCCTGCTTTTTTCTCCATACTCGAATCTTGATTGATCAAATACATATTTCTTTATAAATATCCTTCAAATGATAAAATAATTACCTGGTGAAGTAACCATGGAGGTGCATCGTACAGATGTTTCATAAGGTATTCAAATAGAAGTAAGAGACGCGTCGTCAGCATCAATTGATGAGGAGCAACCTGAGAAGCTCGTTTCCTGTCCGGCATTCCCAAAGCATCGCTCACCTAATAATATAATACAGATACTAGCATTACAAGTCAAGTTGTTTTGTATCTCGAATGTTCATTTGAAATGTTTAAGATGGCATTATTGTTTTTTAAGATATAAGCATTCATTTGATGCTGAATTAGCAATTGAGCTTTATAATTTTGTTACGCATGTCTTTGAAATCAATGATGGTATTGAAAATTAACATGTCTATAAAACTGTGTGAAGTCTGTAACTGTGTTATGGACATATTGGCAATGAGTCAAAAAAGAATCAATTGATGTATTGTTGTAGTTGAAGTATTTTAACATCTGTGCAGTGTGATTAAACAAATAATTATTCGTATTAATTCTTTCAATGATAAAAATTCAAACTTGTATAATTGCACTCAATAAAATATAGAGCATATATGATAGATCTCTATGTAGCAAGATAATTGTGATTTTATTTAAACCGAACAAACAGTTGCTGAAATTATATTTGCCACAATGTAACTATGCAAATGGAAATGACAATATTTAATGAGAATAATTTTACCTTAATAATCGCATTAGCTGTCATCAGAAGAACCGATTTCTTTTGCATCAAGTTCAATGAATGGAAAAGGTAAACCAACAGCTGGGCGTGTTCAACATTCATATCTGTAAAAATTATTAATATATCACATATATTATCAACAATATCGGTTTTCAAGCTACCACGACTATACTTTAACTGGACATACCTTCATATTCGTGATCTTGCGATGGCTGAACTTGCAAAGCGCACTCCACCACAGTGTTAATGGTTTTATTCCACAGTGAGAGAATTGCGGTTTCACGCTCGACGACCGGTTTACCGAGGATCACTCCGCCCATCAGCTTCACCACACGGCATCCCACCTGAGATCATCAATAAGAATTTAATTACCAGACAACTAATCGTTAGCTCAGCAGGTGACTGCCAAAAGTTAGTTTCTAACAAGAACATGTTATTGAGTGAAAGCGATTGATTTTAGCTTAATTTTAATTTCAAATTCTTCACTTCTTCAACATATATGTACATTCATATACACTAGTAAATACACTTTCAAATATTCAACAGTAATAGGACAAAATATAGAGTAATCGATGAAAAATTTCAGATTATTTAACATAATTAGTGTGAAGAATGAACTACATAAAACTATTTTATAACAGTGAGGACTGTCCTGAATATATCAATATGTTGATATATTTATCCTGTTTTTTCATTTTCTCATGTGTGGATAGATCAATTCCAACAAAAATATTGATTGAAAATAAAATGTGACACGACCCATTATTATTCAGTGTGAACCGTGCCCAGAACTTTCATCGGATCATCTCTCCAATGCAAAGTTAAGGAAAAAGAAATACTGCGTCAAGCGCATCGTGTTTTGGCAATGTCGGGTGAGTTTAGAAAGTGGCAATAGGTCGCATTCCCGGACCCTTGGCAGAGACGCAAGGCAGCAATAGTTTTTTTGTCAGTGGACCGCTGACAGCGAAGAGGCAAGGACGTACGCGCGGTCAGCGCCTATGTTAACCTATAGAAGCCATCGCTCCGTGGAGACTGGAGATATTAACCCATAGCACTCCGGGTACCAATTTTTCACCGGTGTGATTTTTTTTAAATTGTTAACTACTAACTGAAATAAATAGTGAGTTATAACCAAGTAAACGAGCTTGTTTGAGTGTACCTGAAAGACCTCCCCATCATCATCATCAACTCGCCGGACGAAAGTCTTACTCACAAATGGTGTGCACAATAATATCAGAGAGCAATTCCCTTTCCTGGAATAAAGTGAAATTAAATACCTGTAAAGGCATCAGACCACCCTGTTCTTGTGGTGCAGCAGGTGCGGCCCCCAGGTGTTCCAGAAGAATTTGCCTCAGTGCTCCCAACTGCAGTGAGCCTGTCAATGAATGAAGGTACCTCACCAAAGCGGCACTGAATTCCCCATACAGGGTACCGAGTCTTGCTCCGAAGCATGGAGATATTGTTCCTAAAAAGAGATCACGATAAGCGAAGTTCTATCTTATAAAAGAATGCTTTTATGATTTTAAAGATATCGTAGTATGACTATGAGTACCTGTGTCTGTTCGGGCAGTCTCCCTATCCAGATCCCTGACGAGAGCGGCGAGCAGAGCCACTTGAGACTCTTGAAGCGTGCTAACGGCGTTTCCGAGACGAGGACCGCAGTTCAACACCTCACCATTTAAAAGTGAGAATACTTCTGTCGCCAAACTTATATACTGTAAATAAAAAGACCAAATTATATGCAATCATAACAAATTGTAGTTTTCCTCTGAATAATGACATCCGTTCAAAAAAAAACATAAATAGACTTACAGAATATGGTTCAGCCTTATCAGGGACTAGTCCCGGTTGGGATGATCCTCTCGAGGGATCTTGTGAATCATTTCCTGAGTTAGGTCCTCCTCCTCCGCAACCTTCACCGCCATCGGGGGCAACCAATGTTGCCTCAAACCACAATCCTAGAAGCGGTTCGCTGTCTTCTATCGGGGGGAACAAAAGAAATAGCTTTTACAACTTTCTTAATGATGCAGGAAAATTTTTAAATGACAAAAAAATTCCCTACACATATTCTGATTTAAAAATGAAAATATTATTGCAATCAAAATAGATCAGATCAAATTTAGTAAATAGTATTATAAACTTGACAAAACAATTTTGTCTCACCATCGTCAGTCTCGGAATCTTCCGAGCACATGATCATGTCCTGATAGTAAACAGTGGAGTCTGATCGGTCAGCATCCTGCTCGTGTTGTTTGTGCACTACAGCTCTCTTCAGAGAAGTGGCTTTACGGTAGCACACCACACCCAAGACCACAAGAAGCTACAGAGATAAAATCAAACAATGAATACACATACTCACAGAGACAGTATTATATCATTACATTAAAATGTCATCCTTCAAACATAATAATTATGTAAGCATATACCTGATGAAGTGGTGCGCAGACGGCCAGCCTGGCTGCCCTCTGACCAGCCGTGTTAGGCTTGAGAGGATCTAAGTTGGCGGCCGATTCGGTCACAACTGCTCCTGGAACTTCGGTGGGTGAGGCCGGAGTAGCCTGAGCTTCGAGACGAGCATCAGCCAAAAGAATGCGAACTCCTTCTAAGCAACGGGAACCTAATGCCACCCATGTGACGTGGACTCCTTGTTGACTGTAAAAAGAAAATATAACCTAGATAATGACATGCCGCATTTTCTATTGATTGACTTAAGAGGTGAAACTGTCTGCACAATCCCAGGGAGTTCATTATCGAATCTCATTATTTTGAAGAAAAAAATAATAATTGTCAAAAACAGAATTTAAGCAAGGTCTAAGTCTAACAAGAAGTATAGGAATAGTAATTAACTTAACCCTTTCTCTGTGCCTGTTTCCTGAAGACCACGAAACCATAAAGAGCAAAAGCCCAAGAGTTTTCACCACTTGGCTACAGGACAGATTTAAATTACCAGCTTTTAAAAATTATTTATATAAATATGATGAAACACAAGACTCACATTCTGGCTAAGTTGTATGGCCTGGAAGGTGCCCTCGCGGGGCTCTTTGACGTGTGCGGAGGTGTAACCCCCTGTGCCCCACCTGCCCCCATCAAACTTTGATGCAGACCGCTCAGAAGCACCCAAGTACCAATCATCAAATGATTCTGGTAAACCTGCATAGTAAACAACCAATTTGATTTAATCCAGGAAGTACACGAGATAGATAATTAAGATAATATATATCGTAGCATAGAAAAGTAACTTACATAGCCACCGGCTCGTGTAGAGCTTTTCAACACGTCTCCGATAGTGTTGAATAATCGCAGGGCTCCTTCAACTAACGCAGCAGCGAAGGCCTCTGCTTCTTCATCTTTCAAGTGAACAGCAGCCTGAAAAATCAATAACATTAAATGCCAGGAAAGGTATAAATACCCGTTTTGGAGGATAGCAGTTATTTCAGAAAAGATATTTTTACTGTTTCTGTAATCTGCTAGTAATATAAAAAAGTATTAATATTCGCTATAATAAGTTTAATATATCGCTTTAAGTATCTTATGAAGAACAATTTAAGTTATTTTGACACAAAAAACATCTCCCGAAAGTACAAGAATCCGTCTCCTTTCAAACTATATTCGTCTCATGTAGTGAACTTTCCACACAATCTGCATTTCACCTCTATTACTGTCTGTATATAAAGTCAATGTGAACATATTTACCTGAGCAGTGGCACACAGCAACCATGCGGCGCTGATATCGGTGATGAGAGCGATACGCGGAGGAGTGAGAGGCTCCAAACAGGGCAGAGAGAGGGCAATCTGACACACTACCACTTCCGAAACAAGAAGGGCAACTCTGAAATAGCAAAGAAAATAAGCAAAAAAAGAAGTTGTATTTGCATAGTAATGAAAGTGTACTAAAGATAAATCATTCAATTAAAATTTTCCTCAATCAATAATATTGATTAATAAGAGTAGTTTACCAAATGGAAAGACATGTCAGGTAAATATATAACTCACAGAGCTGTGTCCGCAGAATGATGTTGATAGGGACAGGCGGCAGCCCCGGCGTCTCGGGCTGCCCTGAATCTGGAGAGGTGTCTTTGCAGACAGGGAAGCTCCCCGCACAAGGTTATCAGAGTACCCCCGGCTCCAAGCCCTCCCAGTATAACCGTGCATGTCTCTGTAAGCCATTTCTGAAATGCAAAATGATTAGTCACATAGTTGTTTAATGAATTTCTTGCCATTTTTTATTTGTAAACACTAAGCATTGGCATTTAGGAAAGATTAGTATATTATCTTTTTGGATCGCAAAATGTAACAATAATGCAAAGAAAAGTATGAAAAAGATCATTTACAGAATTATATATTGTTTGTGAAATTATGACCAGTTATCTAACCTTTGTATCCAAAATGGGTAATGGCGCGGTGTCTGCAGTGACAGTTATGTCTGCAGTTGCAGTCTTTGCGTCTGTGGAGTTTACAACAGTGCCAGTTGTTGAAGTAGCGGTACTAGTGGTAACGGTGGTTAAAGTTTGATGCCGCGATTGATACGGGCCAGCGAAGGGCACAGGAATTGTAGACACGGCAGAAGCTCTGGGAAGAGGACCAGTGAGGACTTCTGCTAAGCCGTCTGCGCGACGCTGCGACGCCGCTCGATCACTGCTTTGTCCTGATGTGGATGATGACACTGATTTTCCAGAATCTGAACCTGCGATTTCGCAAACATTTATTATAACATGTGACACGAACACGGTATTTGGAAGAAACTGAAACATTAAATAAAAAAATGTCACATGGTAGTATAGCAGGATCTCAGGAACATTCGGCTAAGCCACAAAATCAGATTGATGTTTGTCAATTTCTAGCTATCGGTGAAATAGCACACATTTCGCAGTGCAATTGAGAATGAATTAATTTTCAATACATAAATACATTCCTGTGACAATGCATCAATACAACAGAAATAAAGGATAATGGTGCTGACCTGTATTCGCATTGACGGGCACTTTGGATTCCTTCAACAACAGTGTCAGCACAATGACGTCTGCATGTGATAAAATTGTTTCTTCCGAGCCACACAATGACGCCAACGGTATAAGCAACTAAGGAAAAAAGACAATTATCATTAGATTCATGTAAGGAGCGTATAAGTGGAACACATACAAGCAGAATATGAATGAACCAACAGATTCTTCAGCCGTGTCAGCAATATTTTTACTAAGAGAGACCTGATTTTTGCTAGCACATGATTTGAAGTACTCGAACAAGTTATAAATAGCAATGATTGATTAATAAGTGTATTTCAAAGCAAGGAACAAAGAAAATTTTTTTGCAATGACATGTCCCAACTGTGAGAAAGAGTCTAATAACTGCATCTGCAAAACATAATTGAATAAATTAATACCTGTTTGATTGATATTGTCTGCGCTGGAGGTCCATCTGGAGTGACTCCACTGTGAGCCGATAGCTTGTGGAGTAAATGACGGATGATCACAGAGCAAGCCTCGCGGGCTGCACTTAGGTTTTCAGGGCCCACTAAAAATCACGATGAAATACTTGTCAACAAGGAATATCATAAGAAAAAAGGTCAAATGAAACCATGTAATAATTTTCTAAAATGTGCAATCAATATTTATATTGATACATATGAGGAGATGGTATGTTTTAAAACTTACAATATGATGTGTTTGAGGCAATGAGATGGGCAGACAAAACTGCAATTGGAGTGAAAAAGTTTTCTTGTGACGAATCATAATCTTGGAATTCGGCATCGCTGTGAAATGAAATTTTGTTTTGTTAAATATTCTCCTGATTTTAATAATCAAATGCAACAAATTTTACCTAATGTAATTAAATTTGGATTATTGAGATTTTGTACACTTCCATGTATTTTGTCACTAACGACCCGGGTTTCGCCTTTCGGCATCTTCAGGCATTCGAGCTCACGAATGGACTCGAACTGACAGACAGTAAACAGTGTCTAACGTTTATATAGAAGATACAAATACGACAAATATTATTTACGAGGTAAAATATTATACGTCTGAGAGCCACACTGATACCCGAGTTAACATTTCGAGAATTGCCTTAATCCTTATTTTGTAAACAACACATTAGCAGAGTGGCGAATTGCCGCTTTCCAACTTTTTTTAGAATTACCAGTGATTTTACAATTATAATAGCATTGTGGGTTTCGACGGGATGCAATTCAACGAAAGGGTAAATATATACAATCATTCCACATTTAGTGACATCTGTTAGGTGTTTCAACGTATAGGATATAATAACGGAGAATTAGGAAGGTTCAGCTGCTCATTCAAGATTGGCAAGGAATTTAACTGGGCTCTATTGATTTCTTGAAATTTCTTGATAAAATAATTTATGATCCTCCATGTTTTTATGCAACAGTTTAACCCCATCATCCGCATTAAACTTATGGTTCTCCATTAGCAAGTGATTTGCGAATGTCGAAGTTTCTTTTTTTAATCTAAAGGCTGCTAAATGTTCTGATACCCTTATATCTAATGTACGTGTGGTTTTACCCACATAGAAATGTTGGCAATCATTGCATTGTAATTTATAGATACCAGATTTGTTCTTAAAGTTTACTCTATCTTTATTGTTAATAAGTAATTTGCCTAGAGAGTTTTTGCAATAGAACGCCAGTCTAACACTATCAGCGAGTTGTTTTTTAATTTTAAAGCTTGTGCAACCTAAATAACTAATTCTATGCCAGTTTCTAGGTTGGTCTATGTCTTTAGACAAGTTCCCGAAATATAGCATCTTTTCTGCTAATTTACGTTGTTTTTTTGATACAAGACTATCTATAAGAGAAACCTCATAGCCATTATTAATGGCAATTTGTTTAATAATGTTTAGTTCGTTTTCAAAATTAAATTTACTTAGAGGTATAGTGACTAATCTGTGAACCTGAGAATGGAAAGCAGTCAATTTATATGAGAAAGGATGGTTTGAATTAAAATCTATCATAGCATCTGAAAATGTCGATTTTCTAAATATTTCAAATTCATGAATGGAGTTTTTAATATCAATATTAAGGTCAAGTAAATTTATATTCTTGCCCCCTACTTCTAACGTAGTTTATTAGTTCCGTTACGTAGATGACATACTTTGTCTATTCAATGGAACTGAGAGACAAGTTTCTAACCTTCATAATTTTCTTAACTCACTAGGTGATAAAATTCAATTCACTTTGATAGTCTTTCATCGAGCTAAATATATTCAATAACGACAAAAGGAAACATTATAACAGTGGTTTATCGCATAATAGTTGTGTATGTCACAAACTTCATTTGTATGGCGCTCACAAATGTTGCAATAAACTCAGGATTGCCAAGAGTCTGAATGAAGATTCATACGAATTCAACTATGTGTATTATACGTAAGGTATTTATTTGGGAGAACTCAAACATAATATGATAAAATATCGAAGTATTCAGTTCTGCAAAGTGTTAGTTCGTTGATAGCTATTTCGGCTCCACGCCACGCGGATTCTCACAGCGCGCACGCGCTATCAACTAACTAATAAAGCTTTGTAGAACTGAATATTTTGATATTTTGTCGTATTATAATCCAGTTCTACCAAATAAATGCCTTACGTAAAATAAACATAGTTGAATTCGTAGGAATCATCATTTAGACTCTCATTTGTTTGTGACACACATGAGTATCACTTTTAAGGTGTTAGCTGTCAATTCTTGGTGGAAAGACATTATATTTTAAAAAATAAAACACAATTCATTTGCACTACTTCCACATGTTTTTTATGATCAGGACCGAGCATTATCAACTGAATCAGCTTGTGATGAGCGAAATCGGTCATGATCATTATAAACATGTGGATGTAGTACAAATGAATTGTGTTTTATTTTTTAAAACACATGAATATGTTTGGTTTTTAGGTTGGCACTCGTGAGTTTATTGCAATATGGCGATCGAAAATAAAGTTTGTGACAAATACAACTACTATGCAATAAACCACTGTTATAATGTTTCCTTTCATCATTATTGAATAATTTCCATATATTTAGCTTGATAAAAGACTGTTAACCCAGAACAATTCATTTCGCATGCTTTTTGATGAAAAAAATGCATTTTTAGTCAACGTCCACCAATACGAACATTAACCAATCTTTTTAATTGAGATCAAACCCTTATAAAATGGTTCTGTAGCATCGGCGTGCGGTGGACTTATCACTATCTCTACCGCATAACTTAATTTGGGTATAAGCAAGAAGGATACAAGAGCATGCGCCGCATGCCCTTGCATCTCGCTTGCACCTTTTACTTTTCATGTGATTGAGGGAGAAAGAGATAAAGCCTCCGCAAGCGTCTGTTCTGTAGGTAGATTATTTGTACCTGAAGTTTATGCAAAATAAATTATTTTCAGAGATAAAATGAATATTAAATCGATACTAGCTGTTACCATTTCTTTGAAGATTATATTATTACAATAATTGAATGTTCTTGACCGCCCATTGACAGATGTGACAATAAATATTAAATAAACATTGACCTTTTTACGCCGTGTCGCACATGCTTTGTACTAGTAAAAATACTCAAGATTCTAGGGTATATTGATGAAAGCGATTCCAATTCTAATCGTTTATCAATAAGATGTGTATTAAATGCAATGCCATTGTTTATTGCTGTATATTATTTACATTATTGCGCAAGCAAAAAAAACATATTTGTGATTGATGAACTGAGAAGAACAATGTTTGACGAGCTTATTGATAGAATATGGGATGGTATGAAAGCTAATATGCACAGTACCTTTTAGAGAGAGCATGTATTAAATCAATTAATTCACTTTTGCTGATATTAGTTCCTTGCAAAAAGGCTAGAATAGGTTTTATTGTCGACGGCCAGTCGACACCCCCACTTTGAGTAGCCATTTTTGCCGAATGACAAGTAAGTTTCTTATGCTTGGCAACCATGTAATTAATGTTACCACTGATCCCTGTTGAAAAAGATTATCTATGTCAGTACCGCCAACTGGGGTTATTTCACCTACCAAGTAGGTATAATGCCGCCTAATAAAAAATATAATTTGGTTTTGGTCAAGGCTTTTTTTTAGAAAGAAAGGTACCGGAACTCACTTCTTGTCAAACTTTTTGCTAAAGAAAGTTAAATACAAATATCATTTAAATAAAATTTATGGCAGCTTTTCCTATGCCACAAAGCAAATAATTTTTTGTTTTAGAAATGTAAAGTTAATTTTGACGACGAATTATATGTAAGCGGGAAAACTGTTTCGTCTAACTTCTTAAATTAATAATACCGTGAAAAAAGGTGCCGGAACGCCGTTCCACCGCGTTACATGGCAAAAAAGTCCTGGTTCTGGTCTATTTTAACGGCGTCAATTATACTGTGTATACAAACATGGTACGGACTTACCATATACGATTATGAAAATTTTCAGAAAAGCAAAGTCATGACTAACCTCTTTATCGCATTGAAACTAAAATAAATACTTATTTCATTATTAATTAAAAACAACAATACTCGTATTATAACTATGATAAAAAGCTTATTGTATTAAGTAAGGAATTTGGGTTCAGATCAGTTTTAGCGGTGTCGCTTTCATTTGTGGAAATAAAGCAGCTGCAGCCAAAAACGGTACGAATACATCATTTAAACACAAGACTTAAGCGAGCGCGCGCTTTTCAAATCTTATATTGTAGCTGTCAAACGTCAATCACAATATTATCGCAAATTGGACCGCTGATCCTCTGTTGTTGATAAATAAAATAAAGAATTTATGTTGTGAATACAATTTTATTGTTTGCCTTGTAAAACAAATGATTGAAATAAGGTGGTGTCTACAAGAATTGCGTTGAAAGTTCTGCCGGTGCTCTGCTTTCTTGTTTTCATAGTTCCGTTAAATTAAGTTTTTCGTGTGCTATTTTAAATCCTGAATATTGTTGATACAAGTATGATAAAATATCAATACTTTTTCCCCAAGACAAATTTATATGCTATTTTGCTGGTCGCAATCAACAGCTATTTGATACTGGAATTAGCAAAATATATCTCTCTTTCTTAACCTGGCCGTCAAAATTCAACCTTACCATCTCTTAAAATTTTTGTTTATTTAATTATTTATTTGCCTACATTGACTTTTAAGTCAAATTTATATCTCCTATCTATTGGGTTAATACATTTATAATACATATACCATACAGGTGTACTAGTGATTTCATTGGCATAGGACATAGAAGAGTTTTGCACTTCTCTAAATTATTATTTGTGTTTTTGTAGAAAAGATTTTTATAATAACCCTGTTACATATCATTCTAAAAAATAATCTTTGTCGCTGTGGTGTGGCCTCAACCAACAGTTGTGAATTGTCTAATCATTATTTAATCCTATATAAGAAGCTAAAAATAAATTTAAAATGTGTATATAGTGTATGTTTCGAAGCATTGGTATCTTGGGTGTTATTTTCACCTTTATTAAATAAGTATTTAAATAAGCATAGAAAATCATCTTGTATAAAAAATATGTATATTAACACTCAGGCAACCGGTCCCGTGCTGCCGCGTGTTTACGCAGTGCACGACGAATCGCAATGTGCTTACTCGAAACAGACTGCTTGAGAATTATTTTTTTCGTTATGTTATTCGAGAGGGTATGATTAAAGGCTACGATTTTTTGTGTAGAGTTTTTATTATATTTACGGTCGAAAATAGCCCTTGAAATATAATATTTATTGCTTCAGAAAACTTTACATTAGAATATTATTTGTGATATTTTTTTAACCAGTCACAAATTTAAAAAAAAACTCATACTCCAGGTTGTTTCGTATCCCGGATTATTTTGTAAATATGGATAGTGTGGATATATCGTTTGTTAGAGTACACATCCTTATTTTCCGTGATCGCGATTTATTTTCGACACTTATCTTACCTGCACTGTAATTACGTGTTCATAAATTTAAAAAGAAACTGTTTGGGTGGTGTCGGTTATATGTTATACAATATAATTATAAAATATTTTTCAATTTATACAGAAAAAAATATTTCTGAAATTCAGTGATAATATCTTTTCCTCTAAAATAATAAAAATGGATTCATTTGACGGAGAAATTTTCAATGATAATTTGTCTAATGCAGCGAGCAATGCCAAGGGAAATAATCTCAATGATGATTTTGATGAGATTGAATGTAATAGTCAAGACAGTCAGGACTTTATCCAGCGACTCCGATAGTGATGATGTTCAGGACATGAACTGGACATCGAATGATTTGCCAAGAATCAATGAAGCATTTTGTGAGAATCCAGGAGTGAAAATTTTCCCGCAAGATTCTCAAAATGTCGGGCAAATAGCATCCTTATTTATTTGTAATGATCTATGTGAAAAAATATCAGAAGAGACTAATAGGTATTACCACCAAAATAAAACTGTAATAAAAACTAAACAATGGATTGATACGACGGTACTAGAGCTAAAAAAATTCTTTATGCCAAAAAATCCAATGATTGAAACACCTCTCTTTTCAAAAACAGATTTATGCAATTGCTTACGTTCTTGCACTTTCAGTTCCGGTCCAATGGTGCAATCCATGCCCTGATGGTAAGTACATCAATGAAATTACTCACGAATAGCCTACAACGCATAAATACTAACATATAATAATATGCGAGTTCAAACAAAAGTTACACAGTTTGAGGTTTCCTGGATGCAATAAAAATGACTTATTTATGACTTTTATTTTGTCTGCACACTTCTCAAAGGCACATAAGCCGTGCGGTCAGTCATTATTGTGTTTTACATTTTTATTTTATTTTGCGTCGTCATAAGTGAAGTCAACATAGTGAAAAGATTGATTTGATTTTTCACTATACTATTCTAATTTTAGAATCAGTGTTTCTTTATTTTTATCCGCAACATTATACGCTTCCCAAACTTTTTTGTTTGAACGAATTACTTCGAATGGTTATATATGATTTTTTTTCGCAAATTCGTTTCGCGCGCGAAATGTGCGGGATTACGCGTAAGTTTTGCGCGAAAACGCCGGTTGTCCGAGTGTTAACATGAATAAAACAACCATAGTAATATACAAAAATTATTTATTTACCTTCTCATAAACAAGTCATTATTGTAATGGGTATATTGGCTTTTGGACGTCTAAATCAAATAATATGGTGTTCGGAAACTAATTTCGTGCAATCAGCATTTTGACAACTGACATTTAATATTTAAAACATATCATTTTGAATTTGTCAAATCGTTACAGTGCAATTATGACAAAAAATTATATGCAGTGTATGAAGAGAATGTGTTGACTGAACACCAATGTCAGAATTGGCTTTTGAAACTTCAGTATCAAAGACACACCACTTTCTGGATTCAGATAAAGTTGTCAAAACCATTGAAATCGGTTCAATGAGCTAGGAATCATACTATTACGTAAAATATGGCAAAAGATCTTCGAACAAATTGGTCAATACTTAACTGAAAAAGAATAAATATTTTATCATGAAAAAAAAAATCTTTCCAAACACCCAACACATATATCCAATAATTTACCAACTAGAGTTTCATCATTTTCAATGCACACTGATAAATACCATCATAAATGATTGTTATGAATGTTAACCCAATGAGCTTTAAGAGTCTCAAATTGACTGGTCCTTGAAATTTTGCAATATTACTTAAGTCTTCATTTCCTTTCCTCTTTGTTATTATCAAAATCAACAAAAATAATTAATTAAATACTTAAAAATCCATAGAGTACACATAGTATTTGAATTAATAAAAAATGAGAAAGACAAAATATTATTTCAAAATTAATTTATGGCTCAGTGGGCTAAGTAATTATAAATATAAACCACATTCAAATATAAAAAATAAAAGAGGCAATTTATGATTTAGTTTGGTCTTGTTTTGAAATTGTGTAATGGCTTAATTATATACAACATTGTATGCATTCTTAATATTCATGCACACGTAAGTATTGTAATACAAGAATAGACAAAATGGATCCTGTTGAATAACTAAATAAATAAAATACCTCAGCGGCATAAATACAACTCCATGAGAAGTGGAAAACCCTTTTATAATAAACAATACAAATTCAATACATAGTAATTGGAGATTTCTAATGAGCCCAAAAGTCAAATTAAAGGAATATTAAACTTAAATCGATATATATATATATCAAGATAAATCCTTAATGGCTTTCTCCTTTTTTGCCAGCGACCCTTTTGAACTCATCCATATTGGTAGTGGAAATCGGTGATCCGTAGAATGCAAAATGATCGATGTGCGTTACTTCTGAGCCCCCTTGGTTGTCCTTTACAAACACCTGAATATTTTGGACGTTTTGAAATTTAACGAAGCGAAGTTGAATAGGGCTGCCACTTTCCAACTCTGCTGGTGTTATCCTGCAACAAAAACATTAATTTATAGCAACATAAAGGTTGAATTCCAAAAAAATATCATGAGCAAATTTATTAACTAAGGTTGAACGTCGCTGTACCAATTTGGGAACGTTATGAATGATACAGAGAACATCCACAAAATTTACTGGTAGCGAACTGGTTAAATGCTGTCAAGTCATTTTTGTGTGTAATGAAATTATGTTTTCGGAAGTTAAGTGTAAATTTTGTAGTCCCGTTTCTTTAAGTGCACTGTAAAAATTATATTAGTTTCTCTTGAAAATCACAATATTGGGGTGCTTGATGGAATTTCAATATTAAATTTGGATTATTGAGATTTTGTACACTTCCATGTATTTTGTCACTAACGACCCGGGTTTCGCATTTCGGCATCTTCAGGCATTCGAGCACACGAATGGACTCGAACTGAGCTGAGTGTGTTCGAATGCCTGAAGATGCCGAAAGGCGAAACCCGGGTCGTTAGTGACAAAATACATGGAAGTGTACAAAATCTCAATAATCCAAATTTAATATTGAAATTCCATCAAGCACCCTCAGTCGATGTCTTAAATTATTGTATATATTTTATAGAAAACTGACAATTTTCTAATTTTTTAAGAGTTTTGCCTGTACGATATTGAAACAAGAAACAAAATATAAAGTGCTACTTCATAATCATTTTCTGGAACTACACTACGGTTATTACAATAAAAACTTTATAACTCTGTGTGGAAAAGGGCGTTGAGTTTTAAAAATCGAAAAATGAGTTAAATGTGTTAAAATGACTAAAGTGCATATCTGCATATAAGAGAAAAGACACCAGTCGAATCAATGCTCCTGCATTATTAAATTTCACGTTCAAACATTACATTTTACATCACTTAACTTAACTTAACATCCTTTTCCTTACGCACACAGAATTATGATTTGTAAGTAAGATTTTTAAAATTGCATTTGAAATAAACAATTAAACAAAAAGGTTATTACGTTAACTCCTGTACAGCTTGATTAGATGTGGCCATGTCGAAGTCCAATGTTCTGGGCTGGTTGATGAAAAGTTTCACAGTTTTCGGGCCTTCCACTTTCGGTGCTTTTATTTTCAGTGAATGGATTTTCACTGCCTGATGACAAAGCATTCAAAATCGTCAATAGAGATTTTTTTAGATTACTACCCACACATACTGAGTGGGCGTGAATAATTGACAATGGGTTACATGTTAATTTAATTTCATTCGAGTTTTTTTTATTTAAATTACCTCTTTGAAAATTCTATAAAGATATTTTCTATAAAACATGATAACATGTTAGCTTGTGTTGAAAAAGTAAATACAATCTTGACTTAAATTGAAAACTTGTGTATTTTATAAATAACTAAGCTAGTCGAAAGAGTAATGTAATTTTTTTTCAAACCATGTTCGCAACCAGTGTGGAGCATTTGGACTTCAAATGAAATATGTCAAAAAGGTGTTAAGTAATACATGGATGTAAATCCATCACACAAACTCTCATTTCATAGAAGATAAGGATACAAAGGAGTTAGCTAATCGCTTTCTATACACCCTGTTTTCAGGAGACTATAGTTTAGGTAGAAAGGGATGGAAACATCACTTACACCCAGGCATTTGAATGATTGACAAACAAATGAATATAACAAAAGCTTTTGGGCGATTCGACTAAAGTTTACAGATATACAAGGACTACACGTTCAAAGATGTATTTATCTGACTATCACTGCTTTTCATTTTTTATTAGGTATGTCAATAAATAGTGTCAATCACAAGTACAGTAAACTTCCAATTATCCGTGTGCGGATTACCTATGCATGAATGTAATAAATAGTTTTAAAAAATATATGCGATTTAATTGGGTATGGATTTGATTAATCACATTGACTGATATCTCAACAGCTGTTTATACAAATATCTCATTACTTTTGGTGTAGAATTGTAATATGAAATCATAGCACTTCCGATTTATACCAATAAAAATGCATAACAATCGCAAAAATGTCTACTTGCTATAAACCAAAAACTTACGTTAATTGAAAGATTTTAAAAATGTGAATCTACATCGGTTCTTTCCGAAGAATATGTAGTTGCTACAAAGACTGTTCGCAATACAGTTAAACAAAAAAGAAAGTTGGACGGGTTTCAAGAGATTGTAACAATAATGCAATGTTGAAGCAGCAGATAAATTCCGTGTCAGATTTAAAGAAAAATATGTTGGTTCAAAACTAAATGCGTTTTAGAGTGAGAGAAAATATTGAAGAGTCACCTTAATGGAGTGCATTGATCAATGAGTACTCAAATATAATGATATATAGCTCTGAACTGTGTAGTCTGAATAGTGTAACTGAATTAAGAAAATCATTTAAAGATTCCTGTAAACCAACAAAAATCATAGATATTTATTAGTGTTAACCATTAAATGTAAAAGGAAAAATTAATAGTTCGGATTATGTGTTTTTCGTTTGTCAATAGAACCACTCCCTACCATTGGCCTAGATAATCGAGTTTACTGTAGTTCTGCAATTGACCTGCTGGCTAATCCTGCCATATAAAACGATACTGGTATGTATAGAACATTTTTTGGCCTTGCTATACCATTATGAATTCTATCTAGTATTCTCATTTTTGGAGAATAATGACACCTTTTCTTTTGATATAATCTAAATCTTATAGATTTTAGATCTTTTCCATTTTTATGAACTGTACGCTATGTTTACCTGGTTAAAAGCTATAGACATGATGAGCTGCTCGTCGCAATCACTTTCGAGATGGCCACCTTGAGCGGAGAGGGCGTGAATCATCGGATGTTCATCGGACTCATTTAGACATTCGCACTCACCTTTTGTGATGAAGGATACTAGGTCCATCTGTTAGGAAAAAAGATTTTTTTGTTAATTTATTAAATGGCAATTAATTAGTGTCCCCGAACCAGGAAGTAAATAGATAACAGCCGCCAAAAGAACTGTGATGGATTTCAAATCTATAAAAAGGTTAAGTGATGTCATTATACTTCTGAAATTAGTAAATATAAAGATTAATAATATGGCAGTTTGCATATAGAGATGGGAGCACCAGCTTTGCATATTGTAGAAAATCTCACTTCCCTGAGGATTGGAAATGCATCACAATATTTGATTAATTAGTGTTTTAATGTACATGGAAGAGAGCTGATTCTAGCTAAGTGTAATATAAAGGTGCAATGATTAGTCATTTTGATGAATACAGAGAACAGAAGTAAAATGTTGTATTCAAAACTTATGTGACAGCTTGAATAAGTCTGTAGAAGCTAATGTAAAAAGTAATCATTATGAACAATTATTCAACAAATGGTTATTTGAGAAGAGGATTTTCATAGAATCAAGATATTAGAAATGATTCATATGCCAAGAAAGAGTAGAGTTATGAGAAATTATTATCGGACTATTATTATTTTTATGTATAAGTCAAAGAAGAAGCGGTTTTCAAACGCAGACTTTTTTTCTGCTATTAATACTTTAAAACAGGATTAGGATAGACTGAATGCGTTTACAAAAATTTTGTGTGTACATGGTACTTATTGTTAAAAAAATTGTTAAAAATAGGCATACATTGTTATGTGATTAAAAGCTACAAATTTTTTATTATTTATACATCCAATTGAATATCAATATGGCCTCAACTTCCTTCCTGTAGTAACAATATTCATATCTAAAATATTTCTATTGGTATGCATATAAAAAGGACCTTGAATATTGCGACTGGTATTCTTTAATAATTTTACTAAGCAAAATGCCATCAAATTGACATATTATGAAATTTAGTATTTTAAATTGCCTGCAAGTATCTGGAAATAAAAGAAGGTGCTATAAAATTATAGCCGACGAATTTTTGGCATAATATAGTACAATAATTAGTGTTTGCTCAACGTCTCTTGTAATATTCCTTTAAAATAATAAATAAACAGTGGGCACAATGACTAACATCATTTCTTCTTTTCGAATCTTGAAACAGAAACAATACATTTTTATTTATCTTTATGAAGTGATTATTTTGATGTTGAAAAAAGATCAAATACAAACAATACGAAATAGGTGGTGGGTTTGTTAGTTTTCTATCAGTAATGTTGTCAACTTGTTAAAAATAATAAGTATACATATTAATAGTAATTCAATAATTTTTTTATTCGGAAATCAGAAAATAAAAATTTTGACAAATTAATGAAACAATTTTATTCAATTCTTTTAACAAGCTTTTGTCTTACAATGATGAAGAATTATTGTAATAATTTATTAAACGCATTTTATGAGATCTTAGTATAGAGTATAAGGTATAATTAATTAGTCTTGCAATCATTGAATTTGCGGACAATTTCACAACCATGTTCAAACAGAACGAGCTACTGTAAATAAATAACGTCAGTAAATTTCATTAATCTTGCTAAGCAACGGTGCAGCAACTCTTTTCTTGCGATTTCTGCAAATACACATAATCAATGTAGAATTTTTGTATGAAAATGTGTTTGTACATAGATATTATAAATTGGAATGTAAAGAATCAAGAGATAATCAAAAAAGTATCATCATAAATTAAATATATTTTGAAAATAGTAAAATACCTTACAACGTTACCACTAATACCCAATTAATTTTTTTACGGAATGTACAGTAAATGAGAAGAATTAAAAATAGACTGTCTTAAGGCTTACTGAAATAAATTAAAATAATATCTCTCTATGTGATATAATACTTAAAGTCATTAATGTCTGCAAACTCATGATCCTGGCAGCAAGGTTTGTTAGCATATTTATTGAAAATATAATAATGGATTCGATTCAATAATCCTATATATTAATAAATATCAATAAGAATAATTATTTATGGAACGTGTGCTGTCAAACAAATGCCATGCGATGGTGGTCGGTTGCATGATTCTTTGACTGGCCCGAATACTGGCACACTCTTACGAAACATTGTTAAGTTATAGTCAATAATAATTAATATGAAAAATCTGTCACTGCAGTTGATGGGCCTTCTGAGCAGGATTATAAGTTTTTATGACTGAAATAAAATAATATAATACACACATATTAATTGCATTCAGGGTGTTTCATCAAATAAATTACCTATACTTAATTATACTTACTGATACTGCGTCATATATATGAAAATGATTGAGCAACATTGAAACGTGCGAATCATGGAAATGACACTTCTTATTATTTAAATTATGGATTCAACAGTTATAACAGTAAAATTGTCTATACATATCGAGTACGAAAACAGCTAATAGAAAAGAGCATATAATATGTTCAACAATGAACTATAAACGTGAATTTCAACAATTTTAATTGCATATTTATAATAAAATTTAATTACTTAGTTTACGTTATTATCATCATGAAAGGCTGAAATCACCGTTTATGTTTTATTGCTTAGAGTATGTGTTTGTTTTCATCTACTTGAAATATCTACGCATAGATTTACAAAAAAAGGATTTTAAGGTCACATTGATAAAAGTAATAAATAAATCGAGAAACTCACGTGTCCTGCGACAGCATTATCTTCGTCTGATCCATCTTCACTTCCGTAATATTGCCTGACCTTGCTTTCGAGGGTTGCGGAGTCGGCACCTTGGAGCCTATCTACTTTGGTCTATGAGGGAAAATTATTACATCAATAATTTATACTACATATAAGCTGAGATTTTTAAATAAAAATGCAGTGTTTTAATAAATAAACTATAGCCTATCTCAAATAAACCATGGTTGAAAACCCAAATTTGTGTCCTAATAATGAATATTTTATCATTTAAGTGTTATTTTTGACATTTTGAGCCAATGGTAGATTTTTCGATCAATTTAAATATATTAATATAGATGTCATAAAATATATTAAAGTTAATAAAAATGAAGATTGGCCGGAAATTCAATGTCAACGGATATAAAATAATTTGAAATCACAATTCTGAATCATATATTTACCAATGATATTTATAAGTTAAACATAGAAAAAGAGATATGTAAGCCTATTTTCATATGGGCGAAGAGATAGAATAATAGATTTAATTGATATCCACAGTAATGACTCATCTAGAATGGTTACTTTATATAAAAAATGACTACGAAAACTTACGTAATAAAGAACATGGTATAGTTTAAAAATTAATTATTCAAATTTTTTTTTTATGTAATTGAAGATGATACGAGAAAGAGTCTAGCTAACCTTGTTCCTATAAAAAATAAATGTTGGCATTGCACTAACGCCCTGGCTGGCGGCAGTCTCCGCACACTTATCAACATCAATCTTTAGGAATACGGCACGAGGAAACTTTGCGGGCAATTGCTCAAAGAATGGGGCAATTCGCTGACATGGAGGACACCTGAAGCAGATTAAAAAGCTCAATTTAGCGAAGAAAGTGTATCTGAATACAGAATACCGTAATTGTCACCAACATATTCAAACTGAAAAGCTTTTTTTTTTCATTTCAATTTACTATTGTCTAATAGAAATCATACTAATAAAAAAGTTCATTACCCATGTCGGAATAAGTAAGAAAAATTGTAATTGATAAAGTAAATATTTATTTAAAAGCGTTGTCATATGTAATTTACATATATACTAAAATTAATTTCTATAATATTTGGCATGACAGAAAAATACCATAATGTAATTTTTAAACATAGACTTATAAGGCTTTGCCTTGAAATTATATTTCCACGCATTTATTAAACGAGATATAAAAGGTAAAGTACGTATGATATACGTAGGATGTATGGGAGTTCAAAAAATATAAAATTGTCATGTTCACAATAAAATCATGATTTGCATCTTTCCCATACAAATATCCCAAAATATTTAATTTAAATTGACTGTGACAAAGAAAAACACAGTTACACGTGAGTGCTAATATTAGTTTGCGGCTTTTCCCGGTGAAAGTTGTGAAATATGTGTTTTGATGTGGGTGTAAAATTCAAAATTCTAATAAGGTTAGGATAGTTTACCACGTAGCTGTGAAGTCAGCGACCACCAATTTTGTACCAGCATTCGCCATTTCGGTCTGGAAATGACCCTCGTTCATGATGATCGTTGCAAATCCCATTTCTCCACAAATAAGACAAATCTAACAAGCAAAATCGAAATAACTGAACACCCGTCAAACGACCGAAGACATTTGAAATGAAATGGAAGCGAATGACAGGCAACAATTAATAGTAAACGGATTCGTTACAAGATCTGAACGAAAATGTGTAGGTTGTTGATACTTGTTTCAAGTTGCGAACTTAAAGCTTATAACGAAACAGTTTATTGGCTCGCCGGTCCAATATATATTATTTTTAAGAATCAAAAATAAAACGGCAACATCAAAAAACATTTCCTGAAATAATAATAAATTCAAAGAAGAAAAAAAATCTAGGCCTGCTTTATTTTTCTTGAAAAATGCGAATTTGGACTGCTAATAGAGGTATTACAACAGAGTTTTTCTACGATGATCATAATTAATATAACTTTAACTGTATATATAATAGATACTATGTTTAGAAAAATAGTATTATAGTGAATTTTCGCATTGCCACAATTAATGCACTCATATTATTCGACACACTATTCTGTGCAAACAGTATTTGATAACAATTATTGTCGATAATTAAAAAAAAATATCCTTATCATCATATCTTCATATTATTACGGGTACACATTACGTGCTGCAGGCTTGCGTGTCTCTTCAATTTCTGTGCCCATGCAAACTCATTCTCAAGAGACGATAAGATAGTAGGTGATGAATTATTCTTTGAAATGCGTGTGCTAAAATAGGTAAGGATTAAAATATTTATGTGCAAGAACTGAGAATAATCCTGCAACTGAATATTTTTTAAGTGGTTCAAGTCAAAATTATGTGCTTGACTAAATTTATTAGTGGGCACAGTGGGCGGAGATAATACTCAAGCAGCGTTGTGTCACCATTAGCGGATCTATTATAGAAAAGGGCCAATCAGGGGAGGGGTCATTCCACAAAGAAACATTATAACATCTAACACATAGCATTATAACAACATGTTAAGTACATAAGTAAATGTATTTTTTATTTAATAATTAACAGTATAAAATAAATTGTTGATCACTGTTTTATAATTTCAATATATATATAATATGTTTTCATTTATATTGTTAAGCGAGGTTATTTATTTAATTTAATTTAGAATCATTCGCATCCTCCTGCTCTTTCATTTTGTCCTGACATCTCATCCATAGGGCCCTGCTTCAGGTCGTCGTAGATTCCTTGTACTCGTAAACTTTTTGGATCGAAAGGAGTTTTGAGATGTATCGTTGCTTTGTGTCTTACTCCGAGACTTTCTATTTCATATTCACCATCTAGGAGATATTTATTGGTTACCGGTGTGTCCTTTTCTTTATGGCCGATATAAGAAACACCAATCGGTTTATCAAGATAATACGCGTAATCTCCTCTTCTTAAAATTCCACTGGGTTCTCCATTGCGGTATACAACTTCTAAGCCAAATAACGGTTTCTGAAACAATAATAAAATGTTTTTGGTTGATCTACCATCAAAGTATCGATAAAATTACATCACTAAACTTAATTCCATTAGAGTAACCAAGAAGTTTTCAAGACCAATCCCTTGGAATCTAAATGGTGTAAAAATGCTTTTCTTCAAAAAAATTTTAAATGTGTTGCGCTAAAATATTTTTAGTAGGTACCTCGCGCCCCAATATTTTTAAGAAATACTCCTTTTCCCAAATTATTCATAGCTAAGTAAGGAATAATAGAAAAAATGAGTTAAGTACCTTTACATCTAAAGTGAAGAAAGCATATTTTTTTAAGACTCCTTCAGATCGTTGCCTGTCAATCTTCTTTTTGCCGACATATTCCCCGTCCTTCCTACATGTGAATCCGATTCCAGCTTCTATTGGTGTATCGTCAGCTCGAATGTCAGCATTCCACAAATGATATCCTGAATATTAATAACACACTAAGCATTATTCATTTTTATTTTATATAAATTTATTTTCATATTATATAATGGGCCTGGCTATATAACAATTTCCGATAGCCATCATATTTTATGACACGACCTCGTTATGTTCGGACCAAAGTATAAGCCGAAAACTTCTCAGTATCAGTCATCGGATGACGAATTATACATGGATATTGTTAGCTTCACGTGATCTTTTGTCGTTTCATTTGTTCATCTTTTGATGTAACCTTGCTTACGCTTCGCATCTCATATGATGTAAATCTTTGTACAATACTTAGAAGATTAAGTACGTAGAGTCTGAATTCAATAGAAACATACCCTTCTCAGCACTCAGGGATGTAAGTGCTCTCCATCCACCATGCTTCCATCCTCCGATCTTTACCAAAGAGTCGAGTAGTTTTGGGAGATCAGCTGTCGGAGTATGCAGCTCCCAGCCGAGTTCACCAGCCCAGCCGACTCTTAAAGCTCTGCATTTACCGGAGCCGATGGCTTGATGTGTTCCAACTGGGAATGCTTCGTCGCTGAAACCTGTGTCTGTCAGCTTTTGAAGGATCTCTTGGCTTTAGGTAGAAAGATAACATATTTAACAAAATGTAAGTATATAAAACCTCTCTCAGGTATAAAAGCTAAAAAATATTCTTAAGGTGAAAACGAATCTGGCTCTTTGTAACCTAAAAATCTTCATCTCCGTTTTAGCGACAATTATATTTTGAGTAACACTGGATTTTGGCGCACATAGAATGTCGGCTCGGCGCCAGGATTACAGATAGTCCCGTTACAATAATACTACCAACAGTATCTAAATTAATAATAAAACACTAAGTTTGCAGTGATTGAAATATTTCATTAAAAATACTTTACAAAAACATATACTTGCCATTATAAAGCACGTACCTTTGAGGTCCTTGGAGAGAAATAATTCCTATTTGCTCAGTAACATCGGTGACAGTAGCTTTAAGACCTTTCTGATAAATGACTTTCTTCATGTGACTGAGAGTGCTTTGAGCTGAAAAACCGCTGGCCACAATATAAAATCCTCGACCCTGAAATCATGAAATTTTAATTAGCATATTATACCAGGGCTCTAGTATCATAACTCAGAATCTCAATCAATGCTTGTTTTCGGTAAATCCAAAAAAAAGTTTTCATGCTACAGTTACAAATGCATAGAGCAGACGCTTACACCATGATATGTAAAGAAACACTGGTGGCCATGACATTACAAAGCTGCACTCTCATTGGCTGGAATGGGGATTATTAGATTAGAAAATTATAGGGCATTACAGAATATCAGTTTTGAATGTTCACACAATTTTTACATTCATTTTAGATAGGAGTTTGTAAGTTTAGAGAGATATTTTATGATTGAAATATTGGTGTGAACACGGAGAACAATGCTGCATTTATAACTAACTTATTTATTGCATATGCTGGAGATTATAAGTTATGATACTAGACCCCTCATACGTAATTTAATTATTCTGTGACATTCCACTGCCCTAATTCGATTATAATCTTACAATTTTATTAAAATAAAACAATATACCTTGAAAATAGGCTCGTGAAGATGTCCCGTTCCATTATCCATTATACTAACTGTGAGGTCAGCTTCCACGCCGCCACCGTCATTTAATACGCAGGTATATACGATTTTGCTATAACAGAAAAAATTAAATAATAAAAATATATACATAGCTAATATAGCTATATAACGTTTACTTTTTGTTTATAGTCAAGCTAATTGCAAACCTCAAAGTTTCCATCATATAATGTAATATAATATTACATTTGAAGTACCGCACAAAAATGAGTGCCTTCGTATCAAAGTCGGACAAATGCCACATCCCACGAAAGTCATGTTTTTATTGTTAGTCGCAGTGCAAGTGATGATCTCTTCTAAAAACTCATTAAAAATATCAGAATCTAACGGTTTCGTATAGATTTTTGAGTTTAAAGTTCGTAAATAGTTTCAAAAGTGGACAATAAACATCCATTTTCGCGAAATCAGTGGACATATGTCCACTGATTTCGATCCACACATTGACCAATCACAGAGCTAGAATTTACTTTAGAGTGTCATGGCTGCCGGGCTTGATGAAGTGGGGAATATTTATGAAATGGAAAATCACCTTTGCTGTACATTTTCATACATGGCTTATATCCGTCTTTGATACCAATGTACTCAAATATAGATGGATTTCAGAAATCACAGTATAATAATAATCATTATTGCTTATGATTTTATTTTAAATATAGAAAAGGAATACGATACTTGAAATTAAGAGCTAACTTATTTTCTTCCCGCTGGAGGTTCGCGGTAAAGATCCAATTCGCAGCGACTTGAGCATCCGGTCCAGTTAAATAGAATTTTCCGTAGTATGACATATCGAATAAAGCTGCTTTTGTTCGGCATTGCATTGCTTCTTCACCTATCTGAAATCAAAATAGGATTCAATATTAAATATAATTTAATGAAAAACATACAAAAATTTTACAATCCTCGCAAATTTTATGTTTAATATTAATAATTTGATATTGAAAATAGTTTTGGGTTAATGCTATTTTTCAAATAACCTACTTTTATTTACTAACACAAAGATTGCGCCGTAGGAAAAAAAATATGTATAAATAAAATTTCTTGAAAAACCTGTATTATATTTTTACAATTCTGTCATTTACAAACGTTAAATTTAATATAAAAATTTGTACAGTCCCGCAGGATTGTTTTTCACACATGTCAAAAAATCTATAAGTCATTAAAATAAATTGTATATTTATTATTAGTATGGAAATATAAAATTATTTATGTAAAATACATTAATAGGTATATATTCTGTATAAAAATGAATTAAAAATTGTGAATTGATTTAGAACTAGATATTCAGTAGATTTTACTGAAATAACATTTAAAAGAATTATAACAAATTTATTTTTCCTCCCTTTGCCCCAGTAACATTATCAAAATCTGTTTTATCTGCCAGTTGGTGTGCTATTGAAAGTAATTTTTTAACTCACAGCTTGCTCGCTGTTAATATTAAATTGTTTTTTTATGCATTTCGTTTTCGAAAAACTTTTTCACAGCTAGTAGCACAATTGTGAGAAAATAAATTAAAAGCATTTCTATATTTGCGACATTGAGGTTCCATGATTAATTATTTTTAGATATATCAGAAAAGAAATGAATTTTATCAGCGAATCACAAGACATAACAATTCTTATTAGTTTATTACCTACATAATTTTATACTCATTTTCAAAAATGCCGCCACTAGAAAAGTATATTTTGTCAGCGAGTCACAAATTAGACATAAGTAAACATGATGAATGAAATATAACTTGCATTGATTATGTAAATATACAAAAAATATTTATTTTATAGCTTGGAAATTTTCTATTCATCTTCGAAAATGCCGCCCCCTAAAATGTGCCGCCTCCACCACCCGCCCTCCTTGTTTCGCCGGTGGTCACACATAAAAAAGAGATTATATTAAGGTGTTAACGTCTTACTTTGCTATGATGTTTTGAAAATCCGAAAGAGTAATCACCCTTCAGCATATGCTCGTATCGCTTGTCAGCATTCTTTACATTGCCATAATATCCACCCCAATCATATTTTGGAACTGGGATCTGAAAGAATATTTTATTGGTTATTTAGAAGTTAGTTATGATATCAACATATCATATGAATTTATCTGGGATTTGTAGTGTTATTTTATATGACACTTTATAATATTATTATTTAGCCATATTTAAAGCAAGCATTTAACTAGAGTTATGAATCAAATGATATATGGGTCTGATTATTCTCAATATAGAAAAGGTCTTACTATATCTTCATTCACATAAAATGCTGGTCTTTCCCACGCTCCTCTAGCCTGCATGACAGCTCCAGCTTTCACCAGCTCAGTGTGGATGGGAGATTCCCTGAGCCATCTTCCAGCCAGGCTCTCATCGTGCGGGAAAACTAAGCAATAGTTCTTCGCATAGGCTTCGTGACTTCGTTCTCTAGCCCATTGGAGGTTCGTGTTTTGTGGTGGCGAGAAACGACGGACGTCAAATGTGAACATCGGCAAGGATGGTCTATAAAGATATAATGGAAAAACAATGTACGTTACGTATTCTGCATTTTTATATTTAAAAAAAAACATTATCGATTTTCATCTTGTACACATATAAACTAATCACTTTTAAGGTGATAACTGTCAATTCTTGGTAGAAAGATTATTCCTGATCATTATAAATATGTGGAAGTAGTACAAATGAATTGTGTTTTAATTTTTAAAACATATAAACTAAACAAGAATATTTTTACAAAATAGTGAGCAAGCTATAAAAACAAGCTATATGGGACAAAACATGAAACCGAGAGATACATGAACTTAAATAATCCTTGTGCAAAGAATAAGTCAATAAATATGGTAGATGCAATCAAAAGATTCCAACCACAATAAATTCTTCAATCTCTTTCAGTACTATAATAGGAGAAACAGAATCAATTTTAAGACATATTTCATGGATATAATATGTAATAAAATGTATAAATATTTTATGGTCTACTGCATACCGTCCTTTCAATACCCAATCTGCCATTTGGTCAGCGCATCCTGGAGAAAACATCATTCCAGCGGAATTATAGCCGCAATTGTGGTAAAGTCCTAAGGATGAAAAAAACATGTCAATATTTATTTTAAATTATTGAGCGTTCTGATTCGTGAAATTTTTCATTTCAAGCCCTTGCTGGTTCATAAAAAAAACCATACGTGTATATTAATATATTAATCTTTAAAAAATGCGACGTTATAAAATAAACTTAATTTCATTGAATGCAGTGTCCACTTACCAAATAGTTGTGTGTCCTCTCCCATCAATGGTTTATGATCAGGAGTGAATGATTCAGGACCACACACGGTACTCTTGATGCCAGCTTTTGCAAAGGCCGGACACAACGCGCTGGCTCCGTCAATATGAGACCCAAAAGTAGACCAGTCCAATTCGTAAAGTTGGAACTCAAAGTTTTCTGGAACGCCCTTCAAATGACAAGGATCATTTTTTTATGTCACGCTACAAATAATAATGGTCAATATGGGTATAATATATTGCAATATCAAAAGTAATAAGACAACTTGCTGTCATTATGGTCTTTAAACTTCATTTTAAATTTATTATTAGAATGATCAGCTTGCTGCGTCTGAACGACTGAAGTGAAAGAAAGAGTTGGGACCAAATTTATGACATTAAAAAATCCTGGAGAACGATTGCGATGCCAGCCATGAATCTGAATTAATACTATTATACTGGGTACACACTATGCACATCATCGTAACTCGAAGGTTACTCATACTGCTCGCACTGTATACACGGCGTTAGAGCAGTCAAATATTTAATTGTATAGTATTGTTGTATGAAGAAAATAAGCATATAAAATTAAAATGGACCACTTGAGTGCCTAATTACGGAATGAAGATTAAATGTACATACATTGTCCAGTAAATGTGGGTTTCCTTCATAGCCGCCCATACAGAGGGAATCTCCTTGAACCCTAAAGTAAAAGGCAGAGTCATGGTCTCTCACATTAGGCATTCCTCTGACGCCAGCCATGGTTTCAGAAACTACATACGCATGTTTCATTGGGATCAAAGGTAGGCGACTACCAACTAGACGGGATATTTTGTCGCCCCAAACACCTGAAAAAAAAATGAATTCTCAAATGTAAAAAATAGTTTGCCGATATACAATATTATCACATAAAGTCAGAAAGATTCTACAACAATCGAATTTTATTTATCCGTTTCATATTAATATAGATGTTCTATGGTTTATTTATTTAGATTCATAGAAGTAAGTAGACATACTTAATTATAATTTAGGTTGCACTCTAAATATCGCTTTTATTCTTTTTCGTTTACGGCTTCTTCTTGTCGTATATGGATAGCACTTAGTATTCACATAGCTCCGCAGAATACATCATAAATGGATAGTATTCAAAGTCTTTCATGGTTTTAAGAAAAGTCATGTAAATCTCGCAGGTATTCACGAAGTCAAACACGAAGTTTCATTTTGAATATGGTGATCGCTGATGGTGATATTGTGATCATTTCCCCCTGTTCATCCCCTAACTTTACTATGCTTATTCAAAATTGGTAGTAGGCATAGGTAACGAGTCGGTCAGTGCCGACTTGCGAATCAATTAGGCACGAAGATTTGTTCGGAAAGATTCGTTCATTCGAGTCGCCTTATTGGATAACTGTGCTAATTAATTTATATATATGCATGAATATGAAAGCGCATTTGTCATCGAATATATTATCCGTTCAGACATATTAATAATATCAAATTTGGATTATTGAGATTTTGTACACTTCCATGTATTTTGTCACTAACGACCCGGGTTTCGCATTTCGGCATCTTCAGGCATTCGAGCACATGAATGCCTGAAGATGCCGAAAGGCGAAACCCGGGTCGTTAGTGACAAAACACATGGAAGTGTACAAAATCTCAATAATCCAAATTTGATATTGAAATTCCATCAAGCACCCTCAGTTGATGTCATAAATTATATTAATAATACTTTAAATTTGAACTATTAAAATCAATAATGCTAATAACGAAACAGATATGTGTTGAAATATAAATACGTAAATATTTTAAATGCTCCTCTATGAATTCAGCGGTAACTTTGTGGAAGTTCATTTTTAATATTTCGTATCGCATGCGATACGGTTAGTCTGAAGATGCTTCTTAAAGAGGCGAAACGCGTCACGTTAGTGATAAACCAAGTGGAATAACTAAGTTATCAATTTTTAATTTAATTTTATATTTTAAATGCTATTTTTTGTCGTCACACACATAGACGTTATTTTTAACTGAACACATCTTAATAATTGTTAATTTATAGGTGAGGGTGATGTGTTTACGCAAGCAAAAAGAAAGGAATGCGCTGTGACGGTTTCTGAAATCGGAGCGGTAAAGCAGCATACAGCCTTTATTGCTACTGTGGCAAAAATATGCTGCAAAACGTAATATAAGTTGTGATTTATTATCGTGCACTTGATTCGTTCGTTCGCCAACGACACATGCAAAGTATGACGACGTTCGTTTGAGCGGCGATTAAAATTCGCGATTAGTTCGCAACTCTCGTTTACTTCAAAGATTAGGTCGCTTGGATACGTTCGTTCGTAAATGACGCACATCTAATTGGTAGGTATTATTACAACTTACCTGAGCAGTTTATGACACATTTAGTTTCAATTTGGCCTTTTCCAGTGGCTACGCCTTTCACTTCCATACTGCCAAGACTGTTAGCGCCTGTCAGGATTTGAAGAATTGGTGTATTTTCGAATACCTGAAAAAATATTTCCAAAATATAAATTTACAAAGAGTTTTGTAGCACGTCCGTGGCGCAGTTGGTAGCGTCGTTGGCTACGGCCACGGATGTCTCGGGTTCAAATCCCGGTGCGGACGGTTTTCATAAATTGATCTCTCAATCGATTTATGGATTTCTGCTCGTAGTCTGAGTGTTTTTGATGTCTAACAAAAATTCTCTTCCACCCATCCGATCCTCACGGGGCGTAGCGAGAGCGATTAGCTAACCACTAGTCCTGTCCTAGCTCTATCCATACTATCTTAAAAAAAAGAGAGAAGTTGAGCAACTGAGTAACAAGCAGTTCTCATAGAAAAATCGTTTTCAGTTACCTCCATTAGGAGGCTATATGCTCCACGTTGGGAGCGGACGTGGATTAAAAAAAGAAAGAAAGTATGTAGCACATATTTGATTAAAAACGCAACATCTTTAAATAGTTGTCGCAATTAAAGCTCGTGGAGTTGAATGCATTGATATATTTTTACCATATTATTATGGTAAATGGTGACCTGTCAATTGAAAAAAATAGCCAATAAGTTATTCGGAAAGTCTAACCTGACAACCATTGTTTTTGGAAGCCTTCGTTAGGGCAGCGCATGCCATAGCCGGATCAACTACTCCGTCGGCAGGACTAAGAAGCGCAGCATGCACGGTGCTTCCATCGAGCAAAGGGTATTTTTTGCCTGCTTCTGTTCCTGAAAGCATTTCACTTTCCACGCCAAATCCTTTGCCAAGCGTGGCGAGGCGTTCGTATTCATCGCTGCGGACCTGAAAGTACACAGAAATCTGTAAACATATATATTCACTTGTGTTTCTTTAATTATCACATGTCTCTGTTTATCTTTATAAGGTAGCAAAATGCCGGGAATTCGGCCGATTAGTGGCGACGGCACTCACGGATTCGAGTCCCAATACATACAGTTTCTGTGACGTCTGTGATGTCTAAAATTCCCTCCCGAACCTCCTAAAAACGGGGCGTAGCAGAAGCAATTACCTAGCCACTAGTAATATCCTAGCTCAATCTTTCTATCCTTACTTTCTTCGAAAAAATGAAAGGTTGAGAAACTGAGTAACAAATAGTTTTCATTGAAAAATTTTTGTTAAAGATCAGCTTCACTAGGAGTTTACTTACTACACATTAATAGCGGAAATTGCTTTGAACAAAAAAAGCAAGTCTTGTTGATACGCTAGCAGGTGTCTCCAGGCCTAAGGGCCACATTGACCCCTCCACTAAGTTCCAAAGGCCAAGACCTGGCTAGCTCTTCATACCACCATACCGTAGTTTGGATTTATTTCGGTCGGCACTTACTGATAAGTGTCAAGGACATTTCATTGAGGCGGATATAGTCGATAACTGACAAGGAAAAAACCAGCTTCTACCTGATTTATAGACTCATCTTAAGTCCTTTCGACAAAAAATTTGGTTGATCAGTTGCTTAAATTTGCTTGTGGCTTTTTTACGCTTTCGGCACCACTTATCTGTGTGAAAAAACTATAACGGGCCAGATTGGTGGAACTAGCGGGCCGTAGTTTGGATACCCCTGCGCTAGATTGTAAACGTGATAATTAAATATGGGACAATAGCATTTTGCGGCAATCTGATTGATTATTCATAAATTGTAAGAAAACATGTCATAACTCAAACCTTAGTGTGGGATATGAATAGTCCACCATTGTTGATCCAACCTGATGGTTGACCAGTCTCTTGTTCAAGTCTGCCGTACACATCTCGTGATACTCCGAGAAGCTGTACTTCTACGTCGCTGGGACGAAGGCTCCAGACAAGACCTTATATAATTAATGATCACTTATTATTACGCATTTTCTTTTTACGAATTTTTCCTTCCGTTTCCATTTAAACCAATGAAAGAAATCTCATAATATTTTCATTTAATCAATTACGTAGTTGATATATTTTTTTAAACAAATGTCCAGTTTGGTTAATCTAGGAACCGTTTGGTCCATCAATTGAAAATGCTCAGTACATTAACTATGTCGGCCCCTTTGAATAAACAATATTAAAACTATTATTATTATTGTTTATATTTACTTAAAGAACAAAAAATCTAATCTCTGTAAGTATCTAAAAGGATCCTTTGGTAACTTTTAAGGTGTTAACTGTCAATTCTTGGTGGAAAGACATTATATTTTAAAAAATAAAACACAATTTGTTTGTACTACTTCCACATATTTATAATGTTCAGGACCGGTTTCGCTCATCCTTTGGTAGATGCATACACACGAAGGTAAATAAGTACATTAATATGTGGCGTCAAGTACAAGAGACAGACAGCATCAAGAAATAAATTTCCGGTGAAATATTGACGAAATTACCACTCGCTTTGGATCGCAGCATTATTGGAACGATTATCATATAAATATAAGTGATCAGAAAGAATATAATATGGATAGAGTTGAGTTCCATGTTACCTGCGGTATGCCATGTAGTTCCCGAGGTAATTTTAGCCCTTTCCAATAAGACAGCGTTGACGCCTCTTCTAGAAAGTTGATACAATGTGCTACATCCAGCAATTCCTCCACCTGAAGAAAAACGAAGAATGTTGCTGAAATAATTCATCAACCTACCTATTTACGTGCTACAACTAGCGGTTGAGATAACCCCATGATTATATTAACTGTGTTATTTCTAATTACACAGCGTTTTTATTTTTCTTTTGTTTTGTTAGAATATACACTTTGATATGGCTACTCAATGTACAACATAAATAAACAAACAGTGTTATAATCAGTGACCCCACCCCATTCAGTCGATTTACGTAATTATATAGCATTATAAATATAAAGTAAGCATAGTTTTTTTTAAGAATTAAATGTAAACTAATGCAATGATTTGAGTTTGATCTACAGACTTGGACCGCAATACAGACAGCAATCGAATGGAATAGCTTTGTTATCAAATATTATACCGCCTACGTACTGGCAAAAAACATTAATTTGAGAAAGCCATGTTTTGAATTATATAACATCAGTTATCAGTTTTCGTGGTTTGGCAAAAAAATACGTTTTGAAATTCTAGTTTTTTTTAAAAGCACAAAAACCATTGAATTCGCAGAATCGAGGAAATATTACATTTTATAACTCATTGGTCAGCAGTTTTTATTTGAATTTGATTGATGATTATTTTGAAATGTGCTAACTGACCATAATTCCTTAAAGATATTATATTCATAAAAACAAAACATAATTTGTGGTATGTACTTATTCCACAATATTATACGATCTGGATAGGTTTTTCAGTTGACTAAAATGTTTCATCATTAAACGAATCCAGTTCTGATCATATTATAAAATTTTTGGAATAAGTACTTAACATAGTGTTTTATTTCAACAGACACATTGTATAATATTGTTTGTGATTGGTACACAAATATTCAACATCGATTATTTCAAAATATCGTATTTCCGACTTTATATTTTTTTTATTAGAACGATGATGACGAAGATGTCAATTGTACAACTGTATCTCTTTTAATATTTGTTTATCCTGAAGCTGGATAGTCGAACTGTCTTGCGACAAGGTTTATTATTTAACCAACACACTATCGGGAACGTTCTTCGCAACGATTATTTTTACCGGTTTCTCTACCGTTTTTGTGATAAAGACTTAAGTTTCATAGATTGCAATGCACATCCTTAACAATTTTGAAGAATTATAGTATTTGGATTTCCACTCATTTCGTGCATTGATATATTTCGGTAACGCAGAGAAAGTAGCTTCAGTACTGAAGATCGAAGGAGTCGAGCAAATACAAGAAGCCAGAGAAAATGTTTGAGCTCAAGTTATCGTGTTATTGGATTTTAAACTTGTAATCATAATATGCCTTTCGCTGGAAGTAATAAAATAAAATTAAAACACCATTTAGAAATTTATGAAAATAGGAAATTGAAAACGGATTTTAAATTGTTATTTATGATCTCACCAAGAATTACTACATCAGCACTTGTTGGTAACGCAGCATTCGACGTATTTCTTTTAGAAAAACTCTTTAAAATGTATTTATTTTTTGCACTATGACTAAAAAATCGAAACATGATGATAAGTAATAAAATAAGATAATGTATCAAAAGTGAAACATTTAATTTTATATAAAATGACCTATATTTTGTAAATTTTAATTATACTGATAAAATATTTCGTTTAGACAAAGAATACGGCGTAAAACACCGAGAAGACAAAATAAAATCTCAGCTGACTTCTTCGCGAGACTAAGAGAAAATTATAACTAAATCATTTAAATTCATATGAAGCGGGTTTGACACAAAATAATATTGACAAAGCTTATCGGCAAAAACTGTTTTTGTCAATAAAATTATTTTGTTAATACTTAGATGTCAGGGAAACAATGACATATTCCATATTATAGTTCTTTTTATCAGATATAAGGTCTATTCAATCATTTTGCAGCCCTATTAAAAACGAGTGTGCATATAATCATTTCAAATTTAAAGATTGAAAGCATTATAATTTACTAGACTAATGTTGTTTTTATAGGGTTTTTATCATATCTCTGCTTTGAAAACATAATCTATACGAATAAAATCTTCGAAAGTCCTCAACAAATTATAGCAATATATTAATAATTTAGCCGTCTATTTTCATTAATTTAATATTTTGATATGAAACCTTTCCAGCTGGGTAAAAGGGTTTGAAAAGCGTTGAAATGTTAGCCATTTTATAAAAAAACCATCAGATAAAATGCATCATTTGAAACGCTTACTTGCTGAACAAATTGTGATATGAATACACTTTGTTATTCCACTAGTGAAAGAATAAAGTTATCTGATGGGATTTCAACGGAACAAGAAAAAATCGTTTTTTTAGTATGTGGCATCTAATGTTATTGGATGGATATAAAATTAAAATTGATAACTTAGTTATTCCACTCTTTATTGAATGTTTGCTAATTAAAATCACTTTATTTACCTTAGCATTTGAATCACCGTAGGAATGAATAACCATGCGATATAGTAAGTCTGAAGATGCTTCTTAAAGAGGCGAAACGCGTCACGTTAGTGATAAACCAAGTGGAATAACTAAGTTATCAATTTTAATTTTATATTAAAAATGAACTTCCACAAAGTTACCGCTGAATCCCTAGAAAATATTATTGGATGGATTTTAACGTTTGGAAACGTTTTCAGTATTAAAAATTTTCAACACAGTCAGGTTGAGATTTGGTTATTGCTGGAATACTGGCAGTAGACCCCCCGATAACACGATTGCCGACAACTCGTTTTTCATTAAAATTTGCGACTGCTCCCTGATTACACGTTAAAATATCCTTGCACTGAATGCGTATCCGCTGATTTTATATGAGTATGGTAGTCTTGATAGCCTGCTCCGAGACAAAACGTCCCCTATATATCGTCTTACGGGGAGTATACTGTATTTAATAAATGCTAAAATTTCCCATTTGGAAGCCCCCAATAATTTAGTAAACCTCTAAAAAATGCAGTAGTTGAGTTGAGAGTGGCTTTACTCCTATTTCGAAATCGCTAATGACGCTATCAAAATTGCATATTAGTCTATTAACATATTTACAAAGAAATAGTTTTTAAGAATGGCTTGCGATTGAACCATTTACGCCATATTTTCAATAATATCATGAGTGTGAATTGTTTATGATAAAAAATAAGTAAATATTATTGATCAATAAACATACATTTACACGGGAAATTACATAAACAAGAGAATGCATCGAAACTAATAATATTTTGTCAAGCAGCTGACAATAATATAAAAATATTATAAACTTGACCCTTTCAAAGTATATGAAATAATCATCATCAGCCACTGCTTGACAGAGGCCTCCCTAGTTTCTCTCCGACATCGACCGCCCTATACGAATGTGCCACAATCGCTGTGGAATGAAAGTACAACGTACAATGTACGCATCTAATGTTGAGCGTATGACCAACTAATGGTACATCAAAACAGAAATTGTTTTACAAGAACTAGTTGTTATCCAGTCGCTGCACCTTTCTTCTAGAAAGAGGGTATAGATGGGGCTAAGAAAGGACTAGAAACTAATAGCACACCACGCTAAGCCATATTTTGCTATTATTAATGTCGATGTTTGTAATAATATTGACTAAATTTGTTTTAAAAGTTTCATATTCTTTTTTATGCATTTTTACAAATTCCGAGCACAATTATTAATATCACACAAATTTTTTGTATGTACTATGTATACCAGGCCAGGGCAAACTACGGCCCGCTGGTCACATGCTGCCCGATGCGTATTTTTGTGCGGCCCATTCGTCTCAAATTATTGGTTATTAGAAAATCACTTATTGATATGATTTCATTATAGTAAATAATTTACATCTAAAAATTTTATTTCAATTGCGGTCCGCCGTTTATTTTGAAATTCTTATTTGGCCTATCAGCCAAAAAGTTTGCTAATGCCTAATGTATACGAATACTATAAAACGGCGCATTGGTGTTTAATTCGAATTTTGAAACCAAAAATCGATCATATTTTAAAAATCAGAGATAATTCCGGAAATTCTTCTGAAATAAAACTCGAGCGATTTGATATATAAAAAAAATACAAATAGCGAGCCGTCTTACCTTTGATGTCCTCTTATTTCGCGAAAGAAGAGCGATACATATTAAATTTGTTTTTCGTGAAAGGCGATCGACGACCAGTTTTAAGACATTTATCATTTTACGAAATACAATATAGTTTGGCAGAACATTGTAACTTGCCATCTAAATTGTAAAATATTTTTTTATTATCATATTTTAATGTCCCACAATCAAAATGACATTTCAAAAGAGAGACTGCTGGTAAGACACTGCTGGTTTGAACTTAAAAAAGGCGACAAAAATAATATTTTATTATCTCTTAATGTTGTTCAAATCTCGAAATGTATGGGATTCGATGCGAAATTGCACAAACCGGGTAACTCGTTTTACAAAACTAAAATTGAACAATATTTCCAACATTTTTTGGAAAAATCTAATGTCGTATTTTTAAACAGTTTTTATGATAATAGGAAAGTTAATTTTGTAACAATGGATTATAAACATCATTAACTAGCAAGACTAGATGCTTGAAATAGATATAAGGACCTAATCAGATTCAAATAGCCAAAAAAGATAATATATATAAGCCCAAATCTTACACATGATCAGCTCGAGGTTAATGTATCAACGATCAATGTCACCACCATCAAGATTTCACCACCCACTGAGACCTAACATACCACACACTAAATTCCCAGAGATGAAAGGAGAAATAGGGCCCGTGTATCCTACACCTAGTGTAAACAATAACTAAACTAACAAATAGCCACAAATCCCATAATGTCGTATCCATTGCAGAATTGTATAGGTATTTGCAATTATGCGTTTTCGACTCTTTGTATTATTAATTCTGCAAAATCATCCTTGAGTGCATGTAAAATAACACAACAGACAACAATTTTGGTTTAGTATGTATATATTTAATATTAATTACGTGTTTTTTTTATTTTTGTTTTAAATAGAATCGACGAGATTATATCTAATACCACATTTTTTTTGGGTGTCGTTGAATTCGGAGAGCGACTCAGTGTAATGTGATATTGTATAAAAGGATTGAAATGCCAGTTTTACCAAAACCTAGATCCCGGTTGATTTTTAAAATGCAAAATACCGATATTTCGGTATAAGAATATTATTGTTTTGGCACAATTTATTAATGACTGCCCAACAAGTCTAACAAGCATTAGCGGGCTTTATACACAGGCGATTTCATGTGCGATTGGGTGTGTATGTTTCAAAACAAAGAAGAGTGTGTGTAGCTTTCTAAAGTGTGTAAAGCCCGCTATCGACCCTAAGAGGGCTTTTCTATGGCACAATTTATTAATGTTTTAATCATTTCTTTAAATAGATCTCACCCGATTTTGATGCTTAATGTAGCTTTTAAATTCAGAAAAAAATTTAAAAAATCTCAAAATCAGGTTTTATGCATCTTTTTAAAAATATAGATGTATCTTTTTAAAAATAATAATATTATATAATATGATATATCAAAATACCGGAATCGATTTATAGGTCCGGTATTGCGATCCCAAGTAGCTATTTTTTATTGATTTTTATCCATAATACTGATATTTATAATATATCGTCGCTGTTCTGGAAGAAATCACTAAATCGAAAAAATGACAAATTGAGTTAGTTATACCAAAATGTTCCTTATTTCGAACTCTACCATATGGAAAGACATACTTATTTTAATAAATTATAGTTAGACTTAAAAACAGTTTTACAAACAAACTAAGTGAAAAAGGTATAGCATTTTAAACATTTGAAAAACTTCAAAGTCCAATTACTCAAAATTAGTATTCTTCAGTTAGTGTCTTCTTCCAGAACAACGACGATGTAATAGAAGTCCAGTATTGCGATCCCTTATTGTATGGGAAGGGGAAGGCTACAAAGAGTGCAACGCGATTTTAAAAAATCGGACACTTTAGGAAAAAGTACCTACATAAATTAATATGCACAATAATACTAGAGGTGCAGGAGTCTATGATTATTAATGATACCTATTCAAAAAAAGTCTGTAATAATTGATGGCATCTTTTAATAAAGCATTACGTTAATTTTATGCCGAAAGATGAATTTGAAAAATGATGATTGATGATAATTACGTAGTATAACAGTCAAAAATAAATAAAACATTGTGAAGCGTTCAATGGTCAACCTACATTATTTAAGATTATTACGTCAATGTATTTTAATTTTATTATATTGATAAGAAATTATAAATAATGAAGTTTCAAATGAAAATATTGATAAATTATCTAGAAATGGGTTCATGAAGACGTCCGTTATCATTGACGGCTGCTAATAATATCTCAGTTTCTTGTTATAATTACGCGAGTTCCTATCAAAAACCTACTTATTATAAAAAGGGGGTAGGAACTTAACAGAAATTGTGTAAATTATACAAAAATTTTATAAATATGGAAGCTGGAAAGCAAACTATTTTATGTAAATGAAATTAATATTTTATTCGTACTTTTTAACAAAACCGTATAGGTATATGTGTAACACTTTCGGTATACGAAATGTTGTATTTTAATAAATTTAATATTTTATCTTCACTCGATGTACTATTTCATTAATGTATTTATTATAATATAAAACCAAGCTGAATAAAACAAATAGTAATAAAAACACTAATGTAAAATTAAGATGTAACAACCTTTGAAATTACTACGATTTTGATTTTGTTTCAATTGGGTTATCTGTAAATTTTTATTTTATTTTTCCGACAATAATATTAATTTGAAAAAGTAAATATTACCGCTTATTACAGAGTTCTATTTCAATACCAACAAAATTAGTCTTTCTTTTTATCGGTAGAGTTCCTCTTATCGAAATGTACATCACGTGACTTGCAATAGCCAATGAACGTGAAATATATGCCTAGATCCGGAAACGTCAAACAAGAACGTCCTTTTGGTACGGCCATTGTAGCCGACGACTTATCGTTCATTTGCGGCCACGAATCTGTTCGTGGTTTTGTGATCCTAGTATCTAATACCACTTAAGATGGTACAGAAGAAGGTTAGTAAGCGTTTTAAGCTGTATCTACGTTTATTTTTGCTTCATTACACGGCCGATGCGTATGATTATCTTCTTGTTGTTTGACGTACGGATCTTCAAATTTGCACATGCACCGAAGTTTCTCACGTCATAACATACAATGCAAGTGTCGATGGGACTTCAATGCCTGTGCATAATGCTGTTTATCCCTCTTAGTGTGCTTTCTTTCGTCATGTGAAATTATTAAGTTCCAATACGAAATGACATGTGTCGTAACCTATAAAGGTCCACAACATCAAAAATGCTACATTACCAACACTTATCGTTTGTGGTCTTCAATGTGCGCTTGTGAGTAATTTATAGCCAGTGTTGTGGCTTTTATTTTGTCCGATGTAATGGTGCCCGTGTTAACTATCGTCTATCTGTGAAACCTCACTGATGTTTTATCAAAAATTCCTTCGATTCTTTGAGTTACCAGTCTTGAGTCTTTCATACACATGTGTTCTAAAAAGTGATAATTGTTCGTTTCTAAGTCCATTGTTATTCACGTGCCTGGTTCATATCTGACATGCCTTGTCCAGTATTCTTGGGATTTCATATAGGAATATATTCCTTGCCACTTGTATTAGCTTATCATTGGTTTAAGTATCAATAGCATACCTCAGATGTTTTCAATGTCGGCCAAAGGCTATCTAGCTTAAATTATAAATGGGACTTTTATTAACGGTGTCATATTATTGTTTTTCAGCCCAAGAAGAAGTCCGGCAAGAAGGTGGCAGCCGCCCCTCTTGTGGTGAAGAAAGTTGAACCTAAGAAGGTTGTCAACCCTCTCTTTGAAAAGAGGACACGCAATTTTGGAATTGGTCAGTATTTTAATAAACATTTTATCCTGATATCATCTCCCTTTACTTTGTTGACTGGCTAAATAGAAACTAGTTATTGGTATTTTGGATCTCTTGCTCTTCAATAAGATGTACACGCATCTATGGGCATGGTGTAAAAATGTATTCAAACTGACCTTAACATTTATTAACCATTAGAGTTTTGAGGAGCGCCACGGCACTGTTTCACGTACTAGTAAAATGTATTAGCTCAAATGTTGTGATTTGTTAGAAAACGAAGTAATTCAACCAAGCCTTAGCCAATTTGTATATCTCGAAATTGACTAACAGTCTGGTCTTAAAATATGAATTGTTGAATTATACCTTTCAAAGTGCATTCTCCCAATATGCCATCATTAAAACAAAATTTCAACCACATGTTCAGCATGTGTTATTACACATCAAAATCTTTTATTTTGATGAGGGAAAACAAAATAACAGTCCTTGAATAACAAAGTCATGATAACTTTACTTTACTGTAGATATATGATCATTATGATGAAAAATGTACCTGAAATCTACCGTGATGTGTATTTTTTACATTAACGAGCTTTTTAACACTGATGTGATCATAAAAGAGCATTTTTGAATTAGACTTCTGTTTGAATCTTTGATAACAAATTGACATAGTGGATCGTTTGCAGGTCAGGATGTGCAACCCAAGCGCGACTTGTCCCGATTCGTCAGATGGCCCAAGTACGTCCGTATTCAGCGCCAGAAGGCCGTTCTTCAACGCAGGTTGAAGGTTCCTCCACCAATCCACCAGTTCCAGTCTACACTGGACAAACAGACCGGTAAGTTATTATTGTTGAAAATATATATAATGTTGTGTACTACTTGTCAAGTGTTCGAAATGATGCCTATATTTGCTATCCTACAATGCTATGCGGAAAATGCTTCTACCACCAAAAGAGAGCATTACTGATCATTCACTTCAAATTTATACTTGTAATAAAAATATCTTGCCAATACAATTTTAAAATAATTAAATATTTATCATTTGGTTTCCAGCTAAAGGACTTTTCAAAATCCTGACCAAATATCGCCCAGAAAGTGATGTACAAAAGAAACAGCGTTTGAAGGCAAAGGCTGAAGCCAAGGTAAGATAAATAAATCCTGGTTAATTTTTAAACTTTTAAATATTTCAGCTTATAAATGTTTACAAGTGATGAAAAAAAAGCTAATGAATATCTATGACTGTAACCACTTACGAGCTTTTTAACTCTGATGTGAACATGGAAAATAAAATGTGAGAAAGCCTGAATTGAAAATTGCATACGATTTATGAAAGTATTTAGCCAGTAATTTACGACTCATTTTGTCTGAAGGATCCTTTCTAACAATGTTTAATATGGTTTTGCTATTAAAAGATTATTCCTCTTTTTATTTTCATGGAATAGTAAAGCGTTAATGAAGATCGATTAGTAAATGGTTCCTTACACATAAAAATATTAGAATGCGATGACCGCACAAATACATTAGGAATGTTCAAGAATGTGCACTTTTCGCTATGATGACATTCATTTCAAAATATTGTGTGCAGTAAAGCATGATTAATTTTTGTTTTTGATTTTTCTTTTATAGGTGGCTGGCAAAGAAGAAGCTCCCTCAAAGAGGCCCAACACAATCCGTGCTGGAACAAACACCGTCACGCGATTGGTAGAAAAGAAGAAAGCCCAATTGGTCGTCATCGCTCATGATGTTGACCCTATTGAGGTACGATTATATCAAGAATTCGGACTTGATGCTTTTATTTGCTTTTGAATAAGTTTAGCAATGATGTTTGAATTTCTTCGACTGAGGTGAGGGTAGTGACTATGTGAACCAAAACGGTTGCAAAGCGCCCCTCATACGCGGATGTCCCTTGACTCTGAGCTAAACAAGCAATATTACTTTTATCTCAATTATCCATGTGTGCCCATACACAATTTTTTTTTTATTTAATGCTATTTATTAAATGAAAGATTATTAACATATTACAGTAGCAATACTAGGTTTTATTTATTATCTTAAATAATATTTCGCATAAATCAAATGCCCTAACTGCTGATGTAAAATTATTTTTACCAATTATCTATTCATATAACTCATAACATCTATTTTTGAAGATTTAAATTAACTCTCCAATAATAATGTAAGATGCACATTTATATTTTTTTAACACAATACGTTTTGTATTTCAGTTGGTTCTCTTCCTCCCCGCTCTCTGCCGCAAGATGGGAGTCCCATATTGCGTCATCAAAGGAAAAGCTCGCCTTGGTGCTTTGATCAGACGGAAAAACTGCAGCGCCATCTGCCTGACCAATGTAAGTATTTTCTTATTCTTTCAGCCATAACCAACTTTTTACTATCCAAATTTATTTAATTATTTATTATTTGAATTGTATGAAATGATGCCTATATTTGCTATCCTACAATGCTATGCGGAAAATGCTTCTACCACCAAAAGAGAGCATTACTGATTGTACATTTCAAATCTCAATAAAATCTTGACTTACCCGAAGGGAAAAGAAAAGTATAAGAAGTGAATGTTGACCTTATTGTTTGATATTGCAGGTTGAATCTGGTGACCGTGCCGCATTTACAAAACTTGTTGAAGCCATCAAGACTAACTTCAATGAGCGTTACGACGAACTCCGCCGTCACTGGGGAGGTGGTCTTCTGGGATCCAAGTCTGCTGCGCGTATCACTAAGCTTGAGAAGGCTAAGGCCAGTGAGCTGGCGCAAAAACACGGTTGATTGGATGTACAATAAAAGTTTTATTATTAAACAATAAAAAAAAACATACAAAAATTTAAATGGTATTTTTATTCAAGGTATTTGGAATTTCTTGACAATTAAAAATATTCTAATTGTGGCATTGAAAGATAATTTTGAAAGCGAGCTTTTTGAGACAAAATAAAATATTATAAGATTTTGAGAAATCAAAAGGTGCTCATAAAAAACTATGATTTTTTAAAAAATATTTGAGACACATTCACTAAATGTGCCTTTTTCCATGTTGATTTGTCCTTCGCAAATGACCAAAAAATTTGTCGGCGTCCGTGGTGCAGTTGGTAGCGTCGCTGGCTACGGTTACGGATGTCTCGGGTTCGATTCCCAGTGCGGACGGTTTTCATAGATTGATATTTCTATCGATTTATGGATTTCTGTTAAGTAGTCTGAGTCCTCCTTCCACCATCCATCCTCAAGCGAGAGCGATTAGCTAACCACTAGTTCTCTCATAGCCCTATCCTTCTATCCCTACTCTTCAGAAAAAAGGGAGGTTGAGCAACTGAGTAACAAGCAGTTCTCGTAGAAAAATTCTGTTAAGATACCTCCATTAGGAGACCATATGCTCCCACATTGGGAGCGGACATGGAAAAAAAAAAAAAAAAAAAAAATGACCAAATCTTTGAAGTAACAAACAACTAATTGGAAGAACCGTTCGAATGAACGTTACCTTATAGGGTTTGATAGCAGCATTTTTTTTGCGATAGGAAAGCTGGTTTTTTTGCTCCAACTCCAGGAGCTGTACATCAATTGCTTTTTGTTTGCTCAATTCACTCAATCGTGAATTATTTTATGCTTTAAATTTACCTATGCATTAAGTTTAGAATAGTGTCTGTGATGACCAAAAAAATAGCTTCACTACGAATTACTGCTTCACAAGTAGGCATATTGCCAATGGCTGATCTTTCAAATTCAAATTATTGGTTTGGCTGAACCTATTAGATTAGATGATATAACTGTATCTGTCATAGATGACAGTATTGAAATCTAAATACTGAATGTTAAAAGTAGCCATTAAACCGGAACTGTTTGTGCATTGCATAACATTTTATTTTATATATACACCGTGACGCTTAGGTCATGAGAAAATTTTATACCTACATGTGATATGTGATAAACATCTGCAGAACGGTCTGGGCTATTATATATAAGATATTATAATATAGGTTTTCACATTAATACATACCTACCTTTGGCAAAATAAGGGGCAGCAAACAAAAATGTTAGCACATAGTTGGACCCGGTCAGGTAATTTGAATGAACGAATTGACCTGCGATTTCCAAGTCACCACTAATCGTCTTGTTCTTACAAATTTTATTGTCTTTCATGTGCCTCATCTAAGCTTGGGTAGACTGATGGAGGATTTTAGCAGACTCAACTACAATAATATTAGGTAAAACGGAAAGAAATGTCATTTTTCGTCATACAACAAAAGATTTATTCAAAAAAAAAACCACATAATTATTCTATTAAATATTTTCCGTCATTATCAATGATCTTCCTCCTCAAAAAAGGCAGTTTTTTAACACCTCGATCATAAAATCCTTGCGGCTTATTATTAAAATTGAAATCCAAGTGATTTTTTACTTCTCCGACATTAGAATTTTTTTTATCACGAACTGGATGTTCCATTGACATAAATAAGTGATAGTCTGAAGGTGCTATATCAGGTGAATACAGTGGATGCTGAAGAACTTCCAAATCCAGCTCTCTTATTTTATCCTGGATAATCCTTACTGCATGAGGTCTTGGATTGTCATGCTGTAAAATCCTCCTTTGATTATTGACTAAAACTGATCTTTTTTTAACAGCTCCGTCGTTAATCGTTTCAATTGAGCACAATACAATTCTACAGTAACCGTCTGTCCAGGTTTCAAAAATTCGTAATAAATTATTCCCAAAACATCCCACCATACACATAGGAGTACCTTTTTCTACACCAATGTTGGCCGAGGGGTAGGCACAGGTACCTGATTCGATGACAACCATTGTTTTTTTCTCGTAGTATTATTGTAAATGACCCACTTCACGTCCCCAGTAACAATTCGTCTTAATGGATCTGTGGTCACGATTTTCTTTTTTAAACCTACAATATAATTTGTACATATAGTATATTTATGACATTAAGTATTGTCAATCCAAATGTTTTTGAAATACCATGAACAATAGTTCTAGTGTGGTACCAATATTTTTTTCATTGCGATGATATTATCATTTTGGTAACATATTATCATTTTGTTAACATTAACATATAAAATTCCTGTTATCTAGGGGCATTTGAAAAAATCTTTTGTTTTTTTTACTGTGTGGTTCTTGAAACAATTAAAAATGATTTTATTCACCATCATCTACTGAAAAAGAAGCCATGGCTTATCTAAACTAACATAACCTAACCAAACCCAACCTAACGACATGTCATTCTATTTTGGTTAGGTTAGTTAAAGGAACTAAAGTATTTTTTTTTAAATACCTTCAGATATCAGGAAAGTACATACCATTATTATTTATTATATGTATTACAAAGATGACGACATCTACCAATTGTAAATGAAACTAGTTAAGAAAAATGAAAAAAAATATATACAGGTGAGCAGATTACAATAGGAATTATTATAATTCCAGCCTAGATTTCGTCAATTCAATCTTTTGTGTTTACCTAGATGTCGTTATATTTTGATTTTGTTTACGAGAACTCGATATTGCTTATGTATGTATGTACGTTCCGTCGTTGTTCTGGAAGAAGACGCTAACTGAAAAATACTAGTTTAGAGTAATTAGGCTTTGAAGTTTGTCAAATGTCTGAAATGCTATACGTTTTTCATTTTGTTTGTTTGAACTGTTTTTAAGTAAAACTATGATTTATAAAAATACTTGTGTCCTTCCATACGGTAGAGTTTGAAATAAGGTACATTTTGGTATAACTAACTCAATATGTCATTTTTCGATTTAGTGTTTTCTCCCAGAACAGCGAGACTTATAAAATAATAATCATTTAATACTGCAATAAATATGCAATCATGCGATTAGGGGTATAATAGGAACTGGCATATCAATAAATTTGTGATTTTTTATGCAAACTTGAAAAATGAATACGTTTGATAATACAGAAGAATTCTTTTATTTTGGTTTTAAGAATTTTTTTCTGCAATTATTCTTACCTTCATGTGATATAAATATTTACTATTATTATATTTATGTCCATACCCACGTAGCCACATAGGTGAGGCCACACAATATTAGTATTTTCGACAAAGATTGATATTATTTATCTACAATTGCCGGTGTATATGTCAGGTTTCCACGAAAAAAATCACAATTAATGTATGTAATATTAAGATTCACATTGTATTACGTTTTTATAAAAATAAAACACATTTTATATTACGAACATTTCAAGAGAAAACCTTAAATGTGCTAAGGTATAGTATTCACAACATTAATTGGCCGCCGCCGAATTTAGAACTAGAATTGTCAGTCTAGAATAAATTTCCCCAATTGCCATTAAATGTCTTTCACACGTCTACGTCTACTTTTAATAACCGTTGTTAAAATATAAGATTTGGAATTTATTGAAATTTCAGTTCTGGTTGAGTATGCCAACATTCCTAACGCAACGGTGGCGCCCTCACTAGCGGCCAAGTAAATCGGTACACGACAAACTTTCAAAAAAAAATGTTCATACGTAATTTTTTGAGTTTGGAAGTTCTGAAATACAAGAAAGAAAATATCACACTACAATAAATAAATGAAAGCAATTTATTAATATTAGAACATATTATTTTCAGTGAATTCGGCGGTAATTTTGTAGAATAAATTAATAAAAGCTTGCGAGTCCCCGTAAAAGTAAAACCCATGGCACCGTCCCCTTCTGTCTCTCCTGTATTATTATAGGCCTGTGTACTGTGTAGGTATATGAATAATTATTTACTTACGCAATAATATTGACTTTTTCAAGGTTGTTGAACTGCTGAATTTTGTATTACGTTAGATTTATGACAATTTAGAAATTTCATAACATTCAAACGACAGAAGCGATTTTACTATTATGAAAAAAATTAACATACCCACTGATCTTTTTTTGAACAGAATGTTTACAAAATTCTGAATCATTTTGAAACCAAAAGAAGCCTATAATAATCTATTTTTTAAAAACATTTTCCGCCCATTTTACATGTGATTACTGAATTCACAACGTGTTCTACGAAGTCGCATTACGGCAGTTGAATAAGTCAATGATCAAGATATTTTGCAATCTCCACGAGCTCACATTTTCGCTCAACTGACGTTTACGAGGAAGTTTTCAGCGGCTGTATAGATAGGCGCCATGTTTGTGGTAATAAATTGGTGGAAGGTTATTTTATCTAATCATTTTTTTCCGGTGATTTGTGTGTCACCACCGATACTTGGTGTTATCGGTCTGCAATTGTTCGATTGATGAAAGATATCAACAGCTCTAAGTCTTGTTGAAGCTATTAGTATATCCCAAACACTTAGGAAGCATTTTCTCACCGATATGATATCTTTTGATTTTTTTCTGGTATCTTGTGTTCCCGACATCAAAATGATTATATTTACAAGGAATAGTTGACGTGACCTAAGAACTGTAATAATGACGAGAGTCATATAGATTTCCGTTGGCTGAATTTGATACAAGAGCTTGTCGCTTGTACACTGATTTGTTCAAAGTCTTGTCCATCAGTATATCTCGAAGTCATTAACTCAAAGTGTCATTGTCCGTGTTCTGCCTTTATAGGTTTTATGAATTTGACAAACTAAAGTTATTAATTTAACTTTATTGTAGCATCTATCTTTCTACGTTTAATCTATGGCCATTTTGTCTACAGTCTCGGTATTCAATTTTTATGCATCCAAACCCGATATGGACGACGTTTACAATAAAACCTCATGTCCTGTAAGTAGTGATGCGAGGCCGAGAAAAAAAACTAGATTTTAATCCGGGAATAAATTCGCATGGGAAAATTGGGAAAACAAGGGAAAAATCAATTTTAATATTAATGACAACTGTATATCATTCAGTAACACTTATTTTGAAAGCGTGGCATTTTGACGTATGCACACATTGTATCCACAAATTTTAGGTTATGGTGAGTTATTAGTTTGGTAATATAGATGAAAGTATAGTTCTCTATGGATGGAAGCAAGAAACTTTATTCAATATCGAATCACGTATGGCATCTATGTATACTTGAAGCCAACTCAAAATATTTACGGAAACGCTCCTGTTTTTATGTTTGAAGTTAAACTCGATTTTAAACATAAATTTATATGTGCATCTGTACTCGATATGATGAAAAAATTATGAAAAATATCATATTTAACAGTTTATTTCCAATTTTCCGGGTTTTTTTTCCCACCATTTCAGAATTCCCTGTAAGTATTGGTGGTGATGAAATAGCCACTATCCACGACAAATTTCTTTGATTTATGATTTGATTATTTCTGAATGCAAATATAACTTACTGATAGATCTGTTTTTATGTAACTTTTTTTTTTTTTATATATTAAACATAACTTCGTTTGGTCTTTGTCTTTGGGTGATTAAGGATTGTTTAGTTTACGATAGTTTAGCATCTCGTGAATAAATAGCACTGGAACTAGAAATTTGTAAACACCGTGTTTATTTGAATAGAATTGCAGCGTAGTATTTTCATTTTACTCCCACAGATAAAAAAAAAACTGTATTGTTTAAAACAGTGAAATGTCAACTTTAAAAAAAATTACGTAACTTTTTTCAACGTAATAATAACTTAGTTCTAACAATCAGTTTTTCTTCAATATTTAATGCCATATTTAGCTACGTATTAGTTAATTAGAATAACAAAAAAACGTAAAGCAACATAAATATTTTTAAGGTTTTAACTATCAATTCTTGGTGGAAAGGCATTATATCTTATATAAATAATAGCCCAGACCGTTTTGTAGACGTTTGTTATTATTACACATCTCATATAGGTATCAAATTTTCTCATGACGTAAGCGTTCGCGGTGCATATAAAATAAAATAAAAAATACACACACAATTTCGACGTACTAGCTACTTTAGACGTTCAGTATTTCAATTTCAGTACCGTCATCTATGACAGGTACGATTATACTAGTTTTAAAAATAAAACACAATTTATTTGTATATAAAACAGTTGGTGTATTAAACTAAGACAATAATTTACTGGGAATCCGACAAATTATATATGAACGAAAATAAATTGCCTACAATGTAGAACCTTAACCTGTAAATTCCTGTTTTTAGTATTTTATAGACCTTGTAATAATTGTTAACAGTAAATTTTATATTACTAGTCCTGTTATGATTGTATTTTTATCAGTTGGTAATGCTCGTGATCAGCGAAACCGGTCCTGATCATATAAACATAAATGCATTCAGGAGTAAGTATTGGATTTTCAATTGGTTCATTGACATCAGGACATCGGACACATAATCATCGAAGCTGAAAACGGGGCGCAACGAGAGCGATTAGGTGTCTACTAATTCTTTACTAGTCTCACCCTTCTATCCCTACCTACCGTCTTCGAAGAAGAGAGATCGAGAGACCGAATAAAAACCTATTTTGTTAAAATGATTTTGTTGAGGTGTTACATTATAAATAGATGACAATCTGTTTCTTTAAGTGTGCGATAATTATTTTTGATGGTAAAAATAAAAATGAGTCACCCTATATTTTATTATCTCACGAAAATTATTGTGAAAATGATTGTAAGTGAATACTTCACTATGATTTTCGACGGATAGCGTCAATGACACATGTTAAAAGAGTGCTTCCGTCCCGCACGTTTTGAGATCACTGCCTCGATTAAAAAAATATATTACCACTAAATGTGGTGTTGCAAGTTTACTTAATTCGAGACACGTAACTATACTAAAAGATCTTTTAACCAGTCACGTCATGACGATTTATTTTATTCGCAGGACGAAGAACAAAGCGACAAAAAACAGTTATTATATTACATATCACTACGCGGGAAAACGATGCGCAGTGCCGCAACTCGGCCATTTAATGTAACGCATTTAGATTTAGGGCGGCCATTTTGTTGTTCAATATTTAATTAAGAAAAGAGCCGTGAATTGGCATGAAATCGTACAAGATTGTAAAACAAAAGACGTAATAGTAATGGAAATATTGTATTGACGGAAAGTACCAAAAGTTCTCTATGGAAAGTACCATGATACAGCTATTGTGATTGATGAATAGTTAACTATTATTTTTTAAATTTGGATTATTGAGATTTTGTACACTTCCATGTATTTTGTCAGTAACGACCCGGGTTTCGCCTTTCGGCATCTTCAGGCATTCGAATCCAAATTTGATATTGAAATTCCATCAAGCACCCTCAGTCGATGTATTAAATTAACTATTATTGTCAAATATTCGAATTTAAGTGTTTGAGAAGGCCGAGTTGAAGAGGGGCGAATGTTTGGTTATCACCATCCAGAATGTCAGGGATCTCAAGCAAACACCACTAAAATCCAGGTAAGCTCTAATTTAATTAATGAAGATGCAGTGGTTTATTACACAAAAATTAACAGTAAAACATAAAATTGAGTCTACATTTACGCTTACTTAACACAGAATTTACCTTTAAGTTATAATACAATTGACACAACAAACGATTTTAAATTTAAATTAAATCTAATTTCAAAACAAACAAAAACAATTTATAATGACTGCGATGCCAGCCGGCTACCCTTAGCCGAAGTCTCCGGAAGCCGACTGCCAAAACAAAAATCAAGTAGAGTCCATTAACAGCGCCTGCTTTATAATTTTTAGCTAGAGCCCATCGGTCGGTCAGCAATTGATTGCTTTTAACGACAATAACTCGGTTCGGCTACCAAGAATCATTGCCATTAAAGCTGTGCGCTGTCAGTTATGGACCCTAATAAAACTTAAGCTTAACAAACAAAACCAGGGTGTGTCATGTTATTGATAGAACCTACTTCAATGTAATGTTGATAAAGTCTCACTCGATTCAGGTAGGTATTACTGATAATATTTTGAAGTGCATGGCCAGCATTATTCCATTTTCAGACAATTCTGTCGCGAGTTTTCACTCTCTCTTCTATCGTTTTCAGTCAGCCTATCTGAATACCTCTTGATGTTGTCCACCCATCTCAAATGAACGGTGTTACGTTTTGTTTTTATAATAAATTCATCATTAAAAATACTGTGTACATTTTTGAAATAGTTATTTTCAACATATAATTGATTACTTTGAACCGTTTCTTGTTTAACTTTTAGCTACACCTGTCGCGTTGACACACTAAAGATGTACTAAGATAACTTGGCAGCTAGTGAGGGAGCCACCATCGCGGTAGAAATGTTGCCGTACTTAAACAAAATTATTTGTTCATTATCAAATTTTAAAGATATAAAAATACTTCATTTAATTATTTTTTGATAGCATAACACTATCTTTACGTAAAAACAAAACTTTGGCAAAAAAAATACTATTGATATTTTAGTTCAACACTATCTTAAACGTAAAAACAATACTCTCTTTGAAAAAAAAACTGATGAAATTAGCGATGGTCATCAAAAGTAGACCTGAATTTCGAAAGATATTTATTTTGCATAGAATGGTAATCGGAGAAATTTATTTTAGATCGACAATTTTAGTTCCAAATTCGGCGGCGGCCAAGTGATGATGTTGGTAATACTATAGATATCTGAATTTTTTTGAGGAAAGGCATTATATTTATTAAATTAAAATTCAATTTACGGTAGACAATAATTTCTTACAGCGAGCATTTTCAACTCATGAAAAATGGCAATATTGAACAGGGCCTATTTTTATACATTCTTTATGACTTTCAGAGTTTATGTAGATGTAAACAATCTGATATATTCTTATTTTTTGTCAGCAAATGAACCTATTCTAGTGTTAAAGTAGACTAAAACTTTCGAAAACTAAAACAATGAATGCATTGAGGCAGAAATAAGTAAATCCAATGACAATTTATTATTTGTGTGTGGTGATTAGAAATCATTGTGAAATGTTATAATTTCACCATCAGCGACGTCGCATAGGTATCTTTAGTAAAACAATACTTCCATAATAATAATTATGGTTATTTATCGTCGTTTACTTTAAATATACGACGATCTTTCTGAAAGATTTGTCTTAATAACACTCATTACAATTTCAATGTGAACAATTGATACTTCTTGCGTTACTTCCCGACATTTTGTTTTCTTAAAATGAATAAATAATTTCAATGGCTTCAGCGGGTTACTTACTTGCAATATAACATCAATGTTGACTTACTTTTAACACTTTTTGTGCTACAATTAATATTATCGTAATTATTGCATGTGTACTTTTTTAATCAAAATGATTAAGTATGCTGATCCCTTTCGCGATAACAAACAGCGAAAATGGCTAAAGACCTATCGGCCTTGCCGTCCTGGTGCATCTTTGACAATTCAAATTGGCGTTGATATTTTATATAAGAGCTGAAATGAATGACGAAGATAAATGAAAAAATATTTTCGATAAAGATCTACAACATCTTTCTTCCGCTTACTACGAATCCTCAGTTAATTTCTTTCAATCACTTTTTAAGATACCACTTTGACTATGCAAAAAAGTGTACAAAATGTACTTAGCTACATGGATAGAAATAATAAAACTTCAGATATTAGGTGAAAATTACATTGCATTAATACAAAAATTATTTCTTTTCTGCACTTAGTTCTGACGATGGTGTGATGCTGAAAAAGCTATACAGTTCATTGCGTAATTATTTAGCAACCAAATATAAAACCATATTTACTATATTATATTGGAGTTCTATCAAGTGTAATAAGTCAATTAAATCAATAAAATTCAAAAACAAATTAATTATTAAGGTTTTTATTTTAATATTATAGTTTGTTCTTATCAAGTACAAAATTTACACTAATTAAACATATTATAGAGAAATATATACACAGGATCCGCAGTAAATGCGTAACAATGATCAACTTATGGAGTTGATTTTTTAAAATGAAAACTGTCTGTTACTTATTATACCTTCCTGCTCATCCTTGCTTAGTGACAGGGTACAGGACTTTTTGAATCGAATTATGCTTTGAGTTTGAAGTTTGTACCCAAAGGCCCGTGCACTATAGTATTTGTTGAAACCATTTCATTTTCGTCACTTGTTGTTAGAATTATGTAGAGCAAAGCAAACGACCAGTCTTGTTAAACATCATTCATCTGTATCCATAGCTTTTCTGATACATTTACACTACTGTACTATTTCCTTAGAACGAAGGAGGTCCATATGTTTCAAAAGGTTTCAGTGGAGTTGTTGGAGGGTATGGCTGAATGGGTGCTGGTGGAGGTGGAGGCGGTGGTGGTGGTGGTGGAGGAGGGTAAGGTTGTGGTGGTCCATAAATTTCAGTTGGTGGGTAAGGCTTAAATACAGGCGGAGGCGGTGGAGGTGGAGGGGGTCCATAGATTTCAACTGGTGGGTATGGCTTGAAAATTGGTGGAGGTGGTGGAGGTGGTGGTCCATATAGTTCCGTTGGAGGGTATGGCTTGAAAATTGGTGGAGGTGGAGGAGGTGGATATGGTTTGAAAACGGGTGGCTGTGGTGGTGGTTGTACATATACTTCCGTTGGAGGGTATGGCTTGAATACAGGTGGAGGTGGTGGTGGCGGTGGCCCGTATTCTTCTGCTGGTGGATAAGGATTCACGGGTACAGCTGGCGGATAAGGTGCGTCCCTTTTGTTGCGTTGGAAAGCGATCTTCGGTGGCGGTGGTGGCGGTCGGGGAGGGGGTGGCTCGTTCCCCTTCTGTGTGGCGTGCGCCAGGCCCGCGAGGAGGGCGAACACCAATAGTGTTTTCTGAAAAAAATATTCAAAACTTAAAGATCGCAGAGAAATCGAAGCGGCATGTTTAACCATAAAATCACACGACTAACAAATTTATTTCCGATAGAACAATACGGAAGATCTTTAAGAAGTGACATTTAATGTCTTTTAAACGAGAAAAACTGCTCATCGCTATTAGTCCAGCTATCAATGTGATCATTTTGCCGATGTGAAAAGCGCCAAACATCAAGTCGTTGAGAGGTTTCTTTCGTCATTCAGAGTTGATTTAAATTCATTCATCTTCGTCGTCATACCAAGGAGATTGAATGTGCACATTTAAGTGTAAAAAAAATAATTCTTGAGCGTTTTCTCTTGATATATTTAAAAAAATACAATATCTGTAGATATGCTTAACGATTGCATTGCAGTAAAGCAGTAAGTGAGCAGTATATGGCTTCCTGCTGAACTGATTGTTACTCGGTTGCTCAACCTCTCTTTTTTCGAAGAGAGTAGGTATAGAAGGATAGGGCTAGGACAGGACTAGTGGTTAGCTAATTGCTCTTGCTATGCCCCGTGAAGATCGGATGAGTGGAAGGGAATCACAAACACTCAGACTACGAACAGAAATCCATAAATCGATTAAGTGATCAATTTATGAAAACCGTCCGCACCGGGATTTGAACCCGAGACATCCGTAGCCGTAGCCAACGACGCTACCAACTGCGCCACGGACGCCGATAAAGGAAGGGTGTGTTAGATATTTATAAATTCTCTACCGTCCATCGCAGAGCCTTTAGATACGCACTAGTCCTGTCCTAGCCATATCCTTATATCACTACTCTCTTCGAAAACAAGAGTTTGAGAAATAGAGTAACAAGAAGTTCTCGTGTAAAATTTCTGTTGATATACCTCCATTATGAGGCCGTATGCTTACCCATTGGGAACGGACATGGTAAAAAAAATATTACTATAGATACTGAGCGAAAACAAAAAATACAAATTTATTCCAATGCAGTTGTTATGGCTAGTCAGGAATAAAGTTGTATCGAATAGAAGCATCAGAGTTGAGATTCTGATTGAATGAAATAAGGTAATATGTGCAATATATGCCTGCATCGTTTGAGACCAGTCTCGTGACTAAGTAAAAAATATTTACGAACGTGGATTTTTTTCCAAATATCTGCTTTTACAAATTAAACCGTTACACATTGTATTCGGTGTAAATTTTATTGCGGTACTGGCTGTTTATTTTTATCTTGAAACATTCTTGGTTGACACACACATCGATTAACACATTATGTATTTTATTAATATTGAAAAATAATTATTGAACAATGCAATGCTACTTACCATATTGATAGTTTATCTGGTTGATGAACAGATGTGTTCTGACGAAAACATTTTTACTTCATTATATATATATCATTTTAGTAACACCCTTAGGCAACACTACAACCCGATATTACTTCAATAATAATAAGTACAATATTAAATGTTGTCATACATTATTGCAAAACTATTACCGGTTCAACAAAGTAAGGTTCATTTATTTAAGCAATTTTCATCAAAGCACTATATAAAAGGTGCAAGTACTTGAATGGAAAATAGTAAATACTCTGTCTTGGCTTGGTAACTGTTAATAATAATTGAATTACTAATTACTTGAGAGAACTCCATTGTTATAACGTAAAAAAGAAAATTGTTAAGTTTCAGACGAACTTTTATAAGTTATTATAGGTATGACGCCGAAATAGCAATCGACTGTATCTTATATTATATTTTTTTCTCATATTATTACGTATATATGCTTCAATATTAAATTATCTATATTTCAATAAAACAATATTGAGACCAAATTTGTAGATGAAGATGCCTGGTTCTTTTTCACGATAAACTTATACATTTATTCACTTTTCTTTACTTTATAGTGCTTAAACTAACAACTCCAACGTTATTTATTATTCTCTGCAATTTTGCATTTCAGAAACGGTTTTTTTTGAAAACGATTTCTGTTTCGTCAGAGAAGATAATAAGAATGTTTTTTATTCTAATTTATGTCAAGAATTGAAAGACAATTTCTCAAAAAAATATTATGAAATATGTATCGTTCATGGCTCGGCTTCGATTAGCTAGCTTAAACCAATAATTGGAAAAGAGTGAAACTGGTAAACTGTGACATATATTTGCGATTTCAAATGCTTAATTTGAAAATCGGATAAATTGACTTCGAGCACACATCGTTGCTTTTATTTGTAAATAAAAAAATAGCAAAGCGTATGTTTTGGACATGTTGAATTCCGCTCGATGGTTAAATTATTAATTTCATGAACAATTTACCGTTGTGTAGTTGGCCAGTTTGTATATTAAGCAGATATATTATTATTTTCTTATCATTATTTGTAAAATCGTACGCCAACGTTTAATTAGATATACAAAACAATACGAAACACATATTATATGTTTTCATCAGTGATTCACACTCAATATTAAATTTATGAATACAATTTAAGATAAGGATATTTAACCTAGATCTTCTTAAATTAAATGAATCATATATCATTGATTTGTTTCCGCTGCATAATAATGTATTTACCAATAAATTAATGCCTGAATGACAAGTTTACTATCACTTTTAATGCCAATTCTGTAAATTCTACAAGAAAAGAACTGTATTTATTAAAGTGGTACACATTTTTTTATACTTATTCCACAAAGGGTCTTGATTCCTAATCATTTCATAGATGAAATGAACCAATTTCGTTCATCGCGAGTATTTTCAACTGATGAAACTGTCCACGTTGAGCGAAGCACGTCACGATAAATTTATAAAATTGTTGAGTTTTCATTTACAACCATTGAACATCAACGATTTTTCCCAATGATTTCTTGAAATTCGAAATTTCTAGTCGACTAAATTACAAACAATGGCGGCAAAATTTCTATTGTCGTCGACCAAACGGATGCAAATGTATGCAGAGAATTTTAAGTCGGCGCGAGAAAATAGTTTTGTAACAATATGTCGTATTTAGGTGTGGCAAGTATCGCTTTTAATCGACAATGACATTCAGGAATATGTATTCATAATTTTCGTAATAACGCATAGCACAATTACATTCTAATTGTCCATAAAAAGTAAATTATATATGCATAATCGAATAAGCTTAATGTGACCATTAGTAGTGATTTTACCAGTACAGTACGTACTAATTTCTTGTACATTGGTCTGGTTAGTCGTGAGATTAAACCGTGACAGTTTAGGACCACAAAATAAAAAAATATTAATTTATTAAATGATTGAGTGGTCTCTGTTTTCTAGGTACTAATGTATCCGTTGAACGTCTTGTTTCTTTGATGAACAATATAATATGGTCAAGTAATAAAACTTAACTACATGCTGAAGCTTTGAAATGTATACTAAATCATAAATCTATAACATAAAACAGAAAATACATGTACTAGTCTGTCTTTCACAAGACCAACTTCTAAACAGTGAGCAGTAGCGATTTGATATTTGCGTATGTCATTCTAGTATCCATTTATAAGCCAACTGTGCTGTTTTCAACTATCAACATTTTACATTATTATCAATAATTGATGGACTTTATTTAGTGGGGCTTACATGAGTTAGGTCTACAGTGATATTTTCAAAGCTGGCGCAGCTGAGTAATAGATACTAGTGTAATAATAATAAAATAGATAAGCATACTCCATAATATTTTTTACATCAGCGATTATTATTATAATGTATAGTGGCTGAGCTATTTAAAATGTCCTGGTTTTAAATTTAAATAAAATGGCCACCACAAATAAGCTACATTCATCAAACTGCCAAAATGTCGCTGATTGACGACTCTCTGATATCTGGTAGAGTATTTTATTTTTAAAATAATTCTGTATTACACCTTTATGCAGCAATAACTCGCCCAATTATGGTGTACGCTACTCCGGTATGGGCTTATGCTCACCACAAGCATCTGAAGACTCTTCAGATTATTCAAAATAAATCATTGCGACAAATATGTAACGCCCCGTGGTACGTACGTAACTCGCTACTACACAGAGACTTAAAAGTACCTACAATTCGAGAGTTCGTAGGCAAACATTATAACTCAACGATCTCTTACCTACAAAATTACGATGAGACAATACTTAAGAATCGGTTTAGACCGAGAGCAGTTCTGCTCAACGACGCCCCATAGATGTAAACAGGTATTTTCTTTGTTTAAATTAAATAAACACAACCCCTTGTAATATAAAATGAATTTCCTCTGGATGCTTCCTTGCGTATTGCATGTGCATGTGTGTATGTGTGTATGCGTTTGTATATACATTTATATATGTGTAGGTGCGGTATGCAGGAAGGCATATTTATATAAATGCAATTGGTGCCCACATGAAAAAAAAATTAACACTAGAGATGAAGGAGACTCAAATAACTATTACGCGCATTAGGACTTAATGCCCCATCAAATTGATATCCAAAAAAAAAAAATATATATTAAAATTAATTGAAGTACAGTTTTAGATCAAGTGGACATACAAAACGATGTCTGCTCTTAATGTAGTGCATATGGATTCCCATTGGAGTTTATGTCAACATAGGTGGGTCTACGTGGGGAGGTTGTTACTTAGCTGCTCAAACTCTATTTTTCAGATAGAGTATGTGCATGATAGAAGGATGGGACTATAACATGACTAGTGATTGACTAATGGCCTGTATTTGTTGGGTAAGTAATTAATCAAGAAGGTCGAAAGTAATTAATTCGATGTTCAGTATACCCATGGTCAGTTAATAAAATACTACTATATGGAGTGTAAAGTAGATATCGTTACATCGAAAATACGAGCTATGACCTAAATTAATATTCTAACTTTACTAATGTCGCCGTGCAATAAGTGTGCTCGAAAAACTCATATGTTGCTAAAAATGCATATTGAAATAAGCTGACCCCAGCTTACACACTCAAATAAACTGCCTTCGGCAACAAAATACCCGCTCCCGGATCTGTGGCGGTCGAAATAATCAGGCATTTAGGCAATCGGCAATCATTACAGATAATATACTATCAATCAGCTATTGCATATCATTTCATATATCACATTTATTTAGCAATGGAGGTCATATTAAATTTGGTCACACCATCGAATGGCGATCGTCACTTATGGTTTAAATCAGAGGTGACGAACGTTTTCCTGTCAGAAGGTCGCATTCGTTTATCATAAACTCAAATAAGGCCGCATTCAGGGAACATATTTACATAAAAATGTATGTACATTTTTTGAATTTGTTAATGAAGGGAAGAATGAAATTTATTTATTTCAGTCAAAAGGCCGCAGGTTCGTTACCTTTATATCATATATTTAATAACTTGTGCTGCATATAAATAAAGTTCTTTCAATACTTCATCTATTATAATATCAGAAGAGGAAAGCGGAATTATATATCTTTGAAATATGACTTTAATCAAATCATGGAAATGACTGCTCTAAGTCAAATAGTTGATATATTTTCATTTCAGCTTTTTTCATTTTAACGGCTAAAGGTGCCAGCTTGTTATTTTTTTTTTTATTTCTCCGATAGTTCTTCCGAGTTAAATACTTTTGAATACCTGGTTACTTACTTATTTAAATGAAAACAATATTTTCGATCTCATTGAAAAATAAATCATTATAAATAATCACCAGATGATTATAAAAGATAGCCCATTTTACAAAATAAGTAGGCTATTTTTTCGTTACAACTATGCTCTATTTTAGATAGTCGTGGTTGATGTGATGAGACACTATTATTATTCGTTTTTTTTTTCAATAATTGATTAAATTAGTATATGTACGAAAAATGTTTACATTACAGATGAAAAAGTTTACCGTGGCGTGATTTATAGAACGGAATTTCAATACATTGTATTAAATATGCGTATTTTTTTGCCACCAAGTCAATCAAGTAATCAAATCAATGTGAAGCATTCGGGACTCGAGCCCGTAAACACCGTGACCGAAACCAGCGTTGACCATTAGTATTACAGGACAAAATTATTACGTTATCGCTCGTTAGGCCAATCTTTGATAAAGCAGCAAACAAAATAAGTGAAGTCGTTATGGAACTAATGAATCGAGAATGGGTGATATGTATCTGAGTTTTAAAATAAAACTAGTAATTTTTACCCGGCATTGCCCAAGGTAGGGGCGCTTATATATATTACTTCATTTAACACTTTTCTTTTATATTTTGGGCATACTTCGTGTAAAACCCAAGAAATGAGGATGTCAGTGTTTTAAATTATACATGATGGATAATTTTCCGCTCAATCTATTGATTTTATATAAATTTTACGATTAACATGAACAGTTATGATTTGTGATATTTATTTAATTATAAAATTATAGCCGCTAAGCAGATTCAACACAGATTGAGTTGTTTTGACGACATGACAGATTTTCTTGGTATGGAATGGTTAATTAGCAACTATTTACTATTACGTCGGCGTCCGTGGCGCAGTTGGTTTCGTCGCTGGCTACGGTTACGGATGTCTCGGGTTCAATTCCCGGTGCGGACGGTTTTCATAGATTGATCTTTCAATCGATTTATGGATTTCTGTTCGTAGTCTGAGTCCTCCCTCCCACCAATCCCATCCTCACGGGGCGTAACGAGAGCGATTAGCTAACCACTAGTCCTGGCATAGCCCTATCCTTCTATCCCTACTCTCTTCGAAAAAGAAAAAGAGAGGTTGAGCAACTGAGTGACAAGCAGTTCTCGTAGAAAAAATTCTGTCAAGATACCTCCATAAGGAGACCATATGCTCCACATTGGAAGCGGACATGGAAAAAAATACTATTATTTTGTTTTGTTACTTTTCTTTGAGACATTAAAAGAATAGCGTTTTCAGTTTAAGGTTAAAAGTCGAGAGTTGAGACTTGAAAATAGCATAGTTAACCTAGAAATGGCAGCCAGAATGATTTGTGAAGATTTCACGTTGCTACTGTACACCGTTTGAGAGGAGTTCAGAAGCATACATGTATTTTGTGTTAGATAGTTGAAATTGAAGTCTATTGGAGCTCGACGTTAAGTTTAATTTTGGCTTAAATACTAGATTGATGTGAATAGTGTAAATAATATTCAGTTTCATTTTTTAATACTTTAAAGTTACTTACATAGAAAGACGGATGGTGCTTTTACATTAACGCTTATTTTGCAATATGCCTGATGAATGATTTATAAAACTGGCAATGATTAATTATAGCTTCAAAAAATCAAATTAGATAAATCCGTGTTATGTAAACACTTTATTATGATTTTAACACCGTCAGTAGGTGCACATTTGAACTTTAATCTTAATATAAAAATTTTGGTGGTTATGTGTCAGGGCTTCCGATCCCGGGATCCGGGATTCCGGTAAATTATTCAATCCCGTAATCCCGGGATTGATATTCAGACAATCCCGTGATTTCGGGATTCACTGTGAATGCTAAAAAATAATTCATATATTAAATTAAAACTTCCTCATTGACATCAATGTGTACTTCAGTTTTTCATGTACATAGTTTTTTTTATAATACCTATACAATTATGTTAAATGTATTGTAGTCTACCTCCTTCTCATATTTCGTAACAGACGTTCTTAACTGATTTGAAATGGAGGACAATATTAAGTCCAATTGAAGAACGTGACCTTGTTTTGGATACCATTTGGTAAAACCTATTATAATAATGCAATAAATAAAATATAAAATTACTTTGATTATTAGGTTTGTCTTAATATTTTTTTCTTGTAAATGACTTTCTCATCTTCAATCTACAAAAAAAAACCATTCCAATACCCAAGAAAATATTTAATTATATAAATATTCTATTGAAGCAATAATTGACACAAATTAAATTTTAAATGTAGAATTTACCACATGAAATTACACTTAATGATCAATCGTGGAATCCCGGGATTGAGAAATTCTTAATCCCGAAATCCCGGGATCGTAAAAGGGGTCCGGGATTGAATGCCCTAGTATGTGTGTAATATGAATTGAAGAAATGTTGAATACTGTTAAAGTAACTTTCTTATCTCATTCCGTGCGTGCAACGCAATCGTTGCCTTGGTACGTCCATTATAGCTATGTGTAAAATGCACATCTTGCGTTGTACTTTATTATTGTTTGCATTTTAGTCTAAATTGACTAAGTCAGTAATATATGTTATCATATTTTTCGGGTCCGTAGTGCAGTGGTCATCGTCGTTTACTTCAGATAATGTCAATTTATGTTCGAGGGCATTGATGTTTGTGATGTCTAAAAGTTTTTCCCACTCGTCTGATCCCAAAAACAGAGCGATAAAATAACCAATACTCAAAGCTTCTGTTGAGATACCTCAATTACGTGGCTAGCTTCACATTCTGAAGGAATAAGGATTTAATTAAAGAACATATATTATATCATTGAAATATAATGTATAAAAAAACGACAAGTAAATAAATAATTCGCATCCAATTCAATAAAACAAATGACGACCTATATGGCCAGGAAAACGAATTTGTAAGTAGGACATGCACATGTGAATGAAGGGTATAATATAATGTACTCTCGCTGGATTTTTCAAAGTACATTAAAATGTAAGCAGTTGCTGACGTCACGTTTGTGCATTTTTTCACAACTTCAACTTCCAGTGATTTGTCTTTTGATATCTATTCATAAATAAATTAACGATCTGTCATAAATTGCCGACTACACGTGGAATTTAACCGTGAAAGAATATCAACGCGCTTCTAGTAGGTAACCTGATTAATCAATTAGATTTGCTACTATTCGAAACTGAATCAAAACTCGATACCATTCGTAGAGAATTCTTAACCCATCATCATCCATTTTGCGTGGTGCCGAAATAGCTATCGAATTGATAAATTTATTATAGAACTGTAGTATTACCAACATTACTTGGCCACCGCCGAATTTGAAACTAGAATTGTCAATCCAGAATAAATTTCTCCAATTGCCATTTTATACATAATAAATATCTTGTCTACTTTTAATAACCGTCGCTAAAATACTAGTTTTGGAATTTACTGAAATTTCAGTTCTGTGACGGTGGCACCTTCACCAGCGGCCAAGTTAATTTGGTACATTCTTCATTTCAATCATTGGATGTGATTTTTTTAGTCCAGTATAGTGTATATGAGGCACATACGAGGAAACATTGATAAGTTCACGTTTTACGAAAATCTATAAAAGAATACGTACAAATATGTACTATAAGCCATTTCACATTATATTTAATGATATATAACCTTTAAAACATGACAAAAGTATACGTAAAAACATCTTTAAGCCAGGGGATTCCAACCTTTATTCAACCTAGAGCAAATTCTAAAATATCGACAAGGCGGCGGGCACCACCTATCTTTTTATAGTTGGTCGTAAATAAACCACAAAAAAATGATTTTAAAATATAAAAATTACAGTTCATACTATATAAAATGAATACACGTCATGCTTCTCTCATACATACACAGTAAATGTTATATATAAAAATTATAATATCAATCTCAAAGGCAATTTTATTGTCGAAATTGTATTTCATTACTGAGTGCCTCATAATTATGAGATTATAATGTTATTATTAATGTTAGTAAACAATCATAAATATGCTCATCGCTGAGTCGAGCTCTATTCATATATTGATTTTATTTAATTAATGTTTGAAAACAATGATTTGCAAAGGCATGTGGAACTGAAGAGACATTTTATTTTATATGTCACTGTTTTTAAGAATATAAATATTTTTCTTTCCAATATATTCCAGAAGCCTTCTGAAGGTCAAAAATTTCTACCTGACGTTTTTTTCCTCCCATTCAGTGCTCTAGCAGAGTCACCAGACAACATAAACATCGACTTATGAGTTCGAATTGTATAATATTTATGAAATAAGTATTTTAGAAACTCGTTAAAATAAAATTAAAAAAAAACTCTCCAGCTAAATAGTGGCGAGCGCACACAAATCGGTTAGTGGGCATAGAGTTGGAATTTCCTGGATTAAGCTATTCCATCTGTCGCCGAAATCACACGCAGAAACCGTTATGTCCATTTTTATTTCGCTTATATTTTTTGCAATTAACGTTTACCGTACTAATAAAAAAGGCATCTTGTTCTAAATTGGAAATACAATACGATGTAAAATATAAACTATTAATATAGTACAATACATAATTTAAGCGTGCAACACAATAGCGTCGTTTACTACTGACATTGCCAAGTCTTTTTGGATACATCACATAGGTATTTATTATATTACGTATAAAATGATATGTTAGCTGTAGCTTTTTCATACCTGAACATCAGGTTAAAAATCTAATCTATTAATTATCGCTTGCATGTCAATCGTTTGCATTTCATAGTCGACAAGAAATCAATGTTATCGTTGGACGAATCTGACACAGAAAAATCAGTATGCACAAGTTTGTTTGCCTATTCTTTTGTTCCCAGCGACGAAAGTTTCTGTCGCACAACTACTATTTGATTGAATTTAATCACGGAGGCGAAATCACAAGATATCGCTGGATGATTGTTTCAATTGACACGTCTTTTTAATTATTTTTTTATGCTAATATTTAACAATTTCCCTCACACCAAACAGTATGGTGTGTGACATTTAAATCTAAAGGATTTTATCTACACGGCCAAGGATATTTAATAGTTATAAAGTGCTGTCGTTTTACAAACATAGTAATAAATAAATGATAATTACCTGACAGTACTAACTACTTTACGCTTTCATAAAAATATGTCTTAATTGCATTTGAGGTATTTAGGACTCTCCGTCTCTTTATTATTAACAATAAGTAAAACAGGTATTTGTTGATGTAGAATCCGCGATCCCAACTGGTAGGTTGCTTTTAAGAGTCAATTAAAAAAAAATAGCAGTAAATCATATTTACATTAATATTCAGTCAAAAATTATCATTTTTAACCAAGGCTAGTGGATATATTCTTTCCATGCTCGCCTCACGAGTTGTTTTCATTTGCCTCTACTTTTTCTGCCCGACTGTATTTTTAGCGCTTCTTCAAGCAAGAGGCAGAGTGATTGTCAAAAAATACTCACGAGAAAATTGTGAATCTGGTTTTCCAGGTGCAAGTAAGTTTCATATCCTATCAAGTATGTATAGGACTTTTTGGTTAAATGTTTTTTCTACCATATTTAAATGTTTTTTTATGAAAATGTGTCGTATTATAAAAGGCACTGCTACTCGAAAACATTAGGAAAGGGTGCATTTTACTATTTATCGGATAAAATTTCATCAATGGTTAGTCGTTGATGGGAAGGTATATGAATTAATAAAACAAAGCGATTGCTTAATAAACTCTCTCTAGCAGAATGGAACCGGTTGTGATCATAACACAATATTGTTATATATTTTTATAAATACAATCTTTTAGTAAAAACGGTGGAATTAATCATGAACATGCTATGTTTATTTTCTAGGAAGTAACTAACAAAAAATATAACATGTTTTTAAAAGCTTTTATTGAAATGTATGATTAGGTTAATTTCCTTTTCATGTATTTTGGTATATGGTAGGTTTTTATAAAATTTATTTAAATAATAGACTTATTTATTTCCATTTCAATCAGGTTTTAAAATGATTAGTGTATATAAATATTTCCACGATACGATTTCCTGATTTTAATAATAATGTGTGTGATAATGAAATTTAATTAATTAAAAGTTTATCCGAACTGACTGTATCAATGTGGCCAATGCGTGAAGTCGTTGGCCCCAGAATGTCTCCAGGCGATATTTTTGTGGCACTACTTCTTAGAACTAGCAAATAACTGTCGCCGGTGACAAAATATGAAAGTGACTTTGACAACCATGTAGGAGTAAATATTTTTGTTTGATTAAAGATAAACATAATGAAAATCTCTTTATTTATAATGTGCAATTAAAATTTATTTTGATAATTAGAAATATTTACGGTAAATATGTTAGTACAACATGCTACTCTTTTTCTACCCAAAAATTTGCTAATTGCATAAAATGATAACAACGCAGTTCTCTAAGAAATTTACCGTGAATATGAAAATTAAAAATTATCATAGATATGAGTAAGGGAAATCGACAATATATGTATAATACAAATTAATAATAACATCATTATGAAAAGGTCGCGATTATGTGTCAAATGGCCCGTTCTTGAAACAAGCCATAAAGAATTTGAAATACAGCGACGTATTTTCGTAATTATATTTTGTAATTCACATAAATTATCGATTTTCTCGATTCAAATGTTAATATATTTTTGGGTGGAGAAGGATTAGATTGTTGTAAAGCATATATAGTATATTTACTACTACCAATAGTTCGGAATTTTATTAGCGTAACTACTTCAGATTTAATTTTAACGAGGTTCCCACAGTATTTTTAAATGCATTGTTACATAGTAATATTTTATATAGGATGGATCAGTTGCGCATCAAAAAAACTGATAGTCACCAGCCAGAAGGCAAATTGACCTCGTACAAGGTGAATCGATAATGTTGTGTTGGATTTAAAGTCCTTTGGCCTCTGATGCTGCAAAAAAGCTGCGATTGAGCGATGTCCTCAAGAAGCCCATCACTAAAACTGGACTGTAATGCTTTTTTTAATTAAAAAAAGCGTCAGCCTTGACGGTGATAATTATTGTAAATAATCGTTGGTGAAAAGAAATAATCTTTACCAGAATGAATCTAATCACTTTGAAGGTGTTAACTGTCAATTATTCTTGGTAGAAAAGCGTTATATTTTAAAAAAATAAACACAAATTGTTTTGTACTATTTACAATTTTTCCATGTAGATCAGGACTGGTTTTGATCATCGCGAGTATTATTAATTCACTGATGGAAAATAACTTCAAACAGCGTAATATATATGAAATTCATCGCTTTCAATCTATATATATATATATAAATGAATGTTTGTTTGTTTGTCCTCTATGCGTTCCTTTACCATTCATCCGATTTTGATGAAACTTTAATGAGTTGTTGTGCGCACACCCATCAGGGTTTCTGAAGAAAAAAAATTAAAATCTAGAAAAACTTTCTCATTTATTCGTGTACGCACCAGACGGAAACAATAAAAATGGTTGTCCAAAATCCACGGGTCTTTACTCGGCCCTGCCGTGGGACGGGTTTGGGCGGGTAAAGAAAATTCAGATGCAATTCAGGCTCGGGCCGGGCTCGGGTACAGAATTCAATTTTCAGAAAAATATTTCGGATTATATTCGGGTCATAAGTCAGACGTTAGGCAATACTTTTCATAACGTAAATAATTTATTTCATATGTGTTATGAATATTGTTGGAAATATGAAAACCATAATATATATTGTTTGAAAAGTATTAACGAATTTAAAAAAATTGGGCTGTTTTGGGCTGAGAAAAATAAATCTGGGCTTCAAGTCGGGTTCGGGTAACAAGTGTAATATTGAGACTCAGGTTCGGCCTGGATCTGAAAATGATGGGCTCGGACCGGGTAATTTTATGAAATTTCTGCCCGCGCAAACCTCTAATCCAAAAGCAGAAGTAAAACAAACACTTTATTTCTTCAAGTGTCATTGTGTCGCATGCCGGGTACTCACTAGTTTTGTATAAATAAGCCTGTTTGGATCAGTTGATAATGCTCGCGATGAGTGAAATTGGTCCTGGTCTATTTAAAAAAATGTGGAAGTACATAGTAAAAAACAAATTGTCTGTTTTTTTGTAAATTTGGTAATTGAAGTAAATATAAAATGCATATTCCGTAATTTATGATATTTTCAGAACCGAAATCGCCTAGCAAGTTTGATCAGATTTGATCAGGGATCAAGTTTTTCCTGGTTAATATGATGATATTCGTTGAATTGGTATAAATCAGAGTTACAAAGTAATGGGTTGAGAATAGTAAGTAATAGTAGTTCAATACAAATTATCAACGATTGTCTATGGCTATTTCAGCTGAACTATTTCTGTAAAGATGCCTAAATAGCTATAATTCTGATAGAGCGACAGGTATAGAATTTATTGATTGAATTGGTATTTAATTGCTAGATTTCCAACGCTATGAGAAAAAAATTAAAGCATTAAGTTCTACAAGACTTATAGGATTTGGTTGATAGAAATTTCGGCTTTATAGTTCTGGCTTGCAGCCTAAAATATTATATATTACGGTATTACAATTATGGAGTTATATTCTTGGTATATAATGGGAAGAATAATTTAATCAACGACTTTTAGGAAATTAGATGCGTTTTGGTATTCTATATGTCATAAAGTATTATAAACGTTAAGTGAGCTAAACAAATACAGGTTGCAAAAGTATTTAATTGTGTAAGAAATTAAATTCAATAAAGTGTAAACTAATGTAAGAAGTTCATTAAACTAAAACGTTTAATAAACATGTTTTATCATTTTAACGCTCGGCCCACTTCACCTCTCGAATGCACAATTAATGAAAATTATTGATATAATTGAAATGAAGTGCCGTTTTGAGATATTTATTCCATGATGGTGTATTCTAATCCTGTCAGCTAGGTTTTTGATTTAAATGATTTATTTATATATACAGGCAGACAATAATAATTACGTGTGAAGTCTAAAGGTAAAGTTTACTGATTTTCCCATCGAATATTCATAAAGTAGCGTCTCGCTGTCGACAGGTGATTCTTCTTTGGCCTTCGAAGGTATTTCAACGGAACTTTGTCACTTATCTGTTCTGGGATATCGACGCTATTTTCATTCACACTCTTTGTCACGTAGTATTTACGAGCATATTATGCGCATGGAGAAATTTCATTAATAATGAGGCATGCATTACAGCTCAGTGTGTAGAACAGAAGTATCTAAACGTTGTCGTGGCATATAAATAAAATAATTCAAAATTATTATCTACAATGCATTTACGTATATTTTAAAATGTATGATAGATTCTAATAATTTAGCTTTTCAAACCATTTTTTTTATATAAAAGATTTCTCTCCAGGACTCTCTGCCAGTTGCTTCATCCCAGGTCATCCAAGTGTCCCGTAGCTCCACCAAGTACATTCTATGGTTGGTCATCAGCGGCTTTCCAGAATGACGGAATCCATTCAGTTAGTAGAAGAGAAAGGCAGGGTTCAGGCTCCCATGGGGCATTTGCAGCACATGTCCAAGCTAGGTGCATTGTCGCCTTTTTTTGACATACAAATGGGCTGGTCTGTCCGGTCTCTTACCTCTGAGTTCCTGACAAAGTCAAACCACCATACCCGTTCCCAATGTGAAGCATATTTCTTAAGAGAACTGCTCGTGACTCAATTGCTCAACTTTTAGCGATAAAACGATAAGGGTAGGACATGACCAGTGGTTAGCTTAACGCTTCCGCTACGCCTCGATTTTAGGATCGTATGATTCATGCTTTCAAACAAAAATTCATAAATTGATTAAGAAATCAAATTTATGAAACTATCCGTATTGCGATTTGAAGAAGTGAGCACTGTAACCGAAGCCAATGGCATTGACCACTCGACCACGGAGCCAATTTTGTTTTAGCTATATCTTTGGTAGAAAGTGGGAAGGAAGAAATTTATAGAATTCAAACTCTTTACGAGACACGACAAATTTAAGAGAACAACAACCATCGATTGAAAAAGTTCAGAAAAATTGAAATGAGCAGAGATTTTTGTCACATGTGCTGCCTAATTTTTTAACCTTTCAAAGTTTTTGCTAAACTTTTAAAAAATATTTATAGTTTCAGAAAAATACTTTGATTTCAGAAGCCCGATATTCTTTTGTGGCTGGGGTCCCTTATATATATCATGCATCGGCAAGATTACTTTTAAACTCTAGATATACTATTATTATATTACGTGTATTACAATGAAGTAATGTTATATTGTCGGCTATGAAAGATCGGTTACTATGTAGGCAGCAAGCGGAATAGCAATCCCACATTTTTTCGAAGACGTCTTTTTGCGGCGAGCGTCGCGTCGCGTCGGCGGATGTTCATAAATCGTGATTGACAAATCGACGCCTAATGAATTTTAATTCATATTATGCACTTTACCTTAAAAACAACAATTCAAGAGAACAGATCAACGTTACTATCATTACGTCATCATTTTATGGGTAAAACGTTTATTTCTTTCAAAGAACATGGCATAATCCGTATATGTGGTAAAATATGTGAATCCCGAAGGAACGAAACACTAAATGTAAGAAAACGCAACAATTGTAATATTGGCTGGTATTTCATGGTATCGCTATTCAGCGACTCAAAGGTTCCGGGAATAATAATATGTTCTTACAACGCCAACATAATATATTGAATCATTCAATTTAAGGTTTCATATGATTTAAACATTAAAAATATATTTGGCTCATTAGAGTTAAGCTTAAATGAGCAATATTTATAATATTAATTAAAAAAAATAATAATCTAAGCACTTTTTAACCATCTCCGCTACCAATGTGGAACATAAAAATCTGACTCCTAGTGGAGGCTATCTCAACAGAAGTTCTACGAGAACTGCAAACATTATCAGAATTGATAACTATTTCGGTATCGCGATATCGACAGGACTACGACATACTTACTATATATTTACTACGTAGAATAAAAAAAATCATTTAAATATAATTGCATTTTATTTAAAAATAAAACACAATTTGTTTTTACTACTTTCACATGTTTATAATAATCTGGACTAGTTTCGATCATCGTGAGTATTATTAACTGTGTTTGTTGTGTTTTATTTTTAAAATATAATGCCTTTTCAACAAGAATTGATAATTGACAATTGCCACATTACAAATATTTATGTTGCTTAATGTTTTTGTGTTATCTTAATTGAAATGATACGTAGCTAAATATGGCATTAAATATTGAAGAAAAAACTGATTGTTACAATTAAGTTATTATTACGTTTAACAATGTTAAGTAATTGTTTAAAACTTGACATTTCACTTTTTGAAACGATATACTTTTTTTTAAACTGTGGGAGTAAAATGAAAATAACAAATTGTCTATATCTTTTAGTAAAACATATGAAATAATTGTTTTAAAGCCATGCCCACTCCCAATGTGTAACATATGTAATACTAATGGAGCTTGTATCAACAGAAGTTTTTTACGAGAGCTGCTTGTTACTCGCCCAACCACTCATTTTTGTAGAGAATAACAATATAAGGATGGAGCTAAGGCAAGACTAGTATTAATTGGTATTGCTAGGAAGATGTTTTGCAAAGATCGGATGGATGGATGGGAATCTATGCACTTAAACTCAGATCCATAAATCTATCGAAATCCAACAACAAATGTACGGTACTGGGATATGAAACCGTGGACACTGAAACTCAAGAGGCCACCATTTGATACAGCTCGGTCAGAATAAACACTATATAAAAACTATTTTCATAAAATCTTTAAAATTAATGTATATATTAACATACTTTGTGTATTAAATGAACACATTCGATGCCAAGCTCTTTGAGCTTGGCCGGTTAGTGGATAGACCAACATGCAAATGTGGATAAAACGGGATGCTGAACACATCTTATGGGAGTGTCATTTAATGCATGAAGAAAGTGAAGCGATGCGATGCGACTTGGTGGCGAATAAAGCAAATTACCAAGCCTTTAAAAAATTGCGGCGTCATAGCGAGTAGACCTCAACACATAGAAGCTTTTCATTTATCTGGAGGGATTGATTTTCTGCACACTTAAGTGCACGTCACCAAGTCTTGAGCAGTTTCTGCAAAGACACTCCTAATTAAGGGAAAAAACTGCAGGTACATTTAATGTTAATACGTATAAAATGAACGGATGGGAAAGCAGTCGTGGGTGGAGGAAGGCAAGTATCGTATATTATATTATATAATAGCCCAAACCGGTCTGTAAGCGTATATGTAGAAATTTTATTATTATCACATACACATGTAGGTATAAATTTTCTCATAACTTAAGCGTCCACGGTCAATATAAATAATACACACAGTTCCGACGTGACGCAAACCCGAGGCAAACAAACAACAATCAGTCCATCAGTATGAAAACTAAAGAACAACTACTTTAGACATTCAGTATTTTAATTTCAATACCGTCATTTATGACGGGCGTTCCCACTAGTAAACAAATAATAAGATACATTGAAAAATATGCATTTTTCAACTGGCAACATAACGTTAATACGGCCGAAGGAATTAAAATCTTCACAAAATGTATATCAATAAATGTAATATTAATTTGTACCCTTTTAAGTAATTTCTACTGTTTTATAAGCCCGCATATTGGGTCATTCAACTTATTCTAAGCCGTTAGGATGAAAAAAAAATAATCATGATTGTTTCTTTTCAAAGAGATTAATCAGTGCATTGTCACACAGAAGAGAGGCACTTTCAATTGAAATGATATCATCCGAGAAAGCTGCATTAATTTTAAATTCATTTAAACTATACTTAAATACATTTCACTTGCAAATAATGAAACAAAACGTCCCATGTTTTATTTATAATATAATTTCGCTCGGCTTTTGGTAAAATTTTAAACAAAATCACCGCGGCACACGCAAGTTCATTAAACTGTCATTCACTGTATAAATCTACTTACTAATTGCAATAGAAAATGGAATTAAATAAAAAGAACCACATCATTAGAAACCATAATTTATGTTGCATAAATATCCTATATTATCACTCGTGTGCGAGTCTCAAATAGCTAATTTTACAAACCAGACCGGTTTATTTTTAAAAACGTATTGATTTTTATTTTAAGCAATATTGACCATAAATTTTCATTTATTATCAATAAGTACAATATGTACACTTTGATAATTTTAGAAACTAAATAGAAGTTTTGTTTTTTTTTTACGAAACGCCGCATAACTCTCCGCGGATTTAACGAACCGGAGTGCAGCTCTGATGCGCTTCCGTCCACGTCAAGCCCTGTACGTGTGGCTGAGAATTATGAAGTAAGTACTAATAATGGGTCTGTGATACAGTGGTCAATGTTGTTAGTTTCAATTACGGATCTCACAGGCTCGAATCTCAGCACGGACAGTTTCATAAATTATTTTTTCAATCGATTTATGGATTTATGTTCGAAGGCTTGGATGTGTTTGATGTATAAAATTCTTTCTCACCCATCCAATCCTAAAAACGGTAGTGAGGCCGACTAGCTTACCACTAGTCATGTTCTAGACTTATCCTTCTATCCCTACTCTCTTCGAAAAAGAGAGCTTGAGCAACTGAGTAACAAATAGTTCTCGTAGAAAACATCTGTTGATTGACGGCCACATACTCCACATTGGGAGCAGACATGGTAAAAAAGTTTAAAGTAATTAAGACACTTTTTAATGACGAGCATAAAATGATGTATTTATAGATCATCGCCAAGTCATTGAGGAAATTTAACTCAAATAAATGTATGCGTAAATATAGGATATATAATTTAATAAGATTTTCGTAAAAACATTTTATTTTCCTATTGAAAAAGATGTACGGACGTTTACTTTAGTATTTACATAAAATTTGGTTTCACTCTGCTTAGAAATTAAACTAGAAATATTACGCATTCAAGGCGTGCTTGAGTAATTATGAACATATTTACTTGTCGAAAATAAGTTTTATGGACGATTAAATATAAATTGAACGAAGATGCGTGTGTCGCAAGTAAAACATGTTTATAAAAATTTCTCACAGTTGGCTATGTGTAATTGATAACTGAAACGTTTTTGTAATTGAAGAAGTACGTCTACTTAGAAAAGCAGGGAAATTGTTGAGCAGGCCCAAATTTCGTCTGGGATAATAATATAATGATTACATTACCGTGATAAATATATTGTATCCACAGTTGGTATGGATGTATCGTATTAAATCTTCCTTTTTTACCAAATTATTCTAGAATAAAAAAGTAGTTTGACCTATTGGTCAATATTCTAATCTAATAATTCTTTTATGATCGGGTTTGATTTTTGACCGGTAATATTACCCAGAAAACTGTGATTCTAAATGGAATGAACGCAACCCAGATTGTTTTCTATTTTAAACCATTTTATCTTTTCTTCTATTACTTCAGACAACTTCTAATAGATTAGTAACAAGATATTTTAGAGTTTTTTTGTCAGCTTAGAAAATAATTTATAAGCTCTTCTCTTGGCGGGTTGCGGAGTTGCTTAAAGCCTTATAATATTTATGAGCGCTAGGTGTCAAGGGATGGTATAGAACAGTGCTTCGAAACCTTTTCTCACCCACGGCACACCTAAGCACTCGACACACTACAAGCCCAAATATGTAAATTTACTAAACAAAACTGACAATTTATTCATTTGTTTTTATTTAATAAATTTGAAATAGTAGGTAATATATTTTTTAATAAAAGCCGATTAAACTCGTAAAAAAATAGTCTCGTGTTCACATTCTATGCGAAACAATCGGGATTGATATTCTTTTAAAAACAAAATGCGTACTTAGGACTCTTTTTTTGATAATGTGTCTTACTTTAATACATTCGCTCATTTTTTGTAATATTCCACAAGGAAATATTTCGCCATTCATAATCCTTCAAAATATATCCAAAAATGTGTAATTTGTACGGTAGGATTTTTTTGTTTCACACACAAGACAAATCCATTTTAATACCTCATAAATGCCGTTACACCCTCCATACAAACACTAACACAATTATTTCATTTAAATTCAAAACAATAAAATATGTCATTCAACTAGAATAATATTAATGGAGTGAATAATCTTAGTAACCGACTGGTTCTAAGTTCGACTACTAAATTTTTTCTTATTTTTGACGCATTGCGCCACAGCACACTTAGGATCGTCTTGCGGTGCACCAGTGTGCCGCGGCACACTGGTTGCGGAGCACTGGTATAGAAAATGTACAGACCAAAGTCGAGGAAATTGTTTTTGGTGGCCAAGATTCATCCCGGAGAAAAAGAAAGTTAAGTATACTCACTCTATTATAGTTCACTGTAGATATTGAAAGAATTAAAGAGAAATGCAAGCATTCGTTTTATGCTAAAATACACCAGAAATAGTAAAACGTAATACATGTGGTGATTGATGAACAGTAATATGGCATCGTTATTCAATTTACTTTTGTAATCATCAGCGTCTGAAACATGGCCTACTGACTCATACCAGTAATCACAAATCAGTTGCAGTAACTTATTATGCCATATAATATTACCCATTGTTTCCTGCGAGCATGTCCTGGCGTATATAATATCGTTTTGATGTTACGCTATCGCCATGTTGGGCGGATTTTATTTGGTGGGTGTTACACAGCCGGCGAAATGGCGGAACGTGATGATTTGCAGTTAATATTTAACTGAACTTAATCTCGAAATGGAAGCTAGCTAACTGTTCATGATTCACTCATTATTAGAACTGTAAAAGTGCACTTTTTATTACGTTGCATTTGGGCTTAGACTGCACAGCAGACATTGACTGTTGGTGTCTGTAGCTTAAGGTCTACAATTATAGATCGGAAAGACTCACGCTAAATTCGTTAAAGAATATTTTCATGAGGAATGAGACGACCGAAAAGATTGAAGCCTATTATATCATACATCCATCATTGATTATTTTTTTAATTACGACTGTAATTATTATACATATACACAAAATAAAATAAAATATTAATTTCAAACAAGCATTATAAATCAATTTAACTTTTCCCCATCATGACCTTTTGAACCGGTAAATGATTTTTACAAGGTTTTAGAATGTTATCTAATTAGCAAAATTTATTTTAAACAAAACTGTGGGATTTACTTCTGTGTTATGAAGGTAATGTATTTATCACGTTTATGAACATCTCTTCTATCCACTTACAAAAATAAATTACAGGCTAATGATTACTTCTAATTATTTGTAACGATTTTTATATGCCTTTTGTTTTGCAAATATTTATTTAACCAGTTTAAGCTTATTAGTGTTAAATTTAATAAAGTAAATCTTCATAAACTTATAATGATTTGTGTAATAGTTTGGTATTCATGTTTGTTTTGAAAACCTTGATGTTTGGAACCTGTAAATATTGCGAAGCTCCTCAATTATGTACATTCTTTCGAAATGATCGTATTGCGAAAGAAATATTAAAAACAATTATCGAATTGAACGATTCTAATTGAACGAATCTAATTGTACTTTCTTATTGAATATGACAAATTAAATGATTTTACGTTGGCAGCGTTGTAGTTGATAGAAAAAATAAGAAATACATGTGTGCCATAATAAATAAACCATGGTACTAAAACAAACTGATTTTTTAAAAATTATGTATACCTATTAGAGGTCTGCATTGGTCGATCATCTTCAGTGCCGGCCTGGACCGAGCCCGAGTCTCAATAACACACTTGTTACCCGAACCCGATCCGAAGCACAGATTCATTTTTCTCAGTCCGAAAAAAGCCCGATTTATTTTTAAATTAAAATAGTAATTCATTTATACTTTTCAAACAATATACTATGTTATTGTTTTCATGTTTCCAACGATATTCATAGAACATGTGAAATAAATTATTTAAGTTATGAAAACTATTGCCTTATGGCTGACTCATGACCCGAACTTGAATTCCTTACCAGGGATCAGCCCGAGTCCGAATTAGAATTGTCTTTACACGTCAAAGCCTGTCCCACGCGCCGGGCCGGGTAAATGTCCGTAAACCCGTGCAGACCTGTAATACCTATCTATTATTTTACGGGAGATCTCAAATGGGTTACCAAATATTTGTATTCGTTTACATTATCAACTGATTTTGATAATGCTCGTGATGAGCGAAATCGTTGGTGATCATTATACACATGTAATACAAACATTCCACCAAGAATTGACAGTTAACACCGTAAAAGTGATTCGTTTATTTAATAATTTTTAAAACGTGTTTTAGATTGGCAGGTCAGTAGATTTAATTGCTATCGTTTTAAACTATACATGCCCGTATATGGTCGAGAGTTTTTTTTTGTATAATTTAAAAAAACGTCTGTATTTATTGGGTTAAAGACTATTTCAGTTTATGATCTGTATACACGTGGTCAGTCAATAAAATAAACGGTCAGTTTTTTAATTAAACTTAATGTAACCTTTATTTATTTGGGAATTATTTATTTCTTACTGACGGTTTATCGAATTAGCTCCTGACTATTTATGAAGTTACTGACCAAATAAGTTGCCTTTAAAAAACATTACATACATTATACATCGACTTTCGAAAGGAAAAAGGACGTAGACCAGACACAAAAAATATTGTGTATAGCCCAAACAAAACGTGTATTAAATTGTAAAAATTATGATTATCGAAAAAAATGTATTTCGAAAAGATGGAAGAATAAGTCCTTTTGCCTTTCTGCAATCGATATACTATATATTTATTTATGGATATAGTGTATTAGCACGTTTTGTGTGAGCTATACACAATATTTTTTTGGTTGTATGTTACGTCCATTTTCCTTTCCACAGTCGATATTTATATATAGTACTTATTACCAGAAATCAGATCTATTTAAATTATCATCTACCATCATCGAGAACTGCTAAATTGTCAGATTTTTTTTATAAAATATTGGTTTTTGTTTGGAAAAAGTACAGGGCGTTTCAACAAGTCTTCGGTGTTCAATTTAAATGTTATAGTGTCTAAGAATTGACACTAGTAAAAGTAGACGGAAATAAGTAAAATGGTAATGTGCTGGCACACCGTTCAAATTCAGGACAGTTGTTGTTTATTTCATATAATCAGTTGGTATATGAAAGGAACACAACAGCCACAGAATGATGACGATGATATGATAAGTATTGTTATCATTAATAAATATAAAAATTAAACTGATTTAAATTGCTGTGATAACCACATAAGTATTGTTATCTGTTAATTTGACAGCAGTTGATTGAGCTGATGGCGAAAACAATTAACAGATTCAATACCAATTCTGAGTGACGTGATTATAGCCGTGTAATGTACATTTGTTTAAATCTTTGGCAATGAATTTAAATATACGTGTTTTTAAAACGCTTTGATAACGTATGGAAATGTGGCGTGACTTTTTATTAAGATAAAACGAATACTATCGGATATAAATTAATAATTATCAATGTCAGATAAATTTCAATTGTCATATACAAAACACGTCGGCTCCGTGGTGCAGTGGCTAACATCGTTGGCTATTGTTACGGATGTCTCGGGTTCAAGTCCCGGTGCGAACAGTTTCATAAATTGATTTTTCAACCGATTTATTGATTTCTGTTTGTAGTCATGAATGTTTGCGATCTCTAAAATTCCTTGCCGCCCATCCGATCTTAAAAAACGGGGCATAGAGAGAGCGACTAGCTAACCACTAGACCTCTCTTAGTCCTATCCTTCTATCCCTACTCTCTTCGCAAAAGAGAGGTTGAGCAACTGAGTAACAAACAGTTCTAGTAGAAAACTTCTGTTGAGATACCTCCGTAATTAGGAGGCCATATGCTCCACACTGTGACATGGTAAAAGTGACATGCAGACATGGTAAAGGAAAAATTTGGATTATTGAGATTTTGTACACTTCCATGTATTTTGTCACTAACGACCCGGGTTTCGCCTTTCGGCATCTTCAGGCATTCGAGCACACGAATGGACTCCGAACCGAAAGGCGAAACCCGGGTCGTTAGTGAAAAATACATGGAAGTGTACAAAATCTCAATAATCCAAATTTGATATTGAAATTCCATCAAGCACCCTCAGTCGATGTCTTAAGTAAAAGGAAAAAGTTTGATTTTATCTTTTCTAAATAAGAAACAGATATTGTGACATCATACATTTTTGCAGACACATTTTTTTGTTATGGATGTTTAATTTCAATGATAAGAAAACTAGATAAAACTTTTATCCAATTAAGCTCGTGCTGGTTTCACTGAAATACATTTTTTTTTAATATAACTGATCTGTTGTTGTTGTATTTTTCTTTGTTTTCGTTATTTACCCTCGAGAGAAAGTCGAACGATCAGTGTCCTAGATGGTATGGAAGTTCTCTCCTCGAAGTCGTGAAGATTTCTTCTTCTTTTTCCGCTAGTCCCGGTCATGCCGTTCACCAGGCAGATGATCCAATAAAAAATCAACAGTTTTATAATGTCGGAAAAGTTTGAGCTACGGAAAATAGTAGAATGATAATTTGGATAAAACTGAAAATAAAATGAGCAAAATTCTGTATCTGGTATATTTTTCCTGAAAACTTCATATAATTCAACAGTTTCTCTATTACAATGATTAATCAAAAATATCAATTTATTCATTCGCGATTGTTAATTCACTGTTGAATGACGGTCTTCATTTTCATTGATATCTGTAATGCTGTTAATATTTTATTACGATTATAAAATATGTAAATGTTTGAAAATATACTCATCTTAAAATGTTTATAATAGAATGATTTCAAAATACGATATACTCAAAATGCCAATAAACTCATTTGACGCTAGTCGTTAATTTAATTTATTCAATCTAGCTCTAGCAAGCTATCAATCAATATTTTAACATTTAAGAGGTGATGAAAAATGAATGTTATTAATTTTAATTACTTCATTTCAGGATTAGTATAATAGAATGCCACATTTTACGATTTTAAAATGAAAATAAAGTATTCTGAATCGCAACCAACGCTTTAGGCTTCCGTATTTGGAATCTTTAAACTGAACTTCATTAGATATTTGAATATTTGAAAGCGAATGGGGTTAAATGTATTTTCAATTTTGCGTACAGTATTCAATCAAAAATGGGGGGCACAGCGTTTGGATAAAAAATATTACTCGTACTGGGTAAGGGACACGAGGAGGGTTTTTTAAAGGTTATACTAAAGCATTAAATACTTTAGAAATAAATCCATTAATTCGGTCTGAATTGGGAGCAAAACATACTTCTGTAGCGTTATGGCAGAATGGATAGTACATGGATACTACACCTATTCATGGGATTTTTTCATGGATAATGGCTGGAATACCGAATATTGCCGCCATATTTCATTGTAAGAATAAACACAATATGACAAAAACGAACATATCAACTTTTTCCATAACGCAACAGATTTATTAGTTTATATTATAAATGAGCTAGATTATTTTAAAAATGAATTATTAACTCCAGAAATTATATTCTTGCTGGAAGGTCGTTTTTATTTTTTAAAAATTGCTCTTTTTTGCGAGGTCGAGTTTACAATCTTACTTTTAGAAAATAAATATCTGCATGGTGACAACCATAAACATTTTTTCGTTTCCAAACGTCTCCATCGTTTTGATATTACGAGACGCCATATAATAAGGATATTCGACTAATTACATAACTGTTTATGAAATGTTTATAATATTTTCATCATAATCTTGGTTTTCTATAGCGTTGGCGTACCACGTATACTTACTTTCTTCTTTGAGCTAAAGACCAACAGTGCTATCGTTTCTAGTTACCAATCTCAAGTTTTTTCATTCTTACAAGTAGTCAGGTGTTACTTTTAATTATTTGTTCAGTCATACCCTAAGGGATGCGGAATTTAAACTAAGCGTAGGGCTCAGTATATATACCTATATGATGCCTTCGTTTCCCTGAATAAGTATTCGTCAGAAAATTTTCTAAATGCTTGGAATGACTTTTCTTGTTTCATTGCTAATTTTGATGTCTCACATCCGGATATGGTAACGGGTTTCATAATCACGTTGCTTTGCTACAAATAATGACAGTTGCTATGACCTGCACTGGTTATTGAGCGTTCAAATACCAAACAAAAAAAGGCCAAACAACGGCCCATCAAAAAAACTCAATTTCAAAATCGGACCAAAACAATACAATATATTATATTTATATTATAACCATTTTCGCTTTCAATGTAGAGTACATGGACACAGATTTTTTCTACAAGAACTACGTGTGACTGAGTAGCTCGAATTTTTTTTTATCAGATAGAATAAGGATACTTCTAGGACAGGACTAGTGGATAGCTAATTGTTCTTGCTTCGAACGTTTCTGAACTGGATTGATGGGAGAGAATTTTAGACATCCATGACTTGTGACACAAATCCATAAACCATTTGAAACTGTCCATATTGGGATTCAAACCCGTGATCACGGTAATCTAAGCAAATGACGTTGATCAGTCGGCCACAGGGCCGGTAATATAATATATACGATGTATAAAAAATTTACTTTAAATTATTAGCAAATGGAGGTATATTTTTTAAAATTTGAATTGGTAACTATAGAATACAACTAATTATAATATCAATTTTTTAGTAAACATAAAACGGGAAAAATAAAATCACAGAGTCAGAAATTTCTATTGGTTGTCTTTTCCATAGATACTGATGAGATAATAGTAACCATCGTTAATGAGGGACGCAACTCTGATGACAGCGTCGCTTTTGCCGATTCCTCCAGTGACTACGTATGCCAGGGCCCCTTTAGACTGTCCTTGTTCAATGGCTGTTATTCTTGTAATGGTTTTTGTCGGATCCGCGTAGAACACATCTTCTTGTACGACTACACCTAATCTGCCATCGTCCTTAACGTATAACCTAGAAATAAAAAAATGGTTCATTAAAACTGCCATTAAAGTCCCTCTCAGAACTTCTAGAGTATATGAAATAGAACATGGAACATGATATAACAGAAGATTAAAAAACTTATATCGGTGCCGTAACCGAGCTGTTACACTCTAGTGCACGGGATCTGAACCTTTTTTTATTCCTTCTTAAGTCAAGTATCAGAGAAAACATTTTAATAAGGAAAAAAGGAGATTTTCACACTCATAAAATAACATAATGAGTGTGTTTTGGCCAATTGATATAACCCTCAAAACATACGAACATGAGTTAATGATTTGGATCTTATTTTAAAGACAACAGAGCATGTCTCGGCCAAATGATTTAAATTAGAAAGATAAATTAACCACTTTTTCAAACTCACACTGGTTTTAGGTTTAAAAATTCTGAGCCGACCACTTGATGTAAGCCTGTAATATATCGACACTCCTTACGTATTATCCCGTATCTTCAAACATGAGAATTTACAGAAGTTCGTTTCAAAGATTCATAACCCAGCTCATCATATAATGCTTTCGATAAAAACAGTTTTTAATCTCTCCTGGACAATTTAAATTTGAGGGTTACATCAACTGGCCAAAACGCCGTCGAAAATATATATTCAATTTATGAATTCAGTGATAGCTAGTGAAAGTTAAATCAAATTTTAGACAGCATTCTGAATATCAATGCTTTTACCATTAATTGAATATTACGTATAATTTTTGATTGCCAGATTGTTAACGTAATAATTTTAAGTGTGGACCAATGACATGCTAGCGCATAGTATGATTTATTTTTCTAACTCACCAGAAAAGCCACAATCAATTTGAGAAAAAATGCATCAAACATTTAGGAAACAGATATCTTAATATAGGCATTATATAAATCGGGTTGGGTTTATAGTTAAGTAATTTGAATTATTATATGGATGATTTAAAAATAATCAGTATTAATATTATTTGATTTTATTAATTTGAATAATGCTTACAGGAATAGCAGTTTATCTGAAGGATCTTCGGTTCCTTGGATCAGATCAATTCTTTGATTTGGAACATCCTTCAACGATGCGGACTGAACTTGGTAAAGCCCTGTAACGGCTACCAATACGAACAATAAAAATACTCTTGAGCTGGCCATTGTGCTAAGAAAAACTTCTTTTCCTAGAATGATTTATTTGTTAGGCTTCAATATTATATATATATATATAAGTTCCTGTAAAACGATACTGATCTCACTTTATTATTTGTTTCATTGGTTGATATATGTCAGGTGTGGACAAACAATTTACATTGATAAAAGTCGTCGCAAATATAATTAAGTTATAATCAAAATAATTATATTATCTTCAAATGTGTAGCACATAGACTTCTAATGGAGAATATATACAAAGGACTGGTCTGTTGTTTCACTTCTCTTTTCAGAAAAGATAGAATTGCTCTATCTCCATGTTTCGTTTTTAGGATCAAATAGAGTGATGAGAAATTAAAGAAAACATCTATTAACTTGACAACAAATCCATTTATTCATTGAACTATTAATATCAATATAATTTAAGACATCGACTGAGGGTGCTTGATGGAATTTCAATATCAAACTTGGATTATTGAGATTTTGTACACCTCCATGTATTTTGTCACTAACGACCCGGGTTTCGCCTTTCGGCATGCTCAAATGCCTGAAGATGCCGAAAGGCGAAACCCGGGTCGTTAGTGACAAAATACATGGAGGTGTACAAAATTTCAATAATCCAAGTTTTATTAATATCAAGGTAAGCATCCGTTCGAGAATTTGAATTATCGACCACACCACCAGTAGAATGAACTGATCACTGCGATAGAGTGACAGAAAATAAGCTGAGATTATTAAGTAATTAAATAAAATAATGGCAAACTCTAATAAACACTTATTTGGATGTCAACTTTTGCAAAATAGTGTAACTCAAAATACTATATTTGTTCTCCGGGAATTGGGTGCAGTGAAATTGGCTATCAATCATTTCTCTCAATCTTCAGAGTTACGGTAGAAATACTTCAGATGAGAATTCATATACCCTACTCTGGGAGCAGAAAAGGTATGTTGGAAGTAGAAAATTATTTCTCAATAATCTAAATCGAATCCGGATCTATCAGTTATTTGGTTTTATTTGTATTATAATATTTCATATTTTAAATTTAAGCCGCATAGGAATCAACATTTAACAATATTCAATACAGTAAAATTATTACGTCATAAAAACACTGATCTATGATTGGTGGTAATAATATTTTTTGTATCTTATTTATTATTTAATTTTATTAAAATAATTACCCGATTAATCTCTGATTCGGTCTCCTAGTTGGTTTATCAATGTCTTATAAATCAAGATAAGATTAAAATAAACCCAAAATTAAATTAAAAATAGCGTTTTTTTAAATATGAACATTTATCTTTCGATCAAAATCTTGTGAAAAGCACATCAACAAAAGATATCAAATCACGCAATATCTTGAAATAAACTTGCTGAACACGTGTCTGTATAAAATTTTCCAGGAACGTAAAGCTTGGAAACCCAATTCAAAATTTTCCCTGAGAGTGTAAAGACAATAATAATTGACAACAATAAATTTTCTTGAAGAATTGCAGCGCTTTCTTTACCGTTATCTAAATGCACTTCTTTAGACTACTTCAAATTTTGTTTTTGTGTGTTGTTTATTTTTTTTTTGTGTGATGGATATCATTTAATCCTTATTTGCAGAAAATGTTACATGTGTTAGAAAATCTCTTTATGCCTCATTTGTAAGGGTTCCATGAAAAGGATAGGATAATCATGAAAAACCTACTCTTTTCTTTGAATCTGTTTATGAATTGAGGAGCTTGGTGAAGGACTACTTAAGCCCTTAAAGTATGTTCCGAGATATTCAGTGTTAATTGTATTTGTGTTTTTGATATGACATTTGTCCATTATCAGCTACTAAAATACTGAAGAAAATATTGTTTTTATTAGCTAGTAAAAAATTGAAATCTTGAAAATGACCCCATGTCTTTATTTGTTATTCCACCTGGCAAAATAAAAATAGTTTATTTAAGTAAACAGTAAGAGAAAGTAATGAAAATGTTCAATAAAAAGTATAAAGTAAAATTTGAAATTTCTTAAATATATTTGTTTTAGACATCATTAATAAACCGTTTGGCATTTTCTGGTCCTAAGCAAGCATTCAAAGGACAGAACGTCATTCATTATTTATAATATTTATGTTTGTTACTATTTTTTTGAAATTGCATTACGTATGCGTATATTTAAAAACTATCTATGCTTTCACAAAAAACTATTTAACAAATAAAAGTGAGGTTATAATACCAACACAATGGCCGCATAATCTTAGATGGAAGAACAATTTGTGAGGTGCCCCAACTTAAATGACTGTAGTGTGCTCTATTAAGATATAGTTTTTTGAGACCCAGTAGCCAAGATATGATCCTTACTAAATACACCATAATCGTAAAAACCATTTACACTGTAAATTACGTGAACGAATCCTTTGCAAGCGTGAGGCGGCGTGGCGTAGCTCAAAAATATCAATCTGTATAATCGTTATCCCAATGGAAGTGTCCTACGTGAGAGGTGATGAAAACATGAGGCACAAACATGAGACCCATACGGCGGCAAGCAAAACTTCGTCCACCTAAAACACGGTGTTAAAGGTATTTAAGTTGTTCTTACACCATCAAGTTATTTCCTCTTGGACATGCTCACATGTTAAAATATGTTTCAATATATAGTAAACTACAGAATAAAAATGTATCTAGAACCATATTAAGTTTTTTCATTCTTGAGAATGTCAGATTTTATTATACAGTATAATCGAAAGTTAATGTTTTAAAGACAGACGAATTTTAGTTGATCAACGGATTTCAACGAATACCAATATTTTCAGTGACAACGCGAGTAGAGCTTTTAATCCCGGGATCCGGAATCCCGAGCAATACGTCAATCCCATAATCCCGGGATTGACTCAAAAGTTGACTTATGACCCGAACATAGCCCGATTTTCCTTACTTTGACTTTAGTCCAACCGACTTATTTAACGGACCAAAGACGGGAGGGAATTTTGTTTTTGACAATTTAATAATGGACTCGTGAACGCCCGGTTGTCGCAGAAGCAAACATTTCTAACATGAAAACCTGGCTTTTGTTCAATCCCGGAATCCTGGGACTTTCATGGAAAATACTTTTTTAAAAAGATTTCGTCGAATTGCTTCGCGACTTATCTTGACAATTTGGTTATCAAGAAAAATAATACCTTCACGTTTTGTTTTTTTGTAGATATCGTTTAATATAAATAATATTTTTCACTCGCTAATAATAGTAATATATTTTATTCGTTGTGTTAAACTAGTTTGAAATAATGGCTGCGATAAAAGTAATTTTCGTTTTCCTTTTGGTGGGAGTTTTAGCAAATTTTGTCACGTCCAAAGATGTCAAATTTATCAATCAAAGAGCTAATTTGAATCTCGGCTCAATTGGACCGGCTGACATATTACTTTATGAGTATGTATACAGAAATATTTGCGTTTTCTATTATTGGAAAACAATTCAAGATTATAATTTCGTGTATCAATTTGGTTCTGCTCACAATAAGTGTTTTTAATGTGTTAACATGTCAATTGACTGAATTGAATCCAGTTTGGTCGATAATCGCATACAAATCAGTTTTCATAATCCATAGTTATTCTCTCAGAAAGTTTTCTTGAAGCGCTCTACAAAATAGAGATGTAAAGAACATCGGATATTAATTTATTTAATTTTTATTGTAAGTTCAAAGGAATGAAATGTTGCCTGCGTTTATTGAAAGAACTAATTATAAGAATAACTAGTAATATTATACAGTCACGCATGAACACACTCTCTGTTTCACTATCTGCATCGTGCGCAAGCGCAGTGTTCTTTTTCTGTGATACAGACAGATACATAAATACAGACAAATATATAAATACCCATATTTTGATATAATAATTTATATTTGGTATCAGCTCTAAGCTCCCGCTCCCTTTCTCCGTTTGCGCAAGCGCAGTGCTATGATCTGCATTACGGACATATGGACAGTTAAGACAAATGCATACACGTAGAGTATACGCCATATAACTTTATATTTTTTACTACACTGATGCGCTTTCTGTATAATACACAAAGCGTGTCACTGTATTATGATGTATGGATCCCGTGATTCTAAATTTTCGAGCTGGACCTAAGAGTCGGAGCGAAAAATTGTATGGCGTATACTCTACCAGGCAAGTCCCGTGGATTTCTCTCTTTCTCGTTCTGTCACATGTAAAGTGAAAGTTGAGAGTGAGATAAAAAGCTCATGTATCCTACTTGTAGAGATGGAGATAAATCCACCTCACTTTCGAACATTTATATCTTTTTTTGGGATATGATAAATGTCTAATAAAAATGAAATACTGATTTAGATACTTTGGGTAAAGTCACCAATATTTAAAAATAAACTGATTTTGTTTTCTCAATTTTAGAACAAATGTCTTCAAGCCAGCTGTCGCAGGTTTGGCTGTCACCGAAGATATTGTTTATAGTGGACTCGCAAAGATTAAATGTATTGCTGTGGTGGAACAAGGCCTATCTCAAGGTGGGACTGCTGCATTAATCTTTGGAGGTATTAATCAAATCGCAGCAACCATTAGGATGACATCAGAAATGAATTCTGCGTTAGAATACAACGTCAGTGTTTATGGAACATATCTGGAAGACTAAATAAAATAAACGTTTGCTCCATGTAAAGGAATCATTAAACATCTTAGTCAGAATAAAAGTAAAAGTATAAATGTTTCCAAATGATAAAAATGTCTTTTATTTTATTTCAAATCATAGTTTTGTTATCAGTAAAAATAAGTGGTGGGTCCATGATGCAGTGGTCAAAATCGTTCGAATTCCATGTCTAAAATTCCCTCTTATCCATACGATCTGAAAAACGTGGCGTAGCAATAACGTTTAGTTAACCACTAGTCCTGTCTTAACCCTATCTTTCTCGCTTCGAAAAAGGAGGTTGAGCAACTGGGTAACAAGCAGCTCTCGCAGAAAAACTTATATTAAGATACCTCCATTATGCTTATATTAGGTTATATGCTTCACATTGGGAGACGACATGGTTTTTTGAAAAAATATGATTTTTGGAATCAAACAAAACATCAGATGTTTTGTGATTAGAAAAATAATTAATACTGAAATTTGGACGCAGTTACACAAAAACATACTATCCAACATACATGGAAATGTAAAACATTTTAACAATTTAATTCAACGGAGAAATCTCAGCTAGTATCTCAGCCAACCAATTGATCATTTTAATACATTTATTTTCCAGCATCTGCAGGAGACATTCCACTATAAAATGGTTGCCAACTTTCGACAGAATATGGTTACGAGGGAAGAAAAGAATTGCACTTCAAAAACTTCTAAAATAACATTTTTACTATTGATAGATTAGACGTAAAATTTGATTCAAATCTTACAGTAATCCTTGTTATGTTCGTAGTATCTTAAATCAGTGTCCTATATCATTTACCTTGATTCTTTTACGAAAGGAATTTCATAATATTTTTATTGTGCACGTATCGACAAGTGCTCAAAAATTTACAATAATATTGTGATCAAATTTTTGATATCGGTTGATCTTGATAGCAGTTCGTATAAATTTAAAAATCGTATTCCATTTTCGACATATTTTAAAGTAGAGTAACAAAAATATAACATCACAATGGCTAGTTTCAAATTTCTGTCAAGCTTTCTTCTTGTATCTCTTTATTTATATCCGCAAGAGCAATCAGCGGTATTAAAACATAAGCTTGATCCAATAACTAGAAATGATTTGATAATTGGACAGCTTCAACCCCATGATATCAGTCTCTTCAGGTAAGAAATAATTAATACTATCTTAAGAATCCCAAATGTGTATTTAATCTTTCAAAATGTTCAAAAAAGCAACTTTCTTCTTTCAAAATAAGAAGATTAAAAATTTCACAAAAGTCATAAAATAAAATGAACACGTGAATCACAATTATTTTTAAATTTGGAACGGTCCTCATTTTGACAGATCAGTGTGGTCTAAAAATATTCTTATCATTAACAAAGAGTTTGTGCGTCGTCGCAATATTTTTGCAACAAAATAGCTTAGGTGTATTTGTTAGATTTAAAATTTGGTTTGTTTTATTCAGCCGCTCCTTTTATATATTATTTTAACAGGAATGTTAAATAATACCTAATGTCGCTTTCTTTTTAATTTAACCTCTCATCAGTGACGATAAAGTTTTGATAGACATAACTGAAATCTATGTATAGATAATGGACTCATTTTTTATTTAAGTATTTTATATTCTGAAGGATTTATAAATAACTGGTATCTCAACCAAGAAATTTATTTTGGTATGTGATTATGACTTGAACTAGACTTTAGTTATTTTTTGTTAGTCTCGTAGCCAAGTAGAAACAATTTTGGGTTTTCATCTAATTCGGTTGAGCGTTTAGCGGTTTACATCCCTGATTAGATATTTTCAAGCTTCATCGATTTTTCAATAGCTTTATGGATTTTTTATTCATTGGATGTATGTGGGGTTTTAAATTTGTCCTATATATCCTTATCCTATTAGGAGTCCACATAAAACAGTGAGCGCTTAAGGTTTAATACATATATTTATATATTTTAAATATGCTTTCAGTCAATTTGTCATTATCGACGCAAAGCCAGGTGAAGCAGTCACCCAGGATGTCTATTATTCCGGTTTCACAACCAACATCCATTACATTTCGGCCGTGGAGGTTGGCGGAACACAGGGAGCAACTGTCGTTCTGATTGCCGGAGGATTGGATCAGCATGACGTTGGTTTGAGGCTTACGTCAGCTATTGGTACTCCACTCAACTATTTCATCAATATTCATGGCAGTTAAACAACGGAAGAATTTTTCTATTGAATTTTGACAAAATGGAAAATTTACTATTATTTTTATGTTTGTATATATTCAAAATAAATAAAGTGAAAATAAAATGAGATTTTAAAACATGACGACGGTTTTTTTATTCTTAACATAGTTTGTTAAATATTTATACGTATGGAAAAATGGAACTGTGATAACAGGAATAAAAAAAGTAATAAAACTTGAATGTTGTATATTTACAAAACTTATATATTTAAATCAGTGTGGATTTGTTCGTATATTATGCACTGCCATACCGTTCATCCGATTCCGATAAGACTTTGTCAAGTTATTGCTTGCACTTGCGCGAATAACATAGGTATAGTACAATTAGGCCCTGCCAGGACCGAGTGCGATTCTCAACGTTTTAATTTTTAACTTACAGTAGGTCTTATTATATTTAAAAATCAATCTCACAATCCAGATATATCTAAAATAATGAATCAAATTCGAACAAATAGCAACATCTCGGAAAATCTTCTGATTTATTCGTGTATGCACCGACAGAAAACAAAAAATATTGTGTGCCCAAACACTTCAATAAACAGAATTAAAACACAAAAACTTTCTTTCTTTAAGTGGCACTAGTATTAAAATAACAAAATGTGTGAATAAAAATAGAATCCGAAAATATTAACCTATATGTACCTATATATTACATCCTACTTGACTATTTTGACAAATTGGGTAAAAGATACCAATAAAAAAGTATTTTTTCTCTGCCAAAACATTTCAAGTGGCATTTAAAGCTTATAGGGGTTATCTAATCGAGAGTAATATATAAAAAAAACCATCTTCGCTTCCAGTGTGGAGCAAATGGCTTCTTAATGGAGGTATCTCAACAGAAGTTTTCTACTGCTTGTTACTCAGTTGCTCAACCTCTCTTATACAAATTTTAATACTTAATTTTTTGCCAACCCATACGATTTCTGATTTACATATTACGTTGCTTATTTGCCCGCAGACTAGCTAAGAAATAATAACCTTATTACTGTGGATGAAAATGTTTTTAAGAGACCAGTTGCATTATTAATTTATTTACTCGCAAACTTTCGTGCCGATGCTCAGCTTTTTAAGATTTGGAAAATTCCATGATTGATCAATCATGTCAGACATAAGAAGTATGTTTTGAAAAGTTAGAGACTCAAACATGTTAGAACAAGTCAGTTGTAAAAGAAAAAAATCAGATATAGTATTTGTGGTATAAAAAAGTTAATCAGTCGTTTAAAAAAATGTATAAAAATAAACAGTGATTTTGTTGAAAAATAAAAATTATTCTTTGGCTCTACAATCCTCCCCCTCTCCTTCAGGATGATTTTCCAGTGAGACATATGCATTGTTAACAAAAATTTTAGTTTTTATCAGTTGGTGTGTTTTACTGAACGATAGAACATGGAAAAAAGAAAATTACGGTATAAATAACTCAAAACACGACTTGACTTATCCAGAAAAAAACGATATTTGATAACATAAAAAAATGCGCTTCATATTGAAAATGAATTAAAAAATCTATTAGTAGAGTTAAAATAATACAATCTACACCTGCATCAGAGTATTAAGCGATTGTTCTAAATAATTATTATCTAAGAAAATTTGGCACAATCTTTAATCTTCAGGTATCGAAAGATGTCAGACGTCAACATATCTATGATATTTTGTAATAGATACGAATCAATTAGTTGATAACGGATTATTTACGCTGATAGCAACATGTATAAATTTGGGATTTCCGTTTTATTGAAGACAAACTATAACAGTCAATTGATACCTCAAAATACAGCGACATAATGGCAGCTCTTAAATTTATTTTCAGTTTTCTTCTTATTGCCGTGTATTTGTCTCCTCAAGCGCAAGCGGCCGTACTGAAAAATGACGATGGACCAACTACCAGGAAAGATTTAGTCATTGGATCCATAAAGCCAGAAGATAAACTTCTATACAGGTGAGGTGTCGTAAAAACGACAAACGAAAAAATTTATATTTAGATACACTATTTTGAGCAACGAATTATCAGTAGAAACATTAAAAATTCATGTAGTTGTAATTTAATGATTTTCACTATCTTCTATTACTTTTTGTTATATCTTTAAATTGTAAGTACATACCATTTGTATGATAAATGTGTTAACATTAATAATTATTTGTAATGTATGTTTACAATATATGCTAAAATAAAACATTTAAAACTCTACATAACACTGAAATTGAGTAAAATAAATGCTCAAAATATGTATCTCTAATAATCATGTATTACGAAAATTCAATATTTTGAAACAGTTAATTATTGTACCTTTGTATCTATTAATTTTATATACTTTTGGACTAGAATGTGAATTCAGAAAGACCTTTTCAAGTAAAGAAATGATATACTTTAATAAGTATTTTATTTAAACAATTGGACTAATGTTGCTAAGCGAGTAAGCGTTTTCAATATTTGTTTTCAATGAATTTTTGGAATTCCTAATCGTTTAAGTTTAAGGTTATTTATTATGACAGGCTTGCGTGTCTAAGTTAAGAAATTATATACTTTTTTACGAAGTCCACTCCCAATCTGAAGCATATGGACACATAATGGAGGCATCTCAATTGAGGTTTTTCTACGATCTTGTTACTCAGTTGTTCAACCTCTCTTCTTTGTAGATAGGACTTGCTGTAAGCTAATCGCTCTAGATACGCTCGGTTTTTAGGATCGGATGGGTGGGAGACAATTCTAGACATCACAAACATCCATGCTTTCGAACATAAATCTATAAATCGATTGACAAATCAATTTATGAAACTGTCCGTACCGGGATTTGAATCTGTGACATTGTAACTGAAATCAACAACAGTGGTCATTACATCACTGACCCGAAATATACTTATTATTAAATTACATATTTAATAAAGGCATATGTATCAAACGCCCTTCTATCTGCAACGATGGAAGTGGAAAAAAAATTGACTTAAGAGATGAAGGAGACTCAAAGAACCATGACGCAAACGCGTTCTAGGACTCAACGCTCCATCAAATTGATATCAAAAAAAAAAAAAATCAATGCAATAAATAAAAATGATATGAAATTTTTTTAAATATATTCCATATGTATTTACAGTCGCCGAGTCGTATTGGATGCTAAGCCAGGCCAAGCTGTGAGCGAAGATGTTTATTTTTACGGATTTGCAGTTCAGGTCAACTACATTTCAGCTAAGGAGGATGGAACACAAGGAGGAAATGTCGTCTTAATTGCTGGATCACTTGGTGAAGACACCATCGGCTTAAGGCTTACATCAGCCGTTGGTGCTGGACTTAAGTATATGGTCACTATGTATGGAAACTGATACAGACAAAAATATTTGCAAACAAATTAAATCGAGATGAAACATGAATTATTTGTTTTTATTTCCATTTAATTTACTGCCATTTTTTAAAGCTATTATACTTATTTATTGTAAGAATAAAAGAACAAAATCAACGCATCACATCTGATGCCAACTCGACATGTATATGACAAACTTAAGGCAAATATTTCTGTTTTAATTTAAACATAAAAAAAAATTATAAAACATTTAAAAACAAAAAGGCATGACCAATTCAAATGCGGGGGTATACTCGTACTTGAAATCGTAAGAGAGCGTCTCTACTTAACAAGATCTACAGTGAGTCACTCAAGATTGGGTTTAGGAAACGGCTAGTTGTGAGCGAATCACTCTTTCTTCACACCGTGAAGAATGTCGGAAAACAACATAGATATCTGTGACGATAAAGTTTTTGATATTTATGGATGTAAAAGAAAACTTTTAGCTTCTGCCTTTATAAGTAATGAAGCAAAATTTTCAAAAATGAATCAGAAAAATCACTCTTATTTGCTTATAATAAATACACTTCGTACATCATATATATAAAAAAAATATCTTTTTAACATGCTTACAAACAAAGTAATTGTGTGTCCTGCATATTTGTATCAAGTAATGCACAGAGAGGTAAAGGGCTTAAAAATACATTTTATATCCTATTTACTGTTTGAGACATCTAATTTAAAAAAAAATAATTGAAGGTATCGGCTGTGGGTGCTTGATGGAATTTCAATATTAAATTTGAATTGTTCAAGTTTTGTACATTTCCACGTAGTTCGTCACTGTGACGAAATACGAGTATAAAACAAAAAATTCAGTTACAGCCTCTTACTCAGTTGCCCAATCTCCCTTTTTTAAGATATTTATAGAACGATAGAGATAGGGCATGACTATTGGCTCGCATAAATCTCACTTTTTTAAGATTGGCTTGAGCACGCACACAAATCCATAAATCGATTGAAAATTAAATTTATGATACGAAGGACTGAGATTTGAGCCCGCGAGCACCGTTATTGAAAACAACTACATTGACCACTCAAATATAGCATAGGAAAAACATTATTTTCTAAATCGTTTATAATATTCCGATTCAACCATGTTATAGTTCATTTCAATCTTTGTTTCACTAAAGGTTTTATAATAAAAAGTCCCAAAAAACCGAAAAAACTCACTAAAATTTTTTGACCAAAGGTGAGTAAACAGTCTGTTACTTATTTTGAGTATATTTTAATTATTGACCACATAAAATAAAAAAAAAACACGTAACTTAATTTTGTCAATGATTAGTTTATTTCATTTATTGATGAATCGATTCGGTATAATTCAATTATTACATCGACTGTGTTTTGGCCAATTAATGTAACCCTCAAAATTAAAATTGTTTAGTCTCCTAACAGTTTTAACTCTCTCGAGTTAAAACTGTTTTTATCGGAAACATTATATGGTGAATTGTGTTATGAATATTTGAAATGCATTCCTGTAAATTCTCATGTTTTCAGATACGGTATTATACGTAAGGATTGTCGATAGTGGCTTACATCAAGTAGCCGGGTCAAAATTTTTAAACCGAAAACCCATGTAAAATGATGTTTACCTTCCAAAAAGTGGTTAATTATTTTTTCTAATTTACATCATTTGGCTGAGACCTGCTCTGTCGTCTTTAAAATGAGATCCAATCATTAACTAGTTTTCATATTTTTATAAGGCTTACATCAATTGGTCGAAACTCCATCGACATTATCTATCGAAGAGAACCTAATACAATCTTTATTGTGCGTTACCTTTGTAATCGGGAAAATTCGTGGAGAATTATTTTATATCGTAAAAGATATAAATAATTTACTTGATAACATTAATTGGTACTGATAGCAACCCGTTTAAATTTGAAATTGTCATTTTAATTTAGAAACACTTCGAGTCGAGTGATATAAATACTGCAACAAAATGGCTGCTCTAAAATTTATTCTCCGTTTTCTTTCTGTTGCTGTTTATTTGTCTCTGCAAGTGGAATCGGCTGTACTGAAAAATGATGTTGGTACAATTGCTAGGACGAATTTGGTGATTGGATCTATCCAGCCGGAGGACAGACTTCTCTTCGAGTAAGGAATCGTACAAAATTTATTATTTTATCATCTTCGTAAAGATTTTTTATCATATTTAACTCAATACTGAATGTGAACATATAGACTGTGGGAAAAGCAAAAGGACGTAACCAACACCACAAAATAATGTGTATAACTTACACAAAATGTGTGAATACACTATCTTTATATATTTAACATATCGACTGTAAAAAGGCAAAAGGATGAATCCCTCTATCTTTAAAAAAAAAAAGTTTCGATAATCACAATGTCTACAATTTAATACACGTTTTGTGCGGGCTGTACGCAATATTTTTTGTTTGTGGGTTACGTCCTTTTGTTTTTCCACAGTCGATATGATGCGGCGCGCAGTTGTAAACGATTAAAACCAAATCCCATTCGTTCAACGCTTGTATTCAACCAGTGCTGCTTTATGGCAGCAAATCATGGCACATGACGAATACGAAGAAAAAACGTAGACTGAGATTTGAGAATATATGTTTGCGTCGGATAATGCGGATGAGTTGGTTTGACTTTGTGAGGAACGGATAAGGGAACGTATCAAGTAGAGCTCTGTTAGATATTTCCGTTCTCCCTGAGTGTACTTGAGAAGATTAATGACTTTCGATTCTGAGAAATCCAGCGATCATAGTGCGCGTTATCCTACCAATTATTATTATCTTACAATAACTAAAAATACAAGTAAACGTATAGACGAAAAGAATTCTATATTAATATTTTTGCATGGCAAATTTCTTGAAATTTTGCATACTGCTCGCGGCCCGGCGGAAAGTCTCTATACCGCGGACCACAGGTTGGGGACCACTGAATTATAAAATTACATAGATCATACATTTTTTGATCTGCAGTTGTGCAAAAAAGCAGTGTCACACGATGAACATGACCTTAACGATTTTTTTTGTCTATGGAAAGAATTTTATTTATAATTAATTGTACGTGATATTATATATAAGTAAATTATTCAATACATTTCGTCAATGAATATTGAATTTTATTGAAAAAAAAACAACAAAACAACTACTCTATGGTAGTCTCTTTGATTCTTTTTACGGCTAACCACTTTTGTATCTATCTGTCCCATATTAAAATCGGATACACAAAAAAGAGTCGGGTCCGTTGAGCAGTGGTCAACGTCGTTTCTGTTGGTATGCATGGATGTTAGTGATGTCTAAAACTCTTTCCCACCCATCCAATCCTAAAAAAACAGGGGATAGCGAGAGCGATTCGCTAACCACTAGTTCTGTCCTAGCCCTATATTTCTATCCCCTATCGTGCTAAACAATATTTCGAAATATTCCTTTGAATGTCAAGAAATTAGATATCAGAAGAGTAGTGATTTTTAAGTTCAAAATTAATTTTTCTCAAACCTTTCTTTTGTTATATTGAATTATATTAAATATATTGTAACCATGTCTGGTCCGAATGTTGAGAATATGGACTCCTACTGAAGGTTATGTCAACAGAAATGTTTTGAACAGTCGCATTTCTTTCTTCGGAGACAGTAAGTGATATAAGCATGAGGCTATTACAGAATTGGTGGTTAGCTTCACCATTGGAAGAGTAGGACGGAATTAAGACTATGCCTTCGAACATAAATCGATTAAAAAATCAATTTATGAAACTGTCCGTATTGGGATTTGAATCCGTAAATACCGCAACCAAAGCTATCGACGTTGGCGATTCGGCTACAAGGCAAACTTATTATAAAAAATAAAGATTTTATATATAAGAAAATGATAAGCTACTATGAGTATAAAATTATCTTTTTGTGTAGTCTAAAAATATGAAATAATAAATATTCTAAGTTAAAAATAATTAGATTGTCCAGTAGTTATAATATATTTTGCTAATTGATTGGTTATTTTTATTTTTCCAGACAAATAGTTGTAGTGGATGCTAAGCCAGGTCAAGTTGTCACTGAGGATGTCTATTATTGGGGTTTTGCCGTTCAGGTCCACTTTATTTCGGCAATCGAGGTTGATGGGTCACAGGGAGGAACAGCCATCCTATATGATGGACAACTAGGAGATGAAATCATCGGTCTGAGACTTATATCGGCCGTTGGTGCTGGAATGAAGTATTCGATCACTATGTATGGAAACTAAAATGAAGAAGACTGTTCAACAATTAATCATTTTTATTTTGTAATTTTTGATTTAAAAAAAAACGCTTAATAAATGTACGTTTATCAGTTTTAAAAATTATTAACTAAAATAATATTGTAAAAAATAGACATTTTATAAAACAAAAAGATGATGTGGACAGTGGGATGATTTTTATTTATAAAAAGGTTGATTATCAAACCCTAAAACAACAGAGCTTCAATTATTGTAGTTACGTCGAAAGCAGAGAGTTAAAGAACAATATCAACGATGTTTTTGCCAATTGATGCAACCCTCAAAATATACGAAAATGGGTTAATGATTGGATCTCATTTTAAAGACGACAGAGCAGGTCTCGGCCAAACGATGTAAATCAGAAAAATAAATTTACCACTTTTTGGAAGGGAAACATCATTTTACATTGGTCTCAGGTTTGAAAATTCTGACCCAGCCACTTGATGTAAGCCACTATTATATCGACACTCCCTGAGTATAATCCAGTGTCTGCAAACATGAGAATGTGCAGGAGTGCATTTCAAAGAGTAATAACGCAACTCACCATTTAATGTTTTCGATAAAACAGTTTTTACTCTCTTCTCTCATTTTTTTTTCAATTTAGGTATCTTCGTTATGTACGCAGTTGATGAGTGATAAAAATCAATTTATTGATAAGTTATGATAGCAACCCGTATAAAATTACGTGACGCTGTACCATTTTAGGCATTATTATTCTAGAGTGCAAATACGTTAATAAAATGGCAGCTCTCAAATTATTATTCAGTTTTTTGCTTGTAGCTGTTTATTTTTCTCCGCAAGTGGAATCCGCTGCGTTCAAAAATACCCGTAATCCAAATTTGGTAATCGGATATATTCAGCCGGGCGATAAACTTCTCCTTGAGTAAGAAATTTCAGTTATTTATTATCATTTTTCACACTTATCAGTCAAATTTGGTTTTCCTCATGTAACTGACATGTGCTATAATTATTGATGCGAAGCTCGTAAAACACTGTTATTACTCGAGAAAAACTTAAAAATTGGGAAGCAATAAACTCGCATGGTAAAATTGGGAAAAAAAACATTTTAATATTAATGAAAACTGTATATCATTTTAAGCATTTGGTGACACTTATTTTAAAAATGTTGTATTAGCCACACTCATGTACGTTGTACGTTGATTTCAGAGTCATATATTGTTCAATGATGGAGTTAGCAGTATTCCCGAGTTCTATCCACACATTTTTTCATAAATTTGTCTTATACGGTTCTATGAATCGATATAACTAATTATTACCATTTCACAAAAAAAAACATACCCATCAAAATATTTTGAAAAGGTTTAAACGTCATGTCGAACATTCTTCCCTCGATGGTTGGTGTGTGTTTTAACCTTTACTTCTATTGTTCTATCGATGTGGTCATTGACGAAAGTTAGCTGAGTTCGTTCAAACATTCAAAGTATATATGTATTATTATTCTGTTGTATTACAATATTATTGTTAACTGATATGGTTCAGCAAGTCATGATAATATATAATATTAATAAATATCTCAAAAATCATAATATTTTGTTTGATAAAATTCAGATATCCGACAAAATCTTTTCATACAAACTATTGTTGTCACTTCTAATTAAAGCTTTAGATACTCATTATTTCCTTATATAAAGGCTATAGTTAAAACTAAATTATACAAAGAATGATATATTTACATATATAAATATTTGCTAACTCACTGACTAAAAATACATTTTTTCCTTCAAAATACAAAATACGATCAGTCAAAACTTCAAACGCTCGTATCTCAAAACAGGGTCAAGTAAAATTGGAACCTTTTTTAAGTAAGGTAACGGTATGCCAATATTTGTTTGATAAAATAGATTGAAGTAAGGAACTTATTCAATATGGGACCACCAATGACATCTCTGTACACTTGAAGCCAACCTAAGATATTTACGGAAACGTTCCTGTTTTTATGTATGAAGTTAAACTCAGCGAGACGCAAATATTTGTATGTGAAAATTAACTCATATATACATATTGAAAAAACATTGACATATATTATAATTTACAGTTAATTCCCAATTTTTGTATATTTTTCAATTTTCCTGGTTTTTAGCAGGTTTTTTTCCACCATTTCATTTAAGCCATGCATATTCATCATATATGTTGTAGATAATTTCCCCAACAGCACGCTTCTTTTTGACAATAAAAGGTGCGTGCGAAAGGCAAAGGACGTTATGTCCAAAGTCAGTGCTTTTTACGAGAGCTAAAATAAGATTAAATTTGTGTTTGTATGAATATTGACGAAAGATGTTGTTTCGGTGTGAAATTTACTTATTCGACATCATTATTTCGACTGGTCTCTATTGTCATTTATGCATTGTAGCTATTTTGGTATAATCAAGTCATTTTTTAATTATTAAGGCTTAACACCCTTTTCATTTCGCAGTCAGAATTATTGTCAGCCAATGAGATTTAGTAGAGTTGTCACTTTATAACTTTGCACTCGGGCTCTAGTAGTCGTCTCTAGAATTAAGGATCACGGGATCCATACACTGTAATATTAGAGGTGTTGGGCATGGGTATTTGACTTCGGTTGCGGTACTGGCGGTTTCGAATTCCAGTACGAATAGTAATTTATGGATATCTGTTCATTGATATGTATGTATATGATGTTTGCAATTCCCTCCCACCTACCCAGTCTTAAAAGATGGGCGTAACGACTGTTTACTTTTATCCTTACTATCTTCGAAAAGAGAGGTTGAGCTTGTTATTCAGTTACAAACAGTTCCCGTAGAAAAACATCGGTTGAGATAAACTCCCTTAAAATTCCATTTGATTGACATCGAGAGCGGATATAGTTAAAAAAAATATACTTTTAACAATTGTATAAAACAGTGCTCCGTAAGTTTTTTTCCCCAAGGGCACACCAAATTTTTCCCAGATTTTTGAGGCACACCACAAGTATTTGCATTAATTTATATACATTATACGTGAATATAAATTAATATAATTGTATAAAAAGAGGATATACACAGAAATTATATTAGGTTTTCATTTAAAAATATTCATAAGTGCGATAAAAGAATTACATATATATATGCGTGGGCAGAGTATTGGATATAAGAGACAAATTATTTTATTTTTTTGCAATGAAGCAATGCGCCGAGACACACTAAGGATCACCTCATAGCACACTAGTCTCCCACGGTGCAGCGGTTGCACAGTACTGGTCTAAAATAGATACGTGTGTACATATTTTGATACCATCGTGAAAAATAAAATCACTCATTTAATAATTTGTGTTTTTTATTTGCAGTCACAAAATTGTTATGAAAGCTATACCAGGCCAAGTTGTTAAAACGGATCATGGTTTTTTTGGTTTTGGGATAAAAGTTAACTTTATTGCGGTTATCGAGATTGAAGGATCACAAGGAGGAACAGCCGAACTGATACAAGGAGACATCGGCGAAGATATGGTTCGCGTGCAAATGACGTCAGCCTTAAGTTCTGGACTACGATATTTAATCATTATGTATGGGCAGTAGATTAAAATACAATTTTTTTTTATTAATTTCAGGATAAAACAGATATTTTTCATTCATCGCGTTGATGTGCTAACTGTCAATTCTTCGTGGGATGGTATTTATTATATTTACAAAAATAAAACGCATTTTTTACACTAATTCCACAATTTGTATATAACGATCTGGACTGACATTTTCAACGCATGAAAGTATATTCGAACAGGGTCGAATCAAAGATTTGTTGAACGGATTCTTCCGCACACGAATATTCCACACAGTAAGGACAGCTCCGTTATGACGTATTGTAATCTTTTAAATGATAAATTGTCTCTGACCCTGTTCCATCTTTGTAAACATACTATTCCAGCAAAATGTGTTGCTAACATTTTTTATACTTTTGTTGAATATAATTTGAATTATCTTAATGGTTGAAACAGTTGAGCATTTAAAACTCTTTTGAAGTTTCAGATTACCAGCTATAGTTTTTTAGCATTACCTTACATCAGCGCTTTCCAACGTTTATGCTACAACGCCTCGCCTAAAAAAATTTTTTTATTCCACGCCTCCCTACCTTTAACTTTTTTAATCAATTTTATAGTATATACACGTTTTAAATAATACAAATTTTATTAAAAAAACTGAACTGAAAAGGATTTTTTTGACGTGGCTAGTGGTTTTGCTATCCCCGCCATTTTTCCTCCAAAAATTTGGAGGAAAAATGGATTAAAGCTCTCTTTAAAATTAATTATTATTTATTTTAAAGATTAAATCATTATGTCACGAAATATTGCGAAATTTTTATGTGTAAATACAATTTCTTAAAAAATATGAACTATATTTTTACAATTTGTCATTTACAAATGTTGTATTTAATATTAATATTGTCCCGAAGGTTTATTCTTGAAATATGTCAAAAAATCTAGTCTTCAAAACTATTTTTTCTTTCTGCCTTTCGACACTGAGTCTTCATGATTATCCTGTGATTATTATTATTTGTTCATTACCTACGGAAGTTTCTGTTCAAGTGTATATTTTGTCAATGGTTAAAATAAACATTCAATCACTCAATTTTTACTGTTATGTTACTATATGAAGTTTTATTTATTTTTAGACATTACGGTATGAAAATTATTTTTTAATTACAAAATTTTGACGCCTCCCCGGTCGGAAACCACTGCCTTACATGACTAGCCTTTCATTTTAGAAGTAAACCGTCGTCATTTAAACTGATTATATCATTACGTGACGCGTTTCGCCTCTTTAAGAAGCATCTTCAGACTAACCATGTCGCAAGGTTATTTATTTCAATAAACAATGATTCTAATTCTTACATTAAAAATAAAGGGTAGGGTGGGTTTTATTCCATTCTACTGGTGGTAAGACATAAACACTGATATACTAATTACCATAACACTGTTAATTAAAAATCAATTAACAGAGTTTGGAGGTGAAAATAAATTTAATAATGGTCAGCCGCCATTTGTATTTAAAATTTTATTTACTCGATTACTGGTCAATGGTTTCATTAATTTGTAAAAACTCTAAGATATTCATTTTAATACCTTTTTTATTTACACGATGGAGTATTTATACGTTATTGTTATTCTAGTGATAAACCAAGTGGATTAACTAAGTCATGAATTTTAATTTTGTATTAAAAACGAGCTTCCACAAAGTTAATTACTTGTTTAATGAATTTCATTAATTGTCACAATCATTGTCATTAATCATACATAAGACTGTTCAAATATGTTTATCATCAGCTAGAAATTTTTGCAATGTGCAAAAGCAGTCATGATCGTTATATAAAATTGTGGAATTTGTATACAAAAGTATGTTTTATTTTCATACATATACCTTCCTACCAGGAATTGACAATTAAAACCTTAAAAATTAATGAATGAAGAATACTTAGAGAGAATACTGGTAGAGGTCTCAAATTCGATCAATAATTTTAAACAAAAATAATGAAATGTTGTCAGATGTAAAAAAATTCAAAAAGAATTTATTACATAAGTATGTCAGTAATTAGAGATTTATTAAAATAAAAAGTTTCTAATACAGTAAGGATGGTGTTTTTATTATTTTTAGTATTCTATAAAAAATGTAAACCAAATTAACTTAGTATGTATCACAGAAAACATTCAATCAGACTTAATTTTGCTCGTTCAAAATGTATGCATTCAAATTTATGAAGGTTGAACTTTTTCGAGTTGACCGCGATTTTCCGGAATTCCTGATTTTTACCAACTTCATCACGGGATTTATTGATTAAGTAAAAAAAATATTTATCAAGATGGCTTTCATATAACACAAGTGCTATGAAAAGCCATGAAAAGAAAAATAATTTCTTTTGTTGGTCGTTATTTGCGTTATGGAAGGCGGACGTGAAACAGCAGCTGCATACACATGATGGGTGGAGGTGGGGCAACCAACTTGTATATGGTCGTATTAAGCGCATAAAGTGCTAATATTATGCTAGCGTGCGTTGTTCAATCGATTTCTGAATTTGTATTCAAAGATATAGATGTCAATGGTGTTTACATTCCTTCCCACCTATCCGATACTTAAAACAGGGTGTAGTAAAAGAAAATAGCCAAATACTGGCTCTTTCCTAGCCTCATCCTTATATTCCTTTCTTATAAAAAATAGAGTTGTAGTTACTGAATAACAAGTTCTCGTAAAAATAACGTCTGTTGATATTTTCGATTATAAGTTATACATGCTTTTCATTAGCATATGTTAACATATGATTTTCATTAGAAAGAGACATACATTTTGGAATAAATATGAAATTTATAATACAGTACTTTTTGTATAATTTAATTATTATATTATGTTTAATCTATGGAAGTTTCTTTCATGATAATAAATTAAACCTAAAGATAAACAGTTTTTTTACAAATCGGTTCATTATTCATTTGACATTATCAATAAAGCACATCAGTCAGCAAAAATTCCAATCGACAAAGTATATATCGCCTGTGGTTTGATCAATTGATGTGACAATCAAAAAATACGAAAATGAGTTAATGATGGGATCTCATTTTAAAGACGACAGAGCAGATTTAGGCCAAATCATGGAAATTAGAAAAAAATAATTGACCACTTTTTGGAAGTTTAAAAATTCTGACCCTCCCACTTGATGTAAGCCGCTATTACATCGACATTTCCGACGTATAATCCCGTATCTGCAAACATGAGAGTTTACAAGAGTGCATTTCAAAGATTCATAACGCAAATCACCATATAACATTTTCGATAAAAACAGTTTTTACACTCTCCTGAACAATTTCAATTTTGAGGGTTACATCAATTGGCCAAAACACCGTTGATATAATCTACACTTGCACCGTAATTTGTTAGATACGGTGACAAATGTAAATATTCATTATCTATGGAAGATAAAACAATTCAATCGTCTGTGGAATGTTATCGATTTTCACATTTGTACATGATTAAAATTAATTTCATCAATATTGATAACATGCCGAATAAATTTAGCGATGCTTCAGACATATTTATAAAGTCGACACAATGGCTGCTTTAAAATTTCTCTTCAGTTTTCTTTTTATTGCAGTATATTTGGCTCCACTGGTGGATGGAATATCTAAAATGGCTGTCTAAAAAACCAGAAGATAAACTACCCCCGAAGTAAGAAATCATCAATGTTTTATTCAACTTCAATTTTAAATTCGATAAATAAAATTTTAAATAAATAAGAATTCGTCATTTTTGAATGTGTACTATGTTAAATAATATCTTATATTGGTATAATTCATTTATATAAGTATTTATGAGTACTTTTTTCTAGTACTAGTTTTCTATTGGTTTTGATATAAGATTTAACCAAAGCTTTTTTTTCATATGAAAAATGAGTATTTTAAATAATTTTTGACAGCAGTTCAATTTATTTTATAGTTGTTAAGGGTTTAGAGGCGTAATCGCTCTCGTTACGCGGATGAAAATTGATGAGGGTATTTTAAATAATTTTTTTTTGACAGCAGTTAAATTTATTTTATAAATCAAATAATACAAAGTTGTTATTATATTACGTTTCAACTTTATTTGACAACAATAAAAAAAAATTGATTGCAGACCAAGTTATCGCCATATTTATTGGACCCGTCCTACAAGTCGTGCTTTGTGGTGACCATTATAACATTTTACTGGTTCATTTAAAATCGTTCAATCAAACAAAAAAAAATCATTAGGTTAATATTTAATCAAGTTCCTGAATGAAGTTTGTTTTTTGAAAACAAACAAAATGGCGGCTTCTGATAATTTACCAGCAGATTTTCAAGGAAAAAGCACTAGTTTATTAAATTTGGATTATTAAGATTTTGTACACTTCCATGTATTTTGTCACTAACGACCCGGGTTTCGCCTTTTCTCAGTTCGAGTTCATTTGTGTGCTCGAATACCAGAATATGCCGAAAGGTTAAACCCGGGTCGTAACAACGAAGTGACGAAATACCTGGAAATGTACAGAATCTCAACAAGTACCCTCAGTCGATATCTTAAATGTTTACTAATATACTAGCTTTTAGATTCACATAAAGTTATTCGTGTGTTACTTACTGCACATTATATACATGCAGTTAACGAAATCACAAATATGTTTTCTGCATGAATTGAATTTAGAAATCGTCATCATGGTATTTTTTAATTTTTATTTACAGTCAAAGAGTTGTATCGGCTGCTAAGCCAGGTAAAGTTGTCAGCGAGGATGTTTTTTAGTTCGGGTTTGCAGTTCAGGTCAACCATATCGCGGCCGTTAAGACTGACGGATCACAAGGAGGAACAGCCGTCCTTACTGATGGAGCACTAGGAGAGGATAACATCGGAATAAGACTTACGTCAGCTGTTGGTTCTGGAATAAAGTATTTAGTGAATATATATCAACTGTTGAAAGGAATATTGCCGTAACCCACAGCAAAAAATATTGAGTATCACTCACACAAAACCTGCTAATACACTATATTTAAATACATTTATGTATATATATATATATTTATATATAATATAATATATCGACTGTAGAAAAGCAAGAGGACTCATCCCTTCGTCTTTTAAAAAAAATATTTTTTTCAATAATCACAATGTATAAATTGATTGAATTGGCATTTACTTGGTAGAACTTCATTATAATAGTATAAAATAACAAAGTATTTAGTTCTACAAAATTTTTATCAGGTAGTTGATAGCTATTTCGGCTTTACGCCATCGACAAAACTATACTTAAACTTATTTTTGCTTAGCTATATGTATTGTTTAGAAGAGATAGACAATATCATGTCATATTACGTATTTAAACATCATAATGTTTAAATCATTCAAGGTACTAAGGTGTTTTTAGAAAAATAGCTTACGTGGTGTTATTAATTAGTCGTTAATGCATTGGAATTTTACTGATTGTGTGTAATTATATGGGCTAATTGTAATGACTTAAGTAAGGGTGATGGGTTGATATTTGTTTGGTCATTAAGGAGGTTATTTTTATGATTGTATCTATTAATTTCGACTTGTTTCAAAAGATTAAGCCTAAGCCTTTTTTCACACAATGATATTGTCTATCTCTTCTAAAAAGTATATGAAACTAAGCAAACATAAGTTTAATTACAGTTAAATTAAAAATTATAGTTAAAGCTGAAATAGTTATTAACTACCTGATAAAATTTTTGTAGAACTAAATACTTTGTTATTTTATCCTATTAAAATGTATACAATTTTATACACGTTTTGTGTGGGCTAAACACAATATTTTTGGTGTGTGTGTTACGTCCTTTTTCTTTTCCACAGTCGATATGGAAACTAATAGATTTATATCATAATTTTTTGTCTTACCTAAAAAATATGTTTGTCTCAATTTTTTCATTTCTTGGACATATTTGTAGCTAAAACAATATACTGAGAAATATACCCGGCCATATATTTCGTTCAGCAAATATGACTTCAAAACGAGAAAGATTATAGAATTCTTGAAGATATCGACAGCTTAACAATGTTCAAAATCAAAATATATGTCGACTATGGAAAGGAAAAAGGACGTAACCCACAAAAAAATAATATTTTGTATAACTCATACAAAACAAGCTAATACACTATATTTATGTATCAATACGTAATATATCAACTTTAGAAAGGCAAAAGGATTTATTTCTCAGTCTTTTCAAAATATTTTTTTTTCAATAATCACAATTTATACAAATTAAAACACGTTTTGTTGGCTATACACAATGTTTTTTGTGTCTGTGAGTTACGTGATTTTTCCTTTCCACAGTCGATATTAATTATTTTTAAATAAATAAGACACCCAAAGTAAGGGATTTCATAAGGGCTTAAATGACGCTTAAAAAGCGGGGAGAGTTACTATTATATGAACAGGCTTCAAGAGGTCCAACCACCCTAGTGAAGTAATCATACAAAATTTTTGCAAATATTGCAATGCAAGTGTATGGACAATTTCAGTAAAATTTTTACAACCTTTTTAGCATGCCAATATAAACTTAATATCGACAGATTTTACTAGAGACTGCTTGTTAGTGTTGTTCAACCTAATTTTTTCATCTTGGCTTATCAAATTAAAGAAATACTGGTCTATTATCACGAGATCGAAATATGAATTTGAAATAGCTAATTTAAAAACAAAAACCGTGAGCGATCCCAATGTGGAACATATGGCTCAATAAGTGTTTTTCTACGAGAACTACTCGTTGCTCAGTTACTCAAATCACTCTTTTTTAGTAGGAATAGAAAGATTTCGTTACGTCATCGTTTTTAGGATTGAAAGGGTGGGAGGAAGTTAAATCTTCGAACAGAAACCCATAAAGCGATTGAAAAATCAATTTATGAAACTGTCCGTACTGGGAATCGACGACGTTGATTATTGCATTCGAGTATTTGAATACCTGAAGATGCCGAAAGGTGGAACAAGACTCGTTAGTGTCGAAATACATGGAGATTTACAAAATTCGGACAATTTAAATTTCGAAAATTTGCAACACAAGTTGAAGCTAAGGCATAATTACACACACACATATATATATATATTCTTTATCTGAGGTTGTCGGCTTTCGCTGATTTCAGTAATATTAGGGCTAATATGTGACGAGGCCCATTTCTTCATTCATGTTCTTGTAGATTGTATGTGGATTAGAGTTAAGCACCGATTAAGAAACACTGTTAATGTGATACTTGCGCTTGTTTTATTGAACACAACTGTTTTATGTTTGGTTTAATGTTTGACAAAGCAACTCGAAGTTCTTGATCGAGGGACTTCAAGCAAGTCCGCTTATCATTTTTTATTAAAACTAAAGATGAAAAATGGGAGCAGAACTTCAATAGCCTTTTTGGAAATTCGAGGATACTCTTCCTTAACCGAAATCTAGAAAATATCCAATGAAACTTCAGCAAATTTCAATTGTAATGTCTTATCGTTCTTTAATTCAAAAAATTCTTCTCGGATTTGAAGGGATAAAGCTTCTGTAGATTTTTCACAAACGTTTGAAAACGGATTTCGTATCCAATCGTATTGTTTTGTGTCGAGTGTATAAAAGTGTGTCCAAATTTTTGATGCAATAATTCTAAATGTTGGTTCACCAAATCCAAAATAGCCTCTTTATTTTCAATATTTGCCTCGTTAGTTCTTCGAAACATTTCCAATGATCCTCGCCGTAATTCGCTTTGCCAAAGTTCTAGTTTTTATTTGAACCCGTTTAATTTGTTAGAACAAGTCAAAATATTTTCATTCCGACCTTGCATTTTTTTGTTTAAGTCTTTGAGGTGCTCGAAGATGTCTGCCATGTATCAGAGCTTAACTAACCAATGATTATTTTGGAAGAATTGATGTAGTTCTGGGCATGGTTTGATTATGTAAAAAATCAGTAGCCTCGCAGCGAAGCTCAAACAATCTTGCCAAAACTTTATACCGATAATAGTAAAAACCTCTGAAATAATGATTTTTGAACTCGTTTTGATGTCAATATATTTAAAAAAAAATAAAGCCCAGCACACGAAAACGCGTGTTTTTGTTATGTCTCGTTTTCTAAAATCCATAAAACTTACCAGCAATTTCCAAAAAAATATCAAGGTACTTTATTAGTTTCTCCAGACAGGTAAACACGAAAAGCTTGTTTCTAGGTACTTAAGACTACAAATATCGCTTAACTGACGCCTTGAGCTGGATGTTCGAGTAAGCATAATTATGGGGAGCTATGAATGTTTTGTTTATATTTTTTAATCGGTCGAGTAAATCCCATATTCATGGTTGAAGAGTCCAGCGATGATCGTTTCCCGTTTTAATGAGTCTCGCCAAACAACAATGGACCAATAAAAATTCAACGAGGCTTATATAAACGGAGAAACCAAATGATTTAAGTTTTTCCTCTCTAAAATTTATATTTTTTTCATTTAGAGAGCATTTGCGCCGCAGCACACCTAGCATCGTCTCGCGGCACACCGGTTGCAGAGCACTGGCATAAGCGAAGCAATTTTAGTAATCTACACCTGCAAACTTATGCACATTTGGGTAGGGATTATGAACTCTATATTTTTTTGTGATTTCCGGAATTTTAAGAATACTGAATTCCCGATATTCTTATGTTAAAAAAGTCTCCACCAACACAATATTAAGACGAAATCACTACCCTTTTTAGCACAAGCAGTTTTATTTGAGATCTCAAAAGAATTACTTAACACAAATTATATAATAGATTAGGAGTTTCGTTTTGGTGGATAAATCAAATTTTTCGAAGAGAAATAAGACTATATTAATACATCAACTTTATTAAGTATTCAACTTAATATAAGAAGAAAGAAGAAAACTGTTTTGGATGGCAACACATTTCGTGTTTTTAATATGATTTATTTCGGATCAACAACAGAGATTTCATTTGTGGACATACTTTTATCGAATGAAATTCTTTCTCGTCATATTTGTGAGAAATTTGAATCAATTCATTGATAAAAATAATATTTACTGATAGAAACATTATAAATGACCTGTTGCAATTTTATTTTACGCATTTTCTGATAATCGAGTGATTAATCAAAATATAGCTACAAAATGACCGGTTTTAAAATTCTAGACAGTGTTCCTTTTGTAGCCATTTATTTGTGTACGACAGTGCAATCATCTGCAGCAAATAATGACATTGTACCCATTGCGGGGCATTATTTGGTACTGGGAACTATGCAACTAGACGACAGACTTCTTTTCGAGTAAGATATTTACTTTTCGTTACCTTACGTTGAAAAGGTTCTAACTGACATTTTGGCCTAAAATGACCTTTTCATTGGAAAATGTTGTATTCGCCACATTCTATCATATACGTTGACTTCAGAGTAATATATTGTTCAATGAAGGAGTAAGCAGTATTTCGGAGTTCTATCCACAATTTTTTTTTCATAAATTTGTCTTATGCGGCTCTATGAATTGATAAAAATAATTATTATTATCTCACAAAAAAACATACACATCACAGATTTTTTGAAAAAGTTTTTACGTCTTGTCGAACATTCTTCGCTCGATGGTTGGTGTGTGTTTTACCCTTTACTTCTATTGTTCTATCGATTTGGTCATTGACGAAAGTTAGCTGAGTTCGTTCAAACATTCAAAGTATATTGTATTATAATATTATTGTTAGCTGATATGGTTTAGCAAGTCAAGATAATATATAATATTAATATACATCTCAAAAATCAGAACATTTTGTTTGGTAAAATTGAAATATCCGATAAAACCTCTTCAAACAAACTATTGTTGCCATAATTTAAGACATCGACTGAGGGTGCTTGATGGAATTTCAATATCAAATTTGAATTGTTGAGATTTTGTACATTTCCATGTATTTTGTCACTAACAACACGGGTTTCGCCTTTCAGCATCTTCAGGCATTCGAGCACACGAATGTACAAAATCTCAACAATTCAAATTTTCTATTTTTGTCAATTCTAATTAAAGCTTAAGATACTCATTATTTTTTATATAAAGGCTTTAGTTAAAATAAATTATGTATTACAAACAAGTAAAATATTTATATCTATATATCATCGACGTGCGGTGGACTTATCACTATCTCTATCGCACAACCTTATTTGGGTATGAGCAAGAAGGATACAAGAGCATGCACCGCATGCCCTTGCATCTCGATGCACCTTCACTTTTCATGTGATTGAGCGAGAAAGAGATAAAGCCACCGCACGCGCCTGGTATATATATAAATATATGCTTACTCACTAATTAATAATACATTTTTTCCTTCAAAATATGATCAGTCTAAACTTCAAACGCTCGTATCTCATCATAAATAATCAGTTGATGATCAAATAATAAAATTTAACCACTGTTGAAATGCTTAAATTGAAACAAATACTCCATGAAATACAAAAATTTGGCGAAATCAAAAATACCATCAAAACCTTGACAATTGAAGAAATTTTTCTCGAAGTATATAGCAAAAATGTCTTGTAATGCTCCTAATTTTAAAACGTAAATGTTCAAAATCCCCAAAACAGCATAAAAAACGTAAACATTCCAAGTCCCTCGAGATCCGAATTAAGACTAGACTAAACATTAACCTCGGGAACCCCGGCAGTTCAGACCGGTCGAAGGACGCTGAAAATCGAACGTGACTGATCAAAACCTTGTCGAGGGTCAACCTGCCTCCGCCAGTGCTATCGCACAAATGCCGTCGTCTATCAGTCGCTGACGGGACGGAACACTATCAACTATCATCGTCAAGAGCAATTAGAATCTTTTCAAAGTAAGGTAACGTATTTGTACATCTTTATTAAGGGGATTTCAAGTATTCATCATTGGCATTATGTTGGAATCTCCATTATGATAAGATTACAATTATCAAAATGTTAAGATACAAAAAATATTTGTACTTTCTATGGCTGATTTGACATAACGCTATCGTCAGATCCATAGCAATTTTGTTCAAAGTAGTCCTGCTAAAAATATAAAAATTCTATATCTAATCTTGTTGGAAATACAACTAACATCCATGTCATCAAATCCGCAACTACGTTATTTAATTGTCTAATGTGTAAAGATGTATTTTTGAATAATCCTAAAATTTTTAGATTGGTGTAACAGCCATAGTTTCATGTAAAGAAAAAGATCAACAAATAAACGATTCATTTAGAGGAATTTGAATTTGATTTTCGACCAAACTCAAGTATATTTTCGGCGCCTGCATTACCGTCAAATGGTTTTTGATAGATAAAACAGGAATCTATTAAGTGGATAGTTGTAAATGGTTCTTCAGCTTTAGTTCTCTACAATCATCAAATTCACTCTACGCAAACTCGTTGCTGGATTGTTATTTTACATAAATTTTAGTGTGCTTTTAAAAGACTAGGAAGTTAGCCAATTGAAAAAATTGTTAGCGAAATGCAATCATTACAGACATCCATGCATTTAAAAACAAATTCATAAATAGATTAAGAAATGATTGTATCATCGTTCGCGTATTAAATCCCGCAAACACCGCAACCGGAGAGGCCAAAAGAGGAAAATATTTTGTTCATTCAATAAATTTGATTTAGGCAAGAAATTGTATCTATGGTTTTCCAACTTGTTTTGTTTATTTATTTTTGAAACTTATTATTTAAGTGCAAGAGTAAAAAAATTGTTATATCGAAAGTATGTTTGATTGAAAGATCAGTGTATTAAGTGCTTGTTTGGGGATTCGAATACGTGAACATCGTAACCAAAGAGGCGTAATCCCCAAGAGCATTGACCACTCGGCTACAGACCCTGATTAGAATACACATGTTTTTACTTGCAATCGAACTTACTAATGTTAAAACTAATGTTCCCTTTAAGATGAGAGGTTAGCTGCTCAGAAAATTTAAAGGCTGCGTAGGCCACTCCAACAAATGCGCGGCATAATTTAATTTTTTTTGCAAACATCAATATGTCATATTTGAATATTTGATATAAAAAAGTGTTTTTTTGTTTGTTTTGCGTTGTATAGTATATTTTAAATTATTATCATTTAATAATTTATATTAAAATAATGTGTATTAAAATAAAACATAAAAAAATAACAGAGTTCATTTTATTTATTCACATTAAAATAAAATCACACATTAAGAAAAAATAAGCAGTATGAAGTAAATAATCAGCCGCTAATATTAATAACACCTTTTATACCATTGCTTCAAATTTTATAGTTTTTCACGTCGTTTATTACAACTAATTCATATATTATATACTCCATCTAAATCAATTTCTTGTTTTGATAATAGGTAAGATTTAATTCTCATCATATTATGTTAATGTTCAATTTCTAATTGGATTGAATTTCAGTTTCAAATGATCCGTGAAGCCATCCCAGTTTAAATTCTTTAAAACTTTTCTTACTTTTTGAGAAACTAGACTTATTACTAGATTTATTCGCTGAACGTTTCGACATGTGAGGGTTTAAAAAACAATTCAATGTTTCAATGATATTTTATAAATATGAAAAATATTTCACAGCAACCAAAACATTAATTATATATATGTACATACAGTGATGTAGCTAGAGTTTGTGCCGCTCGGGGCGGTCCTTGAACTTACCGTCCCCTTCCCATTTTCCCCCAAAAACGATGATTTTATATTTACAATAGTGACGGCTTGAGCATTTTTTTTATGCATAAATTTAATTGATTGTATTAGAGTGCGCGCAAGCTCTGGACGAGTGCGTGGGAATTTTCTAACTGCTGCGCGCGCAGCTTAGAGGGAGCATTGATAACAGTCTATACTTGTGAAAATTTGCGTGAACTAACTGAAATTGTGTAAATAATAATACGTACTGTTTCTTCATGTTTACAGACAATTAGTTCTAGCGCCAGCTAGAACAGGTGAAGTCGTCTTTCGAGATGTTTACTTCACCGATATTACAGTTCAACTACATTATATATCGGCTGTTGAGATTTTTGGCTCAGGAGGAACATCAGCTGTCATGATTACCGGATGAATATACGAAAACAACGCCGGCATACGACTTTCGTCAGCTGTCGAGGGAGAACTTAAGTATTTAGTCAAAATGTATGGGTATTAAACAAAAAAGATTACTTTCAGCAAAATAATTCATGATTGTGTTGAAAGTTATTTCTGTGTCTGTGATATTGTGTGAATAATTGAATACATAATAAAATTATGATTGTTAGCTGTACATATATGTATTTTTAACACTTTAAATGATTTATATACATTCTTTCAATCTCTACTATATAGCAAAAATACATCTATGGAACGGTCTGTGTGTATGTCAGCCTTAAGAGCTTCTCCCAAGCGACGTGAAATTTGCAGATGTCATTCTGGTGGCCATTTCTAGGTCGACTGTGTTATTTTCAATTTTCGACTTTTAACATTTCCCGTTAATTTGGGAAACTCTATATTATTGACGTCTCAATATGGATTGAAAAAAATAACAGAAAAAAAGCAAAAGCTTAGCAACCGCTTGATAATAAATATTCCGTAAGTAACAGTTGAGATAATTACGCAACTGCAAATATTTGTATTAAATATTACGAGTTTCATGTTTGTCATTCGGTAGAAAGTAAGCTTGGTGAATTTTTGTATATCTTGATGTGCATCTGGAACGTCTGGACAGCCCACCATTGACGACATTAACAGAATTTTTCGAGCTTTACAAAAATGATGACATTGGAAATACATTATTGCAGTGGTTTTCAACCGAGGAGGCGCCAAGATTTTGTAACTAAAATATAATTTTCATACAAATATATACACAAATAAATAAAACTTCATATCATATAATACAGGGTCTTCGAGACAGAGGTTTCCCGTTGAGGGAATAACACTACGATCCCCCACGCTGCCGGCTGCCGCTCCCACATATGGGACGCCGCACAGAAGTTCTCCAGAGAGGAAAGCAACACTTCACTTCCTCTCTAACACCCACACAGCCACCCTTGGCTACAGGCTGGCCATTTCCGACCCGGAACAATGGAAACTCAATGTCCCTTAGATAGTTTTTACTTTATTGCAGATTAGGCTTGGGAATTACAAATTTTATACACGGTTTAGACAGTTCACACTTCGATTCGATTACTCATTACAACAACAGATTACTACTCCAACACTTATTACGAAGAGGAACGAATAGACCCAGGGTGAGGGGTTTCGGTAGACAAGAAACAATGGCTCCTGTAGACAACAACCGGTTGCCACGATCACGAACACACAACCCCCTGCCGCAGCCCAGCAACATTCCCCCCTTGACCACGAGAACGGAACTCTCTGCCGTCCAACGGCCAACCTCCCTACTTGATAACGAGCACGCAACTCCCGACAAAAGATGTACTTTATAAACTTTATTTACTACTCTTTCCCACTCCTGACTTTATCGATTTCATACAAGCCAGCGGATGCCAAAGCTGGCCGTTGCTTGTCAGAAACCGGGTTTACATCCAAAATGGCGTTGAAAAATTCTGAGAAAAACAACGAGACAGGTATAAAACTTCCTCGACACCGGCGATAATTGACTCGAAAAAATTATTATGACTTGGCAACACAGCGCGGCAAAATTTGACACATAAAACTAACAGAGGGAAGATGAATTTAAAACTTTTTACTAATTATTGCGATTTTACTCTTACTACTAAATTTTCTCAGTGCTGTGTTAAAACATGACATATTATGATATTTGCATTAAATAGGACGAGTCTTTAGACGGTTTTTGAATGGCTTGAAGACCCTGCCTGCCCCGTAAGTTCGGGGCGGTGTTACATAATATAACAGTACAAATTCAGTGAATGAATTTTTATTTTACTCATTAGCAAAATATACTCTTGGAGGCCGCATTTTTGAAGATTAACAGGAAATTTCAAAGGTAATAGACAAATAAAAATAATCTAAGGATAATCATAAAGTCTTAATGTCGACGCAGAAAGAAAAAATTGTTTTGAACATGCTGGTGATGAATTATGAATTGTGGTTGAAATTAATAAAAAAACTATTTAACATCGACAGTGGGCAATTTGCGATTAAAGAATCTTGCAAAACTTTCAATAGAATTATACGTTGGAAGTGTCGATATAATAGTGGCTAACACCAAGTGGCCTGGTCAGAATTTTTAAGCCAATATAAAATGATGTTTACCTTCCAAAAAGCAGTTAATTTATTTTTATAATTTACGTCATTTGGCTGAGACCTGCTCTTTCGTCTTTAAAATGAGATCCAATTATAAACTCATTTTCGTATTTTTTGAGAGTTACATCAATTGGCCAAAACACAGTCGTTATGCTATTTTATGAGTATGAAAATCTTTTTTTTCCCTTATTAAAATGTTTTATCTGCACCGAGGTGTAGTTGGATAGTTGGCTATTATTTTATATTCGGCTTCGCCCAAGATAGACGACAATTATATTAGATCATTTAGAGGTTGGCTAGCAAATACATGTTGAAATGAGGTTAAAAGTTGAAAATATAACCGTGGACCGTACCTCTTCTAGCAATAATAAAAGACAAAAATTACCCCACCTTCACTTTTGTTATGGAACCGTAGAACTTCTCGACAGATAATATGTTGATCTGCATGCAGGTATCGCAGCGCCACAGAGTTAAAAATTACATTAAATTTTGAAGGTTACATCAATTGGCCAAAACATAGTCGATATAATCAACACCTGCACCGTAATTTGTTAGGTAAGGTGATTCATATAAATATTTATTATCTATCGACGATAAAACAATACAATCAATCGCCCATGGAATGTTATCGAATTTCACAATTTGTACATGGTTAAAATCAATTCCATCAATACTGATAACATGCCGTATAAATTTAACGATTCCGATCGCCTGTGGGGATATTTCAGGCATATTTTTAACGTCGACACAATGGCTGCTCTAAAATTTTTCTTCAGTTTTCTTTTCATTGGCGTCTACTTGGCTCCATTAGTGCAACCGGCTGTTTTGAAAAATGATCTTCTAACTAAGAAAAATTTGGTGATTGGATCTATTCAACCAGAAGATAAACTACTTCTGAAGTAAGAAATCATCAGTGTTTTATTCAACTTTACTAAATTTTAAAATTAATGAGACATATGAAGAGTTCGTCATTTTTAAATGTGTGCTATGTTCAATAATATCTTTTATGAGTATTTTTGAGTACTTTTTTCTAGTAGTTTGCTATTGGTTTTGATTTAAAATTTAATTAAACTTTTTTCTCAGACAAATTTGTTAAGGGTTTAAGGGTAGTCAGCGGCGTGAAAAGATGAGTATTTTAAATACATTTTTTTTATTTATTTTATAAATCAAATAATACAAAGTTATTATATTACGTTTCAACTTTATTTGACAACAATTAAAAAAAAAGTTGGTTACAGACCAAGTAATCACCATATTTGTTGGACCCGTCTCACAAGTCGTGCTTTGCAGTGACCATTATTACATTTTACTGGTTCATTTAATATCAGTCAAACAAAAAAATATTTAGTTTAATAGTTAATCAAGTTCCTGAATGAAGTTTTTTTTTTTGAAAACAAACCAAATGGTTGCCTGTGATAATTTACTCGCAGATTTTCAAGGAAAAAGGCACTAGTTTATTGAGTATAAAAAATATGAGTTTTAATTTTAAAAAATTCTTCGATCAGGAACTAGTTGTTTATGCTTTTAATAAGCTGTATAAATTTCTCATTTTCTATGGATTCGGCGGTAACTTTGTGGAAGTTCATTTTTAATATAAAATTAAACTTAGTTATCAATTTTAATTTTATATTTTTGTATAAATTTTTATATTGTATACATTTCATTTGAATTCGTTTAGAGGTTTTTGAATTACAGTGGTCATCGACTTTGGAAACGTTTCAAGAAAAACTCATTTAAAGTTATACACTCAATTTATGTATAAAAATACTAATTATTTAAAACGTTTCATCTATTCCTGGGCCATATCGACTGTTCCATCCAAGACTGACGTAACTCCGTTTTTTTGAGTTTTTGAGTTAAAAACGCTATATTATGCAGAAAAAAATACTCTATCTTCCTATAAGACTGTCGTTACTATAAAATATTTAGATTTGCTATAAATTCAATTCACAAATTTTTCTAATTTGTTGAATTTGAAAAAACGCACAACAAAACATATTTTTTTAAGGTATTTTTAATTTTAAAGCGCAAAAATTGACTCGCTCCCGGGATGTACAAATAACATTAACTCACTTATCACTTTTGTCATATTTTTTTGATAAATTTGTCAATATTTTGATGTTCCCTTTAATAAAAATTTAATTTGTTTGAAGAATAAAAATACGATTTCTATCAACCAGTCGTTTAAAATTATTCAAAAATTTTCAGCCAATAAAGAAGTAACTCAACATATTGCCATTGATTTGCCAAGTCATATTGCACCCATAGAAAACTTCAATGGAAGCATAATACTTAACCAAGAAATACAACTATTAAAAATAAAGCCGATATAAAAAACAAAATATTTTTAAATTTCCATACAGGAGAATCAGAATATTTTTTCAAAAACGAAAATCGCTGTCCTGCAAAATATGAAATTCGGAAAATGTTTTAGTCTGTCTTCGATGGAGCAGTCGATATAATAGTTCTTCTGCCGATAAAAACTATTTATAATGAATACTAAAAATAATATTTTTTTTCAATATAGTGTCAATGAATACATGACAATAGATTTCAAATGATCCAATACGTTGGTCGAAGCCATTTATTTGCAGCTGCCATCGACAGCACTTCAGTAATTGTAGGATATCTCGAAAATTGTTCATTGGATTTACATGAAAGTTTCAAATAATACTTTTGACACATCATACTTTAAGAAAATGCAACTAAAAAATAAACGTTTTTTTGAAAAACCTGACTACCCTTAACACATTAATATATAAATCGATGTTTTTAGTTTCACAACGATTATAATAAAATAATATTATTAAACGCTATTTTGGCATCAATCCATATACAGAAAACTGTTAAAGTAAAAAGCAATTTCATTTATTTGCCAATTGAATCAAAAAACTTGTTTACTAATACCAAATTTGAATTATTTGAGATTTTGTACATTTCCAAGTATTTCGTCACTAACGACCCGGGTTTCGCCTTTCTGTTAGTTTGAGCGTGGTGCGTGGCGTTAAGGTGAAATTAGTGACGAAACACACGGAAATGTACAAAATCTCAACAATTCAAATTTGATATTGAAATTCCATCAAGAACCTCAGTCGATATCTTAAATGTTTATTAATGTACTAGCGCAGTGCTCCGAAACCTTTTTTCACCCACGGCACACCAAAGTACTAATAAATATTTCGCGGCACACTACATGCCATAATATGTTAAATTCATTAACAAAATCAACAATTTATTTGTTTTTATTTGACGAATTTGAAATAGTGGCTAATATATTTTTTTAAATATATTTGTTTGGCCAAATCCAAAATAACCTTTCCGTTTTGTCACCCGGCTTGGTCCATGAGTTTGCCGCTACCCTCACTTTTCCTATAAAAAAATCATTAAGACGCAAAAGATTGCGCCGGAGGCAGAAAATTTTTATGTATTAAAATAATTTCTTGAAAAATATGTACTATATTTTTACAATCCTGACAAATTTTATATTTAATATTAATAAAGCAACACGAAATTATTTATGTACAGTCCATAAATAGATATAAATATGTTGTGCATAAAAAAGAGAATAAGTAGATTTTAGCAACCGAGTGTTTTAATTTTTTTCTGATACATGTAAAAAAACTCGATTTTTTCTCATGTTTGAAGCACTGCGCCACGGCACACATGGGATCGTCTCGCGGCACACCGATTGCGGAGCACTGTACTAGCGTTTAGATTCACATAAAGTTATCCGTGTGTTACTTACTGCAAATTATATTCATGCAGTTATCGAAATCACAAATATATTTTCTGCATGACTTGAATTTAGAAATCGTCATCATTAAATTTTTTAATTTTTATTTACAGTCAAAGGGTTGTATTGGCTGCTAAGCCAGGTCAAGTTGTCAGCGAGGATGTTTTTTACTACGGGTTTGCAGTTCAGGTCAACTATATCTCAGCCGTTGAGATTGAGGGATCACAAGGAGGAACGGCCGTCCTTATTGCTGGAGCGCTAGGAGAAGATACCATCGGAATAAGACTTACGTCAGCTGTTGGTTCTAGTCTAAAGTATTTAGTGAATATATATGGAAACTAATAGATTTATATGATGATTGTATCACTTTAGGAATTATAAACAAAAAATTATGTGTCAAATGCTTTCATTACGTTGACGTTTTTGTAGCTAAAAAAATTATAATGCGAAATATACCTGGCCACATATTTCGGTCCGCCAATATGACGTCAAAATGAGAATCATTATAGAATTCTTGAGGATGTCGACAGCTTAACAATGATCAATATCAAAATATATTGTATTAACACTAATTGCGTTATGGAAAGCGGCCGTGAAACAGGGGCTGCATACACATAACGTGTGGAGGTGGGGCAACCAACTTGTATCAAAATATATATTGACTGTGGAAAGGAAAAAGGACGTAAACCCACACCAAAAAATATTGTGTATAACTCACACAAAAAGTGGTAATTCACTATATTTACGTATAAATATATAATATATTTCGACTTTAGAAAGGCAAAAGGACTTATCCCTTCGTATTTTCTAAGCATTTTTTTCTTCCATAATCACAATTTGTAAAATTTAATTCACGTTTTGTTTGGGCTATACACAATGTTTTGTTGTGTGTGAGCTACGTCCTTTTTCCTTTCCAAGGTCAAAAATTTTTTTTTTTAATATATAAGACACCCAACGTAAGGGTTTTCATAAAGGCCTAAATTGACGCATAAAAAGCGGGGAGAGTTACTATTATATGAACAGGCTTCAAGAGGTCCAACCGCCCTCGTGCAATAATTATAAAACTCTTTGCGAATATTGCAATGCAAGTGTACGAACAAATTCTATAAAATCTGTAAGTATAAGCATAATATCAACTAAATATCGATAGAAGAGATTAGGATTTAAGCTATTATTTATCTTGGCTTATCCAATTAAAGAAGTACTCAAAAATCACTGGTACGAAGGCATTTTTGTATTGTTTTGTTCATGGAGGAATTTTTACAACCTTTTTTTTTGTAACCATTTCCACTCCCAATGTGGAGCATTGGATTCCTAATGGGTCTCAACAGAAGTTTTAGTTAGTCAGTTGCTCAACCTAAGAGAATTCCGTGATTACCGGAGGAATATACGAAAACAACGCCGGCATACGACTTTCGTCAGCTGTCGGGGGAGAACTTAAGTATTTAGTCAAAATGTATGGGTATTAAACAAAAGAAGATTACTTTCAGCAAAATAATTCATGATTGTGCTTAAAGTTATTTCTGTGTCTGTGATATTGTGTGAATAATTGAATACATAATAATAAAATTATGATTGTAAGCTGCATAAAATATATTTATTTCTAACATTTAAAATGAATTATATACATTTTTTAAATCTCTACTATATAGCAGAAAATTCATTTATGTTACGGTCTGTATGTATGTTAGCCTTAAGAGCTTCTCCCAAGCGACGTGAAATTTGCAGATGTCATTCTGGTGGTCATTTCTAAATCGACGGAGATATTTTCAAATTAAAAAAAATTAACAGAAAAAAAGCAAAAGCTTAGCAACCGCTTGATAATAAATATTCCGTAAGTAAAGGCAAGTAAGTAAAAGTAAGACATGACGGGATTCGATCTGAGAATGATAATCGATGGAACGCAACATTAAAGATAGCTATACATTCGAATTCACCATCAAAAATTCCGACTTCCTTTGCAGTAATCCTCTCATTTTGTGAACTTCCCAACGCAAAAGCGCTTTGGGAGAACAATAAGGACTGAAGTTATGCACATATATTATTGCGAATATCTTGCGTCGAAAAAATCATCACGTTGCTCAGAACAATACCGATAGCATCTACAACGAGGTATTCATCAAGCTTGAACTCATGATCGGAAAATCTGTGTCGGATATTGGCATGGGTTCCATGACTAAACAGAACAGGAAAAAACAGAACAACTTGAAAACCACTTTTTGAAGGAAAAATCATTTTATATTGGTTTTAGGTTTAAAAATTCTTAACCGGTTACTTGATGTAAGCCACTATTATATCGACACTGCCTACGTATAATCCTGTATCTGCATTTCAAAGATTCATAACCCAACTCACCATTTAATGTTTTAGATAAAAACAGTTTTTACTCTTTCTTAAACAATTTCAATTTTGAAGGTTTTCATCAAATGGCCAAAATACTCTAGATATATTTAGCATTAAGCACTAACGGCACCCATGATTAACTTGAAGAGAAAAAACATGATGAATTACTATGCTGAAGGTATAGGAATTCGTAAATTGAAGCAATACAAAATAACATTGAAAAGCTTTGCTAGCGTTACGTGTGATTCTTTTTCTTAGTGAGATTTCATGCTCTTTTTAACCAAAGTATTTATCTTTCTAATTAATTAACTAGTTCAAATAATCATTTTTCATGAGACATCCAGAAAGTAAGTAATACTGATTGATTGGATGATTGACAGAAAACTATGCGTCATTTTAGGATCCACCAATTCAATAACACATGAGTTCAGGGACGGCTCTTGCAAAGGAGCAAATGGTGCAATGTACTCCCATATTCAAGTTATTATTATTCATTCAAGTAATAAGCGATATTATACAAACATAGCAATTCACTCATTTTAAAATTTCCCGCGTGTTCCCCGTAAAAAAATATTGCATCAAGCGATGATTCACACAATGCTACCTCGTATTCCACGCCAGAAAAAATACTAATAATAATACGTCGAGGCGGTGCAATTTTGGTTCAGCGCTCCCTAAGTGGAAGGGATTTCGTAGGTAAACTTTGGTTTTTTGTGACGTCATCTGTGTCACACATTCGACTTTCATACGAAGTTTTTAGTTATTCAGGATCATTGCACCAGTTGCCGAATTATGACGACCGTTCCCGAAAGTATTCAAACTCGCAGAGACCTGTCGCATATGTTTAGTTCGTGCGTCGAAAGGACCTCTAGTGTATTGAGCCTGCCACAAAGAAACGCATACCATCAAATTTATTTACTTTCTTTAACATACGTCTAATATTTACGTGCTTCAATAATGAATAGTGCATATTCTGTCTCATACATTAAAGAAAATCGTCGGGATTTTTCGAAAAGGCTGGAAATTAAAGCAGCAGGTCGTCCTATGCCAAGCTTAAATTTATTTCAGAAGTGTACGCTTAATAATAAAGTGTTTACTCGGAAATTTAATGTAGAAACGTATAAAAAAACACCATGGCTATGTGGCTGTACTAGTTTTAATACAGTATTCTGTTTTCCGTGTCTGTTGTTTGGAGGTGAATCTAACTGGACTGAGAGTGGAATTAAGGACCTGGTTCACCTATCATTCAAAATAAAGAAACACGGTAGCTCTCAAAATCACATTTTAAATGAAATGCAACTTGCGGTATTGGGATCGTTAGATATTCGTTCCCAATTGGATGCTGGGTATCGTGCGTCAGTGAAACAAATTAATGAGCGTGTAGATAAAAATCGATATATTTTATCAAGGTTAATTGACTGTGTGAAGTTCTGTGGTGCATTTGAATTAGCTTTAAGGGGACACGATGAAACTGCAGATTCCCATAATCCAGGTGTCTATCGAGGGCTTATTGATTTCGTCTCAGAGATTGACATCGCAATGAAACAGCACTTAGAGAGCAGCAGTGTTTTCAAGGGAACTTCAAAAACAATTCAAAATGACATTTTAGATTCAATTTTGGAGGTATATCGCTATCCAGGCGGACGAAACAACTGACATAGCCACTACGCAACAACTCGTTTTGGTAATACGGTACGAATTGCGCGGGAAGATACATGAACGTTTCTGGAAATTTATTATCCCAAAAGATCATACTGCGGTAGGTATTGCATCTGAGATTTTGAAGGAACTGGAATTTCTCGACATTAAACCAGCACAATTAATCGGGCAGAGTTATGATGGTGCAGCAGTGATGAGTGGGCGATTAGGTGGTGTGCAGGCTTTGATAAAAGCTTCGTATCCATACGCACATTTCATACATTGTTATGCACATCAATTGAATTTGGTAATGGAGAGAAGTGCTTCAGCCAACACTATGGTTCGGAACTTTTTTGCAAATTTACGATCTTTTCCATCATTTTTTTCGAGATCTGCGAAGAGAGCTGACATTTTAAAAGAAATAGTTCATAGAAGAATACCTTCAGCACCAATAACTAGGTGGAATTTTAATATAAGAACAGTGACTGTCGTGCACACTTATCGCGAGCAGTTGAAAGAGTGTATGGAGCACATCTTAGACACCGTAAATTTAGACGCTGATACCATCAATCAAGCTGGAATGCTGTTTCGATATTTAAACGAAGATCATTTCAATTACTGGCTAGATTTCTTTGCAAAAGTTATGCCACACTGTGATATACTTTTTATGCAACTTCAATCTAGGTCGAAAGATGTTTGGAGATAAATAAGAATATCGAAAGTTTTACGCGTTCTATTCAGAATATCCGAAAAAATACCCAAATGTCACTAGTCCAACCTACAAAAAGACGTAGACCAAATGACTTACCCCATTATGTCATTTGTAATGAAGTATGCGATACTTTAGTGAATCAAACGAAAGATCGTTTCGCATACCATGATCATTTATTAGCAGCTAAATTGTTTTTTAGCGAAAAATTTTCGGATTATCACAAAAAGTTTTCCTTTAGCGGACTTTAATATTGCAACATCAACTTACGATTTCATTGACAAACTAAAGCTTAAAAATGAATTAACTGTCATATACAGTAGGGAAGATTTTTACGTCACCGATGGAGCATTGTCCATACTTCAACTTTTTACAAACAATAATTTAATCGAAGTATTTAGTGAAAGTGTTAAGTTATTACAGATTATTTGTACAATACCGATGACTTCAGTGGAAAGTGAGCGTTGTTTCTCAACATTAAAAAGGATCAAGTCATTTTTGAGAAATACCATGACTCAAGACAGACTAAATGCTCTTGCGATGTTAAGTGTAGAGAAACAATTGGTATCGTCAATATCGGATTTTAATGTTCGTGTTATTGAAGTGTTTTCAAAATCCAAGAATCGGAGGATGGATTTCTTGTATAAATAGGTGAGTCTTTTTTGCACTCCCTAATATTCTTGTCACCGGCCGCCACTGCATGAGTTAAAGGTAATTTATTAAAACATTATACATACTAGATTTCATGTTATACTAAAATCACGAATTCAAAAATTCTAAAATAATGACACTGCTTTCAAGTTTTCTTTTGTTCGATCTATCCTAAATACTAATCAGTTTTGGTTATTTAATATTCAATATTCAATGAATGAAATACTTTTGCCACTTTGATTTGCAATAAATTTTAATGTTTTCAATTCCGATTATTTCTGACCAAGAAGACGAGACGAGATTCCGCTTTAATAGTAACCCTAGTGTTGGGTTAGTATACAATTTATAGTCTAGAGCAGGTGCATGCATCGAATGATATTCCCTGACGTCAAAATTTGTGAGAGATTAAAATCAATTCGTTGATAAAAATAATTATTACTGATAGCGACCTGTATAAATGCTGCGGTGCTATTTTATTTGCGCCATCTTCTCATAGTTGAGTGGTAAATCAAAATACAAAATGGCTGGTCTTAAATTTCTTGTCAGTTTTCTTTTGGTAGCCATTTATTTGTCTCCGCAAGTGCAATCAGCTGCATTAAAGAATGACATTGGACCCATTGCAAGGCATGATCTAGTACTGGGATCTATACATCCAGATGACTATCTCCTTTACGAGTAAGAATTTAATTATTTTTTTAATTTTCGCTAACCTATTTTAGGTGTCAATTCAATACTGTCAATTCTTTGCGGAAAGCCACTTATTTTATTTTAAAAATAAAACACAATTATTTTTGTACTACTTCCGAATTTGTTTAATGATCAGGACCGGTTGCGCTCATCGCGAGCATTGTCAACAGATTAAAATTTAAATCTTAAAAAGGCTATTTATATAAAATTGAGTGTTTTTAATTACAAAGTATATCAAACAATTGGTTCAAGAACTATGACAAGAACTTACAGTTATTCATACAAATTATAAATAAAAAAATTCAAATAGTCTACTACAATTTAAATATTCAAGATCTTTTACGAACTAGCACCTACTAATCTAGAATCAAAAATTAAGCCACATAAACAGTCAATTACGCGACAAAGTTATAAAAAGTTTACAAATAATTCATAAATAAACAAAAACAGAAATAAATAGTAAATGGGAAAATTTGACAATAAAATTGTTAACCACTCAAAATGTAATAACAGTTAAGGAAATATTTAATTGAACGGCATACTCATTTGAATTAAGCAAGAATTTGAATACGTATTGATTTTTAATATTTCTTGTTTATCTAATTTTTGAGACTTATTATTTAGTGCAGGATTTAAAAATATTTTTTTATCGAGAATATGTTTATTTAGAAACAAATGGTTTCCAAGTGAAAACAATTCAGTATTTTTTTGGCACAAGCTACATGTTAATTTAATTCTAATAACGATCTTCCTGTTCGACATATATAAGTAGTTTCACAGGAACAACAGTTTAATAGATAAATAATGCTTTACTTAAAAATGTAAGCTTTATATTTGGAATTTACTTACATGCTTCTAAAGTTTTTGGTATTATTTTAAAATAGCGTTATGTAGTTATCTAATTTTTAAGGAATATTTTTTGAAACTATCTAAATAGCTTAATTTTACACACACTTTTTAAAAGACGGTTTCGTCGAGATATATTTAAGAAGGCTAATTTTTTAAAATAAAAAAAAGCCGATCATTAAAATCCTTACCATTTTTGCATGCAATTTGTTTTATCGTATTGAATTCTAAATCAAAACTTGCTTTATTCATGGAAATCATTAAGAGACGATGAATCATCGAATAAAGTGTTGTTAATCATGCTATTTCAAGTATTCATCATTGTCATGTTATTGTATTGATTTGGTGAAACTCCATTACGATGCGATTGTAAATATCCAAGTATTTAGTTCCAAAACATTATGTAATATAGCTGATAGATTTTCTTGTATTGTGCTATCGTCAGATCAATTATAAGTAGTCTCCAACTATTCCTACTAACAAGATACAAGTTTGTATCTAGCTGACAATACAACTTAAAAATATGCCATCAAATCCATGAATACTCTGACGTTTTTTAATTAGTTTAATTGTTTCATGTGTAGAGATGTATTATTGAATTATTCTACAATTTTTAGATTAGTGTAACATAAAAGTCATATTTTCTTAAAAAGTAAAAGCATCAACAAACAACTTTGCATTCTAAATTCAAAAATGATTCATTTGGAGGAATGTGAATTTGATTTTGACCAACTCGAATGTATTTTCGGTGCCTGCATTACCGTTATATTATAAGGGTAATGCTAAAACAGAAATTTATTTAGGGATTAATTGTAAGAGGCATTTTGAACTTTGGCTCTGTATAATCATAAAATTTACTCTACTCGTTACTGAGTTTTTGTTTTACATAAAATCAAAAAGTGTGCTTTTATGCGTTGGCAAATGTGTGTAGCACAAAAATTTAAAAAAACAAGGAAGTTAGCAATTACTCTCCCTGAAATGTAAACATTAGAGACATCCATGTCTTTGAAAACAAATCCATAAATTGATTGAAAAATCGTTGTATGATCGTTTGCGTATTAAAACTCGTGAAAACCATAAACGAAGAAGCCAAATCCACAAAAGCCTTGACCACTCGGCTACAGACTCTGATTAGAAATTAAATTGACCCTGATTGACATGTTTATAATCGAAACCTAACCTTTTTATGTTACAACCCATACATGTGAAAGTTTGCATGAACTAACTGTAATTATATAAATAATAGTATGTTTTCTTTATATTTACAGTCAATTAGTTTTAGTGCCAGCTAGGCCAGGTGAAGTCGTCACCCGGGATGTTTACTTCGCCGGTATTGCAGCTCAAATACACTATATATCGGCTTTTGAAATTCAGGGCTCAGTGGGAGCCTCAGCTGTCATGATTTCCGGAGGAATAGGCGAAAACAATGCCGGCATAAAACTTTCGTCAGCTGTCGGGGGCGAACTTAAGTATTTAGTAAATGTGTATGGACATTAAACAGAAGAAGCCGAATAGATCATGATAGTTTGTATAGATATTTCTGTGACAGGGATATTGTATGAATAATTGAACAAATAATGATTGTAATCTGTATAAAATACAGCGCTTAATGAAAATATATGTGTTGTTACCATTTTAAAAGTTTTAGTTACATTTTTTAAATAAATATCTTATAAAACATTACATACAATATATCATTGATAAAGCGTTGAATAAATTGTTAAATGACGCCAATCCATGATTAACTTGAAGTGAAAAAAACAATGAAAATTAAAAGTAAATTGAAGCAATAAACAATATCATTGTATTGGTCAAAGTAATGTGTGAAGTATTTTTTTATTAGTAAAAAATATGTATTCCTCTTTTTGATTAAATTATTTTAAATTTTACTGAATTAACTAGATCAAATCAGCATTTTTCATAAAGCATCCAGTAAGTTTATCAACTCATATCAACTTCAGTTGATAATGCTTGTGATGAGCGAAACCGGTCCTGATCATTATAAACATGTGGAAGTAGTACGAATAAATTGTGTTTTATTAAAAAAAAAATGGAGTTATTATTTATAGAGGAGAATACGTGCGTATACGAAATAATATTCCCTGACGTCAAAATTTGTAAGAGATTAAAATCGGTTCGTGATAAAAATAATTATTACTGATAGCAGCCACCTGTATAAATGCTGCGGTGCTATTTCATTCAAGGCATCTTCTCATAGTTGAGTGGTAAATCAAAATACATCAACAAAATGGCTGGTCTTTCAGGTCAGTTCATGGTCAGTTTTCTTTTTGTCGCCATTTATTTGTCGCAATCAGCTGCATTAAAAAATGACATTGGACCCATTGCAAGGAATGATTTGATACTTGGATCAATACAGCCAGGCGACAGACTTCTCCTCAGGTAAGAAATCATAAATATAGCTCAGGTATATTATATGTACCATATTACCATTTTTTGAAATATTTACCATTTCATTGATTTAATTAGCATTTTCGTTGGTGAAATAAGGTGCCAGAACGAGCGGACAATGTTGTTCAAACGATCAATTTCCTAACTTGCCTTTTTAACAAACATATGGATTTTAATTCTAATACATGGATTCAAACACGTGGACACCGTGACCAAAGAAGACTAGTGCACAAGAGCGTTGACCGCTCCTTGGCTACGTGCGCGGAATTGTAATTAAATACGTTTATAATTATTGCAACTAGGGATTTCAATCGAATATTCAAAAACATCCGATTTTTTTTTGTTGTTCGAATATTTGAAAAAAATATTAAAATATTATTCGTTAATGTTTTCAAAAAATAGCAATTATTTTGTATATAAATTTTACATTTAATTGAAAAGTGGTATACTTTATAATTTATTTTCTGTATTGTTCAAAAACTCGCTGTAAATAAGTACCGGCAATGAGTGTATTTATAAAAGCATTGAATGGTGGAAAACGGAAAAATCTTTGTTTTTACTGAACGTCAAACAGCTTCCAATCCGATGTCAAAGATATCAGAGAATCTCCTGGTCAGCTTAATCAACTGCGATCTTCTTTAATATTTGATGTTTTAAAGTATGCCTAAAACTATTTCTCTTTCGTATCTGTATTGAAATTGACTGCTTTGTTCATTATATAAAAATTATAAAATTATTCAAAAAGATTCGAATGTTCGAACATTTATTCGAATTCATTTTACGAATATTCGGAATTTCTGATGGCAATCGCATTTATTTCTGTTGTAACCCATATTTGTGAAATAAAGTAACTGAAAAGTAGCTGAAAGTATAATACAATATATATATATATACAGTACAGTATGCACCTTTTCTTTATGTTTACAGTCAAATAGTTTTAGTGGAAGCTAAGCCGGGAGAAGTCGTCACGGAAAATGTTTTCTTTGCCGGTTGTTTAGTGCGAATCCACCATATATCGGCATATGAGATGAGGAACACAGCCGGAGCAACTGTTGAATTGATTGCTGGAGGACTAGACGAAAACATTGCCTTCTTGACACTTTCGTCAGCGGTTGGTGGTGAGCTTTGGTATTTAGTCAATATGTATGGACATTAAACGAAAGAAGAAAACTTTGTGTGAATAATTTAAAAATAATAAAAAAATACTGTTAGCTGTACAAACTACGGCACGTTTTTAATAAACTACATATTGTGTTAAAATTTCCAATGAATTGTTCATTTTTCAAATATGTATCGTCATTTTACAGGAGAAAGTGATCAAGTGTAAAATAACAGTTGTTATTAATATAAAAAATAATTATATTGCTTGACTATACACTTAAAATTGATAGCTTTGTCGCTGCACTGGCTGAGTTACTAAATGTGACACGTGTTTCGCAGTAACACAGCCAGTTGTATAAAAAAGTTATCAACATTAATTGTATATTAAAAATGAATTTTCACAAAGCTGTCGCCGAATTCATCGAACATTTTGGGTATATTGCATTCATATTTTAGCGTTTTGACATAGATGTGTTATATTGGAATTCTTTTCCTAACACTTATTATGTTAGTAAGATGTGAAATAGTTCTTAGTCGATTTTTGTGAATAAATGTATGTGGTCACTTTCTCTTGTATGACAACTATATAAACATATATTAAAATTATAGAAAAATATTGATGATACACAGAATAATTACACATTACACAAAGATATCAGATTGGATCGAATAGGAAAAAGGTTTGAAGTAGAATGGTTTATTTTGTGGTACATTCTATTTTATAATGGAAATTAATACTTTTTGCAAGAAAAAGAATACATTAATTATCAAAAAGAATAAATGTATGTTTAAATTGTAAAATATATTATCGACGGTGTTTTGGCCAATTGACGTGATCCTCAAAATCGAAATTGTTCAGGAGAGAGTAAAAACTGTTTTTATCGAAAACATTATATTGTCTTTCTTCTGGAAGAATACACTAACTGAAAAATGCTTGTTTTGAATAATTGGACTTTGAAGTTTGACAAATGCTGAAATGCCATACGTTTTTCATTTTGTTTTCGTTTTGTATAAAACTGTTTTTAATAAAAGTGAAATTTATAAAAAGTGAGTTGTGTCATACGGTAAAGTTTGAAATAAGGATCATTTTGGTATATCTAACACAATATGTCATTTTTTCGATTTAATGTTTTCTTCCAGAACAACGACGATATGGTGAGTTGCGTGTTATGGTTCTTTGAAATGCATTCTTGTAAATTCTCTTGTTTGCAGATACGGGATTATACAAATACATAACGCATTTCAAAGATTCATAACGCAACTCCATTTCCATATAACATTTTCAATAAAAATAGTTTTTACTCTCTCCTGAACAATTTTAATTTTAAGAAATACATATGTGTTACTTAGAATAGTAATGCTGTAACTCCAAAATTACGAAAAATTTGCTTGTACCTCAAACACGTTCAAAAGATGTTAATCTATTAGTTTAATAATGGTGCACCTCCATATATACTCCTAATTTCTTTAAAAACCCGTTTTTTGTTTTTATGTTCCCATATTTAACGATATTTTTCAGAATAATGGATAAATACCTCCAATATCAGAATAAGATTGAAGTATGTCCGGACATAATTCACTTCTACACTAACGTTTAAGTTCTTCAGTTGATTGACAAACAGTTATTAATGGTTGTTATTTGATGTTATGAACATTTTACAAAACCATGATTTTACAATATCTTAAAAACTGGAGTTACACCATTACTATTCTAAATGACACATATATTGGCCAAAAAACCGTCGATTTGATTGTTGATTTTATTCAGATAATCCTTGTCTTAGAGAGATGGCTCAATAATTAATAGTTAGCAATTGAAAACAATATATACCTAATATTAAAATATTTATAATATATACTGGGTTTCAACAATAGATGGAATATGATTAAATATTGAATAAAGTGTTTTTTTTAAATTTCCAGTACATTAGTAGTATTGGAGGGGAAGCCCTAAATTTCTGTCAGCCAGATGTTTATTATTTCGGCATCTTCACTAAGGTTCACTATATTTTGGCTCAGGCAGTCAAGCAGTGACAGTCAGTCTGATTTCCGAAAGATTGAATGAAAGTTTCGTTCGTTTGAAGATCAGGTCATCTATTGGTTCTGGATTACAGTATCTTTTTGAAATCTATGGGATTGAAGCTGACACTAGGAAAACTTTGATACTTAAATATATAAAAATATTTTATTCCTATTATACTAAATGCTGTGTGTGATAACATATAATTGAATAATTAATTTATTAATTAAAATTATAAAATATTGAAATTTGTGTTGTTGTTTACATAATATTATAAAACACTTAATAAAAGAAGCTTAAACGTCATATAGTAGAGCGAAAGTCGTCATTATTAACAGATTGTTCAATGGTAAAGTAGATTTTTTCCACCCCTCCTTTTCTAAAGAACGAATCCAAACAACCAAATCTTTATGGGAAACGAGTCACCCGATTACTTCTATGGGAATATTGTATTCGTAATACTACTTTGTCGATAGCAAGTAGAGTGAGAAAACAAATGACTTGTAGAAAATCCAATTAGAAATGAAACTGGAGCCATTTGTTTTCGTTACTCAGTGATCTCACCCAAATGAACGAATCGGAGATGGTAATCGACTCACTAAGTGACTCACTCACTTTCCATGTCTATTTCCAGTTTTATGTATTATTTTCACGTATGATGTTAAATCCGGTAATGACATAAAAATACCGAAATATTGATAGATTGAAAGAATAAATGTCTTAGGTACAATGCGATAGTTAAAATTAAGAAAACAAACAATCTTCGAGTGGCACTTAAGCCGATAAAAATCTACACAAACCAAATTCACGATTTTCTAAGAAAAGATGAAATCACTGTGCTGATAAAAATAATTAATCTTGATATCAAAGCTTATAAATCGAACAATATGGTATTTGTTTTACATATATTTTGATACTGCCGATCAATTAATCAAGAGACAACGTTGAAATAGCTACTTTTCAAAATATTTTTGTTTTTATTGTTTTGGCTGTTTATTTGCCATCGGAAGTGCAGTCTGATTTGGTAACAGGTTTTGTTCGACCACATGACATTATTCTTTACAGGTAAAAATATTCCCTTTTATTATCATCATAATAGCGATCTGTAAAATTCATGCAATACTGTTATTTTATTTTATTCTATATATTTATTGTCGTTCCTATTACCTAATGCAATATGAATATAAACTACTTCTAATGTAGTAAATGACTTACACACCACTTTATTTTAAATAACGTGAATAAATATTTAAACCATGTCCGCTCCCTACGTGGCGCACATGGCTTTCCTATTGGAGGTATTGGAACAGAAGTTTTTCTACAAACACTGGTTATTAACTCAGTTGTTCAACCCCTTTTTTTCGAAGACAGTAGAGATACAAGGATAGGGCTAGGACAGGACTGGTGGTTAACTAATCGCTCTCGCTTTCGTCACGTTTTTAAAATCTGATGGATTTGAAGGAATTTTAGATATCACAAACATTCCTACTTTCGAACATAAATCGATTGAATTTGGATTATTGAGATTTTGTACACTTCCACGTATTTTGTCACTAACGACCCGGGTTTCGCCTTTCGGCATCTTCAGGCATTCGAGCTTTATATTGTGTCTTCGGTCTAAATACCAGCAATCTTACCTCACAAAATACCATAAATTAAATTTTAATATATACCAGAGATGGGGAACCTTTTAATGTCAGAATCCCGCACAATTTTTTCTGTAATCCACCAATGTAACCAACCTAGTTACTGGCGTAAAATTAGTTATTTAGGTTGTATAAGACTTAAAATTAAAAAAAAACAACTCGCTGATGGTGTTAGACCGACCTTCTATTGCAGGAAACCGTTAGGAAAATTACTTATTAACAGTTAAGATAGAATCCACTCTAAGAAAAAATCTGGCATTTATAAATTAAAATGTATTGATTTCCAACACTTCTATATGGGTAAAACCACATATACATTCGATATAAGAGTATCAGAACATTTAGCCGCGTTTAGATTTAAAAAAAGATACATCAACAGTTGCAAATCACTTGTTATTGGAGAACCATGCGTTCAATGAAGATGATGGGGTTAAAATGTTGCATCAAAACATGAGAGATCATTAATTATTCTATCAAGAAATTATGGAAATCAATAGAGCCCAAATTCCTTACAAATTATGAACAAACAACTGAATCTTCCAAACTCTCCTCTATTGTACCCTGTACGTGAGATGAGTTCGTCAAAAATAAAACATGAATTAACAATCAAAACTAAAGATAAATTAACAATCAAAGTAATGTTATAAATTAGTTTTTTTCGTTAGTTATATGTGTTGCTGCTTTTGTATAAGCAAATTTGGTCATCTTTTCTTTTTCATGAGGATCAAGTGCGCATGATTTTATATCTTCCAAAAAAGGATTATTAATCCAGATGTTACCTCTACGTGGATCGTCATTTTAATAACACAATATTAAAAAAAGCAAACGCACGTGCGTGATAAAATAAGTGTCGTCGATAGGCGAACTGATGCAATACTAGCATTCGGTGGTCGTGCACATGTCTACAAATAAGTGCTGCCAGACACCGCTCAGTGTTTTTTTATATGAAATTAGTCGCAACAGTAGGAATTTTCCGAATCGTGTAGTGGTGTAGTAGGGTAAAAGTTTTCGCGGACCGGCAATAGATTCTCGCAAACAGGCACCGGTCCGCTGACCACAGGTTGAGTAGCACTTAGTTAGATTATTTAGAATACTTTTTGTTTCTTCGTTAAATTCCAAGTGTCACATTCGTACAAAACGGTTTCGCGATCACGTTGAGATGCGTTGTCAACGTTATCAAATAATAACTTATATTTTCTGATAAATCACATTTTTTTCTAATCCTATGCTAAGCGATAAGAAATTAAAGGAAATAGATATTTCCTGTTGAAAGAATTGGCTAGTGATAGTGAACTATAAAAAGTTTAAATATTCATATTAACCATTTTAATAATTCAATCTTTTGAAAGATTCATAACAATCAATAAGAAAAGTTGTTTATTGATGTTTTTAATTTATTTAATTTCAATTAAAACAAAAAATATGTGGCATTACAACTGAAAGCCAATGCGCCAAATATTTTCAAAATTGGAAAGTCATACGAGATAAACTCGATGAGAATGTTTATAAGTCATTCATGTCCAAGTTCACAAATTTAAATTGAAAAAATTCAAATTTGCTATTGACTTTGCTGGGACTTGAACCAGGACCCACCTGATCGTAAGGCCAAAGCTCTTGCCACTAGACCACAGGGACCTGATGTATCGTAGTTATCTTTCTGTCCATCACTTATATTTATGTATATAACCGATTCTTTTTGTGTATGTTTTTTTTACACGATTACAAAAAACTTTAAAGACAAAAATTTTTAAATACAGTATATATTTAAAAAAACCCTTGTAACTATTGGAATTTTAAGATACAGGTGCTCATGACACATGTATGAATTGTTATTGTTTTGACACATTTATGTTGCTCGTATATGTTTTTATTTTGTAATGTCAATTTATCACTCAATATGTATGTATCTTATAAAGCTATGTTTATAAAAATAAAATTTTTGAGTTTGAGAAATTTATATTTTGGCTGTATTTTAAATAATGGAACCTATCTCCCATTTCTATATGTGCACCTCGTATTTTTAGCACGGCTTTTTTGCACATTAGTCGTCAAGTGTAAGACAATGTAATCAAATTAGTATTAATACGTAAAACATGAAAAATCCAGAGATTCCGTACACACGATTAGCTTTTAATTCTCCTTCTCTTCTCTCTCAATGCAATAAGCTTACATTGTTAGATGTAAAACTATCTGTTTAGTGACAATCTGGTTTTTGGAATGACATAAGCGGAGAAGGTTGTGAAGGATGCCATCCATAGTTTAATGTAATATGTGCTATTAACCCTTCCCTACCTTTAAATTATCTGTGAAATAGGTGGTACAAAAAATTGAAAATTTTGCTATTTGGAAATAAAATAGTTCTACATGTAATTAAAAATACATTATATTTTATGTCTTCTTTGTATAATTAATCATAATTTGAAAACGTCGTCAATTTTACCATCGAAAAAGACAACATTACAGTATTACATTAGTATTAAATATAGTGAAGTAACAATTAGTGTAGTATAGTAACGACCCGAGATGTGTGACCATACCGTATGCAACCGTTTTCTTTCAAACGGCACTGAGACACGTCTCGAGCCTGTTCTGCTGTGAAGACTTTAGATTCTTGCGTCTCTCGATAATTTCGCATGGTTTGATATGTATTTTAGATTTTAAACACAAAATAATTACTTAATACTACATAAAACCATATGTCACTCTTTAAAATTGTCATTTCACCATAAAAATTCCACTCGGTAAAGCAATGTGACTGCATGAGATCAGAAGAGATTTTTTTTAGTATAAAAACGGGAAGATTAAAAAAGCGTACCATCAAAATGTGTAAAGGAAATCAAAATTGTTCAATCAACTATCTATCTGAATGGACTATAGTTTAAGCGAAGAAGTTTACAAGTGGTTGTTTTTATCAGAGAAAATTTTTTGGATATTGAAAATAAAATGTTTCCAAATACTGCGCAAATTACCTTGATTAATATAATCTATAATTTGATTGAAATGTGAATTTGATTATTCTTATGATTACTTATTAAATGAGAAATTGATGTTTTTAAATCATTGTTAAGTGACCTGTTTGAAGAGAATACAAAAATGAAGAATTGTGGAGTACATTTGACTTTGTTATTTTTAACGGTGGTTGCCTTCAATCAAGTTTATTCCTCAGCAATAAATAGCAAAGATGTTCCTTTTGAATTGATTGCGGGATCAAGACAACCTAACGACACGCTGATATTGACGTAAGTAATTTAATCGTAGTAGATTAATTTAGTAGCACAACGAATTTAATAAACAGATCGCTTCCAGATGAAGAAATGGTTTAACTGTCTTTTCGTAGAGTGAAATTTGTTTAGAAGCCGAAACGATAAACGATTTTTTTATTCATACATTTTATCTGATTTGATATGCAAGTAAATAGATAGTAAAAATAGTAGTTTTAGATTCGTAAGAAAAGCTAGGTAAAGCATATGTTTAGTTTTATTCGGTAAAAAAATAAATTACCAATATTTGTCAGATACTGATAATTGCAGTACAGTAAAAAAATCAAAGCGTTAAGTCGGCAAAAATCTGTTTTAACTTTATTATTATAGAAATATTCTAACATAATAAACGCCAATTCAACGAGAAATTTATTATTCTGCTTTTAACAGGACAGTACAAGAAATAATACATCTCTACTATATAGCTCAAGATCTATGTGGAAATCTGTATGTTTGAATGACTGTCGGTTACAACAACTCCTCCCATTACGGTGTAGAGTAGCAACGTGAAATTTTCACATGTCATTCAGGCTGCCATTTCTAGATCAACTGTGCTATTTTAGATTTTTAACATTTCACCTTAAACTGAAAAAGCTATATTTTTGACGTTTTAATGAGTAACAAAAAAAAAATTAACAAAACAGAAAAAAACTACTTAGCAACCGCTCCGTAAGTAATATTTTGTGATATTCTTCGTCATCTTCATGTTGCTTAGCAACTTTAAGTACGTTATAGTATAAATGTCACAATCAATAAGTTTTCATGCTTGATCGTAAAATTTTTAAAAGTAAAAGATTGAGCTGAAAATTATCCATTATTTTTTAACTTAAAACCGTAACAACCTCATTTCGGGCGAAGCCGGTAAAAAGATATTAGTATTTATATAAAAATAAAAACACATTTTTTGTACTAATCCACAGTTTTGTAACGATTATTGCAAAAATTTCCAACTGATAATAAAGGCAAGAAAATACTAGAGGGAAAGAATTAATTGTAATTTATTTATATTATTATGATTTACAGTAGAATCGTCTTCAAACTGCCCATAGAAGGTCTCGTTGTTGCTCAAACTATTGGCATGACTGGACTCAAGGAAAACGTTTCCTACGTCTGGGTAAAGGAAGAAGGAGAGTCGCAGGGTGCCACAGCAGAAATTGTTTGCGGAGGACTTGGAGAAAATGAAGTTGGAGTCAGGTTTACATCAGTTGTTAACAAAGGCTTGCATTTCAACTATGATATCTATGGAACACTGCAAGAAAAAATACATTCAGGAACTGAAGCGCTTAATTATCTTAAATTGAAAGTTCCTTGCTCGGTTACTTAGGCTACTGTAGTTTATAAAAATCATGGCTCGATTAAATACACTACTAAAAAAAACTTCCGATTTGTTTATTTGTGTTGCCAACTAGGTGAAATTTGCTATATTTTTGTGCAAATGTACAATTCTTTGCAAGATGCAATAAAACCTCCACATTATGGACTAATTCGTACGAAGAGATGTCCATTAAAGTCAAAAGTCTGTAATTATAAAGGTAACAGGTGTTTGTTGTCGGGTCTGTAGTGCAGTGGTCAACGTCATTGGTTTCGGTTACGTATATCTGAGGTTCAAATTCATTTCATAAATTGATTTTTTCAATTCATTTAAGGATGTTTGTTCTGTCTAAAATTCTGTTTCACCCATCCAATCCTAAAAACGGGACGTAGCGAAAACGAACAAATGAACGAAACTCTAACCTTATATCTCTAATCGAAAAAGAAACGTTGAGCAACTGAGCAGCAAGAAGTTCTCGTCGTAAAACCTCTGTTTAAATGCCTTCATCAGGAATCCATATGCTCCATATTGGTGGTAAAAATCAGTTGTTTTACTGGGAAAAAAATGACACAATGTATTTATGTACAAACATGTTTTTTTAAATGAATTATACACCACTTTTAATGTGTTAGCTGTCAATTCTTGGTGAAAAGTAGGGCTTCCAATTTGGTTTAAAACGAAACCGGCTTACCGCGTGTTTTGAAAAAAACCGAAAACCGGATTATTTCACTCGGTTAACCACGTTTTTTTATAAATTCAACGTGTTTCAGAGGGAAAAATGTACATATTGTTAAATAATTACCTATGTCAAGAAGTTGTCACAATTATACACGACATTACCAAAAGACACAAAGATTCTTAAACTATGTGTCATAGATAAGGCACATTTCACACAATAGCTATTATTGAAAATGTGAGAAATCATCCGTAGAAATCTTGAAGAAATCGTTGACTAGAATATTATTTGTAATATTACAAAAGTAAGCAATTTTAATATTTATAACCTACAATATTAATTATTTCATGAATACTTCCTTTTATTTTTAAGCGATAATTTTAAAGACATATTGCTTATATTTAACATTATACTGATATAAATTTAAAAACTTTTGTAGGATTTTTTTTCGAAAATAATGAAATGAGGTATTTCGATTTTGTCAACAAAAACACCAAAAACCGGTTAGTAATTATCTCCGGTTAATTGGATGCCCTAGTGGAAAGACATTATATTTTAAAATAAAACACAATTTGATTGTACTACTTTTACATGTCTATTATGATGAGGACCAGTTTTGCTCATCACGAGCATTATCAACTGATGATAATGATCGTGATGAGCGATGCCGATACTGATCATTATAAACATGTGGAATTAGTGCAAACAAATTGTGTTTTATTTTTAGAATTAATCATATAATGTGATTGAAGAAAGTCATGAGAGATGTATAATGTGTGCTTCACACATGTAGAATCATCGGCCGAAACGCTTTAAAACTACTGAAACTGTGTGATCATGTGCAAATCATGATGAGAACATTGTTTCTGAGCGTAATGCTACATTTTGTTTTTTTTTACAATATTGTCGTCGTTTACTGGAAGAATTGTACGTTATATCGAGATTTTTCTGTTATATATTGAATGCATGTAAAGTTTACAATTCAAGAAGGAAGCCATGGCTGCCGCGGATCAGCATATGATTATTATAATCTTGTTCGTAAGTATAGATATTCCTAATAATGAATTATATGTATTTAATAAAGCAATATTGAATTGAACTAATTGACTATGTGTTTATTACAATATAATATTACTAAATAATCATCAAACCAGTAACTCACCTCAGTATTTGGGATAACGTAATGCAGCCGTCATGTCGCGAACCCAACCGGAGAGTTCAGTGGGCCAGCAGGTGAAAAATAACCGGTGGGGAGGGTCTCGAAGATGGCGGCAGACAGAAGTGAAAGTGAAGATGTCTCTTTGTTAACATCGCCGCCGGAGACCACAGCGGCCAGATAAAATTTGCGTTGAACACCCAAGGCGCCAACTCGCTTAAGGATACATTGTGTTATATCATATTAAAAATGCAATATAAATCTATTGTTTTTTTAAACATTTAAATGATTAGAAATTCGCAACGGTATTAAACTGTTATGTCATTATCGAATATTAAATTTAAAAAAACGGAATACATTGTGAAATTATACTGAATACTCTTTCATCTAACAATGGCCGTATTTTCATATTAAAGCATGGTGTAAGTTAAATTTATAACCAAGTAATTTGCTAAGAAACATACGTTTATTAGTATCGATATTGTTTTAAATAAAAAAACACGTTTAAATGTTCAATTTCTTCAACTAATTATTCAAATATATGTAATAAATCTAGTAGTATTATATTTCTGAAAATTTGAATCAATAAATTCAGGAAATACTTTAAAAAACATGTTTCGACTAAAAAACACTTGTAAAATTGCTTATTTCACCTGTCCTGCAAAACTAAGATCTTCAACTTAAGCCTCTTTGTAAGATGAGCGACGACTTATTTAATATATAATAGCCCAGACCGGTCAGTATGCGTTTTATTTTTATCACTTATCACATATAGTTATGTTATGCAATGCACACACACCCAACAATACACACAGTTCCGACGTGACGCACATTCCAAGGTAAACAAACAAAAATAGCAATAACAATCAGTCCGTCAGTATGGAAACTAAAGAACAGCGGCGTTTGCGATTACGTCGTGAGCGACAGCAGAGATGGAGAGCGAGGCAAACTTCGGAAGCTACAAAATCCAGGCGTGATGCTGATGCCGAAGTATACAGACAACAACGACCACAAAGAACTACGGAAGTTGCACAATATCCACGTGTCGCTAACGTGGAAGCTCACGGAAGAGCTGAAGAAGCTCGACGTCAGGTGGTTCGGAATGAATCATCACAATATATTAACGAATGTCAAAGACATTCTGTGTTTCAATTTCAATACCGTCTATAACGGGTGTTCCACTAGTTGTCAAATAACTGCAGGTTAGCTGACTGTTTGTACTACCATTATCCGTTATGTGTATTCTTTCGTTGATTTCACGGTCACCATTCTCGATACAATGTCATTAATAAAAATAATGATTGACTCCTTATCTTTAAAATTCGTTGTCTGATTTAATATTTCACAAAGCGAAATTTTAACCATGCACTATTGAGCGTTAAAAACATAACATACGAATGAAAAGACAGTATGGTGAGCAAATCTAACTATAAGAACTCGAAAACTAAAAGAATATAATTCGGACGTTGGCGTGATACAGTCATAGCTATCAACTATCATTAATTGTTCTTGCGGCGCTTAGTATTTTGCTATTTCCTCCTTATTATAATATATTAGTTGTGAACCAGAAGTCAAAATACAAATTGAGATTGCTAAGGCCGCAATGTCTAGGCTGGAGAGGATATTATGGAAAATCAAGGAAATAACCAGACATACTAAAATGGGTCTAGTGCGGACCACTCCTTATGCCTTTACGACGTGTAGACATTGACTCGAAAAGCAAAATACATCAAAACGGCTAGACGTATTTGAACACATTGCATAAATACTTCTATCCTTAAAGTGCTCAAAATAATGGATAGAATGTCGGCCGTTTATACAAGACACTCAGTCTGCTTTTTCGTCACATCACTTGCAAGATTACCGAAATCTCGAGAAGCTCGCCATCATAGGAAATGTCGAAGACAGAAGAGGACGCGGAAGGGCCTCAACTGTATTATAGCATTTGCATCAGTTAACTGAACATCTACCGTGACTGTAGAGAGATGGATTTCTGTTCGTAGTCATGAATGTTTGTTATGTCTAAAACTTCCTCTCATCCATCCGGTCCTCAAAAACGGGGCCTAGGGAGAGCGATTAACTAACCACTAACCCTGTCCTATCCCTATCCTTCTATCTCTACTCTGTTCGAAAACGGAGGAATCGAGCAACTGAGTAAAAAGGATTTCTCATAGAAAAACTTCTGTTGAGTTACCTCCATTAAAAGACAATATGCTGGGAATACGCTGGATGGTAAAAAAAGAAAACAAAATGCTTATTAGTTGAGAAAATCTTCATTGAATAAGTACTGATGTGCGTATTTGTGGGTGCATAGTATTTATTGCTTTAATATAAATAAATACTAGCGTTCGGTATATAATTAACGATAATGTATGTATGTATATTATTGCTAACAGCTATTATTTCATTCCACGACTGAAGTATTATACCTAAGTACAGGGTAGGGATTGCAACTCCGGTCAGTTTTAACGATATCAACGTTTCGGTATTTCACGAATCAATCCCGGAAATATAAAATATGACTTTTAGATATTATTTTTCAGTATTGAAGTAAGGTAAATGTAATAGTAGTTGACTATGTACCAGTATTTGACACTTTTTTCAATAGAAGTACCCAAAATAAGAAACTTAGTTGCGAGACTGCTGTAAATTGCAGAGTTCAGACAAGTGAAACCATCTTTTTTCAGATTGAGGAATTAACACATCACCATATATGTCATTGTCGTGTCATAGTGGCCATTTTAAAATAACACCTTATGCAGTAAGTATTGTATTTTGAATTACTCTATCAGCTCAGGTAAAGCCAACCCCTGTGACCGGCCATTTTTGAAGAAATACCATTTTTCTTAATCGTTTACTAAAAGTTTTATAACTATAGAAATAGTTGATGAAATCAAATGAAACTTTTTGGATTTGTTTAAAACATTTTTATATTTATTTTTTGTGTGGTAAAATTGCCAACATTTCCTTTTGTGAGGAGCCACACGACAATGTTTACACATGTACCGAGTCTCACTCTTTTTCTTGTGCTTTGCACACACCTTGCATGTTCTACAGGGCTAATTTTTTTTTCTGTTCTCGGTATTGGTATTAATATGTGGTTAGACATATCCCCCGACAACATGTCTTGTAGATCTTGGAAAAGTCTAGCTCGGGGTGGACTCGGTGTCACTGCAATATCGTCTTCAGAAGAGGGAGTATTATAGAACTAAAATTCGATTGATATTTTAAGTCGATGAAATCAAAACCTATTTTGGCAATAACACAAATCAAATGACTGTTTTGGAAAGTTTTATGTCTTGACAATACTTAAAACTAGGATTACGTTGCAATACGTATCGTTTAATGACCCAAACATGACTGTTTTTGATAGGCTAGTCTATCATGTGAAAACACGGTTCCGGGACTCAAGCGATGGTTGTTGTATCACGTGAAAACACGGCTCCAGGGCTCAGTGTGTTACGAGAATTGTTAATGATATCAGTGAATGTAAGCATATGCTACTTGATTCAACCAAGAGTAGTTTTACAGGAAACTCTGATAAAAGGTTGTTATGAAACCCTCTGATTAGATATTGTCAACTACTGAAACATTAACATGGTTGCTAAAATTTGAACACATGTTTTTTGTAGCATACCAAACATATGATCCATTATGAATATACTTGCTTTGTTATCATTCGGTCTAATGCTAAACGTTAATCGTTATTATATAACTTTGGCTGTCAACTTTTTTTGTGAAATAGATAATTCTAGGTAATATATAATTCTAATCAATAAACATAGCAAAACTATAACCGATTTTCGTTTTTAATGTTTAAACAAATCAGTTGACCGGTAAAAACTAAAATAATTTAAATTTTTAAATATTTCCAAAATAAATTGTGAATTTTGTATTCGTTACGGTACCGTAATGGTAACAATGCTTTGGAGATTGGGAGACAACCCATGTTGTAAGACGAATACGTGAGATGGATCGTTGTTTTTGTAAAAAAAATATTGTCGCCTAAAGACTATTGTAATAAAATAAGCACAGAATGACGTCAGCGAATGCAAAAATGATGACTGTCGTTTTTTATCGAGCTCAATAATTATACTTCTTACACCATGGAAACAACGATGCGTTTTTTCTAAATCGATCGATTGTGTAGAGTATATGAATTAAGGTATTGACAAAAAAATACGTGTGCTATGAAAACAAGGTTGTTGGAGAAATTGCTATTCAATATTTATCAGTTTGTCAAAAATTTTTCAGCAAGAAATTCAATACATTTTTCTGTAATCCATTTCGTAATCCTTTTCAAAATTTTCAACACCATTTGTTTACCGGGATTTCTTACTGCAATCCCGAGTATTCGCGGCCAGTAAGTACAGTTGGGATACCGGGATTAAAATCCCTAGTGATGACAAACCGCACAAGGCGGATGTAAGTACAGCATAATAATATATTGTATTATATATTCAGTTATATTTGTACAGACTTGCATAAAGGTATTTGATAATTATTTATGAATTCTTTTATGAGTGAATCTTGCACAACTGCATTATTGTGTCACGGAACTACTTGGGTTTAGCATTTTGAGTTGCTTCGTTATCCATTATGTCTAATGTTATACTCTCATCTCTAAACGTAACATTATTATTAAAATAGATTGACTAGTCCATTTAGAAACTACAATCTGAAGAAATTTGTTGACTACGTGGCGCAGTGGATAACGTCGTTGGCTAATGTTACAGATGTCTCAGGTTCAAGTCTTGTTGCGGACAGTCAATAATTAATTTATGGTTTCGTGTTTGAAGATATGGATGTATGTGATGTCTAGAATTCTCTTCCTCCCATCTGATCCTAAAACGAAGCATAGTGAGAGCGATTAGCTAACCACTTGTTCTGTCTTAGCCCTATCTTTCTCTCCTTACCCCGCTGTATAAAAAAAGATAGCTCAAGCAAATGAGTAATAAGCAGCTCTCTCAGAAAAACTTGTTTTGAGATACCTTCATGTGCTTAATATTGGGTACATACATAGTTTGAATATGTACATACATACACATATATATATATATATATATTGGATTAGAAGAGACAGTATATCACCTTAATTACTCTTGCATCCTAAATTTTATTTGAAAATAACACAATGGGCTAATTTCGGTATGTTTCCAGAAAAAGAAAAGTACACGGGATTATTAATTGATCGTAAAATCAAATACGTGGGAATTATGATGATTATAATTCGACGGGGTTTTGACCAATTGATGTAACTTTCAAAAATACAAAAATGAGTCAATGATTGGACCTTATTTTAAAGACGACACAGCAGGTCTCAGCCAAATGATATAAATTAGAAATATAAACTGTTCACTTATAGGAAGGGAAAGATCATTTTACATTTATTTTAGGTATACAAATTCTGACCCTCCCACTTGATGCAAGTCACTATTATATCGACAATCCGTAAGTATACTTCAGTATCTGCAAACATGAGAATTTACAAGAGTACATTTCAAAGATTCATAACGCAACTCACCATTTTATATTTTTTTCGATAAAAACAGTTTTTACTCTGAACTCCTGGACAATTTCAATTTTGAGGGTTACATCAATTGGCCAAAATACCCTCGATATTATTTACGTGATCTTTATGTTATGATACCAACCAATTCCTATAATTCTTACGCAACAAATTATTTTGATAGTTTAATCTAATGCTAATATTTTTACGTAACAAAAGAGCATTTCATTTTTAATAGAGTGAAAACTATTCTTTTTTGTGATGCAAGTCCAATCTTTTTATATTCACCACTATTCTTGAGATAAGAATGTATTACAATAGTAAGACGATAAAAATAATAAAATTAGTAAAGTAGGAAAAATAAACAAATTTTTATCACAGCACACATCATTTATACATTATGATAGATAATATTTTATCAATATTTGAAAAAAGATAATCTAGATTTATATAAGTATCAGTGTTTATTACAGGTAAAAAAACATTAGTAAATTTTATTCTTAACCCCTTAGGTGTATATCTTATTATTATAATATTAAAAAATATACATAATCTCATAGTATCAACTAAAGTGTATTGGCTGAGCAATTGGGTAGACAGATGGTAAAAGAGGTCGTTTTTCCACCCGACTAAGCAATTTATTTATTAAATTTGGATTATTGAGGTTTTGTACACTTCCATGTATTTTGTCACTAACGACCCGGGTTTCGCCTTTCGGCATCTTCAGGCATTCGAGCACACGTTACGATTACAGAAAAATTTGTGCGGGATTCTGACATTAAAAGGTTCCCCATCTCTGGTATATATTAAAATTTAATTTATGGTATTTTGTGAGGTAAGATTGCTGGTATTTAGACCGAAGACACAATATAAAGCTCGAATGCCTGAAGATGCCGAAAGGCGAAACCCGGGTCGTTAGTGACAAAATACATGGAAGTGTACAAAACCTCAATAATCCAAATTTAATATTGAAATTCCATCAAGCACCCTCAGTCGATGTCTTAAATTTATTTATTACTAGTGAGTACCCGGCATGCGTTGCAATGCCACTCAAAGAAATAAAGGGTTTGTGTTTTAATTCTGTTTATAAGTGCTTTTGGAAAAGAGATCTGTATGGGCCGAATTTTCATAAAATTACCCGGTCCGAGCCCGAATCTCAATATCACACTTGTTACCTGAACCCGACCCAAAGCCCAGATTTATTTTTCTCATCCCGAAAAAAGCCCGGTTTTTTTAATATAGTAATTCATTTATACTTTTCAAACAATATATGTCATTGTTTCCATATTTCCAACGATATTCATAGCACATATGAAAACTATTGCCTTAAGGCTGACTTATGACCAGAACATAGTACGAAATGTTTTTCTTAAATTTGAGTTCCTTGCCCACACCCGGCCCGAGCCCGAATCTAAATTGTCTTTACCTGCGCGAGCCTGACCCACAGGCCGGGCCGGGTAAAGATCTGCTAGCCAAGCCCAGACCCGTGCAGACCTCTATTTGGGATATCTCAATACATATTAATATATATAGCCATTACAATTTTTTTTTGATTTTTCCGTCTGGTTCATAAATGTCGCTAGTTGTACGTATTTGATTCTTTTTTTTAGATTTTAGATTTCAAAAATTTTTATCTTCGTAATGTCTGAAGATGCCGAAAGGCGAAACCCGGGTCTTTAGTGACAAAATACATGGAAGTGTACAAAATCTCAATAATCCAAATTTGGTATTGAAATTCCATCAAGCACCCTCAGTCGATGTCTGAAATTATGTAAATTAAAAAAATAAATTGACCACTTTTAGGAAGGAATTACTTACATTGGTTTTAGGTTTAAAAATTCTGACCCGTCCACTCGATACAAGCCACTATTATATCGACACTCCCTACGTATAATCCCGTATCTACAAACAGGAGAATTTATAGTAGTGCATTTCAATGATTCATAGCGCAACTTTCGATAAAAACAGTTTTCACTCTCTCCTGAACAATTTTAATTTTGAAGGTTACATCAATTGGCCAGAACAACGTCGAACTATGTTCAATCAATCAATTATCTGTTTGCATATATATTTTTATATTCGAATATGCACTTAACATAAACGTGGTCATTAAGTCAGTCCACCATACAATAACAATGAAACATTTATTCATTTGGAATCTTATTTTAAACCATAACAAGCCGACCATTTAGCTAATGTAGACTTTACACATCTCGCCATTGAAAGGTTAATCGCGTAATCACACACAAAATCGATTCAATGTTTCTCAACCGCGAAACCTGTTTTGCTCAATGCATCTTTACTAAACTTTCAACAAACTACCTTTGGCTTTAGGAGATGTTTCGTGCAAATCGTACGAATGTTAGCTCAATTAAATGATTGCTTAACGCTTTTAAATACGTTCTTGCGATAAACATCCATAGATATTTTATATGGTTGAACTAATATGTTTTTATAACTTATCGTTTACTATGTCTATGAAATTATTACTTACTAAGAACTTGTTCTTGAAAATATCTCTTTTATTTTCATATAAAAACAACTAAATTAAATATAAAAAAGAATATTTGGCTTTACCGCTCAAAACAGGCCAAGGTGCCAGATGCCACATGATATCCACTTGAAGAGAAAAACATCACCAATGCCTAATGCCCAAAATCTAAAATATTATCTTATATAATAGGTAGTAGGTATGAAATTTTCTCATGACGTCAAAAATGCATATACAGTGCCAACGTACTAACTAGTTTAGACATTCAGTATTTCAATTTCAATACCGTCATTTATGACGTGTAGGGTTATACTAGTATTAGATATTGACCTAACCGGGACTTAAAACGTGATCCACGAGATCTTATCAGATCACCGACTTGATTACATCTAAGGCAAATTACAAGAAATTCAAAGAGTTTACAGCGCCCTATGGAGAGCGAATAGATATCAATTCATAAAGTTCGTCAATAACCCTTTTTTATCGTTTCGCACACTACAGTACATCTAAACAATAGATATTCCAGGCAAAAAATACAATATATTCAAAGAGTTCATGGCGCCCTATGGAAAGCGAACGGATATCAATTTATAAAAGTTCGCCCATAAATATTTTTTAACTTTCCGCACGCTACAGGAATTTTTCCTCAGATATTCCAGGCAAAAAATTGAAACACGAATAATGCTGTTACACTGCGGAATACATACGGTACTAAGAATATTAAATCGTAGCAGCTGGTAGAGAATACAACGTTGAATACCCTTTGATATATCGATGGTGTAGTTCCATAGTGATACAACTAGAAGTTTTTAGTGTTGAGATATAGTCTATCAAAGTTTTGACTCATTTAAACTGACTCGCAGAAAGTGATGGCTTATTATTAATTTTTTATTCAAATAGGTGGTAGATAATTTATAATTTTAGGATTAAAGTTTTTTTCTTTATGGAACGCCATGATTCACAAAAAAAAATATATTTCCACAATACGATATTTCAATATGTATATATATGGAACTGAGAAATTATTTAATATTGCTGATTTCCATATGCAAATATCTGTCTTTTGAGATGAAGCCTGTACATTTTACATGTTATACTTTTGTGAAGCTGTAGAAGAACGGTGTTTGAATATAATGGCTGACTTTACTCAAAACATCACACTTTTGACTTATCGTTCAATGGAACTGGGCTATCTGTATATCAAAAGAAATTTTGATAAATATTGTGGTTATATGCAAAATAAAGATCTGTTCTTTGCTTGGCGGTCAATAATAGAACTTACAAATTTTAATCATTTCGTATTCAAAGCTTTAAAGAGTTAATTGGTTTTGTTTGATTATTATCACTCTAAAAATAAACTAACGAACACTTCTTATGCAAGTTCTTATAAATATGTTTATATGTCAGTCTTTTTTTAAATCTTATTCGCAATGCACTTATAAACCTTCTACGCGTACTAGGGCATCCAATCCCGGACCACTTTTTTGATCCCGGGATTGACTTTTTTTGAAAAAAAAACAGGTTTTCATTTTTGAAATTGTCAAAAAAAAAATGTAGATAATATGTACCACGATAAACCATGTAAATAAACTCACGGAAAACAAAATAAAAATCTTCATACAAATAAAATAAAACCCAGTGAAAAGGGATTTGTAGTTCATGTAAAATAGGAATATAGGTAGGTGTGTTCCTAAAAACGCATAAAAAACATAATACCTAGGTATACGATGGTTTTATTTATAAAATAGGTATAAGAATATAAATACAAAATATGATGCAAAATTATAATAATTATGAACACGTGCAATCACACAAAAAATATTCGTAAAATATGTAGATACTATAATTATTCAAAAAGTATTTCCAAGCAGATTCTTTAATTGCCCGTTTATTTTCTTCGATTATTTTGTATTTTATTAGTAATTAAAGACATGTTACAGTTAGATGAAAAAAAAAGCTTCACACGTGCGCATCTAAAAATAGAATAGTGGTCAACTGTTTTGTTGTAGATAATGATGCAAAAAAAAAACAATAATTAGTCTGTTCTTGTTCACTCGCGAAATATGAGTGAGAGAGAGAAGACATATCAATTATGTTTAAAATGTATAAATCAAACCTACCTAGTCACTCGGCCACCGGAAACGTTTTTGTTCGTATAGTTCATGGGATAAGAATTTGTATTTTAATATAAATTATTTTTTACTATTGTAAAGCGAATTCCGAAATCCCGGTATTGACATTAAGTCAATCCGATTTCAAGTCGGGATCCCAGGATTGAAAGCCCTAAGACGTACGTTAAATTGCTTCATTTATTCACCTGTCGAATACATAGCATCAAAATTTTAGCGTATGTAAAATAAATAGTAGTAGATCACCTTGCTCTCATCTCAATGGTATGTGCATAATGATGTAGCTTTAAATTTTTTTCGACTCATTCACTGCCTCGATAATTACACGCTTATTTTAGTTCAATCGAACCAATTCACTTTTTTTACATAATCACATAGGCATTCCTTTCAATGCAAAGGCCTTGAAGAGGTTCCTATAGCAATTGGCTTTGATTTTAGTTTAAAATGTATGTCATCATCATAGTTATTAAATTATAATTTTATTTGATTTATGAATACTGTTTAATTTAGAATTCTATTTTAAGTCATATTATCCAAATAATAAGACACGAGACATGATAATTATTTAAAACAATTCCTACTACGGTAAATCTGGGTAACTTTGGCTCAGTTCTGAAGGTTTTTGTTATTTTTGTATTGTTCTACGTATAAATGAACTAATGTCTCTAGATGAAATATAATTAATACAAATAGATTTATTGTTATAATTGATATATAAATATAGACAAAACAAGGTGGGCAACATTTTCTTCCAAATCGGCTAATTTTGACCCACGATACAAATAATCACTGTAATTACTATACATTCAGTGATAAATAACAAGTTGAATGCTGGTGTATATTTAAATACACCGTTTTTTTTAAATTCATGAACACAGAATTAAATGACAACTCAGTTTAATAAAGACAATATTTAAGCTAATGTATTTTACTTAGCGGTCACTTTCCCAAACCACTCCAAACCATCATGTAGGAAAGAATTTGGCATTCTGATATTATATGTCTTAGGATCGAAAAACTTTGTATAAAATGCAATCTAAAAATAAAATTTAGCTCTAGAAGAACACGAATTAATTTAAAAATAGCCACGTTATAGCACGATTTAATATATACGAGTAAAAAAGAAGCAGCAAACTAATTTCTCTCGTGCATCGTGCATTTATAATCAAATTATCGATTATTATTTATATGGCATTTGAATCAAAATAAAAAAACACGTTATTTCCATTCAAAATATAAAAAATACCATCGATGGCCTTTCTGAGAACGGTTTTCGCTATAAGGTCAGCAAATACCTCACCAATAATTTCAACAGAAATGTTCATATTTTTAAGCAAGGATTTTTCACCGATTGTATTACGTTAGAGTTTTTTTCGTGTTACTATTATATACAAGGAAGTCGTAAAAAATTGCTTGAATATATTTATTAGCGGATTTTTTTTGATGTGATGTTCTGTTGTAGACCTGAAGGTCGACATATTGCCAACAGGTAAATTTTTAAACACGTTTTAACTAACCGAACGTAAAATTTGATAAACCTTTAATGAAATTGAATGATTTAATACACGATGACACAGCGACAGTGGATATCAGTACATAATAGCATAAATATATAGCTAGTTTGAATTTCAGGTGTGGCATTTAAAAAATATTTATTTTTATTGACATTTTTAGACGAACTTTTGTAATGTTTTCAAATCATAAACTGTCTTGTAATAATATTATGCGGGATTCAAATTTGAATGGAGATAACGTGGCTATCAGCAAGGCTATGTAGTAGCTCTCGAAACCGGGAGAACACAGTGAAAAAATAGTTTTTAAAATATAGATAGCAATAAACAGAGTTATTATTTGTTACCATGAGAGTATTCAAAAGCAAATATGCAGTAAAGATAACAAGCTAATCCAAAAAATTTTCTCGTCTGTTATATATTATTTTTTAAATAGAAACACATTAGAATATTAATTTTTAAGGTGATATAGTGGTGGAAAAACTAGGTCAAACCATTGATTTTATTATTTTTTTAAAAGAACTGAAAAGCAATTCGTCATCACTAATTTTCTGTATTCAACATTAGATAGTCGACCTATTTAGTCTACAGTTTAAAGCTTCCGCTTAGCGATAAGAATGCCCCATATTCCAGTTAGCATCAGATGTCAATACCAGATTTTGGTAAGGTTAATACCAAATATTGGTTTTATAAACTGTCTGTGTTTGTGATAAGCTTTTAATGTAGCTATATTTGTGATATCAGATTAACATTTATTGATTTGGAAGAGGTCCTTAATATTTTAACTGTATACTATTTTATTTGGTTTATGTATAATTTGTTTGATCAGTAATTTCTTGTCTTAGTTCATGAACCAACTGTTTTATATGCCTTAATTTTTAACACTCAATTTTATATAAACAGGCCTGTTATGTTTGTATTTTTATCAGTTGATAATGCTCGTGATGAGCGAAACCGGTCCTGATCATTATAAAACATGTGGGAGTAGTACAAATGAATTGTGTTTCATTTTTAAAAATATGCATTATTGTCATCGAGTCAATCTCTAATGATTTTCTAGAAATCCTCCTTGAATACTTTAAATTAAAATTTGACTGCGAATCAGCGTTAAAAATACTAAAATTTTAAGGTTAAACTCATTGCAGTATTTAAATTTACCATAGTATATAAATTTCAAAAATAAAATACAATTTATAAATAAGATAATTGTAAAACACAATTTCTTTGTACTACTTGTACAAAGAAATTGAGTTTTATTTATTAAATATAATGCCTTTCCACCAAGAATTGACAGTTAACACATTAAAAGTGATAGTCTATAAAATAAAATCAAATAAAAAATTCAAAGGTCCGTAGTTTTTGTGAAACTTTCGTAATTCGATAGGAATGTTGTTAGTCGTTAATATGCAGGCAAAAATGATTGATCGCGGATTCATACGGATAAGATCATTGCATTTCCAGGTAATTCCACAGCTGTATCACATATATAGTAAGCTTAAAATGAAACAGTATTCAGATGCTTAACTATCATAGGTAATAATCTGTGCATTATAAAACTGCAATTTGCTGACTTAGTATTTCACTGCGATGTTACCTCTACGCAGGTACTCGACCGCTCACCGGATTTCCTATAAATAACAATTTAATTTTGTAAACAAGGGATAGAGATAAAATGGGCTTCAAGGATAATCTGATATTTAAATTAAATGATTCGGCACATAATATTTCAACACTTTTTAGCGTTATAATGTATTAAAAGGTACTGAATTTAATTTAACATTCAACAGATAATTTGATTTATTGATTTTTATTGAATATGCATATATTATTGTTTTAAGCGCAGGAGTATGTCTAATGTTTTCAAATCTTTCTACCCTACACATTCCTTCATAGATAAAAGTAGACAGTGACAGCCTTCAAATAGTATAGTCATTAAAAGCTATATTCTTTTTCTTCATTCGTATTTTTCCCTGGTGAAGGTCGTGACCTCCAACTATCGCAACAACTTTGTTTTATTTGACGATCCTTTGCCTCTCGCTCCTGCACTCCGCTACTCTGAGAGCCATCGGTAAGAAGAGACCTTTGGCGTCCTTCACTTAGTCGCTCCAGTGAGTTGGGGCCATTTCACGTCCCCTTTTACCTTCGACCTTTCATGCGACAATGAGCCTCTCAAGATTATCAGTAGGCTTGCGGGCGATCTGGTCAAAGAAGTCTAGTAGGCGTCTGGTATAAACGGCCGAGAGAATCTTGGATTTGTGGTCGTTCATGGTATACAGAGCATCCTTCTCCACCACCACATTTCAAATGCTTCTAGCCATATTTAGTCTTTCGCTTTTAGAGTCCATGTCTCCACGCCGTTAAGACATATAGAGTAGCCCAGCGATTCTGCCAGAAAGTTGTATTAACTGACTGTCTTTTAAATTATTTTCTATTCAAATATTTATTTCATTAAGGAAATAAAAAGTAAAAAATATTTGGATTAGATTGAATTTAATTTACACGATACTTTTGAAATAGATCATTAATATAATCCAACGATATTCGTGAGACTCGTCGTACAATTTTTGTAGAGCAATGCGTCTAACTATTAAAAAATATCATAACAGTATACGGTTTCATTTATATCAGATTTAACAATAAATATGGCCTTCGAAGGAAGCTTATCTCTACATAAATTTGAATTGTTGAGGGTTTTGTAAATTTCTATGTATTTTTTCAATAACAACCCAGGTTTCGGCTTTCGGCATCTTCAGGCATCGGCATCGGCATACTCGAAAATACACGGAAATGCACAAAATCTCAACAATTCAAATTTGATCCATTAAGCACCCTCAGTCGATGACTTCAATTATATTCTACATAAACTGTTTTAGGAAAACTGCTTGTTATTCAATCGCTCCACATTTAATTTTAAAAGAAAGATGGAATAGAAGGATGGGGCTAGGACAAGACCAATTTTTCCTATAAGCTGCGTGCTTGCACGGCAGCGCAGTAATTTTAGATCCTCCTTCCACTCAGCTCGGGTTTGCGCGCACACCAATATCTACTATACAAATTTATTTTTTGAAGAAATTCATATTCGTTTTCGTTGTTAAATGCATTTAAAAAAAATTTAAAATAAGAAAATTAGCCATTTTTTATTATATACATCCAATAGTATAAAGGAGTAAAAAATTATAATTTTAATCATGAAAAGTAGCACAAACAATACTATTTTCTATAATAATTTTATATTTATGTGTGAAAAATTGTTTAAGCTATTCCGCGCATTTGTCAGTTTGGCCTGCTCAGCCTTTCCGAGCAGAGTACATCAGGGAACATTTGACAGTACTAGTATTTTGCTAGTCGCTCTTGCTACGTCTCGTTTTTAGATTCGGGAGTTTTAAAAATCATATAAATACATCTACACCTTTAAACACAAATCTATCAAATTTGGATTATTGAGATTTTGTACACTTCCATGTATTTTGTCACTAACGACCCGGGTTTCGCCTTTCGGCATCTTCAGGCATTCGAGCACACGAATGAACTCGAACTGAGAGACAGTAAACAGTGTCTAACGTTTATATAGAAGATACAAATGCGACAAATGCGCACTATTGGAATACATGGAAGTATACAAAATCTCAATAATCCAAATTTGATATTGAAATTCCATCAAGCACCCTCAGTCGATGTCTTAAACAAATCTATCAATTGATTTTTCAGAAAAGTATATTGGGATTTGGGCATGTAAACGCCGCAACTGAAGAGGATGACGCTGACCACTTGGTTACAGGCCGCCGGTTTGAAACTATATGAAAGTAACGAGTATATAATATGTTTCTAAACAACATATCATATATTTTCATCACTTACCAAAAAAATTCCCATTTAGATTTTTATTTTAATACGACCAAATCGTTATGATCAAGTACGCTCATGATATTGCAGATAAATTTGTTGAAATAATTATGACAATAGATTTTTTAAAACTTGTTTGTGTAAGAAGTTATTTAACATTGTGAGCAATAGCAATAATTACTGTCTGAACTAGAATAAGAACAAACAAAACTTCGACAAGAGTGGGGCAATAAAATTTCATTTGATGCTCTATTAAAAGGATGTTATTGAAGCAATTGACATGCTTTGGCAATACAGAGTACCCGTATGTAAAGCAGTGAATGTTGATTGTATCAGGCAATACGAAACTGGATCCGTGGCATTCAAAATGCATGCACGGTGACATTGGCCTGCGGCCCGACCGTGGACAGACCTGAACTGCCTCGAGCGCTTTCGGAGAGACTCAATTGTGTTCGGTTTGACCAGCGGATGGTATTGTCTACCCCAAAATAACTTTTCCGATAACAAATGACATTTGTTTTTTATTTTTTCCGTCGTAAAACACCGTGATATATTTGGGTATTCGATTTATTTTGGGAGGATAAAAGGTCTTTCATTATAAATAACGACGAGTTTCCACAAAATAAAGTTTTTTGTTATTTATTTTTTACACTAAAAGAAGCAATGACTTTTGAGATCCGTAACCCATATTGATTTAGTGTTTTTAAGTCATTTTATTGATATTTTGTATTTGACGGTGTTTAAGCGGATTCATGTAACCTTCAAAATAAAAATTGTTCAGGAGAGAGTAAAAACTATTTTTATCGAACACATTATATGGTGAGTTGCGTTATGAATCATTGAAATGCACTCCTGTAAATTCTCATATTTGCAGATAAGACATTATACGTAGGAAGTTTCGATATAATAGTAGCTTACATCAAGTGGCTGGGCTAGAATTTTTAAACCTAAAACCAAATGATGTTTTTCTTCCAAAATGTGGTCAATTTATTTTTATAATTTACATCATTTGGCCAAGAGCTGCTCTGTCGTCTTTAAAATGATATCCAATCATAAACCCATTTTCGTATTTTTTGAGTGTTACATCAATTAGCCAAAAACCCGTCGTTATGTTATTTTCAAGGCATGGTTTGTTTTAAATTTGTTTTCATAATTTCATAAAAATCAACAATATTTAAGTTCTTTTCTTGGAGAGGATGGAAAACGTTGCTTTCAAAAGGTTAGGTTACATCTAAATATTCATGAGGATTTGTTAAAATCAAGTTGTTTTTTTTGTATCTTTTCTTCTACTAATGAAAGAATTTTACGAGTAATTTTACGTGTCACTGTGACTTTTGTGAGAGTGACTTTATTATAGGGTAGTAAAAATATTTGTTAAAGCATGTCCAATTAATTGAAATTTGAAATAGTTATATCAAATTCCAAAATAGTTTTTTTTCTATGGATTCGGCGGTAACTTTGTGGAAATTCATTTTTAATATAAAATTAAAATTGATAACTTAGATATTCTACTTGGATTATTACTAACGTGACGCGTTTCGCCTCTTTAAGAGGCATCTTCGGACAAACTATATCGCAAGGTTATTCATCTCTAAGGTAAACAACGGCGTCCGTGGCGCAGTTGGTTTCGTCGCTGGCTACGGTTACGGATGTCTCGGGTTCAATTCCCGGTGCGGACGGTTTTCATAGATTGATCTTTCAATCGATTTATGGATTTCTGTTCGTAGTCTGAGTCCTCCCTCCCACCAATCCCATCCCCACGGGGCGTAACGAGAGCGATTAGCTAACCACTAGTCCTGTCATAGCCCTATCCTTCTATCCCTACTCTCTTCGAAAAAGAAAAGAGAGGTTGAGCAACTGAGTGACAAGCAGTTCTCGTAGAAAAAAATCTGTCAAGATACCTCCATTAGGAGACCATATGCTCCACATTGGGAGCGGACATGGAAAAAAAAAGGGTAAACAATGGTCCTAAATAGTTATTTTTTCTTTTAGATAAGCGATCGGTACTTACATTTGCACTAAGTAATACATTTTATTTATTTTTTAGAATCGTAAATACATTTATGTCAATATTGATGTTTCTGATTGTTAGTTTTCCGCTTACACGGTTCAGTGTAAGAGAACAATACCAAATCAGTTGTTGAAGTTCGAAATTGCTAAAAAAAATATCATTCGAGAAAAAAAGTGGCGAATGTTTGCATAATTTATTATAATGGTATTCAATCAACATTTTCATTTCCGCACAACTAATAATTTAATTTTATCCGACAATTAAATACAAGCCAAAAAAATTTTCAAAAACACTCTCGAAGACATAGATACGCTGCATATTTCTATGATGAATTACCGTAAAGTAAATTGTTTAGTGTGGTTTAATTGACTAAAATAAATTAGTTCCATTGTCATGTGTACGTGGTGAAAATAATATTTTAAATTAAATATCAAATGTATAAATTAATTGAAGAAGAGTATAGAAAAGTTGTGTGGTCGGTGATGCGACAATCAGGATATTTTGAAGGTTGTTTAATTGTAATATTGGCCTAGATATAGTAGATAAGATATATTGCTAACAGATGTAATAAAACTCATATAGTCTTTAATGCCATCAAGATGAATCCATAATACAAATGAAAGCTCTCATGATGTTATTATTTTAAACATTATAAAGTACACTACAATGAGTACAAGGGCTCATGGATGAACAGTATTATATTTGATCATTTTTTCAAGGATAACGATCAACACTGACCTCTTTAAATAATGAAAAAACCGGTAATGAGATTGACTTTTGCAGACCAGAGTGTGTTTACAAAAACCGGCTTCCAAAAAAGAACTTGTAAAATACCGAATTGGTTTTAGTACTGTTCGTTCATTTTTATAAAATGCAGTTAACGCATATTTATTGAGCATTTTTATATTGGAAAAAATTTTCTTCTGCAATGGAATAGAATGGATGAAATTTCAACATCAAATTCTATTCAGTTCATGGGTTCAAAACTTATGAAAGTGTACTAAATTTTTGATTATTGAACGATAGCGAGAACGATTAACAGACAACTAGTACTATTTCAGCCCCAGCTCCAGTAACTGTTGAGATATCTCAATGAGAAGTTCATATTTATGCTAAAATTGGGAACGGAAATGGTAAATAATATATTAAATTTTATCTTTAAGACTAATTTAAACAAGTAAGGCGTTAGGTTTATACATCGTGGAGTCAATAAACGTTTCTTTGTATCGTGATTGATATCATGATCAGATTGATATCCACACATAAAGACAAAGTAATTCTTTTTTACGCTTGACTGGGTTTTCGTGTTAAATGCCAATTAAATGTATAAAAAACACTTTTGTGATTGTTTATTTTTAGTGAGTAAGCAACTAGTATTCGTGATTCATTCATAATTTTGAAGAGAACTGTATAAGTAAGGCGAATTCCGATGATTTGATAAAATACTAACACTTTCAGTAGCCACATATTTATTATCATTTTAACCATGTTATATTGTTAAATAAGTATCTAAAGATATGGAGATTTTTTGAAACTACATCTTATCACCAAATTGATAAATGTCTCTCTATCCTGTGTCAGTCGTATTTGGGGATTCCAATCGAATATTGGTTGAATTTTTCGAGCGCACGAATGGACTCGAACTGACAGACAGTAAACAGTGTCTAACGTTTATATAGAAGATACAAATATGAAAAATATTATTTACGAGATAAAATATTAAACGTCTAGGATCCACACTGATATCTGAGTTAACATTTCGAGAATCGCCTTGGTCCTTATTTTGTAAACAACACATTAACAGAGTGGCGAATTGCCGTTTTCCAACTACTATTAGAATGACCAGTGATTTTATAATTATAATAACATTGTGGGTTTCGACGGGATGTAATTCGACGAAAGGATAAATATATACAATCATTCCATATTTAGTGACATCTGTTAGGTCTTTCAACGTATAGGATACAGCAGCGGGGAGTTTGGAAGGTTCAGCTGTGCGTTCAGAATTGGCAAGAAATTTAACTGTTCGAGTCTATTCATGCGCTCGAATGCCTGAAGATGCCGAAAGGCGAAACCCGGGTCGTTAGTGACAAAATACACAGAAGTGTACATAATCCAAATTTGATTTTGAAATTCCATCAAGCACCCTCAGTCGATGTCTTAAATTATAGAATATTGGTTGGTCAGCCATTTTCTATTTTTCGGAAAGACTATGGCTAGTTAAATGGGTCTAGAACACGACTAGAAGTAAATTGATTGCTCTCACTACGCCCCGATTTCAGGATCGGATGGGTTGTGGAGAATAATTAAAAAGAAAGCCATCAACCGATAGACAAATGACAAGTGTTTGTAGTGGGATGCCCCCTGGCCACTGCAACTGAAGCGGAAAACTATAAACGGTCGACTGTAGTTAAAATGTATTTCAAATATATTCATCTTTCATTGTAAGTAGTATTACGTTCGAGGTCTTTTAAATATAGAAATTCTGCAGATATTCAAAAAGACTGACAATTGTTGAGGGGTAAAGCAGATGATGATGATGATATAATGCATGTACGAGCATAAACTAAAGGCGTTAACATGTGTGTTTATTAATGGATAAACATTTGGATGTATAAAAAATTCCGGCCGTTTTTCACGGCCAATTTAACATTTATACGAGCTCAAGAAAATCTGTGTGAGACGCTTATTTCGACATCCTTGTGTATTAAAATGACGCCGCGTCAAACAAATAATGAATTTTAATTTGCATTCATAATAATAGTCATAATAAAATTTACTTGCATACAGCCTTCACAGGTTTGTCCAATGCCTAAATTATTTTAAAAATAATCTGCATAATATGTCTCTATATTTGGCTCCATTTTATAATGATTTGAATACCTGATTCGATTCGTTGCTTTGAACTGATTTTTAAAATCATGTATTTAAACGAATCAACTATTTTTTATAATAATTATTTGAGTTTAATACTGTTTTAAATTATTAAAACAATTACTGCTTATTTTTATTAATTGCTAGAAAGCTTCGCTTAAAAGAAAATATATATATTATACTCAGTAAGCTTAATTGACATCGAAAACCATTTTAGTTTTCTATTTGGGGGACAGGGAAACACGTAAATGATGTTTGACGTTTGAAGCACAGTTTTGCGTGTAATTTTCCATTACGTGAAAACTGTTCAAAATATTTTATATTATCATTTTTATTTACCCTACAAACATTAATTAAATCAACGGCCATTTATTATATTTGCATATTGGCTTTCATGATAGCATTTAGCACGTGAAGATATACTTACTTATTTAAATCAGTTAATCTATAGCTTTGAGATATACAAGTGTAATTTTACTTATATCATGAAAAACAACATCAACAAATATTAAAAGAGTTTGTAAACACACAGAGATGCGTTTAAAGTTTAAGGCATTATCTGAACAAGTAAACTGATAATTGTAATCACATGTAAGTGTGTAATGAAAAAATAAATAAAGCCTTCAAAGAGGCTTGCCAATAATAATTTCCACATACTCGTGACGCTTGATGGGTTGTCAGGTGACCTCGCTACAGTTTCCACGGTGACACTGCGTACATAAACACCACACACTGGGGTGGACATGCGATATCAAGGTTTCGGTACACTTTTTGATATCGGCAAGGTGGCCAATTAAAACCAATCAGTGTGAATTTATACATAAATATATATTAATAATTGCAAACGATAAGAGAAACATTGTAATTAATATAAATTTCATACAAATTGCTCCATATCAATGAATTTTTTATGTTCATAAATTTATTTACAGTACACTTAATACCCTCATGATTATTTGTGAATATCGTGCGTGCTAATGATATTTTAAATCTCACTAAAACGACTGAACAAAAATAAATTCATTTACTAAATTGCAATTGACTTATAATAAGTACCATGCACATACCTGAGACGTCGATTTTTGGAAGACGTCGATATTGAAGTTTGTTCCGCATCCGATGATAGATATTTTTGTACTAACTGATTTTTTAATCGATGTTGAATCGCAAGAAATCAATCGAAGAAGGTGAGTCTCTGCTATGGCAACATCTCAATCAAGTATAATATTGTTATCGATGAAAAGCCAACTAGGAGAATACTTAAAATCTCTTCATTGAGAGTGTAAAGCACGGACAAAAAGAATGAAATTGATTTTTAATTAGAAATGGGTTAAATGGAAAGGAAAGATGGAATAATTTTTATGAGATTAATTTTATTGACGCTATAATTTTAATATTGTTTTCTTCTTAGGTAAAGTACTGAATTAAATATAGTGTAACGAGTATTCAGAGTTTTTTGTAATTTTCTTAATATAAAACATTCTTGAGATAACTGTGTTATAATATGGACGTTTTCCTCATCGTAATGCACTCATGTTGGTTTATAAAGAATCTAACAACTTATAAAAACGAATTCCTACATGCATAGTAATATCTGTACCTCAGAGACAGACGGATGCAACTTCCAAATACCAAATTGTTCAGGAGAGCCTAAAAACACTTTATTTTTTAAATAAATACTCATAACTTCCAAGAAACTATACAGATTGCGAACATTAGTTTTTATATTCTTATTCAATTAAAGTTCTTCTGTAATAGGTAATAAATAAATAAATAAATAAAAAGTAGTATGGATTTGCATCCTTCTGCTTCTAAAGACATTTTGTCTTTATTTATCTCTCATTTCTCTTTTTTTAGTTAGGTCAAAACAAAGCAATTTATCAGTGTAAATAAAACAATACATATAACATTTAAAAAAAATATTTGTGTGCACATAGGCACACAATAATTGCAAGGCAGAGAGATGCAAAGGGAGTTGCATCCTAATGCATTAGTTTAAATAATAAACTATTGAAAGATGCTTCTATTATAGATAATATGGCACTTGCATCTTTATGTTATGCCTATCTTTTTTATTATAGCAGCTAGGTCCTGCATCTCTCTGCCACTAATAAATAATGTCTTTAACATGATGAATCGGTCAAAAACTCGCCAAAAATAAAGTTGCATCCGTCTGCCTGCATACAGATATAAATAATGGCAGATATATTTTTTAAGAAACCTTGTATAATAATTCGATTTACTATGTTTGAAAATGTGGTATAGTCTTATTAAAAGTTAGCAGCTATATTTTGACTATACTATTGTGGCTTATAATATTTCGTAATGTTTATTAAAACATTTTTTTAAACCAAAAAGCTGAATAATTGTGCCAACTATTAGATACTACATGCAATGCAGGACCTCATCTACTTAACACATTTTGGTGACCAATAAGATTTCCTATAAGGATATGCGAAGGTCAAAACCACTAGCGTCGAAAAAAATTGGTTTTGATTTGATATTATTAAAATTGTTTAGAAGGCCATGTATTGATTCGGTTGCAGAATGCGTACAAAAAGTCGATCATGAAAACGTATTTCGCGGTCATATCTATCGAGATACAGATTTCTATAATGTTGACGTGTAATACAAACCAGTCTTATTTAATCATAAAATAACATCAGAACCAGATGAAGCACTTGGAATTTAAAATGTGAATAATATAATACTAAAATAATAAAAACGATTAAAAATGATAACGAATGGTTGCGAAATATGGACTCTCAATACACGAGAGGTCCAAAAATCTAGAGTGGCGCAAAGTGGCATGGAAAGGTGCATGTTGGAATAAATTGATAAGGAAGCAAACAAGTGAGAGATGTGATAGAGGTCACCAAATTTATCAAATGGCGGTGGGCCGCAAGATTAATTAACCAAAATCTTAGAAATATATTTTTACTACCATTATTACGAAAACAAACATTTTTGGTTGTATCATGATAAAAACTGATCCAACCAAGAGGTTCTTTTTAAATAGAATTAAAGGTATAAGAAAGTTTTGTGAAATGTAAGGCATTTTGTTATCATGTATAATTAATTTTATTTATATTGTAAAAAGTAAACACACCAGTTTTTGCGTTGGGTGTTTCCTTTGTCTTTATTATATTTGACATGTCAAATATTATGCCACTTATAAAAATATATCTGCTTGAATAGTTTGATCGAAAATTGTGTTTAGAAAAAAAAAACATGTAGGTTTAATACCTTGAACCAAATGCTTTAATTTATTAATTTATGACAAGTTCAAAAAGGATAATCTTTATTTTAAATAATTTTTTTTTTAAATTTATTATCCCACATAATTTCTTATTAATAATCATTTTCAATGACTTTTATTTTTAGCATCAATAAGTACTTAAAAAAGTTAAATTATTGTTGGTATGTAATTATTTCAATTCACATTTATTTTGTGGTTGTTACATTGAATCGGTTAATTTTCGAGAATATATAAGTATTTTTAGAGAAATTGACTTAAGTATACGATAGTAACTTTGTTTTTATAGAAATAGTTACAAAATTTTTATTTTTTTCCATGTCCGCTCCCAATGTGGATCATATGGTCTCCTAATGGAGGTATCTTGACAGAATTTTTTCTACGAGAACTGCTTGTCACTCAGTTGCTCAACCTCTCTTTTCTTTTTCGAAGAGAGTAGGGATAGAAGGATAGGGCTATGACAGGACTAGTGGTTAGCTAATCGCTCTCGTTACGCCCCGTGAGGATGGGATTGGTGGGAGGGAGGACTCAGACTACGAACATAAATCCATAAATCGATTGAAAGATCAATCTATGAAAAACCGTCCGCACCGGGAATTGAACCCGAGACATCCGTAACCGTAGCCAGCGACGAAACCAACTGCGCCACGGACGCCGATACAAAATATGTATTCTATGGATACTATATATTTGATTAAAATAATAAAGCTGTTATCGCGTAACTAGACATAATTTTCAAAGCGTTATCACAAATTGAGTAATTTATTCTTATGACATGGTTGTTTTCCTCACTGGTGAGGGTCGTGAACTCCGCCTATCGCCACAATTCTGTGTCCTTCCGAAGAACCTTCGCCACTTGAGAGGAGATTCCCGTGGTGTCCTTCGCTTGGTCACTCAAGCGAGTCGGGATCTTTTCACGTCAACTTTTGTCTTCGATTTTTCCAGTGATTTTCCAATATTAAATTATTGATTGTAATTTCTTTAGAATATGTATTAAGCATATTAAATGAATTATGTTTGGTACAAATCTAAATAACAATATTTTCTCAGCAAACTAATATCGAAGTATGACCTGCTTTTGATAATCTAGGAATCATTTATTTCATCTACGTCAGTAATATAATTATCTATATACAAAAAAAAACGAAACCGCTATCGAAATATCAATGACTGAATGTATAATATATTACCCTATAGAGATACAGTACCCGTTTTCCAAGCTTTAGGCAATACTGTGACTTACAAACGCAGTAACGCTAATAAGCAATAAACTTAAAAATTACAGCATACGCCGTCAGGACAAACTGCCCGAAATGAAGTAACGTTTTATTGTGATTGAGTAAACGAGAACTCATATAATTGCAATTAAAATATATATGAGTTAATACTTGACACCTCGTTTCTTTCGTCGATTGTAATTAACGAACAATTACTTCTAATACTTACTTAACTTGTTTAGATAATAGTACTTAATTCTAAAGTATTGCAAAGTGAGACGTTTTATAATCAAGGAAGAAGTTTAGTTTTTTTTTTCGATACCTTAACGAAAATCCATTAGGGACAGGACAAGCATGCTTAAAAGTTACGTTATGAAGATTTTAGATAGTAATCAAAGACTTTTTCACTTAGTATTTGAAAAGAGTTTTCTTGATAGTTTTTGCCTCCATTTATTTTAATGATAAAACTGTACACTAAAGTAATACAGTAAGTGCTCATCGGGTATTCTTTTAGTCTGTTTAATTTTCGTTGACAGATAACTTATGAAATATATTAGGTGCTACTCTGTAAAAGTTTTTCATTGATTTTTTTATAGATAATTACCAAGGATGACCACAATTTTATACGGTAGGCGTGACTTGCTACTAAAACCAATAATAGTGGTCTACCATCACTGTTTGTGATTCTAGAGGTTGATCTGAATTTGGTAAAAAATGATAGTCGTCTTCCACATTTTTATTACTTCGGATTGATGATCGTCACGAATTATTTTTTAAAAGAAACACAGATATCATGTTTATCTAAACTAAATTATATATTTCTTTGCGGTGAAATACATCAGTGTTGTAATCGTGTTTTTCAGATTCGATGATATTTTAAACTGCAAAGTTAATATATTAAATTATTAAAATTTTAGCTTTCAAACATATATAAAATAATATTGCTGTAAGTATATATATATATATTACTGTAATAAAAAAAATGTGAATGTATTACTTGATAAACTTACTATTATTAATATAATTATATTACATAATATTTCATTTATTGCAGTACAGCTGTGACTATCAAGAACTTTTTATGAATCATTTAGAATATGAAATTTGTAACTATCAATTTTATAAATCGGATTGCTACTTCAATGTATGTTGAACCAAATAAGTCCATTATAAAATACTGAATATTATGTCATTCAGGATACCAAATGACTCATACATTTCAAATATATTAATTTATTACGACTAGATTTAATCTATGAATGAATATGTATTATTTTAAATGTGTCATACCAATAGTTAGTTCTGGAAATGAAGCATATTTTACTGAATGAATAATGGGATTTATTTTTCGCAGAAAATTTCTTTACCGCGGTACAGAATTTTTCGCTAAGGCCACTAATTGGTTTCTTAGTACAACAAGGATTTAAGATTTGCGAATCATTATTATGCGGCAATTTACTTTTAAGATATAATTAAAAAAGGTGAAGGTTTTATTTAAAGTTATATTGTATCTGGTCTTAATCATTATATTTATTCATACTTGCCTAACTATATCGATTCCCAAATGTATTGTGTTATCTGTAATGTACATCAGATATCGTCATTAAAACACCATGTATGATGCTCAAACGAATTGAGTCTTTGCTGCTTTGGGTATATGTTAGTACTCATTACTTCATCGCTTGATTTCAACTAAACAAGAGTAAGTTAAGTGATGGTTTTTGATATAAAAAGTATTGCAATATCTTATCTAACGATAGTAAATAACCGATGATAAATATTTCAAGTTGATTTGTTTTACGATTGAATCTTAGTCTCTCTTCTAAAAGGCGATATATTTCTGGGTACTCGACGGAGATAAGCCAGAAGTCTACGAAGGCTAGACATCAAAGGAACGGAGAATCAGATTTGAGTTGTGTCTGTATTAGTGTACATACATCGAAGAATTTGTAGTCTAATCATGTCGTCAACGGGGAGGATTTAGGTCAACAATGTCACACAAAATATTATAGCCACCATTAAACGCAGAAAATTGCATACTTTAGTCACACTGATAAAAGAAGAATTACTTCACATAAAGAAAGTAACGAAATATAGATTGCGCCAGACGCGTACATAGAAAGGGATTCTTTTGATAACGGAATCTCTGTCAATTTTTCAATAGACAAGTCGATGGTGATCTAATATGACAAGCCGATGAAAGAAAGACTTACTGAGATCTGGTCACCAATGTTCAATCAAATATTACATCAAAAGAATAGGAATTTCATATCTGTTCTGAACAACGTTTTCATATCTGATACAGTAGCACAAAAGGGAGTCAAATCATACCCTTTTATAACAAATATTTGAAAACAAGTAGTTAGCCATTGACTCTCATGAAAAGAGAGATTAAACTATTGGATTTTTATGATCAGTGCTCAAAAATTTACTTGCGATACGGTCAATCTGGGTAACTTTGGTCCAGTTCTGGGGTTTTTATGGTTCACTAAATGAACTTATATCTTAAGATGAAATATAATTAACATACATTGATTTATTGTTATAATTGATATATAAATATAGATAAAACAAGGTGGGCCAAAGTTTGCATCCAAATCGGATAACTTTGCCCCACGATACAAATAATCACTGTAATTACTATACATTCAGTGATTTTAAAGTCTTGGCAACTTTTCTTTATGCTTTCCTATAGTTTGTACATAATTGAGATGGGAAAAAATATACAGTATTTGTTTTACATGTTAGTTAATACAAATTAGAAATATGGCTAATCAAATTTATTTCAAGATAAGTTGTTGAATTATGTTTATCATTCCATGCTGACAGTTTACAAATTCAACAATAAAATAAATTATGTTGTACATTGATTCATATGTTTACCATCAGAGTCTACTCAATACCTTTGCTTAGCTAAAAACATATTCATAATTCATTAGTATTATCATGGTATTTTAACAGCACCTTTTTCCATGTATCGTTCCAATCTTAGACTTATAGGCAAACTTAGCCAAATTGATGGTACATCTAGACTTGAATTGGCCTATTGATAATTCGACAAATGAATTTAAAATTCTGACAAGAGTTTCAACATGCATTAACATCAGACACCTTATTATATTTACATAATTTAAGACATCGACTGAAGGTGCTTGATGGAATTTCAATATCAAATTTAAATTATTGAGATTTTTTACACTTCCATGTATTTTGTCACTAACGACCCTGGTTTCACCTTTCGGCATCTTCAAGCATTCGAGCACACGAATGGACTCGAGCTGACAGACAGTAAACAGTGTCTAACGTTTATATGGAAGATACAAATACGACAAATATTATTTACGAGATGAAATATTATACGTCTAGGATCCACATTGATACCTGAGTTAAAATTTCGAGAATCACCTTAATCCTTATTTTGTAAACAACGCATTAATAGAGTGGCGAATTGCCGCTTTCCAATTAATATTAGAATAACCAGTGATTTTACAATTGTTAAAGCATTGTGGGTTTCGACGAGATGCAATTTGACGAAAGGATAAATATATATCATTCTTCATTCATCTATTAGATGCCACTAAATGTGGCCTCGCTCCAACTCTCAAAGTTGAGAAAATACAAAAAATTAAACTATAACTAAAAGTCTCCAAGAACATTTTCAAGACGATGTCCAAATCCTTATTTTCCCTCTTCCACTCTATTATAGGAAATTCTTCTTTAGCGTAGGTGGATGCGGAAGAAGCCGACGGCCACGCCGGTCTTCAATTACTCGAACCTAAGAGATAAATCTTAAAGTAACGAGCCAGGCTCGCACATTTCAGTTAGGGACTGGGCATGTCTAAAATAAGAATAGTAAGCTCTTCAAGCTTACGGCGACATTACGAGCAATTCTTGGTAAGAATTGAACTTTTTTTTTTAAATGATTCAAAAGACAATCATTCTCGTAAGGGGTTTTTCTTAAGTGTTTTCCGCACACAAAAGCCCTCAGCTGACAAAATCTTTTTAGATAGCAGTACTTAGCTAGCTTACACGCGGGAAAGGGATATAAAGACTAAGTCTGTACCCACCCTAGCAGTAACTTTAGCCAGGAAATTAGGACTCCATATAATAGTTTTAGTAGGAAAGTAAAGTTAGGGAAAAAACATTACTGTCTGTCCGTTCGAATCCATTCGTGTGCTCGAATGCCTGAAGATGCCGAAAGGCGAAACTCTGGTCGTTAGTGACAAAATAAATGGAAGTGTACAAAATCTCAATAATTCAAACTTATTATATTTGATTGAAATGTTTTTTTGTACGTTATTTCAATGCATAGTAAAACAGTAGTATGCTAATTATTGATTGCACGATCGCTAAATATTAATTTGTTGTTATGTAACACAATACATCAAATGCGGAGGTAGTAGAGCGGGATATGATTTACGTTTCGCTTACTGGGTTACTGACCAATAACAATATTTGTACAACACTATTTTAATTATTCTTATACGAAACGGTTTATGTTTTTGAATTAATATTGAAAGGTCATTTGTGCATTTTTGTCAAATTTCATTAGGGCTATTAGCATATTCATAAAACTAGTTTTGCAACGATGTGCGAAAATTTCTTGATTCAACTACTTCCAAAATTTTATAAATTGAAAGTGCTCCGCTGTTCGCTAGGTTCTATAAATATACTGCCTTTTTACCGAGAATTGACAGTTAGCTTAAGTTTTATTTACCATGTCCTTTCCCAGTGTGAATCATATGAATTCCCAATATCTCAACAGAAGTTTTCTACGAGAACTGCTTTTTACTCAGTTGCTCAACCTCTCTTTTTCGAAGAAAATAGGGATAGAAGGATAGGACTAGTGGTTAGCTAATTGCTCTTGCTATGCCCTGTTTTTAAGATCGGGGGGGGGGGAAGGGAAATTTAGAGATCACAAACATCCGCATATAAGAACAGAAATCCATAAATCTATAGAAATATTATTTTTGTAAACTGTCAACATACCGAGAATTGAACCGGAAACATCCGTTACCGTAGTCAACGTCGTTTATCACTACACCACGATCTCAACAAGCAGCAGGCTATTACTTAATAAATATTAAAATTAACCAAATATTTTCATTGCTTCATATTTAAATATTTAATGTATACCAATAAATATGATTGGTTGCGTTTACCGATGAATAAATGTCAATATTTAATCAATATTAAAATCGTAAAATTAGCAACATAAAATTGAATGTTACCGGTGAATCCATCCAAAACTTCTAAAACATCTTATTTGGTGTGTAATTTAGATTTTTTTAATGCACCTGCGAATCGAAAATATCGACGGAATGTTTTCGAAAACTTCTTTTTATAACGATGACTGTATTTATAATAAATCAACCGATGAACCGCACCCTGTGGATTGAACATAAATTGAGAGAATGATCTTGATCGCTTTGGAACGAGGTGAATCACTTTCGGCTAGCTACTTGATCACCTCTTTGCGTTATTATTGAGTTATGTATGATCAATCACACCATTAAGTTCAGTAAATTACAAACTGTTATAAAACGGAAGTAAAAATTATATAGCGCGGACCTATTATAATGTCCAAAACTATATTTATTGCGATTAATTATTTCATTGAATGGACAAATAATTGTTGACTAATAATATGATAACATCATTGATAACTCATTTTATTTTATCTAATTTTAAATTGATCTTTTATGAAAACACTATTAACGGTGATAAAAAAATAATTGGATTCATATGACAATACTATCAGTCGTAACAAATTTAGAGTTTCGATTTATGAAAAAGCTACCGCTTTGAATCTTCTAATAAGAATTATAAGTTGTATTAGGGTACAATAATTATGTATTTTAACTTGAAATTTTAGAACCCAATTACGTGCATTATCAAGCCCATGTCTGCCCCCAGTGTAGACAAACATTCGTCGCTGTTAGCAAAAGTCACCAACCCTGAAAAGAACAGTTTTGAGTTGAGTATTTCACCCGAAGCGTAAAATTATGTTCCTTCAGGTGCAAAAGTCACCATGGTGGTATAGTAAATTATTTAGTAAAGTGTCTTTTGAATCCCAATTATTTGTTTTTCATTTTATTAATTAAAATCAAATAGTAAAAGTAACCTGAAGAATTTAATAAAATAAATGTAGATAAAGCCTTTAAAACACTAAAATCTAATTTATCCTTCATCTGCAAACTTTCAAATTGTTATGTATCAAAATGGTGGTTGTAGGGTTGGTGAATTTTGCATTGATATTTATGGAAGCTGCGATCTCAAACGACAAGATGTTTAACGTCGTTGCTTGCCAGTCGTATCTTAAAAGTTGTAGGCTTACATTCATTCTGTATTTTCAAAGTACGCACCGTCTTCTAAACAAAGATTCTTTTGTTGTTTTAACCAACTTCTTGATAGCATGACACACAAAATATTGGAAACATTAGTATAAAAAATATGTTAAAGGTTGACGAATTAAAAAAACTTAAACAACGAATAAAAACCAATAAACTCATTTGTACTAAATATGTGTAAGTAGTACAAATGAGATTAAATTTGGATTATTGAGATTTTGTACACTTCCATGTATTTTGTCACTAACGACCCGGGTTTCGCCTTTCGGCATCTTCAGGCATTCGAGCACACGAATGGACTCGAGTCCATTCGTGTGCTCGAATGCCTGAAGATGCCGAAAGGCGAAACCCGGGTCGTTAGTGACAAAATACATGGAAGTGTACAAAATCTCAATAATCCAAATTTAATATTGAAATTCCATCAAGCACCCTCAGTCGATGTCTTAAATTATACAAATGAGATTGTTTTTTTTAAATTTGTATATTAGCCCGGTAGATGTGACTAAACATGTTTTTATTATTCCTTTTTGCACTTACAATTGTCTCCCTTCAAAAAAGCACTTCTCACCATCGATGATTTCTTGGATATTTCGGTAATTCATAAATACTAAAAACTACACAATTTCATGTTTTTGTATCAATTATCACTTCCAATGTGAAGCATATGGACTCTTAATGAAGCTTAAAAAAGCTTTTCTACTAAGACCTCAACCTCTTCTTTTCGTAAACAGTAAGGATGCCAGAGTGAAGACTAGGTACGGAATAGTGGTTAGATAAAACCACACACATTCGCATCTTCGAATACGAATCCATAAGTCGATTAAAAAATCAATGTATTAATTCAAACCCTTGATTACCACAACCGAAGGCAATGACGATGAACATTCGGCTACAAACCTGGTAGTAATGTTTACTGTGCAGATATGACACACGAAATATGTTTGCCTCTGATTATTGTAGATCACTTTACTGATTCTGCGGCCTGATAATTTCATTAGTCATTGTAGGGTGTGGCGTTCTGACCATGAAAAACATTTTTTTTTCATAGGAAAGCCATAAAGGCAGGCGTAGATTTTATCTAGCCGTTAGACGATTCCATCGCATACTTGACTAGATAACCAAAGATTTTTTGGTAAAAAAACTTACCACGATTTGGTGATAAACTTCCCAGTTATTTTTAACGAAATATAATACTATTTCCTCAATAACTATTTACGCCCAGAATGTGAAGCATTTCATGGCAGTTTGTTTTCTTTTGAGTCAGCTAGTTACCCAGAATTATTTTCCAAAGAAGGTAATTTATATAGCTATATTTTTAAGATAGCACATACAAATTACACCATAAAAAAACATTAATAGCCAATTTCAGGTAACAGTATGAAACATATACAATCTTTGATAAATTATATTAGTTTTACATTAAAAATAAAACACAATATCGTCACAATTTCATTCCATTGTATATTGGCGAGCATAAAAACAGTTTAAAAACTAACTTTATCGAATTAAAACAAAAATAAAAACACGTAATTAATAGTAAATATATAAACTTATTTGCAGAAAACGCATTTGCAGATATACAATAAAATTTCACAATAGAAGCGATGATATCATCGATTTAAATACATGAATAATAGTTTTAAATGTATCAATATGAAGGTATTCTCTAGATTTTACAATTATTAAAAAGGTATTAAATTACAGGAGATTTATTGTGTTACAATTGGTGTACATGTTTATCGGAGGTGAATAATAAAATCGAAAAGCTCTCGCGATAGGGGTCACATGTGCTCGATCAGAAGCATAAGTGGAATTTGAAAAACCTGATTTGATTTGATTAAAATGTTTTTTAGTGCATAATGTTGAATATTCTTGAAGATTTTGAATATTTAGATCTAAGAGCAATCGATGATGTATTAATACTAACTAAGTTAACAGAATAATTGTTTAAATTTCTTTGTCCTATTTTAAATTTACTGTCATACGGTTATTATTTTATTTTGACTACAACTTATTTTATTTCGACTTTATAAACACTTGAATCATTCAATCTTATTTTAGATTTTTATGCAACAAGTATTCTTAAAAAGCTTGCAATAACTTTATATAATAGCCACCATTGCAAACTGATATTTAATATTCTTTTGTTTCGTAACACGTCAGTTAATAATATTTAATGTATAAAAATGTCTCAAATATATTCTCGTGTAGCATAAAATTTTAAAATGCAAATTCTATGTTTACAATACACATTTGCATCAGAAGCGTCTGTCAGCTTGGTAATAAATAAAAGCTTGTATATTTATCATCTTTAAAAATTAACAAATCTTTATGTCAAGATTATCGTGATAGCGATTTATCGAAAGCGCTTTGCTAAGTATTTAGAATCGATTCCGAATTGAAAATGCCAAAGACGCAACGTATCGCACCGAAGAATGCGCTCACTTCAATTCGAATCACTCTCCATCTCTGTGTTCACATCGGAAAACATAGTTGGACAGAGTGACCAATGCAAACAACCATTGAATAATCTGAATCAATTAATAGTTGAAACAATATTCTTTTACACTATTGGCATATGGTAGATCTACGAGCGCATAGTTCACAAAATAAAATAAGTACTTTAATTAAACAAATATTTTTTATACAGACTTAGTCATACTAATAAATCTTCTATCTATCTCGATATTCTACATTCTATAAAAATAATTTTTTTATCGATGACAACACCCAAGAAGAAATATGTAACAGTAGAACTGTAAAGATAATCCACTCGATTAACGATAATCCACTAATTTACTCAATTACTAAACGGAATCAGTATATAAAAATAGCAAAATAAACCCTGAATTCGTAAAAAAAAGTATTTATTTGAATCAAGTTTAAGTAGTAAAGGGAATTGTAATTGATTTTTTTTCGTGGAAAGCATTCCGATATTAAAGAGACGTTTTCATGAGAGACGGTTATTGACTAAATATTATTATGGCGATATCGGAAAATAAAACGTATCGATGGTAATCGTTTTCTGAAGAATTAAGGCATTTTTAAACAGTTTATATTACACATGTGTTGTTGAAAAACAGAGGAATGTAAACAAAAGAATCACGAATCGGAAGAACCGTTCAAACAAACGATGTCATATCAAAATCATGTGGGATCACGAATCAATTCGTGAACGATAATAAATCGTTTTGTTTATATTTTATTTTGCAGCCACGGCATGCTAGAAGGTAGTAATAACTTAAATTGTTACGTCGTGCAACCACTGGTGTGTAACGGAATATTATATGTATATATAAGACATCGACTGAGGGTGCTTGATGGAATTTCAATATCAAATTTGAATTATTGAGATTTTGTACACTTCCATGTATTTTGTCACTAACGACCCGGGTTTCGCCTTTTGGCATCCTTAGGCACTCGAGCGCTCGAATATCTGAAGATGCCGAAAGGTGAAACCTCAATAATTCAAATATGTGTATATATAATAACCCAGATCGCTCTGTAGTAGTTTTATTATTTAGTTAGATTCATATAGCCAATAATCGACTAATTTTCTTAAAAGTCTACAGTTACTTTAATAACATTATTGTTTACTGTGAGAGTAAGTGAGTATTGATAGAAAATGTTTTTATAAATCTTGTGTAATTTTCCCTATTCTGTATTTAATTTTTGTTCAAGAATGTTATTTGTAATCATGAAAATTGCTTGTTCCCTCACATTTCAATTAAATTTTTATATTGCTCTGTACGTTCATCACTTCTTTATTGATTAGAATTTCGATTATTGTCTAAGTTGCTCTTATCTACTATGATTTTAGCATAAATAGCTGAAGTAGCTATTGGCGAGTGAGCCTTGGCATTGTCACGATGTTAGCATTTTTGCTGAAGCAAGTGTATGTAGAATAAAACAATACATAAATAATTCAAACGGGTACATCACTAATACTGCAACTTGTTCGTGATAAAATAGACAAAGCCGGAAATTAATAATTTTAAAATAATAATATTACAATCTGATTCCAAATTATTTATCTGAGATGTCCGGAGATTGAAAATGAAAGGTGAAATAAATAGCTACAACTTACGGATGCACTAATAGATGCATGTCTGTGGTTATATTATGTAGATTTTATCAATGTGGAGCGTATGAACTCATAACGAAGGTATTTCGACATAAGTTGCTGTTCAAACTTCTCTTTTTCGAAAAATAAGAATAGAACAGGACTAGCGGTAGACTAATCGCTCTCGCTTTGACCCATTTTTAGGATCAGATTATGGGACGGGGGGGGTCAGGACATTATAAATAGGGCTTTCGATTCCAGGATCCCGAGCTATAAGTCAATCCCGTAATCAATACCAATTAAGGGATTTCGGGATTCGTAAGAAGTTTAGTTGACCCGAACATAGCCCATATTAACAGAGTGGCGAATTGCCGCTTTTCAACTTCTTTTAGAAATATCAGTGATTTTACAATTATACTAGTATTGTGGGTAAATATATACAATCACTCCACATTTAGTGACATCTGTTAGGTGTTTCAACGTATAGGGTATAATAGCGGAGAATTAGGAAGGTTCAGCTGCTCATTCAAAATTGGCAAGGAATTTAACTGGGCTCTATTAATTTCCAAAATTTCTTGATAAAATAATTTATGATCCCCCATGTTTTTATGCAACAGTTTAACCTCATCATCCGCATTAAACGTATGGTTCTCCATTAGCAAGTGATTTGCGAATGTCGAAGTTTCTTTTTTTAATCTAAAGGCAGCTAAATGTTCTGATACCCTTATATCTAATGTACGTGTGGTTTTATCCACATAGAAATGTTGGCAATCATTGCATTGTAATTTATAAATACCAGATTTGTTCTTAAAGTTTACTCTATCTTTATTGTTAATAAGTAATTTGCCTAGAGAGTTTTTGCAATAGAACGCCGGTCTAACACTATCAGCGAGTTGTTTTTTTAATTTTAAAGCTTGTGCAACCTAAATAACTAATTCTATGCCAGATTCTAGGGTGGCTTATGTCTTTAGACAAGTTCCCGAAATATAGCATCTTTTCTGCTAATTTACGTTGTTTTTTTGATACAAGACTATCTATAAGAGACGCCTCATAGCCATTATTAATGGCAATTTGTTTAATAATGTTTAGTTCGTTTTCAAAATTAAATTTATTTAGAGGTATAGTGACTAATCTGTGAACCTGAGAATGGAAAGCAGCCAATTTATATGAGAAAGGATGGTCTGAGTTAAAATCGATGGCCGAATCTGAAAACGTCTGTTTTCGATAAATTTTAAATTCATGAATGTAATTTTTAATATCAATATTAAGGTCAAGGAAATTTATATTCTTGCCCCCTATTTCTAAAGTGAATTGAATTTTATCATCTAGTGAGTTAAGAAAATTATGAAGGTTAGAAACTTGTCTCTCAGTTCCATCGAATAGACAAAGGATGTCATCTACGTAACGGAACCAATAAACTACGTTTCTAACTTCTGTTTTATTGCTAAAAATAAGGTTTTCTAAATGGTTCATGTAAAATTCTGCTAATAGTGGTGACAAACAACTTCCCATTGCAAGGCCTTCGGTTTGTTCATAGAATCTATTATCAAATTAAAATAGTTCTGGTCAACGCAAACGTCTAATATATTAAGTAATTCCGTAGTAATGACGGGATTAACTCTACGCGTATTAAGGGTATCTTTGATGATTTGTTTACATTTGTTTACAGGTACATTAGTGAATAAACTAACAACGTCAAAAGAAATTAATTTGGCGTTTAACAGAATGTTATAATTTTTAATTTTATCTACTAACTCTAATGAATTTTTAATACTATACAATGGCTTGAATTTACTGTGATTGCGGATGAGAGAGTTAGCTCTTTTGGAAAGTTTATACGCTGGAGCATTCATATATGAAACTACCGGGCGAATTGGTATTGAATCCTTGTAAATTTTCGGTAGCCCATAAAATTTGGCGACTTGTGGATTTCTAGTAGATAAAAAGGACAAATCCTTAGGGTTGATTGTAATGCTACAACTATTTATAATCTCTTTAATATTTTTATTAAATTTTAATGTAGGATCTTTTTTCAATTCGACTATATCGTTATTATCGAGAAAGTTATTAAACTTATCAACATAGTCTTTTCGCGTTAACATGACCGTGGTATTTCCTTTGTCCGCCTTTGTGAAAATGATATCATTATCTTTAATTTTAGTCTTAATATTTTTAAGAGTAGCCAACTCCTCATTAAACTTATTGTAATTTTTGTTGCTGTTTAAGTAATCTTTCTTAAGGATGCGAGAACAAATATGTTTGCTGGGTAAATCTTTATGTAATGCAATAATTTGAAGAAATCAATATAAATGAACTCACAGTTGTTAGTGGTAAAAAAACCATAATTAATGTTACTGTAAAAATGAATTACTAATAATTAAATCAAATTTTTTGATGATTAAAGTATCTCATAGAGTGGTCAGCTTAATAAATAATGGTTAAGGTATGTAAAGAGAAAATTTAAATTTCATGAATTTCTTAAAAGACGATTATCTTAAAACAGGTTTTTTGACTTGACACTCTCTGCCACTATACCGACGATATGCTGTTCGGCACACTCATACAAAATTTTTATTTTAAATTTTCAGCAACCGTAATTAATTTAATAGTTTAGAATGGTACCAAATAAATGTCAATACAATGTAGTAATCCTGTTGATTCTAATAATGTATGTATAACTCTATTGAATCAATGCAGCGGTGAGAAAGCTGTAATTTCGTAAACTCCTTATATATTTTCTTTTCTGTATCATAAATCGATGGTTTTCTATCGCCGATCAACATCATCTTTGAAATAATAAAAAAAAACAAATCATAAACAGTTTCCAAATTTAGTACTGAAAACACCAAATATTACAGATAATTTCAATATCGTAAATTAGCTCCATAAAAATTTCAATCGAATGTAATAAAACGAAACAATAGTGAGTGCATCTCATCAAGGCTAATAATACAATGTTACACAAATACTGTTTTAAAGAAGATGTCTATCGAATGTTTGATTTATTAATGACCTTTAAAAGGATTATTCAAAGAAATCGTTTTACGATTTGCAAAACGTTTAACACAAAATGATGAGCTACTTTCGAAAAAGCATTATGTTCACAGAAAAAAAAGTTATCACAACTTTATTCTTTAATATTAAATTTAAGAACGCAAATAAATACGATTCAATTACACCTATTAAATAAAATAACATTTTTATAATAGTAAATATATTAGAATTGCGGTGTCCGCTGGTCAAAATTCATGAGCGGAAAATTTCATACATGCCGCTGCTGTAACCGAGTGGACAACGCGTCTCATTCAGTTGCGGTAATCTTTATACTATATATATATGTATTTGTTTATTTTAAACCAATTCCCCTTCCATTGTGGCCTCCTAATGGAGTTATCTCAATAGATTTTTTAGAGAGAGTGATAAAAGATTTGACTAGAGCAGGGCTAGTCGTTAACTATATTTGTAGGATAGAATTTTTAGATATTACAAGCACCCATGCCTTTGAACAGTGAAGTCTATAAATCGATTGAAAAATCAATTTATGAAACCGTCCGCACTGGGATTTTAATTCGTGAGGAACGTTACTGAAGCCAACGACGTATACCATTGCACCATGGAACCAACAATATAAAATAATGATTACTATGCCAAACTATCTTTAGCTATTTTTTATCGGAACGTATGGCCACACTTGTCACGCTATTTCTATCTCCCGCCAAGTGCGCGTCTGGACATCAACGTTCGTCCAGAACGGAATGGCTTCATCCAAATAAGAGTCAAGCGCGGCTCATGCTTTACCATTGCTATTTAGTTTTTAACACCAAATCCAACGCATCTGTAGCATTCGCAGCAAACATATGTTTTTGAAGCTCAGTTATACTGTTACCCTGAACTTTTGTAATGTTCCTTGACTAGTAACCGTAAAGGAGTACCGTCAGAATGCATGCATTGGATAAGTGACACTCGTTTCACACCAAGAACGATCGTGATAATCAGACATTGTGTTGAATGTGGCTACATAGATAGTGAGCTCTTTACAGAGATTATCATCTTGCGTTATGTTTATGATAATTAATACGGATACACTGATTAAATGGCAGATTCAACTTTATCATTCATTTTCTCATGGCACAATTTATCGGTTTTTACAATCTTTCATTTGTGTGTATTATTACTAATATTGTTATATGCTGTAACAAGGAAACCAAATTTGTCAAACGTATATGCTTCAGCATCTGTGATATTTCAATCTAACTCAATTCTCAACGCTTGTTCACTTTGATCTATCACTAATTGCATTTAATAGTGATTACCGTTATAACAATAATTATTTGGAAACCGATTAATCGGTTTCGGTTACAAGACAAGGCCTATTAATCTGTAGCTGCTCAATTTGCTTATTGAAGCAACCCTAATATACAATACGCATATAATTATAAACATAAGGTTATATCCATAATTATAATAAGTAAATGACAAAACATGCCACAGCTAGAAGTAAAAACAAAATAAATAACTCTACGTAAGTCCTTGTAAGAACGTGTAAAGCTATTGAACTAGCAAAGAAATGTTGCTAGTGAATACTTTTCAAGTCAAGTTAGAATGAAACCGTCGAAGGCCAGTAATTTGAGAGGTCGTTGTGCCAGTTTTGAATCTGGCTTAGAAAATCTTCAAACGAATCGTAATGATCATATGTAAGCAGGAAAAGATGTATCGTTTATGAGTTCGAATACAAAAAAAAAACGAATGCTTTCAACTATTAAATATTATACCATTGTTGAAAGGTTGAGGTTGTTGAATTTTAAAGATTATGCACGATAATTATTATCTTATACATATGTATTACATTGTAGTTCTGGTATGTCGTTTATATCATCATACATTAAAAGTAAAATTGCTTTGTTGAAACACAAATTGCATGAATTATTAATATGACAAATGCAAAATCAACAATACGGTTCTCATAACGCAAGTCTCAGCTTTTAATTATTTTTTATTTTGAGGTTTAAATACTTAAGTGCTATTTTTATTCCTTTGACGACATCTTCTTCTAAAACTGGTACGTTTTTCGATAATTATACTAGATTTTGGTTTAACATGGGAATATTAATGACAATGGTTTCTCGTTTAATTGTATACATACAGTTTTTTCTACCCATTTCTGTTCCTAGTGTCCAAGGATGTGAGCTCCTAAGAAATATTATTTCAAAATATTTTTTTCTGCAAGAACTGTTTGTTCAGTAGGGTCAACTTCCTTTTTCGGAGTGAAGATGAACTTTCAAACGAAGGATGTGGCAGATAACGCCGTTTTTTGATATCCGATGAATGAGAGAAAACCTTGCAGTATTCCAATATTTTATTACCCAACCAATATCAAGTATCTTCGGCGTTAAGACAGTACTAATGATAATTACCCACTGATATCGTAAAATAATTTTAGCATAAATATTTTTTATTACTTATTTCTGAGGCAATGTAAATCTTTTGTGTGTTTTCATATCATTCTTACCTTATTTTACTTCTGAGAGTAAGTATTTTTTTAAATATAACACTCGTATACGAAGCGACCGCAAGGATGGTATTAAGGCCGGTGTATTGATGAAATAATTTCGTACATTTCGTCATCAAGTAATAAAGTTAATGCATATTTATACACAGATATTGATAAGTAAATATGTCTTCATCTACTTTTGGATTGCTATTAATAACTCTTTCAAATGATGATATCAGTTCGAGCTGTTGTTTAAGTATTGAAAGTATTGAACAAGAAAATACTGTTTTTGGCAACCTGTCACGAAAATTCCCGATGTTGATTTGTTTTGTAGAAACAAATATTGATTAAATAGAAATTATTTTCTACAGTTGTGTTTACATTCATTAAAAATCGCACAAAAATCACTGCAGAGTTTTTCTATGTGCTCTAACTAGAATGTAGAACCCTATTCTCAATATTTAAGTGGCATAAGAATATTCTGATTACGGTTATTTTCAAACTATACAAACTTACAGTCTATAGCAGATTTAAACTATTTTTTTCATTGATTTAATTGGCATTTATCTGGAGAATTGTAAACAATAACTTTATCATATAAAAATATTTCTGATAATATAATGCCAAAAGATCAATCAAATTCATTTCATAGTTTTTGAGGAACTAAAGACTATGCTATTTTTCAATTTAAACTAACTATATGTTTTTATCAATTTAAACTTACTTATAAAAAAAAATTTTTTAATTCATTTATATGGATATCGACTTGATATAGCCATTATCAAAAGGAAAATGTATAGTTTGTGCAATGTAATAAATTCAGCTAGAAGAACTTAAACAAAAATGGATGCAGAATTTATTTGATAAATACCGTGTTACCGGACATCGCTAAATTCAAGAATGCATCTTTAATATCCAATTTAAAAAGAAATAGTCTCTCAATCTTTTTACTGTTACCGTTACGCCATTTTAGGAAACAAGATGTAGTTTATTTTAACAGTATATCACTTTAATATTATGATATGTAATGCTAAAAATGATTATAGTGTTATTTTATTACTCGTGTATATCGAAATGAAATTTCATTGCATACTTTATTGATTATTATTTAATGCAATTTTATTCTGTGTTCGTGTATGCGTTTTCTCAATTGTTCATGATTCACCTATCATAATTGGCGTTTAAACGAATAATTCAACAATGATTTTTTTCTAATTGTTTACCCGTGGGAGAAACATAATGTACGCTGGCAATAACCGTCTTAACTAAAATATTATATTATATTGTCGTGAAGATATTGAATTTAAAGTAGGCAGGCGAGTGAGTGCTGTTATTTGTCATATTTTTGCCGTAAAAGCGTTTTGTTGTGCAACTGGCAACATTCTTTTCAATCGAAATTATTCGCATCTTTTCACAATGCGTTAATTACTTTGAATTGACGTAGAATAGAAATTTTCAAAGCAAATAACTTGACTTTTATGTAAATACTTGCGTAAATAAATGCGTGCAACATTCCTGTAGAAGGTTGTGGAAAAATCACACATGTTCATTTATTGCTTAAATTAATAATCTTATGATATGATAAGCCGAAATTGAGTTTATATCATCGTTAATTCATTGAACTGTGATTTTTTATGACTATCATGCATGCATATATTCATGTATTCAATAAACGTCTTTTTTATCAAAAAGGAAACGAAAAATTTCCAAACATAATGTGGCAATTAAAAAACCCTTTAATTCAATGCCAAGGTCTTGTTTTTAAAGTTTGCTTCTATACTGTTAATAATGATATAAATACTTATTTTACCAAGAATCGATTCTTAAATTAACATGATAGGAAAAAAAATATTTTATAGATGTTTCTTATAGGCAATATTAAATGTAATATTTGTGAAAAGGAAATGGTATAAATCTAATGTTAAGATGGAAAAATGAAAATAGAAACATCCATTTTTTGTCGAGTAAATAACTCTTTTATTCATTGAATGAAGATGAGATATAGTACCCAAATTTGATTAATCATTTTTTTCAAATCATTAATGAAAATGGTCCAGTTAATATATATAATGCATCCTCTACCAACATTTTAACAAAATACCGATGAAAATTGTCGCCTTAAAGTTGCGAATTAAATAAAATATCTTATGTAATATATATTCTGTGATAAAATAAAATAGTTCAAAAATAGTACTTGGTTATATATCGATCAAAAAGGTCGATGATTGTCGTTTAGATAAGTTTTTGATTTGATTATTTTCTTTGGAAGAAAAAATTGAAAGTTATTATAAAAAGTGTTATAGTTTATTTGTCAAATTACTTATTGAACGAAGGCTTAGTAGTGATTTATTGAACTGCATTGCAAAGAAGAGATGTATTTAAAAAAAATATTTTAGTATTGATCTTTCTTCTCTTTTAACATAAATAATTCTAGCAAGATACTAAAAAATGCTGTTGACGGTAAACGTTATTTATATTTAACATTAAAAGAACTCAACTAACGGTTAAAATTATATTTATATATTTGTTATTAATATGAATTTTGGTGTGATACCGACGATGAAAGGGTCAACAAGGTGGTTTCCCCACCTCCACCCGTTATGTGTATGCAGCCGCTGTTTAACGGCCGCCTACCATAAAGCAATAACAATCAAGAAAAGAATTTACTTGGCCCGATGCAGTGCTACACGGGACTGATCTTTTAACCACGCACTATTGTGCTTAAGAAAAGAAAAGATAGAAAGAAAAAAAAAGAAATTGTGACTTGCTCAGCCACTTAGTTTAAGCGATATTAAGTATCTTGTGTATTTGTATACTGAGAATCCGCCGTAGCGCTAGAGTTTAATCTACTCCGCGTTGAATCTAAAGAGGAATCAAGAGTATACCGCTAACCATATGATGTTGCAAATTTATCGGATGCCTCAAAGTTGGCCTTGGTTGAGATCAAGTCAGCGTAGCCTATTGGGCCCGTACGAGGATGGACCACAGCAAACAGCTTTGTTCGTTCAGCATTCATCTCGGGGCAGTCCCACAGAACGTGATTAGCGTCCTGATGGTTGTATCAACAAGTGCAATCCGGGCTTTCAGCCAACTTCCCCAGCCCAAATAGTTTACCGTTGAACTTGCCGTGGCCGGTTATAAACTGGCATGCCCAGTATCTAGGTGAAAGACACTTTAATTCGTATCTCCAGGTCACGTCCGGGAAGAGTAGATATGTTTGGCGCCCTTTGCTGGATGCAGACCAACTAGTCTGCCAGGCTGCTAGGGCTGTTTTGTACACCAGCATATATACAAATGAACGATAAATGTGACTTACAGGTATATATTGCGATGAAGGTAGCGTCAGAGGGAGGCCTTCAATATCGTCAACAGAAATAACCAAAAAACTAGCATAATTTTGTCATCCAAAATGAATTAACGTCTGTACGTTATCATTCAAAGGAATATTCACATACCGCCGGTATGTGATACTTTTCAAGGAGAAGAACTCACAAACTATCTGCAAAACTGGTTATCTCAAAATTGCAGCTTTTTTTAGGATGGCAGTAGGCAAAAAATATTACCAACAATAGCTTGATAAAGTATGAGACGAAAAGAAATAAACAAGGTTTACTATAAAATTATAGTAATTAAAGATAGCGATTGATAGTTTACTTCCAAATACCAAGTTTTTAGTTACACGGTAATTTTGTTTGTCTGAATGATTTCTGACCAACCTAGAATATATTATACTAAGAAAAAGAAATATCATTTCGATTAGCCTTTTCTTAAAAAGTAATCTAATTTAATGATCATTTATTTAGTACACTCACTGTGCTTATTTTTTTCTTTTTTTGTAGGGGATATCCGGTTTCAAACGGATAACTGAGAGCATTCCAATAATGGATACAAACGATAAAATAGATCTAATGACAAAAATTATGGATGCTATATAATATTTAATAAATTTGATTTAAAAAAAAGTACTGGGTTTCTCAACCAGTGAAGATTCTTTCGTTTTTAGATAAACGTCGTTTGATAATTAATATCGACCGTTTTTTGCCCAATTGATGTAACCCTTAAATTTTAAATTGTTCAGGAGAGAGTAAAAACTGTTTTTATCGAAAACATTATGTGGTGAGATGCGTTATGAATATTTTAAATTTCCTTCCGTGAATTCTTAAGAGTGTTGATTTAATAATACCAGCAATAAAACCAGCATAAAATGATGTTTCCCTCCCAAAAAGTGGTGAATTTATTTTTATAATTTACATCATTTGACCGAGAACATGTTTTGTCGTCTTTAAAATGAGATTCAATCATTAACTCATTTTCGTATTTTTTGAGGGTTGATATTGGCCAAAACAAAGTCGATATGATTTACAGTTTTTTCATTTTTAATTATCTTGCCACTTATTAACAGTAAATAGTATTAAATCTATCAACCAATAAATGCTTTCAAATAATAAATGAAGCTTAAAACAGTAATTTAAACTACGAATAAACGAATACTTTTTTATCAAAGAATGGAAAAGAAAACATTTTTATTCAGTAAAAAGTTTAGCTAATATGTACTGTTAAAGCGACCGACTCATAGTTTATTCAATTATTCAATTTCATGCAACTTACATGTAAACATCGTATAGTATGAGCAGTACTTGTTCAAGTAATATGGAAAATGTAGACGCGCCTGTATGCATAGTAATGCAAATGTAGTGTCCACAACCACACAAGACAGTTACACTCTACACCTTTTCACTCGCCCTCCACTTGCACGTCACGTGATCGGGCATATAAAAGGCTAACATTGCCGCAAAAGCCTACAGTTGCTTCCCGATCGTTGTCGAATTTTCTCGACAGACAAGTGATATTATATAGTTTTTTCATTATATACCAAACGGTGTATTTTTAATTACAAAATGAAGGCTCAACAGTGTTTAGTGGTTGTGGCTCTTGCCCTTTTCGGAGTCGGTATGTTAATTTTTTTTATATTACTACTTAAGTTAAAACAAAAAAAAGTGTTTTAGGTTTTTCGGAAATACAGTGCTATTTTAATTCCAACTAAAACAGTCAACCATCAAAACTGTATCAAAAGTTTATTATTATATTTATAATAAATATTTTTTTTCATTTGAAAAGTGAAAATTTTAAAAAAATGTGCTAAGAACTTAAAAAAAGTATATTTTTAAATCAAAATTGAAAATATATCGTACAATTATTTAGCTGATTATTACGTTGAATAAAATTTTAACGAAAATGATATTCCGATGCCGCATAATTTATTTTTTTACTAAATGTATATACAAAAGATACTATACAAATGTTTTTTTAACTATTAAAAAAAAAATATTATTTTGCAAACTTTCAGTTGCAAAGTTTAATATTATATCAACAGCCCATTTGTCAAATAATTTAGCGCATCATTCTGAAATTGGCAAAAGTCTATGAAAAAGAAAAATATTTATTTATTTTTACCTTCTTATATGATTTATAAAATTGTATGAAAATAATTATAATGTATGTAAATATAAAAGTTGTAAAAATAATTTTATAATACTTTTATATTTGAGTCGAAATGAATAAATTATTTACTTACGTAAGAATAATATTTTTATTTCGTTTCTATTATATAACAAACAGAGAGTTAGACTGCTTGACAATCAGTAACATTAGTTTTTTATTGATTGTTTGGAATCAACATGCAAAAACTTGAATAGGTCGTTTTTCGCCACGAAACCGTTTTGACGGTCGCTCGATTTTCAAATTCCACAACCGGCTACATAACCAATGTTTAGTCTTAAAAAGAAACCATACAAGAATCTAATATTACAAAAAATGTCTTTGTTATTGAAAGCAATTCAAAAAATGTTATCTGAATAGAAATGCAGCAGGTGAAATGGAAAGTTAAGCCACAGTTGTAAAAATAGTGTTAAAAAACCGAAAAGAAAGTTTTGTAATATTTTTGAGACGCATAAAAGCTTGGAATTCGGACTAAAAACGTGAACTTACTTATTTTTGCGATTGTATTTTGGAGCATAATTCATAATGTAATAAATATAATTAAGATAGTTATTTTTTGTAGTTGAGAAAATAGATTTCCGGATTAATAACAATATCACTGTATGTTAAATAATTATTGGGTTTGTGTCTTGTCCTAACGTTGACACCAATATACGATTTACCAATGTAAAGCTTTTGATAGGTTGAAAAATGTATCTTATCATCTAAGATAAATTTAAAATAAAATTTAAAAAAAAAATATGCTAAGCAATTCATGCATGAAATTGTTAGAGTATTCAGTTATTTGAGCACGGTTCATATTAATTGCATCCGTGTGGAGAAAGCAGTTGCAAAATCTCACTGCAACTCATTTCATTGCATTGCAATGCACTTACTTGTAAAGTAAGACAGCATACGATGCTGCAACAACATATTGCAATCGTTTTGTATAAAGTACATAAGCCCTTAGATTTATCGTAAATCTTAATCAGTAAAACTAGTTTCATCTTATTTTAAGTAATATATTGCATAATAACTCGTCTGACTCCAATACGAATATGAGAATATATGAATAAATTTAATTTAATATAATAGACATATTACACCATTTTATTAAATTCATTTATAGTTAATAACTTTCTCAGTTTTATCTCATCTTCAGTACTTTGTGTTAATTAGTCGTTTGATAATATTTTTAAAAATAGAATTTAATAAAATTAACTGACATAATTTTTTTAACAGCCATTTAAAGTACTATGCTGGAGACAGTTCTAATATCTTTTTGAAGTCGTAAATAATATTAAAAGCAGGTTTTCATTTATTTACTATGCGATAGACATATAAATAATTTACTTTGATAGCAAAGTAATATGAATTCTTTATATGAATTTACTTTGATAGCAAAGTAATAGTAATATGAATTCATTTGAATCTCGTTTTGAATAAGTCTATTATTACTAAACTTTTTTTGAGACCTTTGTTGTATTTTATAGAATATATTAGATAGTTTTTTAATCTTTAGTTTCTTTTGTTAATTCTATTCAAATTTACGTAATAAAATTTCGAAGAATAACTTAAATCAAATGACAATACCGGCTTTAGTCAAATGAATCAGTGTTTATCTTAGTATAATCGTCAAAGCGAACCGATTAATAACTATTTTTAATATTAGTCGAAAATAATACCATAGTATTTGAGTATTGAAAAAATAATTTCAGATAACATATGCGCATTTTTTAAATTCAAATAGCAACGTAATAAATTTGATTAGTTCAAATATTAAATCGATGCTTAGAATGTAAAAAATAACGTTTCTGATCAAATTTACATTTTGCTTTTAAAACTTAAACGGATAATAGAATTGTTCACAAGGCTATTATGATATTTATTTAAGCATTTTTTAAAATTAAAATTGAACAATAAATATGCTATATATTTATTTCGTACATTTAAAAACATTGAAACACCTTTTGTAAAATATTCAATATATCAAAACAATGATATCGTTTGATAAAATAAATAAAAATTAAATAATTTTAAAGGGTTTGTCATATATATTATGACACTCAAATTTTTATTCAACCAGGGATCAACTGTTTAAACTATTAATGTTTATCAGTTATCAACTATTCATTTTATATAAATCAATGGATGGGAAGACACTTTCTATCACTTTTATATGCGCAGTAATCTCAATAATTAGTGCATAAAAATAATGCAGGCAGGATCGGACACGTCCGAGAGAACAAGTGGATTATTTATTAAAAACACTTTATGATTACTTTTTCTCTTCGCGTTGATTGGTGAAATGTGAAGAAATATATATTCAGTATACCATCTGACTTAGCGTATGTTCGTGTATGAATTGAGCGATTTCGAAATTGACTTTCGCCATAGTGAAATGGTTCAATCGTGAACACAGTCAGCAATGTGTGTAAATTGCTGTAAAACTTTCAAGGTGTAAATATTTTAATAGATCGATCACACGATCTAGCTAGGCATGTCAATTTCTTTGTAATGCTATACTTAATCTCTTTTTGTGAGCATTTTCTATACTGTTCCGTTTAGTTCGTGATCAATTGTGGTTAATTGAAAATATCAAAGTAGCACATTATCTATTTATGTATGTGTGTATGAGGTTTCATTTCGAAACTAAAGAATTCTGATTGTTTGTAATCCAAATTGGCCATCATTATTTTTAAACACTTTTATATTTATATTGGAAGTGTATCATAATCCAACCCTTAACAAAAAAACATATTAATATCTGGATTATTGAGATTTTGTACACTTCCATGTATTTTGTCACTAACGACCCGGGTTTCGCCTTTCGGCATCTTCAGGCATTTGAGCACACGAATGGACTCGAACTGGACTCGAACTCGTGTGCTCGAATGCCTGAAGATGCCGAAAGGCGAAACCCGGGTCGTTAGTGACAAAATACATGGAAGTGTACAAAATCTCAATAATCCAAATTTAATATTGAAATTCCATCAAGCACCCTCAGTCGATGTCTTAAATTATATTAATATCTCTTTTGAAATAATCAAATATGCAGTATTTATATATATTTGATAATAAAACAGACTTCAGCCTAGATTGTATGAACTATGAGAAAAATTTTAAAAACAGATTACACATTCATACATTAACTTTATTAATAATTTACAAGCCATACAAAATTAACTTTCGTAACTAATGCTGATTATTTTATCTTTCTAAAATTCAGGTTATAAAATTAAATTAACTGTCATCTGAATTTAAGTAAAATGCTAATATATTTAAAAAAAAAACGGTCCATATTATTTTTAATTTCCCTGGAGATATTTGAACATATTTGAATATTAGGAATTTAACGCAAAAAGGTTTTCGCATGAATTAACATAACTATTATTATTAGTTTCCTTAAAGAAATTCTAACGAAACTAATAAAACAAAGTAAATTACATTGAATAAGATGTGGGAGTACCTGCCACCCGATACCACCTGTGTGTTTTGTACCCACATCAATAAACGAGTCTTTTTTCTTCTTCTGAAATCCGAGAATATGCGTCACGGTCAACCGCTTTTAGCAGGCAATAACACAATTCTGTTAATTTACATAATATATGTTTAAGCGATCTCCGTTAATTCGTTTTGAAACCGAAAGTCTACGAAATTGAAATTTCCATAAAATTTGTAATAAACGATTATAATATTGCTTACAGTAACTCAGTAGTACTCGATAGAATGACATTTTAATTTATTTTGACGAAAATACGTATGTGTGAAATTTCACAAATTACTCTGCAACAAGTATGCAGCTAGGTTTTTCTAGCTGTGTTATGGGGTATCTATCAATAATTAATATGTTAAGAAAACATATAAGTTTTTTACACACTGATGTATTATTTACTAGACTGTTATTATAACTTGATATTATCAAATATTTATGCTACTATTTCGCTTTTTACAATGTTGTTTTTTTTTATAATTTATACGTAGTATGAAGTATTATAAGTGGTTGTAAACACTGCAACTGCTAGAAACTTTATAGAGCGTTTATATTAAACAAGTTTTGACTGCGTGTTAAATCATTGTAAAATTTAAAATTATTTTCAGTAAGAGTTGCTGATCGTGAACTTTTTGATTTCTTTGTTTTTATAAATATTTTTATTTCTGCAATTATTAACATAGCTTCACTTAGCTAGTTTCAATTATTAGCTTAGTAGTAATAATGTGGGTTACAAGGCATGTTGATCAAGGACATTAAAAAAGCTTCTCTCACTTGTAGGAGTATATAATTGGATGTTCGATTGCATAACAACTAAACAAAAAATAAATGAAAAAGTCCACCTGTCGCAATGAAAAATTGCGGAGTTATTTTCAATCACACAAACACGTTTGCACGCTGCAAAAGAATTTACTTCCTGGTTCATTATTGTCTATTACAGACGCCGCCGACAGTCTATCGTTTGGTTTATGAAGTTGTCCGTTATTATTAACGAAATAACTTCTTTAAAGAAAGTCTTTTTCATTCAATACAATACCATCAAAACGATCTTTAGTTGTGGCAGAATGTTAAAGAAAAAGCTATGAAATATTATGTTACCTTTTAAGTTACAAATGATACCTTCAATATTAAAATAAAAAAAGAATTTGTTGTAAATAATCGCACTTTTCATGTGCGTGCTTAAAGTTTATTAAGTCTTAACAAAGTATAACAAACGTATTGATATATTCATTTTAACGAAATTTATAGAAATAAATGACAATTCAATGTCATAGATATTTATACCTTGAAATTATGTTTTATCAATTTATATTATTTTTTAATGCTACACATTTGAATAGTAGTCAATGTGTTATTGCGATATTATTAGAATTTTACGGATGATTTGTAACAAGGAAGCACGTTTACTTGTTACCTAAAAAAATGTACTTCCTGGTTGAATATCATCATTTACATATTTGCTGCCCACGATTTCAATATTTCATTATTAACACTTATTAAAATACTGTTTAGTAACAATTGTTCATAATAATTATAATAATTTTTTTAAGTCAGAAGCTTATTGCTTAAAATGTAAAAAAAAAATAGAAGGGAAGGATATCTGTTTACATGTTTAAATGATGTTTGGTAATAACCACATCTTATACTAAAACAACAGTAATTTATAGCATGGTTGTGTTACTGTATAAAATATGGCTAATGCAAATCAATGTATATCTTGAAATGGTTAAAAACGTTCACGGAAGAATGCCGAAATGTCTTTGTGACCATGATAGTTACTTATTGTAGTTATAAAATAACTGACAGTTAGTATTTGAAGCATTCAAGTGGGCGGAAACACGTACCTAGCAGGCAAATGCGGATAACAATATTAAACTAACAACGCAAAGTTAAAATGGCATTCTTATGTGTCTGACCAAACTGATTTATATCTAAATTAACGGTTACTTTGAACTGCAGTATTTAAAAACATAACATCATACAAAAACTCAAACCTCATATTTTACTATGCTGTATTTTGAAGTGTAGATTTTGGTGGTTAAGAATTCCGTAGCGATGAAAATATCAATGCGGTATCAAGTAACTAACTAATAAAGTAATAAAAGTTGAACGTTATAATAAAAAGTAACAAACCTTATAATGGGGATACGAAAACCCAAATCAAACTTCAAGCTATTCATTTTTCTTTTATACAGTTTTGGAGTTGTATTTTTAATCTTTCATTTAGCTCGTAAGTTTTGGCAAAACCTTTGCTTGAAATGTTTTGGGTATACGTCGGTAGGTACAGTTTTATTTTCAAACAATTCCGAATTTGGATATTGTCTGAAATAAAAATTGCATTCAAGCAATGAAATCAATTAGTTTTGAGTTGCAATATTTTGAGTAACCAACAATCATTGAGTGCATTTGTTATACATTGCTAGCCTTGACTATAAAAATAGCATTTCAAGTTTTTATACGCTTTAAAAAACACGTTTCTTAAAGGTACAAAGAAAATGTAGGTAGCAAAAATTCAAATATTTATCTCGTCATGTTTAAGCTTGTTTACATTTGTAAAGATGACCTAATCTAATTACTTTTATAAATATATAAATCAGCCGTTAATTGTATGCAGTCTTTTTCCATTGAATTTTGGCGTCGACGTAACAAAATAATATTTCTAAGAATAAATAGTAAGTAAACAAATTATTCTAATTTTTATTCTATAGTAAAATGATAATTGTTTTAGTGGGTATGTATTTAGGTTTTGATGTAATAAATATAAATAAGATATACCGTTTCAAAATTAGCTACTCTCGCATATTGAATATTGATTAGTGAAAAAAATAGATCACACATAGTTTGACAGAGACATCTTTTGAATATACAATGAATCAAGAATACGACGCAATAGGAATAGCAATAGAACTGAACAATCGTGGGAAGTAGTTATTTATATTGTTTATTCAAATTCATTTGAATTGTGGTTGCTATATTTTTTGTGTAGTGGAATATTATTGAGGTGCTTATTGAAACGATTTGACTAAGAGTAAATCATAAACTATTTGATAAAATATTTGATAAGTAATGTCTTCTTCCATGTATTTTGTCACTAACGACCCGGGTTTCGCCTTTCGGCATCTTCAGGCATTCGAGCACACGGATGGACTCGAACTAACTCGAACACGGAAGTTCGAGTCCATCCGTGTGCTCGAATGCCTGAAGATGCCGAAAGGCGAAACCCGGGTCGTTAGTGACAAAATACATGGAAGTGTACAAAATCTCAATAATCCAAATTTGATATTGAAATTCCATCAGGAACCCTCGGTCGATGTCTTAAATGTCTTCTTACTTTGAAAAAAGCTACAGTGACAATCCAGGATAACGAATAAAAAAACGTTAAAAATTATTGTGAAATATATGTTATTAAGTCTTGTAAAAATACAGAATGAATGTAATTTTTCGATAGTAATTTATTATGAAATGAGGTTCGATGCAGTCTCTAAAATTAGCTCAATATCCAAAGTGTTGGTGATTTTGTACTATACCGATTCTGCAATTGTTTATTTTATCATAGATCCAAGCTAAGAGGAAAAGATGTCATCTATTCGAGTAATTTTTAATTAAAAAAATATAGGTTCATTTGAACAACAAAGAAACAAACAGAGTTGGAACGATGTTTTTTACTGTGTTACTACTTTTAAGCTTTTAAAAACGTATGTTGAAACGTTGATGGCGTAGTTAATTTGCATCATTTTTGAGCGAATACGTGCTGGCATCATGTATTGCTAAATATATCAGTGTAAACATACGAACGATTATGATGATTTTATATAACAGATTGACGAAACGCAACTTGTAAAGGTTATGAAATAAATCGAGCCATAATATTGTATTCACAGGCGTGTGTGTAAGTGTACTATGAAATTTGTTCTCATTATTCAAATAAATTTTATTTATCATTACTATTCAAGCGGTACTTTTTTAGAACATTCTTAATGCGATCCACGATTTGTATTATGTGCTTAGTGAATATGAGCGTGGAATCGTGTCACCAGTTCTTTGCCTATTTCAATGGCTCTTAAACTTTGATTAAAATGTACATTAGAGATTTAACGTGAGAACACAATGAATGGTAATTAAAAATACCAATAATAATGTAAAAAGCTTTCATATTGGAAGGTATAGATAGCTGAAATTATGATTCGAAGAATTTTTTGAACCAAAAGAATACTTTAACACTCGAATCTAACATAACGTACAAAATCTAACATTAAAAAAATTTCGTGGGTGTACTGTCAGCATCCGTGGCGCAGTTGGTAGCGTCGCTGGCTGCCGTTACGGATGTTCCAGGTTCAATTCCCGGTGCGGACGGTATTCATAAAATTGATCTTTCAATCGATTTATAGATTTCTGTTCGTAGTCTGAGTCCTCCCTTCCACCCATCCAATCTTCACGGGGCGTAGCGAGAGCGATTAGCTAACCACTAGTCCTCTCCTAGTCCTATTCTTCTATCCCTACTCTCTTCGAAAAAAGAGAGGATTAGCAACTGAGTAACAAGCAGTTCTTCTAGAAAAAATTGTTAAGATACCTCCATTAGGAGACCATATGCTCCACATTGGGATCGGAAATGGAAAAAAATAATTTTAGATATCAGTGGAGAAAAACAAGAATGTTTAAGAAACTAAAAACATAAATACAGTGAATTGTAAAATAACAGTTCTATATTTACAATAAAAATCAAATTCTTTCAAATTAGAAGTATAATCATATTACTTGTTATTATAGGTCGGCTTTAAAACCATTTTGTTTTGTTAAAAATTAAGCAATTTATTGTTTTATAATTCAACTTGAATAATGCATTATTTTCTATCAATATTTTATAGAAGAGAGAATTAATTTCGACAAGATAAATTATTGATTTACAACAATATCTTTTCTCAAATGTTTAACTGAGAATGTAATACGCTAGGGAAACTTGTATAATTTCCGATGCAATTATGGTAATATTTTGAATAATTGAATTTTCTTTTTCCTATTACTTTAATTTATCTGAGCCATATTTTAATACCAGCAAAAGAAATGATCGGAGAAATTTTCTCTAATGACAGCAGCAGCTGTTGCAGTTGATGGCAGCCATTTTGAAAACGAAAGTCGTTGTGTCACTTTTTTGTAATATTCAAATTTAAATGACTGTTACGCGTCTCAGTTACTAAATTGTGTCACAATATTTTCTAATAATTCTGATAACAAACCACTAAATGATCGCGACGCGTTTCTAAGATTTTCGTGCTTAAAACAACGGAGAATATTCGTCTCTCAGGCATGCAAACGTAACAATGTCTTGATTTTGCAATCGTTTGACATTCTTTTATGTATGATTTCTATACGGTTACGATATTTATCCAAATACACTGTTTTTTATTTGATAATTAATTCTCAACACATACTTGACGCTAATTATTATCAGAGACTTTTTCGTCATTTACATAACAGAATATAATTTTTCAACATGAGGCCAATATTTGCCATTCTAGTTATAAATATACAAATATTTGATAATTGAAAGTAAAGGAAATGTGCTTGTGAAACGTTGCGTATATATTAAATAAATATTCATGGCTATAAATAAATATTCGAATACTTCCAATCGCATTACATTCATTCATAAATACTAAACAATGAAAAAATGAATAACGATAGTGTTCATGATAAATAATTGTGGTCTGTTTTAAACTGTATGTTTATTTAAAATTCTGATATTATCTTTGGAATATTACAAAAAATGCGATTATCGATACAAGTTATATTTAATTAATTAATCAAAACAAGTTTGGCATTTTAAGTCGGTGTTTACTGATCGTCATACAAATATTAATTACATTTCATATCTCGTAGAATAAATATTAAATACTATCAAATATGGTTTTTAGCTATGAAACTATAAAGATACAGACGTAAGCTTGAATATTATATTAATAATAAAACATAATATAATTCACGAAACAAATACAGTTTAAAAACAACTCTAACGTCTTTCAATTCTATTGTTATTCTTTTATTAATGCAACATCATCGTTGCATGGAAAAGGTAGAAGAAGACATTTTATTGATAATAATTTTACTTAAAAACGTTATAATATTTAAATGTTTTACCTTATTTCATTAAAAAGACCGAACAATAGACATGTTGATCATTTTTATCAGTCTGTTATTAATGATACTAACCTGTATTGGGCAGTTAATATAAGAAGTTAAATGTATTTATCTTACCATAGATACACAAAAAATTTGAATTTTACTTACTGACCCGATGAATGCGCTGGACATGTTTACATGTCCAAGACTTTATCTCGTATTTCCGGCCAAACTAGAAGTAAACACTTATGGGTATATGCTTTAAAAAATAATTCAAACCTTTAGGTAGAGAAATAAAGTAACAGATCATAAAAATGTTATGTAGAATACAAGCAAATATATTTTTGAAAAGAGCTCTCGATATTCAGTCTTTCGAATTTTATTTGTCTGTATTACACATACATATGCGGCTACGTGCTTGCTTGTGTGCGTGTTGGCGGTGTACATGAAGACTGGCCGCAGCCATTTACTTGCAAAGTCGTAGATTAAATATTTTTCAGCTTTTTTATTTTCTTCAATTTATTTGAGCAAGAATGCGACAAGTTTAGTTAACTTCTTGATGTATTTGGGATAACTAATATATATTTCACTCAATTATCTATTTGTTACTGTTGAAATTGATCTGTTTAGCCATAGTGAGCGTTTTAACAGATCAATTGATGGAAATTAATTCGTGTGAAAAAGGCTCGAATTGAAATAGTTATAATTCTATAGCGTCCATAGTTTGATGACTTAAGCAAGTCTTAAAATAACTACATACAATACACCGATCGACCTTCGCGATTTTCAATATAACGGCTGTCAAAGCTTTCACTAGTTTTGATTTAATTTATGCGAATAATAATTGATATCACAAGAGCTGTGGGACTATTTATATTCAAATTGCTATCGTATGTCGTTATGCGGAATGAATCTTAAATATAAAAATCGCCATTAAATTAAATTCAGAAGAGATGAGATCAGGTGTTTTGCCGATTGAGTCATACATCCAAGGATATCTACGTAATAATTTCATCACATGGCTTTTTGGTACGCTTCTAAACTTAGATCCTTGTTACATTTTATTGTTGTACATATACTGGGTACTAATTGAATACAATAATAATTAAGTGTAAAAAAGGCTTAAGTGCACTGCTATAAATGTACTTTAAAACCAAACGTAATATTGTCAAGAAGAAGAGAAGGGTACTTACGTTAATTAATGATAATGATTTAAGGAATAAAAACTAATTTCAAAACAGTTCAAAAACTACTTTAAAATGCTAGATCAATGAATTTCAAAAGAAAGAAGTATTTTTATAATTTTGACGCTAACTGTTTTCCACTATACTTCAAATCCTTTTTATGTACATAATATTGCGTAAAAGTAACATAAAACATAGTAAACTCGTCACAAGATTTTTAAATGAAAAAATTCGCAACTAAATAAAGTTAATAATATAAAATATATGTTATTCTATTATGATGAATTTTTACCATTAAAATGCCAATTCAATCAATAAATAGTGTTAAAATGATTTTTTGTTGCAAACAACCGATTATATCGTTTGTTTTTTTAGAGGCTGTCATCAACATTGGTCATGTGGAAAAAATTTTGTATTACGAAATATATTAATGTTTTTTGACGCAGCTTTCGATTAAAATAACAATAGACAATTATTTTTGAGTAATCTCTATAATTTATCTTTTAATTAATTGCATAATTGCACGCAATTTTGTAATATAAAAAGTTTATGTTTAGCGGCCGCATTTTTAAAATCTTAATCGTTGTATTGTTAGGAAGGAGTAGTTGAATTAAGTATACGTTTAGATGTATATCGTTTTTTCCTAAGATATCGCATATTTTTATCTATCTTTACTGTAAATAACTTCATTTAAGCCGTATAGATGTGAAACGTCTGTTGAGTGATAGTATAGAAAATCCGTGAACCATGCTTACTACCAATAAACGCACAAACAAAGAATATTGCTGACACAATTAGAAAATCAAATCTAAATGTGAATTTGACAAAGACTAACAGAATCTGACTCTCCATTGTTCTGCGTCGTTCTGTTTTCATCTTAAAGTTCTGATTCCGTGTTCATTGAACTTAAACTGTATGGAAATAATCACAGTTGGATTTTTCTGCACAGTTTGTTTTGCAGCAAAGCGTGAAATAGGTTTTTCTCACGGCATTGTTTTTGTATACAAAACAATTAAAGTCATTCATAGAGTTTGACCTCAGCATAAGCACAGCTATTGTTTAATTTTTCTCAAAACAAACAGACAATTTTAAAGGAAACGCATTTTGTTGTTTTGATTATCAAATAGACACATCAGCCTTATTGCAGTTGTCTGACATAATAATTTTATATCAATAAAAGCAAATGAGAAATTGCTGTTTGTTTTCATACATTTCATTTTTACTTTACTGAAGATACAAAACACCAAAATAGTACATATTTACATTATATAGAAGTAACTATTATTATTATAGCTTTTATCCAAAATGTTTGTTTTATCAGTAATATTCATTTCACTGGATAACTGTAAGAACATTTTCAAATAATAAACACGGCTTTATGAAGCTGGAAGGCTTAGAATGTAGAAAGCTTCGTTAAAACAGTGTGAATAACTTTTTTGAAAAGTGATGAATTTTTACAATTAAAAATAAGGATTATTCGTATAAAAAATGATCGTTATATTATTATTTTATACTATTGTATAATGTTTAATTGAAAGACGTAACTTTATTGTAAAATGTAAACATAGCAATATGGTAATAAACGTAAATCTATCAAGCATCGTTATTTTCACGAATAATATAACTGTAGTTAAAAAATGAATATGCATTACCGGTAGAATATTACGTTATACTGGAATATTTACGTAATTTATTCCGCTTTATATAGAAAAACACGTAAAAATTGAATACATCATTTTACAGATTGAAATTATCTCACGCATTAATTATGCCGTGCAATTAATGTATTTATGATACAGATTTTTTCAAAATCGTATATTTTTAAGTTAGCGTAATCAGATGTGGCATAATGATATACGTTTTTAAATTTGATCATTCTATATTTTCGTTATACACACCAAAACAAATAAAAACCGTGAGAATGATTTCAAAACAGTGTTGAATTATCAAATAAGTGAAAACGTTATCGAAGGTACTAATTCCCGTGATCATTACATAAGTATTGTGTTGATATCCAGTTATATATACATAGCAAAGCTGTCTTTCCCATTTTGGACTCTTCTAGAATGACAGATGTTTGCTTACGAATCGATATGTATAGCGGTGACAGTTTGTGAAAGATATTCACGATAAATGAAATTGAACGTGATGTTATTGAACAATTGTCATTAACACCCACAGCATATTTACATTGATCAAATGATGTCATAAATGAATCCATAAAAAATATCAATCGTTTCGAAATTGTGCGTTTGATTTAGAAATACTATATATATATATTTTGGTAATTGCGATGTTATTGATGATGATGCAAAACTGCATATTATAATTTTCCTTGATTTTAATTTGAAATAAAACTTCAACATCCAAATTGAATAAAAATGAGCTTGTCATAGTTGTAAATATATATGCCCCAAGAGAAACATCAAAAAGATTTTATTTGAAAGACAAAATGTTCTAGTTTTGATTGTATTCCTATTTTTATAGCCAGACTTCAGAAACATAAGCAATCACTGTTTATTTGAATTGGTTTTCTTTCGAAGTTCTAGCATGTAAAAAACTTTTTGAAACCCAGGTAACTTAATTCGATTGCACAATGCAGCTTTGTGAAAGTAGGGCCCTAAAGCATTGCGTAGACTTGTCAATCTCTAAAAACGTTTAGTAAAAATATGACTACGACGATGTCCTAACCTGGTATTACGATGTCGGCTCATCTGTCAAAATCATGAGCACGAGCGGTTTTGTTTTTAGAAAGCTTTTAACGCTCTCCCTTAGAGTTACCACACTCCAGGAAAAGATTCCACCTTGGTAATAATATCTTGGATTGATGTAAAAGGTTATGCTTGGTAGGCATTACAGAATAATTGTAGGCTTAGCATCTCGTAATTGTATGCATTTTGTAATAATTGTTATCAAGCTATGTAGACTTGTTTGCTGTGTCGAGTCTTTATGAACTTTTTTGTCTCGTAATTCAATTGTGAAGATGTTATGTCACCTGCCAAAAAAACATGTATTTTATTTGAAGAATCACAATGACAAAACCAGCATAGTGCGGGAACAGGCAGATTTATGCAAATATTACTTTTTATCCATTGTTTATCTTTATAAGATTGAATTTTTTTTGAAAAAAACTTTATTATCAAAAATATTAAAATTATTGTCCGTTTAGATAAATTGCTAAGAGATTTCTATCGTTATATTTAAAACTTCTGGGATATAAATAACGTATCATAAATTATCTCAAACTGACAGACAGTAAACAGTGTCTAACGTTTATATAAAATATACAAATATGTGCTCCAGATGCCTGAAGATGCCGAAAGGCGAAACCCGGGTCGTTAGTGACAAAATACATGGAAGTGTACAAAATCACAATAATCCAAATTTGATGTTGAAATTCCATCAAGCACCCTAAGTCGATGTCTTAAATTACTAACGTTCAAGTTCTTCAGTTGATTGACAAACAGTTATTAATGGTTGTTATTTGATCCTACGAACATTTTACAAATCCTTGATTTTCTCAAAATTTCAAAATCGGAGTTACAACATTACTATTCTAAGTGACACATATGTCAAATACAGATTAGTCTTCCAACCGTATAACTCTTATACTAATAATGTTGCACCGATAAGTTACTTTTCATTGTACAGTTTATTTCTCGTGCACTAAAAACTGGCCAGGTCCATGGTCGATTGCGTAGTTGTTATTCGGATAACTCGATCTAGATTATTGTATATTCATATAGGTAACACATTTAACTGAATAACGTACTTCATTAATTGTTATTAATAGTGATAGCTGACTAAGTAAAGAGTTATGCATTTGTGCTAAGAAAACTGGTCCCCAAGAAGTGGAGCAAATTAGACCTCACCCTGCTCCCAAAGTGCAGTAGAGACGAATTCCTGAACACATTCTTCAAATATTGTTTTCAAGTTCTGTGATGTAATATATAAATATGCGGAGGTTATTGTGTCATTGAACAGAATGCAGTCTTTGAATAACAAAGTTAGATACTATAGTTATACCAGCAACAACTATTATTTTCTACAGTATTGCTATCATAACAATTTCGTATCAACAATGATATTATAACTGTTCCAAATTAAATAAGCCATACATTTTCGAATGTAATCTTATTTTATAATAACTGCGTATAAATATAATGTATAACTACCATAGACTTACATTTAAAAAGCTACAATTTGTGAATACAGCATTAATGCACAAATAATAGTTGATAAATATTCGTCAAATTTAATGTATGTGGAATATTTCGTGATTTGATTCAAAGAAGTTTCATATTTTCAAAATACTAATTCAATAATAAGGTCTAATTAGTGCTTGCCCTGAATTGTATAAAATATTCATGAATTAATTTGTGTATAAAAAGGGTTATTAATTATTTCGCATAATACAATCATTTCATATTCCATAGGCAACTTTATAAATATATTTGAATAATATAAGAGATTTACTTATTTATTTATATAATTGATTGCACGATACAATTATTACTATATGAAAGAGTTTAATGAATCGCAGAAAGCTTTAATATATTATACAAAATAGGTCAGTAAAAATTGTAGTCAAACATAAAACACAACAATTTATTTAATATTATTCAGTCTTAATAACAACGATTTGAGATTGATTCTTTTTAAATGTCACAAATATTAATTTAAATGTGTCATAATTTATCATCAAGTAAAAAACATAATAAATTTATCGATTTATAACAAAACAAAGTTGGACTTATGTAGAAATGTAGAATAGGTATTGAACAAAATTTACTTATTTTTAATAAATAAGACGATTAAATAAGACGATGGTTTTTAAGAAATTTCGTATACTTACTTTATTTATATAAAAATGATTTAAATTACGACAAGTATTGATTAAGCGTTGCAATGCGGACGTACTGGTGATATTAAATCTGAAGGATTTAATTGATTCAGTTGTCGGCAGTTTGTATTCGGTACAACTACAGTTAATAATCATAAATACTTTCGATTTGTTTCGGACAAAAGTGAAATTGCGAGGTGTGGCCAGTGAAAGAGACACAATTATTTCTCTGAGATTAAAGTAGACCAACGAACGGCAAGCTGATTTAAGCGTACCGTAATTATGCGGTGGGGCCATTGTGTAAATTGGTTGCGAAATTATCTGCTTAACATGAGCTCTTATGAATTTTCTTATACTAAAAACAAAAAAAAACCTCTAAATTATCAAGTAACAGTCGATTGACAGTTAAGTTATGATAATTATTGGCATAAGCGTAAATAAGTAAGACAATTTTGTCAACTCATGATACATTTAATGTTTATTATGTTAACTTTGCAAAAGGATTCCATTTTCTATCTCAATGAACGTTAATGTATTTCCACACATTACATGCAAAAACAAATTACAATGACTATTCGGTACTATAGATATTCATATTATTAATACAGTGGCATGTTTTTAATAAAGTTTTTATTTTATAGATGCTAAAATTTATTGTTCTCACTAGACACAATAATTAATCAAAATTATTACATTTGAAAATTAGGTAATATTACAAAGTTTAAAAGGTACATCAATCAATTTCAAAATAAATTTTAGTACATAATATCATATCGAGCGGATTAAAAATTTTAACTTAACATGTGTTTGACATTTTGTAAATATATTACGTTTACCAAAAGCAGGAATATATTATGAGTAATATTGAGAAATTAAATCTCTCTTACCTCAGTCATGATTACAACATAATGATAAGTCAACCGCGTATTTTGAAATCGTCAAAGATCATTCAAAATCGATAATTTATGTTAACTCAAGCACATGTTAAACGAAAGTGAAATTTCAAGGTGCGGTCCAGAGGCAAAGCCTACGTCAATTTCTTCTCCATACAAATACAGTGTTGTTAAAAAAATTTGCCGTGTTTTAGTAATTGTATTATAATACGTTAATTTACAAATAAACGGTTGTCTTTTCAATAATATATCGTCAGTTATTAACAAGCATAACAATAAAATAATGTACAAGTTAAAAGAAAGATATATAAATACTCACTTTACCAATGTTTAGATGGTAATATTAGTGTGAAATAACTGTTTATTGATTAAACTATAGTATTTTTCATAGCTTTGGAACGTTTATAAATGTCTGAAAATTTATACTAATCATTACATAAGGCGATAAACTTTGAATATTTTCAGTAGGCGCGTCAAAAACCGTCGCATGTCAAGTTAACTCATCGGTTGAATTAGGGACGACTTAAAAGCTCTCTTTCCGTCACCGCTTTTAAGAAAGCGAATGTTCAAAATATCTCAGATGTCCATCTATGTCTTCCGGTAGAATACATTGATTGAAAAATTATCAAATGTATTCGAGGGTTAAAGTGGGAATAAAGTACCACAACGTTACTACTGCCAAGGCAATTATATTATATTGTATATATTTTTTTTCTTTCAAAACATAATTAATTTTAAGCAATAATATACATTTCAAATGGTATATCGTTTATTATTGTGATATTCTCTTTTTATTATGTTTTTATAACAATTGCCAATTGCTATAATAACATAAACAAAACACTTAACTTAAATATGCAATTACCTTCGTTATTGTTCAATTATGTCTTTACCGCTGTAAAATTAATAAAACCTGAATTGATTTCTTTAAATTCTAATATAAACGGACATAGTCTTTTGTTACTAGCGTGTGGTTAGTGTGTGGTATTTCATCATGCAATAATTTCACTTGCTGCTGGTTGTCACTTATTGTGACCGGAAACGAGTGAAAATTATTAAGCAACACATTTATTTACCCATAAATAATATAACTTACTCATTGTTTACGATGCTTTTTTCTATTCGATCAACATTCTTCTTACTTATTTCAAGGTGTTACTACGAATCGGTTATGCCTGGTTGATTTCGCCAGATAAAATTATTTCAATATTGATTACTTTTATTGTATAAATTTAATTTAAAATATAATTTGGTAGAATGTATTAATATTTTATGACTACTATAATTTTGCCGCTGTTATTTCGTAAAAGGGGATTTTCTTTAATAGTTTCTGTCGTCGTATATTATTATGAATTATTACGGTATTTTGATTTCGAGTTGTCAATTAATTACTATTTTATCGTTTTTTCACAGTTGCTGGTCAAGATAATTTCAAATGCCCCGATGACTTTGGTTTCTACCCCCATCACAGCAGTTGTGACAAGTACTGGAAGTGCGACAACAATGCTGCTGAACTGAAGACCTGCGGAAATGGACTTGCCTTCGACGCTGGTGACTCTAAATTCCTCACCGAGAACTGCGATTATCTTCACAATGTTGATTGCGGAGACAGAACACAACTTGGTAAGATTTTTTGTTATTATCTTCAAAAATATATTTTTCTATTCGCATCTGTAACTATGGACAGGGCTCAAGTGATGGTATCCTACCATTTTTAGCTGATATCTATGAGGAATATATTGTAACTGAGCAATCAAATTATCAAATTTTGAATATTAAAATAGATAATAGTAAATCCTATAATTCAGTAGAAAATATAATTCAGTAGAAAAACATAGGTTTTTATTTTATAGTTTTCCATTAGTAGATTATTAAAAGTCTATCACTAACTTGATAATTAAGGGTGTTAATACAATACATCTGCTTTTGCTAAAAACCAACCGTCATGGAGAGTTGAAAATACATTTAGTTGTGATTGAGAATATCATAAAATAAATTCACCTTTTTGTCAACAATACTTAATACCAATTATTTTTCGGATAACATAAGTAAACTATAATGTGATAAGATATAAATAACAATAATTTTTTGTTGTCTCTAAATAATTTCTATTAAATTGACACCTTACTTCATGATTTAGCAAAATATCAAATTATTAGTTTCTTTTGTATGGTACATCAATATGCTGATTGTAAAACTTCTTTAAACGAGTGTGTAATATATTCCAGAACCCGAAATCGCTACTCCTCATTGCACTCGTCTTTACGGTATCTTCGCTGATGCTGAGAAATGCGACACCTTCTGGAACTGCTGGAACGGAGAAGCTTCTCGTTACCAATGCTCTCCTGGACTCGCTTACGACAGAGAATCTCGCGTCTGCATGTGGGCTGACCAGGTTCCAGAGTGCAAAGTTAACGGTGAGTTTTATGTGTAAAATGAGTTAACTTACTTATTTAATATCTAAGCAAGATTTTATACCAGAATTTTTAATTCAATGGAACAATCATTCATTCAATTCATTAAAAAAAAAGTGTTTTTTTTGTCTTATATTTACAAAATTTTAAAGTATGAGCGTATTTTAAAAACAGTCAGAAAATAGAAGTAGACTGACTGATGTATGCTTTCCATTTTGTAGAAGTTGCCAATGGCTTCTCATGCCCTGCTGCCGGTGAACTCGCTTTCGCTGGATCCTTCTCCCGTCACGCTCACCCCGAAGATTGCCGTAAATACTACATCTGCTTGGAAGGAGTAGCTCGCGAGTACGGATGCCCAATCGGAACAGTCTTCAAAATTGGAGACTCTGATGGCACAGGAAACTGCGAAGATCCCGAAGATGTTGTCGGATGGTGAGTTTTGCTTTGATGAGATGCTTCTCATAATTATTACAGCATGAGTATTGACTATGTTTATCATAAAAATCTCAGCAATTGTTCAGAGTGATTGCTTTCACAATTTTACTATTTGAATGAAACTTAAATTGCTTAGTTTTATTTGTGATGAAAATACGTCAATGCAATTCATTGAAATGTTGCATATTTAATATTATTACACATATACAATCAACGACTCTTTGCAGTTCAGCTTTACGTATGACAATATAAACACATTTACACACATTTGGATAAAATAATTTTATTATCTGACAACATTCACTGATCTTTCGATAAACAGAATGTACAATTTTGTAGTAAATTTATTCCCATAGTACCCTAAAGCAGAACACTTGTAAAATTATTGCAGACTTATAGGAATGTTTTCATTCTTCATTTTAAAGCTATGAAAGTATTATAGGGATACTAGGCGATCGAAATTTAGTTGAATAAATACGATCTGCATTCAGACAATGTTATCATAATGCCAAGCTTTAAAACGTTTCACTGTTATTGTATTAACTTGAGTCTTATAAACTGAATTAACGTATGTCTTGCAATAAGCTAGGTAAACAAGTACAATTAAGTACTACAAGCAGTTTATCAATTCAATTCAAAACTAACTGCGTAAGTTGAAACAGGTGTTTCAACCTCGCTCTAGTTCAGATGACAATTTACATTACCTTCGATTTCTTAAGGTTGTTCACCTTTGTCATTCTAAAAGTGCCTTACTACAGGATCGATAAATAAAAAACATTTAATCACATACACGTTCACATTTTAGATACATTTTCTAGGCTATATAATCATATTTATTCAACTCCCCATAATTTTCTACTGCATACTTACACTAACTGAAATGAAACTAACAATTTTGTCGCTTTGCAACTTCCCTCAAAATAAAATAAACTAAAATTAACATTTTCCATTTCAACTGCATCTGTCACTAACACAATTTTTAATTTATTCAAACATTTCACATATATTTGTTTTTCTACGAGATTTATAAATGATTCTAAAAATATCTTTCAATAATAATCAGAAATACATACATTATAATATTAATAATGGATATAAAACATTGCCAACTTGACGAAACTGCTTTGACCACCTTTAAAAAAAATAAACAGTTGAGTAAAAATCTTAATTACACTTTATAGTGATTCATCAAAGTAAATTTTTATATTTAAATAATAAAAGAAACGGAATAGTTAATAGAATATGTTAATAGATCCATCTTTTAATGTCAATTTTGAGTACTAAAATCTAATGCGAACTTTATTACTCTTGAATGAAAAAAAAAATATTTAAATGATTTAACTAGACTTTTATATATTTTTATTGTTTTTGCAAGTTAATCGTTTTATTTCGATTACTTTCATTAATTACTAAAATATCGATTTGAAAATAAATCGAAAATAAAGTGTTTTCATAGACAGTTTCGATTTTTAAAGGAGAGTTAAAAGGTTAAATTTTAATCAACGTTATGCTGATGAACTATACATTACAAATTCACGATATTTTCGACGTTATGATTATCGTTTAAAGGCTTGGGCAATGGTTAATTTGTAAAGGGATGTATTGCTTTAATTACTGAAGATAACGGAATAGTCTTATTTAATTACAAAAAAAGCTTTTTTTGCAATGATGCGATAATTTAAATTAGTGTGGTCGTAGCAAAAGTAGTCAGGTTAGTCGGTAAAGCTTATGACGCTGGTGATGATGATGATTTTGACGCTGCCCCTTCTTGCGGCCTTACAGCGAGGACTACTACGGAGACTTGGACCTGAAGGCCATCCGCAAGAGCGAGCTTCTGGCTGGACTCGGTTCAGACTCACCACGCCCGCAGTCCAACAAAGCTTCCTCAAAGCCCAGACCGGCGAAAGCTTCCCCAGCTCAGGACGCAGCTTAAACGCACCCCTTAATTTATATTAAATAATAATATCACGACCCTGCGAACGCACAAATAAGCAACTTATCACTCTAACAATCATTTATATGAACAAAAAAATATTTAAAAAAACAAAATTTTACTTCACAAAATATTTAATTTGTTTCATAATACAATTTGTTAAAACTTTGGAATCATGTTGAAAGATAAATGAACAAATTTTAGATTAATAAGTTGATTGTTTACGCTTTCGTAATGTTCATTTTGTCAGAACAACTAAATATTTATTTTATTTTTTTCTGCCTTATTTTAGACTGAAACTAAATGTGTATTTTATAAGGTGAGATTATTTTCCAGTTGTATATGATTGAAAATCAAAAGACAAACTGAAATCAAAATTAATGACAGCGTCTGAATAGTTTTATCATGATCTACAAAAAGAATATCGCATTTAATAATTTTCCGACGTTTTAAGCGTCAAAATTTTATTTGTACGATGTTTTTATTTATTCAACTGTCGAGTAATTTATAATTTAAAATGAGATATACTACAAACATATATTTCTTTTGTGGTCTGCCAATTCTACCACCAAACAAATGCCGTACAAGAGTAGGCCTAACACTGCATTTTGTATATTTTTAGTTGTAATTTAGTCTAAATACAAAACCCAAAACCTGTAAATCTATGTATCTTTAAAAATACGTAAAAATAAAAACATTTAAAAATCTTTAAACTTGACTTTCACTTTAAATTTTCTTATCAAAGCACGAAGGTAATGAAAACAAGTGTATAATTGAAAATATATGATGACATTGTTGTAACTTATTTTTTGATTAATAATCACTTTATTTGTTCACTCCTTGTGGTTTTATGAAGAACTGATTATGCAATTATTTTATTATTCTTATGACACCAACAAGTGTGGCACGAAGAAAAACTCACGTATTTTTTTATTCTAATTGTAAATATATAAAATTATAAAGGTTTATGTAATTTAAAATTTATAGTGAAATGTATAGAAACTAAAAGACTTTTTTACATTACTTAACACTTATTTCAATCTTATTTCTTACTTACTGTTTTACCACAGCACTTATTACTTATTTTATCTCCATTTATACCTATTGAATGTTGTCAACTGTTTCTGTCTGCACCCAATTTTTGTGGTTTCTGGTGAATATTCTTAACAACTTGTGTTTATAATATATATAATATCATATACTCTGTGTGATTCTCTTCATTATACCCTCTTCACTATACCAACATGGCATGCCGTCAAAGTATGGAGAATGATTATTTATTGGTACAAAGTGAACGTGATTTCTTTTAACACGTATAACAAAAGGTCTGTATAATGATAATAACTTGATTCTAAATAATTTAATATTTACATTTTAAATTTTTGATTGAAAAACAAAATCGAAAATTTCTTTATTTACATTTTCATTAAATGGTGTTAGTATTTATAATTTTGCATTTCTTGACGCACAGTAGGAGTAAAATTATAAATTTGCACATTATTTTATGATAATAAAATGACACGTTTCTATTTGTGACTAGCGATAAAATAAATGTTCAAAAAAATGTAATTTTAGAAATGGTAGACTATATTTGCCAAAAATGATTCAAAAATACACATCTACGCATTTAAATATAAAATAAATTACTCAATTCTAAATCTTTGAATGCACGATAACTTTCAGAGATACAAAATAGATATTGGTTTTATAAATTTACTAAAAATTAAAGACTGAAAATAAACTAAAAACCATACGACATTTATTACGAAGGTGTTTCTAGACCCTTTAAATAATACATTACAATTTTTAAAATCTTTTACTTCAGTTGCACATGTACGATCAATGAAGCCGTTTAAATTATTAATCTTATTCGACTTTCTAATCAATTGAATTACTCATTCTGTGAGTCTAACTTAACTAAAATGAATACTGATTTCACTACATAAATAATAGGTTTATAATAACTTTTATTATAAGAACCATTTAGCTCGCAGCTGCTTTCTTCAACAATAAAAAATGCAACTTTCATTGATTTTTTTATCTCAATGAATAGTTCTTTACTATTGTAAAATTAATTCCATTTTCTAATTCTAATTTTGCTTTTAATAAGTGCTGAACTTTCATAAATTAAATGAATAAACAATCATTTGTCTTACACATAATATGCGATGTATAATCAGAGATAGTTTATAACAAAATTGAGCACGATACTGTTAATTATTGGTGAAGATATTTTATGTTTTTATTTTAATATAGACATAATTTTTAGAAATTATCCAAGATTTTTTAAATGATCAAAAATTTTGACTATTTTAAACCAGTTAATTGAAAATTTTCATGATAATTTTGGAAACTTACATGGAATATTACTACACATTTTGTCTAGAATAAAGTGTAGTACAGATTCTCATTTAAAAATAGTTTTTTTATTGATCCGATGAATTACAACGTAATTCTCCTAATCTAAATATACGTATAGATTAAAATCTATTTGAAATAATTGGTTGAATTTGCCTATACCAGGTAGAGCTCCATTTTAATTAAATAAAAAAAAATATCAAAGCAATCAGTTCTTTATCAATTATAGTACTGTCAATAACATGATGTTGAAATAGCTGTCGAGAAATAGAAACAAATACTTTTATAGTTAAATATTATTATTTCAATTAACTTTAAGACTAAACTTTTATCACAGTTTTTAGTTATGCAAAATTCTTCTAGACTTATCAAAATTGTTGCACCAGAATGGTTTTTCTTTAATTTAAATACATAATATGCTATAATTTTCTATGTGTTTTTGTTTTGAAAATAACAGCGAAGATTACTACGGTGATGTCGACCTTAAAGCGCTCAAAAAGCTGGGATTCAGGAAGTGAGGGGAGAACCAGACATCTTCGAATCTGCCAAAATTAACATAAGGCTTCATTCACAGTCATCTTAGTTAAGGTTATTATTATTGTTAGCTTGTAATATTTATCCTTTGCATGTGGCTGATTAAAAATAAATCAGTTCTTCCAATATTGAACTTCAATAAATCTTGCAATAGAATAATCTAGGAAAGTTAGAAATAAACAATGTTGTGAAGTAAATATTATTAATTATGAAGCTGCTGTAGATTTCGGCTACAAACCGAGGACCGATAGTATTATATATCAATCTTTAATATTTAAAAAAAGCTATGATTTAAGATAATTATGTCGTGATTAAAAATATCAGTCACTGAAACACTGTTTGTTTTTTATTGTGTTTTTCTATAATACAAACAATTTGATTTAAGTTATGGAATTAAAAATAATGAGATTATAATGAAAACTGATATTTTTTTACGAATTAAACATCATTCAATTAATAAACTTAAGTAGAGTTAGATAGAGTTTAATTTACAAAAAATCTTTCAAAATTGAACAGGAGATCATTTATAATTTTACATATTATGTAAAGTAGTTTATCAATAGCGGTTTATTATACTTTTATATTTTTTTACGTAAGAGAATGTATAAATTTGACTATCAAACAAAATAAAATTTAACGTATAAAAATTAGCTTTTAATAAACATTAACTTAACTTTCACATTTGAACCTATCCCACTACCGGTGAATTAATAGATTGTATCACATCAATATGTAATTTTGTGGAAATATATAAAAATAAATTATTTTTTTTAAATCGAACACTTTAGAATTAAGTTGAAACTGATATAATTTACGCGATAATAATTTTAACAATGTTATAATTATTTGATAAAGTTGTTATTTGTAAATAAATACTATAAAACACAATTTGTATTTTTATTACCTACTACCCACAAAATTTGTTACTGAATAACTCTAAAGAATGAGCGAATTCAATATTTATATTGTCATGGTTACAGTAAGTGCATTTTGTAGACTAACATTGAACAGAGACTAACATGGTGAAATTTTTTATCAAAAGTTTCTTTGCTTGACAGTAGAAATCCATTCTACTTAATCAGATGTTCAAAATGACATAGTTTCATTCAAAACCAACATTTACTCATAATAAATATATCCGAAAGCATATAAATGCAAACATTTAATTCTCAATAATTGGTTTGAGTATTGATTGGGTAGAACTATGCTTGTTTTCTCCGCTATATTATAATTAATGGGGATAACAAAATCAAATAGTAAATAAAACAGTGTAAAAGTTAGGTAATCTTTTATTATGTTGAACGTTTCACAATTCATACATTTTTTAATCTTTTTTATATCTACGTCACAGCAAAAACTTCTTGAGTAATAAATTATTACTGATAGTTATAATATATAGTCGAATACATATAATTCAAATAATAAGAGTGATAGTAATTATAATAGTAATATTATTAATGTATTAAATACACTTTCGTGTTTCCCAGACATACTTGAAAAATAATCCACACAAATAGTATGATGACAATATATATTAATAAAACACTTATTTTATTGTTTTAAAAGTATGTTTTTATCCAAAAGAAGGCCGCCACCATTTTTTCGCATTTGCTATCCCCCTGGTGGTAAGTCTTAGAACTAATCAGTCGCTAAATATATAAAGAAGAAAACTGCTGAAGAAGGTTTGCGTCTTCGGTGTAAGCTTTCATTCCATGACGTTAGCTGAAATCATAAGAAAATGACGATGTCAACATTATGCCGCCTGTATAAAATAAAATATATGTATTTAACGTTTTTATATGAAACAAGTTTTGTTCAACGATATAATACAAATAGAATGGTTGTTTGTAGAAAAGAGATATATTTTCGTTAAACGCGAACATATATTAGAATGTATACGAAACAAATTTATATGAAGGTACACAAAAAAATAGTGAACATGGATATCAGGCGTTAATTAAATAAATATATACATACATGACTTCGAAGACGAATTTGCAGAAATTCATTTTAATTTTAAAATTGTTATTTTTGATTCTATTTGTGTTACTGTGAATGTGATATTTTTAGGCTAAACATCGTTAAAATATTTCTGTGTGCGAAAGGTAAAGGACGTTTAGTCGAGTGAATTGAAAAACGAGTTTAATACTCCAAAATAACTACAATACAAAAGAAGAGTCAAATCAACACTGCTATATTGTTAAAATCCATGTATAAACATCACATTTTTCATCAAATTTCGTAAAAATGCAAATCTTTTTTTTTAGCTCTCCTGAAAAGTACTAATTTTGGACATAATGTCCTCTTTCTTTCACACCCAGATTTATACCGCCGATATTGAATTAGATTTGGAATGTTTGCGAATAAAAACTTGATTTGTTGATGTAATTTTTTACTCTACTCTCAGTGGTATGCAATGGATTTTAACAACTTTGATTTGAAATGCAAATTGATGGTTTTTAGCACACAATTTATCAATGTTCGATTTAATAGTCATACAGTTAAAAATAGTTTACTATTTTTAATAAATTTGACATCTTAAAAGATTTATTTCTTCAATAATTTCGCAATAAAAGCTAAATTTAATTACCATCTCGCTTTCACTGCAGATATACATCTTTTAGCTTGAACATCATATGCTGTGTGTTGAGGACAGTTGATCAATTGAGAATATCCTCCTGGAGCACATACTGAAACTCTACCACATCCTTTCCCCAAAGGAATCACTGAACCAGATCTGCACTTTAATCCGGTATCAACTAAGCCTAAAAATATGTGTTATTGAGAAATTATTATATTAAATTACAATAGAGATTTACTTAAAGAATTAACATTTTCAAACGATGGTTACCCGGGAGCCAGTGGGATTTTGAAAATATCCTTTTTAATCAATATGGAGATGAAAAGTAAAAAAAAGATTATGTTTAGATGCTAAAATAAATATTCAGAATGATATTAGTTTATTATATATATATTTAGCGCACCGTTTTGGGATGATTTATTGTACTATTTTTCACTATTTAATTAAATCACTATTATAGTTATATCGGCGGGGTTTTGGCCAATTTATGTAACCCTCAAAATTAAAATTGTTTAGGAGAGAGTAAAAACTGTTTTTATCGAAAACATTTTATGATGAAATTTGGATTATTGAGATTTTGTACACTTCCATGTATTTTGTCACTAACGATCCGGGTTTCGCCTTTCGGCATCTTCAATTATAAGTCTTAAATTATATTATATGATGAGTTTCGTTATGAATCTTTGAAATGCACTCCTGTCAATTCTCATGTTTTGTAGACACGGGATTATACATAGGGAGTGTTGATATAATAATGGTTTACATCAAGTGGCCAAATAAGAATTTTTAAACCTAGAACCAATGCAAAATGATGTTTCCCTTCCAAAAAGTGGTCAATTTATTTTTCTAATTTACATCGCTTGGCCGAGACGTGCTCTGTCGTCTTTAAAATGAGATCCAATCGTTTTCGTATTTTTGAGGGTTATATCAATTGGCCAAAAGACCATTGATATTATGTATTTCTTCTCACATGTTTTTCAGCAAAATAAAGCATAGTATTTACGTGAAAACAGACGTTCAAAAAGTAAAAGTCTTTTTAGTGTTTATTTTATAATGTTATCAAATAATAAAGACCGCTTTGAAGTCGTCAGTAGATTATGCTCGCGATGAGCGAAACCGCTCGTGATCCTTTGGTAATATTGTAGAATAGGCACAACAATGTGTTTTATTTTTTATAAATAAAGTTTATAGCTTTTACACAAATAATTTACGACTAATATCAAGTAAAAGATTGTACTTGAACTCACCAGCTGGAACTCGCCTAAAGTCATATTGATCCGTTGGTTGCTCACCAGTTGGACTACTTCCACTTTCGTCAATCCCGTTACTACCTCCACTGATCTCTCCATTTTCTGGGAACCTTTCTTCCTCGGGAGTCGGCTGTGGTGACCATGATGTACTTTCTTCTTGTGGGTAGTTTGAAGGGACATTGTAACATTGTACTCTATAAGGATAGTCGCATACTCCGATTTCCTATATTAATTAAAAATAACTCAATAAAAATTTCAACAATAGTTGATTTAATAATTATTTTAATTGGCAGATTTATTAAAGACAGTATAAAATTTACACTCTCTCAAATTCAATAGAAAGAAGATATTTTGCATAATGTGCTTTGTTTTACCATTATAACTTGGGTACCTGCAGAAGTCATAACTCAAATAGTAAACCTATTGCTTGTAGTTGTCAAATGTAAGCTCAAAGAGTGTCATGAAAGTTGTTTTTATTAGTAATACAATATAAATTATTACCATTAGTAATACAATAGGCAATCTAAATTGCTTTGGAATCAATTTGTGGGAATGTGCGGAAGATTATTTTAAAAGTCAGACAGTTCTGTGTGGACGACACACCTCAAAAAAAAAAATTATTGTAATCAATAACACTGTGGATCGCGTGGTGGAAATAAAAGGAAATGTATTATTATGACAACATTACTACCGTGACACTAGCGCCCTCTTTAATCAAACAACTTATAATGGCCGATCGATACAATAACAAAATTGTGAAATGAAAAAGTTTCTTTCAAAATAACATAACTGTTAGAACTTAGACACATAAAGTGTATTAAGTAAATTACCGGAAGATAATAGAATCACTTAGCAGATGTTACATTCAACTTTGTTAATGATAAAAATACGAGATAGCGGCATAAAGCTATTTATTTCTGTTTTGGTTTGTTTTTTTTTAATTAGATTATCGTATCGTAAATATATTTGACTGCCATAAAATCTAAGGCTTTATATTTGCCCTTAAGAAGAAATAATTAAATAAAAATATCCGTTTAAAACAGAATTTGTTTACTTACATTATTGTATTGTAGCCCTTCAGGACACGCAAATTTAATTGGGTTCCTGTAGACACAAACAAAGAACTCACTGCAGTTTTTAGGATTTCTATACGTTCCGTATGGGATCCTGCAATCAGTTACGTTTTTGGGACCTGTAACATAAATAAATAATAGTATGGCCGGACAGAAAGCTAAATACTTCAGTTGGCTTTCTCGATACAGTTAAGCTCAAGATAAATATAGGTTGTCTTTAAACTCACCTTCGTTTGGTCTGTATCCGCAGTTTACGTTTTCTTTGAAGTCACAAAATCCTTCCGTCGAAAAAAGTAGTCCTGCAGGGCATTCTTGTTCATAAGCTTTTCCATCCCAACAATTAATGAATTTACTACATGAATTTTCCGAAGGGTACTGTCCTCTCGAGCAATAATACGAAGTCTCGACTGCAAATAATTTAAACGTATTTCAAATAATACCAAACACTACTTAATTAACTTATAAAAGTGTCAATAATGCAATATTAATATAAAATAAGAAATAAATGAAGAAACGAAATAACATAATATAGTTCAATTTAACATGGAATTTGGAAATAAGAAACAATAATGCATCCTGACGGCCTCTTCCTTTCAATTGATGAATTCCAACCCCCTGAAAGACTATGGAATACACCATCTAACTATAAAAAGTACTAGGCAACCTACGGAATGCATGATATAAAACTGACTACAAAAGTAGCACTCTAAAGAAGACGCAAAAATGCCCAAAGAAAACAAAATTGAACTTTGCTTTGATCTTCTATTCTGAATTTAGTGTTGGTCTTCTGTTCATACGTTATATAATTATAATTCTTACCATTAGAAGCTGTGCTAGATGGCATTTCTCCCATACCATTATTGCCACCTGTTATTTCATTTTGACCGTTGTCTGTTTGACCTAAATTTGCCGGTTGTTCTTCTCCTGTCATTCCTGGTTCTCCACCATTAATTTGTCCAGCGTTTTCTTGTTCTTCAGGTGACATGTCCATTTTTGGAGGTATAACAGACTCTTCTTGATTGCTGGTGATGCTTGAATCATCTGTACCATCAGTTGCGACAGGGGTTTCTTCATGTTCTTGCGATGAACTATTTTGATCTTCAGCTGGTGTTGGATACGGATATTGGTTTTCATTATTGCTTTCCGGAACTTCTGAAGGATAGTTTTCGTTTTGATTGGATTCTTCAGCTGGAGTTTCTTCTCTGTGAGATTCATTACTACTCATAAATGAAGGATTTTCGCTGTTTTCAGATTCCATTTCTGGTGGGTTCTGATCATTGGTTCCACTCACTGAATTTTCTGAGTTATCTTCGATCGGTAATTCAGAATTTTCATTATCTATTTCATTTGGAGGATTCGACTCATTTTCTGGAGCTGATATTACTTCACTAGAATCATTTGTTTCTTCTTCTGGAACAGTATTGTTTTCATCAACAGGCATTGGCTGAACATTATTATTATTTTCACCTTCTTTGTCAAGGATATGTTCTTGCTCGTTTGACGGCTGCTCATTATTATTAGTTTGAGGTATTTCTTCAGACGGCATTGGAGGACTCTGCTCAACAGGTGTCGGCTGTAGTCCAGGATAGTAAGTAGGAGTATTATGACCATTATGAGAATAATAGCCAGGAATTTGAATCCAAATTGATCCCGGGGGAGATTGGGGTCCTTGTGAACCTTGAGTCTAAAAAACATTTTTTATAAAAATTATGCATTTTTAATTTGGAGAAATATTATAATATTTTACAGTAGCATTATTTAACTAGCAGGTATTAAAAAATCTTGCGTCACAAAATATTTCATGCAGAATTTTTAATATGAAGTAGTTCACTTTCTATTACGAACCTGCATTGGTGGAGGTAGACCCCCTGGCTGCTGAAGACCAGGTGGGACAACAACTGCTACTTGCCACTGCTGTATCTGTCTACCAGTTTCATGACTCGTATTCTTGGTTTCCGTTGCAATTGAATCCTCATATTTTGTGTCCATCTTCATTGGAGCTGCAAAAAGTTATATTTGAATGAGTAACAAACAAAATTATACAAAAAAAATATCAACAAAAATATAGATCGTTACCAAACTTCTCCATAATTAATAAAATGTATAAAAAACAATGTATGTCACTCATTATTTTACATTTTGTAGGATTTTTATATATTATAAATAAACAAAGAGTTCTCTCAGATCATAATTTTATGTATTATTAAAATGTAAACATAATTATAGTAAACATGTAGCTATCAACAAAATTGCAAATTTATACATTGTATTGCTGTTTTTATTATAACTTTGTTGTACCAAGTTAAAGGCAATTTAGTCAAAAACATAATTTTTACCATCAATTTGGTCATTCTAATTAAATTTATTGCTTTAATTACACAAACAAAATTTAATAAAACAGCTCTTGGTGATATTCGAGTATGAGTAAGAAATGAGTTGACACGAAAATCCACTCATGTTTCATTAACATATAAAACCAGTAAAAATGTCGAATTCGTTGAACTGAGAAAAGAATCTGCATGTTTTCCAGGAAAGAAAAAACCAAAAAACGGATGTTTGGCTGTATTTACACTTATAAACCTCTACTGAAAAATACATTTATCGATAATTCATTCTAAAGTATTATATTTAATGACTCTTCTCTAACAGTTTTACTTAAAATCCTGGATGATGCTTAATGTTCAAAATATTTCCTCGTTTACTATATATAATACAATACTCTGAAGTGATAAAGAACCAACATCACAGTATTGTATGACAACCATTATTAATATTATTATTTTTAGGGTTATAAATAATTGCACTTTGTATTAGATAGTATTCACTTGGTACACTTAAACATTTATTTCGATAGTTTGCACTTTGGATTAGACATTATTAATTAAGTACACTCAAACTTTGATTTTATTAGTTTCCACTTAGTCACGGATTCTTTTAACAAAGTGAGTTAAGTTGTAGTAGGTTATGTTATAGTTGGTCTGATTTGGTTTGTGTCCTTACAGCTTCGTGCAACTATCGATTTCAAAGTGTGAGTAATTATATTGAGTGAAAACTCTTTTATCTCTGTGAGAATATTTCTTCGTATGTGTAATATATTTCTTCAGTGTTATTTTTAGTGGAATTTTTTTTTATGAGTGAAAACTATTTTTATGAACGTGAATATGATCTAAACGAAAGTGTATTTAATTGTGAGCTTTATTATTAAAGCTTTTATCAATCATATGAATAATGAATATGTGTTTAAAGATATGGAGAAATTTCAAATTAGACTATTTTATTTTAAAATCTTAATGTAAACTTCCTAAGCATACCTACTCCACATAAATTGTTGAATTCGTATCACTCGCGTCTTTTCATTATGACTATAAAATCGTTAGTTGTTAAGTGTACCAAGGATGTGAATAATTAGTTACGTGTCACATTTGAATTTAATTTCAAATTAAAATGACCTTTAAATAAATGTAATACAATAATTAAAAATATGTTGACATTGTGTGGGGGTAAAAGAGCGTACCTCTCAGTAAGTTGTAAAATGTTTTGATTTGATGATAACTAATGTTAAACCTAAATACATGTTCCGTCAAAAAGTATTAAGCCATAAAGCATTATCAAGCTATTATCAAATTTTGAATGTAGTTTCGGAAGCATGATACGAGATGCTAATTTTTGACAAGGGAAAAATTATTAACCCTCAATTTTAATAATTATTCTTGAGTAATTATTATTTTCAATTATTATTATGAGACAAAGGAAAAAAATAGAATTATTTACTGGGTAAATTAACGTTTATTAATTACTAGTGAGTACCCGGCATGCGTTGCAATGCCACTGGGTTTGTGTTTTAATTCTGTTTATTGAAGTGCTTTTGGATTAGACGTCTGCATGGGATGAAATTTTATAAAATTACCCGGTCCGAGCCCGTCATCTTCAGACCCGGCCCGGCCCTATCCCAAGTCTCAATATCACACTTGTTACTCGAACCCTACCCGAAGCCCAGATTTATTTTTCTCAGCCCGCAAAAAACACGATTTTTTTAAAATATATTAATTCATCTATACTGTTCAAATAATATGTGTTATTTTTCCCATATTTCCAACGATATTCATAGTACATGTGAAATAAATTATTTATGTTATGAATACTATTGCCTTATGGCTGACTCATGACCCGAACATATTTAGTACGAAATATTTTTCTTAAATTTGAATTCCTTACCCGGACCCGGCCCGAGTTTGAACTGAATTGTCTTTTCCCGACCGAGCCCGGTACGAATAAATCAGAAGGTCTTTCTGAGATGTTGCTGTGTGTACGTATTTGATTTTTTTTTTTAGATTTTAGATTTAATTTTTCTTCTTTAGTAAGGAATGCATATTTAGATATAGAGTTTGACATTAACTCATCATCAATCATTGAAAAAAAACAGTCTTTAGTGCACCATGTAAATAAAATTGGCCAAGATAAAAATACCTTTTGCCTAAACGCGTTCGGTATATTCGAATGTGCTTTGTTTTCAATTGTTTTTCTACGATTGATTTATCACAGATTATATATACTAGTTTCTTATAATATTATTCTATGAACGATCAACAGAAATCCAAATCGAATTCAAATTATATTGACCAATTTTATTTATCATTCAAATAACATTGTCTTATTGGCAAATAAAATAAAAAAAGATGTGTCTACGGTTTATTTTTCGCGCCTCGTTATAATAATGTGGCCACATCCTCTTCACAAATAAATTAACCGAAACATTATCCCTTTGTATCATGTCCCAATAAATTGCGTGTTACAAGAAGTGTCCTTTTTTATTTAAAATTTACACAGCTTGATTAAAATAACAACAGATGCCACCTTGGCGGACATTTTTATCAAGATGGCCGAAGCCCCGTCGTGATTTACGCGGGAAAATAATCGCAGTGGTGCAATTCATGCGACAACCGCGCCGCGCCGCCTCTGGGGTAAAGAAAATTTGCATTTTATATTTATTATGAATACCTTTAATTTTCTGGAAACCTAATAAATCTAGAAATATTTTATAGTGGCATTCGAAATTTGCGCTGCAATTTATATTGAAAAATAAAAGGTATTAAAAAAATCAATTAAAATTTAAAACGAAACTAATCGAAGGAATGACTTCATCCAAATATCGAATCAATTAATTTTCATTTCTATTTCCGTATTTGCTGGAACAGAAAGCGACCTGTTAATTCTCTAGTTCACTTTGATGTTCATATTGTATCTTTTCCGAATACCTCTATTGATCCGAGTGTTAGCCGGTACATTATATGTCAAGTTATCAACATTCTTCATCGATTAAGTCTATCACTCATTTTAATATAAACGCGAGAGGGACACACAAATTGCGTTGGCAACAAGTAAGCAACTTTGGACTGTCACTTTACCCAAACGCGTCAGACAGATATTTTTGTCACTAGAATATGCTACGAATTATTTAACCACTAGAATCCGAGCATAACGCGTTATATTCTTACAAATACGGAATGTTGATGTAATCTAAAATTTAGAATAAAATTCCGTTTTCCCAAAAATTATAAGCATTTTCAATATTATGAGTTGAATCCCGGGAATACTCGGGAAATATATCTAGAGTTCAGAATCCTCAATAGGGAATCAGTCATATACTTCTTTATCAACTTCCATTTTATTTATATTGCTCCTTATTCAACACAATGAAGAACGCATTATTAAATTAAAAATGATAACATAATTATTATTAAATTGTATGCGTTAAGTTATTTCAACCATTGTTTTCAATATGTTATAATATAAGATCATCCTTTTTTGTTTTTAAATATTATCATTGACAGCTGTTACATAAAGCGAGGCATACATTGTCGTAATATAAACAACGCATTGTTTTCAAAATGTATGTCACCGAAAGAATTCGTAAGTTATCTCGTATAATTTAAAAAAGTCCTTTATATTCATATTCGTTATATCTGTTACATTGATTGCCTTCGATCGCTGTGGTTTTTCCGCACTTCCTTAACCATAAATGAATTCACAATCAAATATCTTTGCATTGTTTACGAAATAATTTACATTGAGTGAGTTACCGAGTCACAGTAGTGACCATCATTGTAATCTAACGGAATCACCAAAAGGAATGAAGGAGTGGGTGAAGTTGAAATAATTTTAATTAATTCACGATGAAGATGTCCATAGTCGGCCAATTATTACGACAGTGCTGTAATCAGTGCAATAATGAATACTTCTCGGGATTAAATCATTTGGTTGAGAAAATGTTTTAAAAATCAAACGGCAGGGCATCATTGACTTTTTTTATACCATGTCCGCTACTGATTATTTTAACAGAGGTTTTTCTACGAGAACTTCTTGTTCCTCAGTTGCTCAACCTCGATTTTTCGAAGAGAGTAGGGATAGAAGGACCGAGCCAGAACAGAACCAGTGGTAAGCTGACCGCTCCCCAATGTCCCGTTTTTATTATTGGATAGGTGAGAGAAAATTTCATTCAATAACATCAAAAACAACCATGACTACGAACATAAATTCATAAGTCGATTGAAACTGTCCGTAATGGGGCTTGGGCCCGTGAGATCCGCATTCGAAACCAGCGACGTTGACCACTGAACTACCGACCCGACTGCACCATTGAATACGATTGGCTAATCCTCTTTATGATGTACCTTAATGTAAGACAAGTCACCCGGTTTTGAATCGAATATAATATAATATATTTGAATCAATTAATTAATCGATGTTCATTTGTTTTTAACATATGACGGTATTTTATTTGCTATAACTACATCAAACTACTTTGTGTCGTACACATATCTACAATCACGAAAGAGATCAATATGATTTGACGTAAACTGTCTAAACTAAAAACCTAAATTAATATTGTAATCAACGCAAAACATAAGCTTTTTATACACCTGTGTGAAAGTTATAAAATTCAACATATTTTTGTTATTGGATTTTGTTAATTGTATGCAAATAAATTAACTGAAGGTATTATACTATTAAGTCGGTGGCTTAAAATTAAATATTTGCAAGAACAAAATTTGCGTGGTTAATTTGAAAAATTGTATATGGTCTGAATCAGAATAAAATTAATAAGTTTTATCCGAACATTATTCATCAAAGTCAACTATCCAATAATAGCATCGACATGCTCCAAAGTTGACGTTGGCTGAAATAGTGTTTGAAAATATATTAACAACACATAGAATGCATAAATAAATATTTTGTGTATTTCAGAAAGATAGGCAGCATTCTAAAATGTAACAAGTTCATTTCAAATACTATAACTATATTGGTTTAGCGTTATGCTGCCTTTCAAAATATAAAGATTCTGAGGACTAAGTCGAGAAAAAGTATGCCACCTTTGCACTATATGTATATATAAATATATATATATATAAGACAGTAAATAGAGTGCATATAGTATTATCAGCAATATTTTAATCGACTGAGATGTTTTCATAATTCTAGCTAGCTAGATACGAGCAGTAATAAGAAAATTTGTAAGAAACTAAACTAACAATTTTCCTAACAAATAGATATCATGTTCTCAGTAAATCAAACCTATTCTTTGTCTTTTAATTAATTAGTTAATAAACGCTTGAAAAAAAGTCATTATTAAATACTTCATTGACAATGAGTGTATCTGATTTTTTTTTTATATCTATAATATAATTTTAAAAAAGTATGTATTTACAAAAAAAGACCAGCATACGTAAAATTAAATTATATATATTTTGTATTTTTAAAATAAAACACAATTTTTTTTAGTACTTCCATGTTTTCATAATGATCAGAAACGGTTTTGATCATAGTGAGTTGTTGTTGAATTATGAAGGAAAACGGGACTGATCGTTATCAGAATGTGGAAGTAGTACAAAACAGATTGTGTTTTGTTTTAAGTCATAATGCTTACCCAGCAAAAATCATCAGCTTATCATATATGTTTTATTTAATAAGCTTAGTTCACTATTTCACGATGACTTTCAATTACTTTATGCGATAAGTAGTTGTTAAAGACTTTAAGAATCAAATAAAACGATTAAAAATATTGTTTAACACCTAGTATGGTGATTCATGTACTGCATGATAATAGCAAAAAGCTTTACTAACCATTTCATACCTTTCGGTTTATTGTGATACACTATTAAAATAAACAGCTGGTGTTTTTATATTAATAGCAAATTCACATTGTAGTATTATGTTACTTGCGACCTTTTCGTAAAACTCACACTATTACTATAACTGTTAAACACAATTCTATTATCTATAATATTTACGAAACGTCATTTAGGCGGCAAATAAACTGCAAGATTGCAATTCCGAATGTTTCCGCATCTGGCAAAATCCCGCTGTTCATTTTGTATTTACTTTAACCGTGTTATTTGATACGTGGGATTTTAAATATTTAAACATTTAACCCACGTAAGTTTCGGACAACGCCTCTTGTTACATCTTCAGGTCATCGTATCACTTAAAGCTCGCATAACACTCTTATGTAAATGTAAAAAAAGGGGTCTTGTTTGAACAATTCGGATATTTTTTTTCGCAGTGCATGTCTCGAATATAAATTAAATTAACGAATTTAAAGAATTCAACATTTAGGACTATCATCATTATAAAAGGATAATCCTAAATATTGTCGGCGTCCGAGGCGCAGCAACTTTAATTTCCGGTTTTCATAAATTGATCATTCAATCGATTTATAGAGTGTTTGTGATGTCTAAAACTCCCTCCCAACCATCCCATCCTCACGGGGTGTAGCAAGAGCGATTAGCTAAAACTAGTTCTGTCCTAGCACTATCCTTCTATCCCTACTATCCTCGAAAAAAGAGAGGTTGAGCAACTGAGTAAAAAGCAGTTTTCATAGAAAAATTCTGTTGAGATATCTCCATTAGGAGACTATATGCTCCACGTTGGGAGTGGACATGGTAAAAAAGATAATGAAATAATATATATAATTTTGTATTATCATAACCAAACCATTTACGTGATTTCAATGTTCGTATTTATTGTAATATGTGATTGATCATAAATTTATATTTAACGTTCATTTAGTATAAACTAATTTTTTGACATTTCTATTTTGTATGGTGATATTGTCAGTACAACAAAAATCACACAGTATCATAACACCAATTGACTTCAATTCTATATCCACAATCAATAATGGTTTGATGGTAAAACTTAGTTGGGATCAGATACCATTCTATAAATTAATCTTGCAATAGTTTATTTTTATTTAATCCAATTAATATAATCCAAAAACGTTTTATTTTTATTTTAATCAATTTATTTTGGTTTTAATAAGAGTGTTGTTTTTTACGTTGTTTTTATGCAATTGATTTATTGACAATTAATAATTAAAAATAAAACATTTTGAAAAATACGATTTATGCAAAGTATTAAAATTGATTAAAAAACTTCAATTTTTCAATCTCCCCAGTTAACCGAAAAACGAACTTCAGTAAAAACTTCTGTTTTATTATATATTTACTTATTCAATTTTAATAAAAAAATATTGAAATATCAAACAAAGTTTCAGCTAAGTAAGTCTTTTATTTGTTTACTGGTTTTAGATCTAAGTAAATTATAGCAATTTACGACCAAGACGTTGAAAATAGATAAGGTTACAATAATTCATACTTAATAAAAAATACAAACACAACAAAAACATTATAATTAATTTGCCTTATTTAAATTTCATTGACGTAGAATCCATATAATAAATTGGTTTTTTATTAGTTCTTTGAACGTATTGTTATTGAATTCATTAATTTATAGTTTAATAGTAAAGATTAAACAAAATTCCACTTGAGAAAATTAATTCAATATTTGTAGTTTATAAAAAAACCACTTTTTTTAATTAATCAATATAAAATGACGAGACAATGAATATTGTGTATTATTTTTTAAATAATAATGTTATCAAACTAAAATTAGATTACACTAACCCATAAAAAAATTAAATTATTATATTTCAGCAAAAATATATCTTTGTAAGAGAATAAATTAATATTATGATTATGAAAAGAGCAGTGAAAGTATTTCAATAGTATTGGAAAATATTTAATAAATATAAACTTACAAGCTTTGGATAATGATCCTTTGCGTCTAGAGTTATGCAACTTTCTTTCCACCCTTTGCACAATTTTCTGAACGGCATCAGCTTTATTTTCTCCAAGGATCTGAACATCTTCACTCAATTTGAGCACGGAGTGTCCCTGATTATCGCTCGTACCATCGACAGAGCTTTCATGTTTACGTAAACTTAATGGTTGAACGTTTACAATAAATAGAAAAATAAGTAAAGATTTCAAAGCCATCGTTAATGGCTCAAATTGTATATTATAACTAATATAAAAAAATTTCAGCTTTAAGTTGAGTAATAAATGTATTCTGTGTTATAAAAGACGTCGTTAGAATAAATTCTGAAGTATATTCCCTAATATTCGCAAGGTATTTGCAGAAGTAAGGCTTGCACAGGAAGGTCTTTTGCACAATGTCACGGTCGTGCTTCTTGCGCAAGGCTTTTATAAGCCGCAGGAAGATGCGCAAAGGATTCTTTTTTTTTCCAAAGTAGGTATGCATCGGCGAAAAACATTGCAGTTTGACAGAATGCATTTTACACGTCCTTCGATAGTGTGCAACAAGTGCCGCATATAATACAGGAGTCAATGCTTCAAAAACAATACGTTTTCTATTGAAACAGAATAGTTTAGTTATTTAAACAGATCCGCTGTCGTTTACATTAGAGTTCATCACGTTTAATATGAAAAATATAAAATCTTTAAAGACGTTTATTATCCAAAATACTTAATTACTAAAATGAAACAATAAATACTAAAATTATTGCAATATAAGGAATTCAGCTACTATATAATATAATTAGATCCTCGATTAACTAACTCAATAATTGATTTAGTTAACTATTAAACATTGTTATAATTTAAAAATTTAAGACATCAACTGGGGGTGCTTGATGGAATTTCAATATCAAATTTTAATTATTGAAATCTTTTACACATCCATGTATTTTGTCACTAACAACCCGGGTTTCGACTTTCGGCATCTTCAGGCATTCAAGCACACGAATGCCTGAAGATGCCGAAATGCGAAACCCGGGTTGTTAGTGACAAAATATATGGAAGGATACAAAATCTCAATAATTCAAATTTGATATTGAACATTGTTTATAATATTGACTTTTTTATCCATGTCCTCACCCAATGAATAGAGCATATGGATTTTTAATGGAGTTTATCTCAACAGATGTTATTCTATGATAACTACTTGTTGCTCAGTTGCTCAACAGTTGCTTTCCTACGCAACTAAATGAGTGGGAGAGAATTGTAGACATCCATTTCTTCTAACAAAAATCTATAAATCGATTGAAAAATCAATTCATGAAGCTGTCTTTACAGGAACTCAAGCCGGTGAGCACCGTAATCGAAGCCGACGAGGTTGGCCACTTTGCTAAAGTCTCATCAATATTAACATAAGCCAATCTTCTGGAAAATGCTGTTACCCAACACACATATATATATTTAAAGTGAATTATAATTTTTTTCAATTCACCAAATATTTTTAAAATGAGAAAAACATTCAAATTAAACTCGACGAGAATTTTTATAATTCATTCATTTTCAAGATCACAAATTAAAATTGAAAAAAATTGATATTGACCAGTCTGGGACACCCACCTGATCGCTATGGGAAAGCTCTTACCACTACACCACAGAGGCCAACAATGGTAGAATGAAAATACTACTTATTCAACATTGTAATTGTAGGAATAAAATAGAAATAAATTTGTCAAATATTCATAAATTCAAAAATATTTATACCTGGTTTGTTTCAAAAAAACTGGCAAGTGCCAGTAAAAAATGTAACATATTTTATAATAAAAATAATACGTAAATTAATATTGTATTTATAATCTGAGAAAAATCCTAATATGGCACTGATAGTCTTTATTATTCTCATAATATCTTAACAACAAGTTTCGGATGTAGTTAATGATAAAGTAATTAAAAAAGGTTGTGGCTGCACTAATAATTATAAATTTTCATAAACCCTTGAGATAAAGCCGTTTCCGTTTGCCATAATCCTATGTATTTAATCTCAAGCATAAACTGCTCGATTTTTATTTAATAATCAGTCAAATCGCATCAGTAAATAATTTTAATAAATAGATAAATTTAATAAATAAATGTAGTTGAACAATTTAAATAAAAAGTGTACTTCTATTTATATTTTCCGTGTAAATTATTTAACTTTTAAATCAGAGATGGTTTCAACATTTAATAATCAACACAAGTTGACAAAGCTTAATACATGTAATTATTAATTAAGTCGTTAAAAAAAAAAACAATTTTGTTATACTGTTGAAAAATAGAATGTTTCGTGTTATTGATATAATAAAACTGATATTTAAAAGTTAGAGCAAATTAAATTTCATATATAGAGAAAAACAAAAATTTAATTCATTTAAAAAAAGCACATGAGATGTCTTTTAGCTTTGATCGTCACCGCGGTCCGCAGGGTTTAGATAAATTTATTAACGGTATCAAACAATTGGTTGTATTTATACAATAGTTTTATGAATCTATTTTCACCCTAGACCAGTGTCTGTCAAGCTTTTTTACCTCACGGCGTACTGAGTAGATTTTTTCTTCGGCACACCAAATAAAAATGACGCAAAAATATAAAATACTTTATTTATACATATGAAAAAAGAAAATCTTAGTGAAGGTAACAATATACAATACTGTTTTATAAACATATTTATATAATATAGGTATCCAGATGTGGTAAATTTCTTATCAGTTAGAATGGTGCAATTGATTTTCAAAAAAAATTCTGTCAAAACACTGTCCTAAATTTGGTAAAAAAAACACGTAACTTCTCATATACCATCTTTAGCAACTCTCATTTTTTTATTTCTTTATTGGAAAAAAATCTTAAAAACCAAAGCGTATAAGCTGTGAGTTTTTAACTTGTCTTGACTAGAGTTTTAATTTGTCGCGGCACATCTGAGACTTTTTGAAGCACACAGTTTGGCAGACACTGACCTAGACCCTAGATATAAAAAAAATAAAAGATAATAGCAGATTGTCTTCACGATACTTCTTATATTATTTCAATTAAAAGATGTTTACAGAGATAGTTTACATTTAAAAACTATCAAATTTACATAAATATTTTCGTCACAAAGAACCTAATTGATTATACGTTTTAGGCAAAAAAGTTTTCTTTGTTTTTATCATAGATGTTATAATTTGTGATATAATTGGAGACATACAAAACGGATATTTATCGAGTTCTTAAACATACTTTCAATTTCAAATTTGGATTATTGTGATTTTCGAGCACACGAATGCCTGAAGATGCCGAAAGGCGAAACCCGGGTCGTTAGTGACAAAATACATGGAAGTGTACAAAATCTCAATAATCCAAATTTGATATTGAAATTCCATCAAGCACCCTCAGTCGATGTCTTAAATTATACTTTCAATTGTATATATAGCTATTTGCTAGCTTCTATTCATCATTAAACTCAAGCCTATAATGGTGAAAATGAACAATTCTATATTGGCCATTTATAGAAAAATTATCAAACGATTCATATATTTATATTTCGAAAATTAATCAAAAGAAGTTTCAAGCTGATATATTGGTACTACTGAAGCAGTACGTGGAACGTGTGTATACATTTTTTATAATTGTGTGATTTTTATTTTCATCTATTATAGTATATTTGAAATAATAAAACCTGTCTAATACTATCTACAGGATCACAAGACAATCTCGTTCATATGTGATTGCTAATCCAAGTCAAAATGGGAATTTTAAGATGACTGGATGCTGACTCATGCAAGGAAAACCACGATGGGCATAATTTGCATTTCCTGTTGCTGTATTCTCTTGCGCATTCTCTAAAGTTAATAAATATGACATCTGTAATGTCTTCGTATCAACGCAACGTATGCTAAATTTTCATTGTTATTGGTCGTGGGCATAGCAACCCGAAATCTTCTATATAAAAATTAATATTTGTTTGTTCGCATCTTATGCACTATCATACCGTTCATCCGATTCCGATAAAACTTTGTCAAGTTATTGCTTGCACTTGCGCTTACGTTATAGGCATATTACAATTCACTTACGTGGCTTTACGGTGGCGCGCGTGACGTACCATAGATAATTGGAAATCAAAAGACAAACAGCAAACGTCAAATAGCACATGTCGTTCCAAATTTATCGCTGGTGGTTTTTGCTAAAGACGGAAAAACAAAAAATATTGTCTACTCTTAAGCATTTGCAAAATTAAGTCAACAAAATAAAACAAATTTCATTTATACTTTTCCTTTATAATATGTATCATTCAATTTCAATAAATGTATTCCATATCGGAAATAAAATAAATATCATTCGTCTATCACTCTTAATTGCACAAGATAACTCTTTCAAATTTCAAACGATATTTCTAGAATTATTTATTCTGCGACAGCAACGCGCCGGGTACCAACCAGCTTATATAGTATAAATATCAAAAAAATTTTTTAAGAAACCATAATCACTTCCTACTTGGAGCATATGGCCACGACACGGTTCCTCCTAGATTATCTATCCCTTGCCAGTCTTTTTGCTTCTTTCCAGATCATGCCAGAATCCCATAGCTTCACCGATTACATCCTACTGTTGTACTGAGTGCCACCTATTCTTGACATGCATTCTGACGGTGCTGTTTTACGGTTGCGCATCATGGCACATCACTTACGCACATGGTAACCGTACATTGTGCTTTTAAAACAGATGTTTGCCGTGGATATTAAGGGTATGGTAGTTTGAATTTGTCAGGAACTCGTAGTTAAGAAAGCGGATGGGTCAGCCCATTATTACGTCCAAAATAAAAAAAATTAGGCGGGCTTGGACATGTGCTGTGGATGAACCGGGGGAGCCTGCCTGTCTCTTACACTAACCGGACTGATTCCATCACCCTGGAGGGCTAATAATATTGTATTATATTATATATATATATATATATGTATATATTTTCATGTTCTCTCCTAATGTGGAGCATATGGCCTCCTAATGAAGGTATTTCAACAGAAGGTTTTTCTACGAAAACTGCTCAGTTGCTCAACCTTTCTTATTCGAAAAGAGTAGGGATCGAAGGATAGGACAAAGACAGGACTAGTGGTTAGTTAATCCCTCTCGTTACGCCCCATTTTTAAAATCGGATGGGTGGAAGGGAGTTTTAGACATCACAAACATTCATGACTATGAACATTTTGAAAGATCAATTTACGAGACTGTTCGCACCGGGACTTGAACCCGAGACGTCCGTAACTGTATCAACTGCGCCACAGAACCGATGACATTCAATACCTACGGTTGAATCTCGTCACACCTAAAACAATTGGAATTGTATTCCTAAAGACATTCCTGCAGATGCCCCAAGGTTGATAATATATATTACACGAAATACTTTTTATATAATATGACAACACATAATATATAATACTTATAGCAAATTTAAAATTAAAAAAATCTTACAATAAGGTAGCGTGCAATACATTAAAAAGTTTTATTAATAAATATCAGTCCTGCATGGTGTTATTCATATATATTATAAAGAAGATGCACGAAAGCAATTTAATGTATATTGATAAAAGTTTTAATATGTTAATAGGCTTATGGTTAAAAACGTCAGGCATTTTTGCCACCGTCACCAGAGTAAAATGAATTACCACTCTCCTGATTAATATTGTAATAAATAACGCAAGTTTTAAGTCACACCGGTAAAAGGATTTGTCATTCAGATATCTGCGATTCATGTTCCATAGTCGGGTTATTAATGATCAAAGAGTTTTTGTGTTAATAAACTACCAAAGAATTGTCGTCTTACTTTACCAAGAAAATGACGTTATTTTTTCATCTAAGTATCTATTTTTGATATCATGTTTTAGTGCGAAATTATACAAAATTTTGTACGGTGCTGTTGACTCACAAAAATCGATATACTGCATTTATTTATCATGTAAAATAGAATATATTATCGAAGATAATATGACCAATGTTTGTTTTCTTATTTATGAATCTATTTCTTTTATATTCATTTTATTATGTTTAAGGAAAACATGATTATAACGCAACGCGTCATAAAATTATATTTTTATTATAAAACCCTATCAAGGTTTCCTTGCGTATCTTTATATAATATTCAAAAATTGAAAGTGGTGTAAGAATACTGTATGAAAAAAAACCTGTTTTTGGATGTTGTTTTTGAAAAACAGAGCTTCTTAAACATCAGTATTGTTATAGCACCAAAGCTCTTGAAAAAAATGTTTTGAAGTGTCATCCTGTCTCTATAGTGGGTACAAATGATCTTCTCAAAATTGCAATTTCACGCTTGAATCAAATACTTTGCTGAACAATACATTTTTTGATGTTAAGGTATAGTTCGCTTATAATTTGTTTATTTTATTTTAGTATCGATGATTATATTTGAAACTCTTGTCGTATTTATAATAAAAATAAACAAGCACAAAGTAATTATCCATCCTGTGTGGTCCTATAATGGTTAGTTGCGGTGTTCACGGATTCGAATCCAGGAACGAACTCTTTCATAAGTTGATTTCAATCGATTTATGAATTTGTATTCAAAAGTATGGATATCTGCTATGTTTACATCCCCTCTCATTCATCCGATGCTTAAAATTGTGCATGGCAAGAACGATTAACTTAAAAAATCCCTAGACGTTCATCTGTGCTAACTCTCATTGACAAAATGAGGTATAGTAACTGAATAATAGTCAGTCCATGAATACAACTGCTATTGAGATGTTTCATAATTCAGAATGTTTGATGGTTTAAAAAAGTATTTAACTAATTGAAGACAGGCTGCCAAATGTTTTTAACAAGATTATCCCATCAGGTAAAGACGATGGAAATTTTGTTTTTAATGTCACTTGAGATCAACTTGAAGAGAAAAGACATCATAAATACCCACACCCAAGACATCATTCTGTAGACAACTAAACGAACAAAACACGACACTTGCCACCTCTACAGATTCCACACTGAATTCAACGAAATTACTTTCTTATTTCTGGAGGGGGAGTACCTGTATGGGACTAAACAATACGAATGGTAAAACGGACGAGTCGCCAACATTAACAGGAGCATAGACACGACGCTACCTTAGGATAAAAATAAAAGTTAATACTGTCTGTCTGTCACTCACCATCGAATGAACAAGCTCCTATATACTTCCAAACAGGTTAGCTACCGTTCCATCCTTAAATTCAATCTCTGTAATAATACAATTTACGAACACTATTCTTAAATTGGCGTCCGTGGCCCAGTTGGTAGCATCGCGGGCTGCGGCTACGGATGTCTCGGGTTCAATTCCCGGTGCGGACAGTTCAAATTCAATTTATGAATTTCTGTTCGTAGTTTGAGTGCCGGTGCTGTCTAAAAACTCTCCTTCTCACCCACCCATCCCATACTCACGGGGAGTAACGAGAGCGATTAGCTAACCACTAGTCCTGTCCTAGCCCTATTCTTCTATCCCTACTCTCGTCGATAAAGAGTGGTTGAGCACCTGAGTAACAAACAGTTCTCGTAGAAAAAATCTTTTGAGACAACTCCATTAGGAGACCATATGCTCCACATTGGGAGTGGATATGGAAAAAAAATCTTAAACATAAAATAGTTAATTGAAGAAATATAAATTTTATATTGAATTCACCGGGACTTGAACTTATATCCATCTGATTACTGGGGTAAAGCTACTATCACTCGATCACAGACGACGATTGATTTGGTTAGTAGTAAACATGTTCTACATTGGGATCGGACATGGTTTCAAATATATGATTGGCACTAAAGTAATTTCTAGGGAAGTATATAAACATTTTTTTTATTAAATTATAAAATACTTAATGCTTTGAATTTGTTTATTCTTTTTTCTGTACCTACAAAATAAATACTCAAATAATTTAAATAACTAATGGTGTCGCTATTCGAATAGAAAATATTCAGTGATACATATTAAAGTGGACAAAAGATGGGATAAACTATTCAAATCATATGCAGTCAGAAGCCGAGCTGTAAACATATTGAGGAGAATCTTTTTAAATTTTTGTTTTGTGAATCAAGTCCATGCATAGCGTCCTTGATACGATTAAAGAATTCTGACCCTAAAATGGAATTTTGTTTAATAATAATATTCTGAAAAAAATAAGGTCATTCACCCCAATGAGCTAAGCGCCCGAAGTTCAAATTACTGAAGGAAATTGTTTTGCTTTTGTTTTTCAAAGGTCCAGCTTATAACATGTACACACTTTTTTCTGCGAATGCTGCAGCATAAATACATCGAATAACTTTCTTTTAAATTAAATAATACGTAATAAAATTAGTGGGGTTTGATAATCAGAGATTTTGGTTTGATTTTCATTCATAAGACCACCATCCGAATTTCTGTTATCAATATTACAAACAATATAGATTTAAATTTCAGCGAAACACGTTTCAAAAAAAGTGTAATCTAAATATTCACGACATTAAAATTAATCCAAAAACAACGGAAGTTGATGTCACCACAGTTTGTAGATGACAAAACTTTTGCAAACGCAAAATATTCGATAATTTTAAGTAAAAAATAACTTAATAGTTGAAAGCATTCATAAAAAATACACATATATATATATAATTCTACATAGTTAAAAAACTCTTATTAAATTATCAAATATACACAGCTATTTCAGTATTTCGTCATCGCTAGAAGTAGATCAAAAGTATTTTGTAACCATTGTGGATTTTAAAACTTAAAAAAATAAATGTTTATTCAGTCAAATTATATTTATATTTTGTTAATATATGAATGGCTAAAACAGCTAGTGATGTGTATTTGATTTATTTTTAAAGTAATCTCACTATTTTAACTACAACGTTTAAAACAGTGAGTGAGATACAAAACCCAACAGCCAGTTCTTCCTAATCTATTCTCACCTCTTGAAGTAGAGCTAAGTTATTAGCCGATTTCCTGTCAAAGAATTATTATCCTATTGTATTATATATGGTAAAAGTAAAACGTTGATTCTAGCAAATCGATAACATCCCTACAGTACTCAAGATTGTATTCACCGCTGATGGCCACGGTTTCACACAATATTAAGCTTTCATTTAGTTGCTAGGAATGTCTCAGGAGCAAATACCACTATGCAGGAGTATAAATTTACTCTCGGTCTCTATATGACGTCTTAAAATGATTTATTATTACCCAGGTATATTTATTTTAACAAAATTTTCATTGCAGACCAGTCCAGCTTAAGGTGGGATTGACTTGAGTATTATTCCTTGTCATTTTTTATTAAAAATTATTATACGTCATGTATCTAGTCCCTGTATGATGCCTTTTAATTATTATTATTATTTAAAATATTGTAGCCGACCAGTACAGTTTAAGGTGGTACCGACTTGAGTATTTCTTACTTATCAATGTTCACCACTGGACATTACCATATATTATATCCAGTAGTTAATAAGTTGTGCAATCCTGCTGTTAAATGAGAATAGTATTATAAATCATTGAAAATGAATAATTTCTATCAAAAGAAAATGGCTTGCCGCTGTGAAACTTAATATTCAAGTAAGATCAATAAATACGCCATAATATATATATCAGGTATATTTTATAGATTTTTATGAGATATTTTATAGTTTTGTAACATGAACATGAATATATACTTATTGACATACTTAATATAAATAAAAAAACATTAATAAACAACTTAAGTATAAGTAACACAAATATTGCAATGTTTGAATTATCGAAAAATATCATTAAAAAAACTGTAAAAATAGATAATGACTCTTTGAAAATTAATAAATTTTAATGGTAAAACTCTGTTGATGTTTTGTCCTACTCGGTAATGCAGTTGTAATCCCCTAATGGACACTTTGAAATGTTGGTTGTCAGTTGATTAAGGCAGGTCTGGGAAGAATACGGCCTGAGGCTTGATTTTGTGCGGCCGTTAATTTGTTGGTAATTAGAAAATTACTATTTTTCAATGTTAAAATTCTTTTTTAATGATAATCAATGGTGTGTATATAAAATATTCTTGATTCCTCTTTAGATTTAACTTACAAGGAGTAGACATTAATCTCTTACTTCACGGTGGATTCTCAGTATATGGATACACATGATTCTTAATATTGCTTAAATTAAGTGGTTGAGCAAGTCACATTTTCTTACACACGAACAACTGTGCATGGCCAAAATATCGGTCACGTTCAGCTCTGTATCGGGCCAAGAATATGAGAAATAAATTTGTTTTATTTTCCAGATTTTTATTGCATCATTTATTTATTTATTGTAAATTTTAAAAATTTAAATGCATGGCATTACAGTTAACGTCAACGCGCCATGCATTACACAAACATAACAAAAGTAAAATCTTTTTTTTTACATCAGTTGATAATGCTCGTGATGAGCGAAACCGGTCCTGATCATTATAAATATGTGGAAGTAGTACAGATTAATTGTGTTTTATTTTTTAAAGTATAATGTCTTCCCACCAAGAATTGACAGTTAACACCTTAAAAGTGAAAAGTAACAATTATGATAATTATTGAAACAATAATGCTAATAAAAACAATAATGAAAATAAAAACATTTTTTAAAATTATTAAATACAAAAAAAAACAAGACATTAATAATTTACTAGAAACAAATATTTAGTGAACAATACTCAGAGTTCAGTGCTGAAAATATCCAGCTCTCTAGTGCATTGATCATCCGAACGGCTCTTGCAACTGGTGACTCGAATGACCGACGCGAAGAACAAGTTTTAAGAATAAAAATTGCTTGGATATGGTTTCGGCCTCGTATATAACAATTGGGAGCATGTAAGTTAATAGTCACGAGAATTTCAGGATAATATACTCGTCTACGAAGAAGAAGAGAGATTATGGAAGGTCGTCGTGAAACTACGGCTACATACACATAGGGAGTGGATGTGGAGCAAGCAACTTGCATTAAAAAATATTTCGCTTGTAGTCCCCTGTTTATTTTGAATTCTTAATAAGGGCAATCAGCCAAAAAGTTTCCAGGTCAGAAAGAATCAAAGGTTATATTCATGGGTATTGATATAGTTTACTCTCACAAAAAATGGTCAATTTATTTTTCTAATTTACATCATTAGATTAGGCCGAGACTTTTGTCTTTAAAACGAAATCCAATGATTAACTCATTTTCGTATCATTTGAGGGTTACATCAGTTGGTGAAAACAACGTTGATATAATCACATGTTTGGCACATTCGTGATTATACGTAGGGAATTTCGATTTAATTGTATTCTAGTACAAGTAAAAAGTGACACGCAAAATGCAGTCAAAGATAATCTTGTATAATAAAAGCTTTTGTCAAACAGAAATAACGAAATACCCCATATGATTTTATTCTATATAAACATGATGATATTTCACTTGTTGAAATATTTCTAAAGACAATTTGTAGTAGTGTTAGAGTTAATGTAAAAACAACATTAATCTTGATATGCAACTAATGCCGTCAACACAAGACTATTATTATCTCTTTGGGGGTAAGTAATGAGTTCAGTATAACATTATTTAGAGAAAATAAATACAATACCACTTGCACTTGAAAATTTAACTACGAACTGTCGTGTGAAGCCCATAAATAGTCAGTAAGGTTCATATGATAAGTTAAAAGTGTTTGACATTTAAATCACTTCAATTATGTTAAATATATTTTTTCGGTTAATGAATAATATGTTTAAAAATTTAATTTAGTATTACACAATATATATATGTCATTGATTAGGAACAGTTTCACTTAGCGCCTTTCATCGAAGAACGATGCCAGTTCTCAGTCTATTAAATTGTATTTAATTTGTTATGAAAAGTAAAATATACTAAACCATGTCCGTTCCCAATGTGGATGTTCTCTTAATGGAGATATTTGAACTGCTTTTTATTCAATTTCTCAACCTATCTTTTATGAAGAGAGTAGGGATAGAAAGATAGGGCTAGGACATGACTAGTGGTTGGATAATCACTCTCACTACACCCCATTTTTTTAGTATTGAATGTGTGTGAGGAAATTTAGAGAAAGCAAACATCTATGCCTACCCACAGAAATCCATAAATCGATTTCAAAAATCCATTTATGAAAATTTGACTTGAACCCGAGACATCCGTAACCGAAGCCAACGGCGTTGACCGCTGCACCAGTGACCCGACAGTAATATTAAAATATAATTTTAATTTGGCATTTCAGGTTATTTCCAATACTATAGATATTTTTTTTAAATTTTGTCACTTTAAATACACCCAAGGAGAATTTAAGGAAAGCCGTTCGAGAACAAATCGAGCAAAAATACATTACTTACATCCATACTCAAGATCTAAAATGTAAATTATAAAATTTCAAAAAGCAAAATTGGTTATTGATATTGCCATAACTAACGCCTTAAGACCAAAATCTTTTGACTTCTGAACGCTTAGTTGCGTTAATATTGCGTTACGGTCATAATTCATTTATTACAAGCAACTTAAAAAAATCTGCGATACTAATCATTCATATTGTATAATTGTTTTTACCTTTCGTCAAACAATTTAATGACAATTAATTATCTGTTAAACCAAAATCTAATAAAAAACAATTGACAAACCACAACCATAAAAATAAAAAACGACATCAATTTCAATTTACGCATTATTCACTAGATTCACACTGTATTGGAGAAAACTAATTGTAAAGTACTCCAGAGAGAACTAGATGGTGGTAGATTCTTAAAGATGAGAAAAAAATATTGTATCAAGTAAAGAAATGTAAATATGTATAATATTAATTATTTGATTGTTATAATCGAAATTTAAAAAAAAATAGTTGAATTTATTTGATTTTTATCAGGTAAACGATACAAAACCATTAACAATTCTTGAACCAGTATATTGTTTTGCAGCACATTCACTGATTTTTTAAGTCAATAATGTTCAAATCTCTCAATGCATGCTCTGAGAAGAACCGCTTGAATGTATCTGTTTTAGATTTAGATTATTCTTTGGTTGCGTGGGATAAAGAAATTCACGGAGCCTAATTTAAAGTTTCACTATTTGTTTTTATCCAGGTTCTTAGAATGCGTGCTTTATTTGAAATTCAAAATGTCTTTGAATTCTTGAAATGGTCCTACAGGCCTTGGTACTTTACTATTATTTTATTATGGAACATACTATACAATATATTATGAAGTCAATCTTTTATATATGCATTATAATGTTAATGGATTGATGGTGTTGCTCTACGAATCCCTCATTATACGATCAAAAATAAAAGTGCATTAATTTTTCAATTGCTTAATGAATTAGTACTAATATTTTTGATGTTTTTATCGCTTAATAAGCACCCTATCCAATCATAAACCACCCTATAATCAATTCTTTCTTTATCCTCAATTTTAAGTTAGTCGGCGTATGGTAAAGATAAAATTGATTTACTACTAAAGTATAAATATATAGGTACAGTTTCAATAATTTAGATATGACGTAGAAATTTTTGCCTTTTTTGACATATATTCAGGGTATTTGGGAATCTTTTTTCACGGTATTTTTAATGTAATAAGTTAGACGAAGCAATGTTCTAAAATTTCAAAAAAAATGTTAAATTTTTTATGCGCTTCGTGGCATAGGAAAAGCTGCTCTAAATTTTATTTAAATGTAACTCTCTTTATGTAGTAAAGATTTTTTGACAAAAAGTTTATTTCGACAACTTTTTTAAACAAAAAAGCTCTGTATTCTGCATATATGTATGCATATTTACATGGAAGCTGTCGAAATTGGAATCACTGCTCTATACAATTGTCGTCTATATATTACTATTATTTGTTGTAGAATATAAAACACGCACTTGTGAAAAGAAAATACATGTTTTAATGCAAGTTGATATTTAATATTCTTTTTGTTGACCTCAAAACATAAAATAGCTGTTTCTTTAATTTTCATTTCGTAGAATATATCAATAACCATCTAACTATAATTGTTTATTGTTCTTAATTTGTCAGTTAATAATAATCAACAATTTAATAATAGCTATTTATACTGTAAACGTATATTGATAACTATAATTAACATAATGACTAAAAACATCACCAACCAAAAATGTAATAATAGACAACATTATAGTCTGCCATCAACATTCTAGAATACATTATTATCGTAAACACTAATATTTTAAACGACTCCACACAAAAATATTTCACAATATGTAAATTCTTTTATTTTTCATTATTTATTGTTATAAAACTACATCAACAGTTTGCCTAAAATAAAGGTAAAAACTTGCAAAAATGTGCAAGAAATTTTTAATTAAGGACAAAATTGGATAGCATCGCTTTGGAGGCTGGGTTAAACCCCAGTGCGAGCTTTATCTTGTAACCATTTATCACCACAAAAGCACGCTGTACTGAACTTGTGTTCTCGTTCCCGACTGCTAAAAGAAAATCGTTTGTAAGGAATAATTACCTACGCAAAAACCCACATATAATGTCAACAGTATAAGTAACAAATTACTGCTTTGAGTAGGTATTGCTTTTGATAAGACCTGTTGAATATTCGAATAAAATATATTTATCCTTTAAATAGGCAAATTTGGGCTATTATTTTCAGGCTTACAATTAAATGCACCTTTGTTCAGATCATATTCACTTTTATAAAAATAGTTTTCAATTATAACAAATAAATTCCACGAAAAAACAAATTCTTTCATTAAAAATAAAGTGATCCCACATAATAAAACATATTTTAACATTGAAGAAATATATTACATTTACGAAATAATATGTTCACATAGATAAAATGTTTTTCACTCAATATAAATACTCACACTTTGAAATCGATAGTTACACGAAGCTGTAATGAAATGTCACTTACTCTTCTACCCTATATTAGCCCACCAGTATTGTCTTTGCTCCACGCATTAGAATACATTACACAAATCAAACCAGACCAACCCTAACATAGCCAACTCCAACTTAACTCACTTTGCTAAAAGAATCCGTGACAAAGTGGAAACTATTAAAATCAAAGTTAGAGTGTACTAAGTTAATATTATCTAATCCAAAGTGCAAACTATCGAAATGAGAGTTTAAGTGTACCAAATGAATACTATCTAACACAAAGTGCAAACTATCGAAATAAAAGGTCAAGTGTACCAAGCTAATACTATCCAACACAAATTGCAGTTATTTATAAACCTTATTTTCATAACTAATTGTCATTTTTCTTATTTATTATTTTGATATTTTTGTAGACAGATTTATAATAACGTTTTAATTAATGTTTTGATTGAATTGGGATTTACTTAGTGGAACTGCATTATAATTTGATAAAATAACAAAGTATTTTCTAAAAAAATTTATTGCTTATTGGATAGCTATTTCAACTTATCCCCATCGTTAGAATTATCTAGACTAGTTCTGACTAGTAGACAGAGCTTGTTCTGACGATGGTGTTAAGTCGAAATAGCTATCAACTAATCAATTAAATTTTGTGGAACTAAATTCTATGTTATTTTAACGTATTAAATTAATTTAATTATATTCAACGATCTTCATTAATGTAAATATAATTTCTTTCAAAAACCACTTATAGCTTTCTTTAAAGAGCTTTCTCTAATTGTGTTGTCAATAAGTTAACTTTTAAATTACTCATATATTCAATTGTCTTTTTGAATTCTATTATTAAATCAGGAAAGTTAAATATGTCTTATTAAGTATTTTTGGAAGAAGGTGTATACATTTGCCTTGGAGCCACTTCAAAGAAAGTCAGTATCAACAAAAAATGTTTAAAATCACAATACGAAGGCTTCTTGATAGAAAATTGTTCATTGAACGTTTCAAAACAGTATTCGTGTTAGTTCTTATTTATTTTCCCATACAAATTCTTCAGGTGAAACTGCTTTTTTCTTAAAACATATAGGTTTTTCGCTACAACTTATTTATTTATCATTAATTTTGGAAGATATATATAACATTTACACAATAATACACAGGTTATATGCATAACACTCGTGTATAAATAAATTTTAATGTTTATTTCGTGATATATGTAACGTCAAACATGTTTTCTGTTATTTTATCTGTAAATTTTCGACCATTTTAAATGTTTTCATTTATAAATGATTGGTTATTTTCGGTTCTACCATTTGAGTCAAGTAACTGTATTATAATTGTGATGATACAGTACAGTAAGATAGTGCTTAGCTATAATATAAATAGGAAATAGATATAAAGACTTCCTCTCTATTCTTTCCAGCAATACTAATTCAAATAACATAAAACCCACAATATCAGTAGAGGAAAAAGTATTTTATCAGAACAATAATATGCCATCAAAGAATTTTTTCAAATGCATTCAGTTGAACAAAAATACTGTTCGGTGAACTACGTAGAAACAATATTTATTGCAGTCATAAAGTGTGGTCGAAATGACACAAAACGTTGCATAAAATCAAACTTATGAGTTTGCCTTTTGTATACATTTTTGAATTTTTTCCGTTCATACATGAATAGATGTTTCGTTTTCATTGATCCGACAGTCTTTCTTTCACTGTATCTATTTTTTATCAATTTAGCATGCAAATATATTTCAAATTTCATCAGTCATGGACGGTTTTTATTGTTTCCAAATATAACCTCAATACCTCGTTAATTGTATCCCATCAGATGGAAGAAATGGTAAGAAAATAAATAATTTTGTTTTAAAAAAGTGAGTTATGGCTTAGAAAGGGAGTGTAGGAATCTTGACTCTGCGCGTCGCTTCATCTCACCAGTCAAATTCTGGTAACCTGGAAAAATTTGAAATACTATTTGAAAGGGATATTTGGTAGAACCATTGGGTCAATTCGAGTCCATTCATGTGCTCGAACGCCTGAAGATGCTGAAAGGCGAAACTCGGATCGTTAATGACAAAATACACGGAAATGTACAAAATCTCAACAATTCATTGAATATTACTTCTTGATTTATTAAATATTTAAATATGATAATTAAAATACATTACTTAACCACTTTATTTTTACAAAATTATTTTAACAGCATTCCATTACAAATGGTCATTTAAATAAATATTTTTTTGTTGGATAAGGAACAAACTTCTTAAATCTACAGATGTATACAAACCTTTAACGAAGTCCAAATTGAAAATTATGACGACATAAATTTGGTGTGCGTATAATTTTTGAGATAAAAATATCGAAGAATGCGTCTGTAGAATTTGAATTAAAATACACAATATAAGTTATACTTACCCAGATATATAAGCCACTAATATAGATATGAAAAAGGTGATAATTACACATAACTGATTTTCAGGTTTGCTAACACTTTTTACGAGACCATTAAACTTTTGGGTTTGTTAAGCTAACATAAAAATCGATGATAATTTTTGAATATTTCCTGTCCTTTGTGTAAATTTTTTATTTACGCACAGATGTATTTATGGTTAATATGAATCATAAGTATTTTGACAAAATAAAAGTACACATTTTGCCAAGTAAGTTTATTTACATTGACGTTTCATATATATTTTCTGAAATATCTTTCAGTATAAGAAATAATTTCGAATCTTATATTAATACACCCACAAATAATAATATTAATACTATAGCTCAATGTAACGCTTATAATAATGAGTAAATCATCAATAAAGACTTCTTTTTTACTGAAATTCAAAAAAAACATTTAAAATTAGTAATCTATTGATTGTCGATGTTCTAAAGTCTTCTTCGAGCGTTTTCGATTTTTTTAAAGCATCTATTATAATATTTTCTATGGATTTGGCGGTAACTTTGTGGAAGTTTATTTTTAATATAAAATTAAAATTGATAACTTAGCCATTCTACTTGGTTTATCACTAACATGACACGTTTCGCCTGTTTAAGAAACATTTTCAGAATAACCATATCGCAAAGTTATTCATTTCTAAATTAAACAATGGTTCTAATTCTTACCTTAAAAATAAAGGGTGTGGTGGCTTTTATTCCATTCTACTAGAGATAATCAATTTTAAATAGAGCAGGTGGCTCACCATTATCAAATTTATTTCTCTTGGGTTTTTCACCTCCAAGTACCAATAATAGATTTGTAAATAGTCTAACAGTGTTTGTGTCTTACTCGTTCCCCTTGGCCAGTAGAATGGAAAAAACCCACCTCGCACTTTATTTTTAATGTAAGAATTAGGATCATTGTATACCTTAGAGATGAATAACCTTGCGATATGGTTTGTCTGAAAATGCTTCTTAAAGAGGCGAAACGCGTTACGTTAGTGGTAAAATTTAATTTCGCGATCACTGTTTTGAATTTTAAATTGGGCAATTGCATTGAAGTTTTAATTGAATAATGAATTCGTAACCAAATTCATGAATTACCATAATACTTATATCCTTTCTTAATCCTGGGTCGTAGAGATGAAAAAAACAACAGCTGTTCCATTCTCGATGTTTCATCTTTTGCTCCATTTTGTTTTTAGCACAACACAATGAGTAACTTATATTAAACCTTAAACTCTCGTTTATTACACACTGAGAACAGATTAAGCTAGAAATCATAATAGATGACTTGACTGTTTAAAAACATACATAATAATTATTATACCAACCATCCTATAGCCTTCGTGTATACTAAACCTCTCACAAACTTAATTTGCAGTTAAAGAATTTATATTAGTTCAAGAAGAAAGTTGTAAGCCCTGTCAGTTTATAAACCAATAAGACTATGTAAAATATTTTTTGAATTTTCATAAAAAGATATCGCGATTTCATTCATTTACTATAAATTATGTCGATTAAAGATTTGTAAGTACTCTTTCTAAATAAATACCCAATACAAAATGTTGCGATACATAATAAATAATGTTTTAAATAAATTCTATTGTCTTCGTGGGTTGTCGAGTTTTCGTCGTCAACCCACATACAGGAGGTCTAAATAGAATGGTAGAATACTATATGAAGTAAATTACATTTATTATTTTTTGTAACTATCAAAATTGTATATCATGATGAATTTGTCAATATTTAAAAAGAAGTGGTTAGTAGTTTGCACGTGACTCTATTTACAATGTTTGTATTTAGGATAAATTACATTATTCCTTCATTTCCCCGTAAATCCAAAATTAATTTGAATTACATTAGAAAAAAACACAATTTGTTTTGTTACTACTTTCACAGAGTATTTTAGACAACAGAAGGAACAAATATGAAACTTAAATTTATCGACATATTGACGATAGAATGAAGTTAATTTACTATATTTAGCAATTTTGATCATTTTTTATAACGCTTAAACTCTTCTAACTTATAAATTTGAATAATATTTTCAGTATCGCATTAAGTTCTTGAAACTATCGTTTATATAATACATTCATAACTTCGCGTACAGCTTTATAGATTTAATGTAATAGTTGACAGCCATGTAAGTGAGAAAATTTATTGCCTTGCCAATTTTAGTCAGTGAATACGGCATGCGCACAAGACACACGACGTTTTAATGTACCTTTTAACAAAAGCAAACTTATGGCCTATTTATGTTGTACCCTCTGTACTGATTTAATATCACGTAAAAGACATCGTTTATTTGACAAATAATTAATCATATGATAACTTCTAACGTTTAATTATTCTATCGTCAACACAATACTCTGATTTCGTTATTACATAGAAACTGTGTATCGACGGTGTTTTGGCCAATTGATGTAATCATCAAAACACACGAAAATGGTTTGATTATTGGATGTCATTTTAAAGACGACAGGGCAGGTCTCGGCCAAATGTTATAAATTAGAAAAATAAATTGACCACTTTTTAGAAGGGAAACTTCATTTTACATTGGTTTTAGGTTTAAAAATTCTGACCCGACCACTTGATTTAAACTACTATTATATCGACAATCTATACGTATAATTTTGTATCAGCAAACATGATAATTTACAGAAGTTCGTTTTAAAGATTCATAACGCAACTCGATAAAAACAGTTTTTACTCTCTCCTGAACAATTTCAATTTTGAGGGTTACATCACACCCATTCTTTGGGATGTTTTAGAAAGTTATTAAGCTTTTTCTTGTTTAAAACATGAAGCAGCTTTTGTCCTACGTCACATAATAATAATATATAATGATGGAAAAGAAAAATGCTGAAAACAAATGAATAATTATTTTGTGATTAAAATTTGTTCAATCATTCGATACACTGTGAATAATTTTGAATTTAAACAAATTGGTGACATAAACAGTGAAAAAACCAAAAATCACACATGATTATGAATCTAATAAGAAGAGTAAACTGCCCAATAGACTTACAGCTGCATTGTGAAATATTACTACGTATACAAATTATATTGGTTAGTTTTACCATACAAGTTTTACAGAGAATTTAAATACATGCATAAAAATGAAATTCAATTTAAATCCATAGCATTAAAGCATATACGACTGACCTTGCTCGCGTATCGATTAGCACTAAACTTTATCTCGAAGAGCAGTGAATAATGCATTTTCAAGTAAACAATAATTCGATTTGGAAATCTTTACAACAGCCTGGGACGACCTTGTTACGCCCAGTGAGGGCACCATTACAACTACCGAACCTATTTATTGCTACATTTAAAAAAACACTGGGTATATATAAAGATTGTATCAGTTATATAAAAGGTTTCTATTGAATAAATAATTATTCTTAATTACCATATGATTCACTTTAGCGGAAAATGTAGCTGAAAACGAATCTACTTCTTACTTAGTAGCTGTTACCCTTCGTTGGCTCCGTGGTGCAATGGTCAACGTCGTTGGCTACGGTTACTGATGTATCGCGTTCAAGTCTCGGTACAGACAGTTTCATAAATTGATTTATGGATTTCTAAAACTAGCTCCCACCCATTCGATCCTAAAAAAACGGGGCGTACCGAGAGCGATTAGCTAAACACTTGTTCTAGTCCTATCCTTTTATCCCTACTCTCTTTGAAGAAAAGAGAGGGTGTGCAATTGAGGAAAATAACCCAACCCACTCGCACATTCTCTTTGTCAGCGCACACGCAGAGAGTAAGTGTGTGTTTCAGTGTAAGTGCTGAGTGATTTTTTTTAACGCACGTCACACACTTGTCCTCTCTCTTTATGTTTGCGAATCGTTCCTATCATGCGTATTGCATAACAGGTGACACTGTCTCCTGGTAATCTTTTTATTAAAACATTTCAGCTTGGTAAACACTGTTTCAGTTCGTCCTTAGTCAAACAATATTAACTTAGCTCAATGTATGTATTAATTTTTCATAAACCAGATTTAATATTGGTTTATTTATTATTTTTAATGGCCTGTATTCCGTATTCTATCTTTTCCAATCCTTGATTGAATGTCTTAAAATCTACCTAACGGTCATCATTACTAAATGATTCATTAAACTTAGATATACTATCATTAATTAATACAAACCGTCATCCGAATATATTATACAATAATTTTCGGTAACAGCAAATAATCACTGTTTAAATTGCTACCATGAATCAGAGAGATGAAGAATGTTGTAAAAGACTTCAAATTGATTACACTTGGTTTTCGGGATGACAGGACTGTTTTTCATCTGCAGTTAACAAATGGTGTTGGCAAGTTTAAAACATTTTTCGTTTCAATCAGATTGATATGAAACATGATTTTTTACTTAAAATTTAAGGAGAAATTCAATTGATATTCGATTGTGATCTGTATTGCGAATTCACATAAAGAAGTTTGCTATATATTATAATAAATAAATGGATATATTATTTCGTCTTCATTGTGAGTCATGAGTCATCTATTTGAAGAAAATAATCATCATGCAGTGCTTTGAAGAATACCTAATCCACTCGCAAATCTAATAAGTTATTTTCAGCACCCTACAGTTCTACATAGTACGAAATGTTGATTGTATTGAGGATCGTCACACGGTACAAGTCGTATGATTAAATAGAAAATCAGAAGATACAATAACGTATTATATATGTAGCTTATTGAAACGACTAGAGTAAATCATCATTTTTCTGGAAGAAGACACTAACTGAAAAATATTAATTTTGGAGTTTATCAAACGTTTAAAATGCTATACCTATTTCATTTTGTTTGTTTGTACAAAACTGTTTTCACGTAAAAGTATATTAAATTAAGTATAAAAATAAGTGTGTTTTCCCATACGGTAGAGTTTAAAATAAGAAACATTTTTGTATAACCAGTTGCAGCTTGTGGGTAAGATATCTGGAGGTGCTGCAGTTGATTAATAATAAAAATAAATGGTTATTTGGATTACATTTTACTATTAACATCAAAATTATTAAAACTAGATAAAATTCACCCGCACGCAGAAAACGAAATACTGTCAAATTTGAATTATTGAGATTTTGTACACTTCCATGTATTTTGTCACTAACGACCCGGGTTTCGCCTTTCGGCATCTTCAGGCATTCGAGCACACGAATGGACTTGAACTGCCTGAAGATGCCGAAAGGCGAAACCCGGGCCGTTAGTGACAAAATACATGGAAGTGTTCAAAATCTGAATAATCCAAATTTGATATTGAAATTCCATCAAGCACCCTCAGTCGATGTTTTAAATTATGAAATACTGTCAAATTCGCAGTTCATATCAAGCTTATAGTTGCGAGTCCCTCCTCCCCGCGCCCCTACTTCACCCACATGAGTATATTCCATCGAAAACCGTAATGCACAGAATCATGAAGATGTGTCAATTTCTGATATGAGTACCGCACCGCGGTGTATGATAATTATTGGATGTGAGCGGGCGAGCTTAATACACGCTTAAATAGTAGTGATATTTTATAAATAACATACATAAATTGATGTATATTATAATATTACATTTTTCTCAACTTGCTTGGGGGTGCTGTAGTTCCACAGTGCGCATGGATGAATCGCGCCTAGGTATAACTAACTCAATATGTCATTTTTTCGTTTTAATATTTTCTTCCAGAACAGTGAGAAAATGTCCGTTATTAAACTGACATTGTCTTATTCAACAGATGCTTCAGAATAGCCTAAACTTTGCTTGTCACTTTTAATGAATCAGATAAGTTTTCATCTTGTAAAGATTGAATTGATCCATTACAGTAAACATGATACATACACAAATTGTACCTAACATTATATTAATGATATAGTGTTTGATTTTTATTTTTCTCCGTCTTTATCAAGTAATTTTCTATTTTATAAGACTAAGGTATCATTCATTGCAGATTCTATATAAAATTTTCGAACGATTAAAAAAAGACACACAAACATATCTACATTTCTAGACCGTAAAAATAAACAGATCATAAAATTTCACCGAAAGATACTAAAGCTTACGGATACTAAATTTTTCATCGTTTATACTAGGAAAATTTAACCTTCATTAAAAATATCTTATTAATAGAGTATATACCTATATTTGTTTTTAATCTTCCATTCAATATCAACTTCCCGTGCACTTGTCAATAAGCTACAACACATAAAAAAGGCATAGCGGCAAGTGCATACCATCTTGGTAAGCGGTTCAAGGAAAAATGCAACTTACCCATTGACGTGATTTCTTATTTGATAATACGACTACTCACTTGATTTCGGTATAGGTACTTTGCTCCACCTTCCTTATACGGTCACTTAATAAATATAGTGATAAAAATCTTTTGAAGAAGCTTGATTAAACATTCTTTCGTCTCTAATAAATAAAGTTTGTGTTGAATGCGATATTTAATACATGACTAATTAATAAATAGAACACCCTCCTCAACTTTTAAAACAATCAAAGTTGCATATTAATATTCTCATACTAGCAAATTGATTTTTTAATCGATTTATGCATTTCTGTTCGTATAAATAGATGTTCGTGATGTTTAGAATCCCCTCTCACCCATCCGATTCTACAAATGGAGGGTCATAGCCCTGTTCTTCTATCACGAGTAACAAGCAGTTCTTTTAGAAAAACTTATGCTGAAATACTTCCATTAGGAGTCCACATGATTCACATTGGTAGCGAACATGGTAAAAACAAAAATAGTAAATCAATCGGACGGTAACGATATAACTAAAATTTGCCGTTCTATTCAAAACCTTACTTTTAATTGAATATTATGCTAGTGGTGTAGAAAAGTTAAATTTTAAGACTTAAATTATGTGGATTAACAATGATTCACCCATCAAATAATGTCTTCTTATATATTATGAGACGTTGTCTGTTTGATTGATTGATTTTAATGATATAAAAAATAATAAAGCAAACTTTTATTTTTCATTTTATTGTAACCAAAACATACTTGAATATTTGAGCTGTTGAAATTTTGTCAGTTCGTGTTCATTAGTGTGCTCGAATGCCTGATATTCCATTAAACCCTTCAAGCACCCTCAGTCGATATTCCAGATTGAAACCTACTTGTTATTTTGAGTTTATTTTTAAGTAGATTGCATAAAAAAATAAGAGTTTCACAGATAAATTTCCAATAACCTAATCATGATGAAAACTTAATTTTTAAATTTAATAGTCCGCTACGTTAATATGTAATATTTCTCAATATTGCAATCACCTTTTATTCGTGACTTCAATCCTTGTTAATCATTAACGAGCATCTTTTTCATAATGTGCATTATTACAAAGCTCAATACGAGTAATCTCTATGTAGATGCATGCCTCAACTCATGCTCACATTGATTAGATACGCCTTTTTAATATCATCGATATATCGATACTAGAGGTCTGTCTGCACGGGTTAAAATTTGATGAAATTACCCTACCTGAGCCCAAGTCTTAATGTCACACTTTTTTTAATAAAAATAATTTTTTAAACCCAATTTTTAAAAACAAAATACGGTAGCATAAAATCGATTGACATTTAACATACTAAACGTACCTATCCAACTTTTTCAAATGTATAAAAATCTATTATTTCACGAATTGGTTTCCACACAACACCACAGTCACCACTTTCCAACATTTTCTTTATATCGTTGAAACTCATTTTTAACGAATCTGTTGTATTTTTTATGATATTTTTTTCGGCACACGGAACTGTCGACTATTTAAAACCAAAGATACTGAATGATATCACTCTTTATTTATGTACGAACTATTTTAACTTACTATGGGCAATTCTTAAATAAACAAAGCATTGTTTCAGACTTCGCCTCAATAAAACACAATTTCATGAGCTTGGTTTCAGATTACCAAAGTGTAAAATGATGCCACCGTACGTCGGTATCATTTTATCAAACAAAACTATTGATAGTTACCAATGATATTCAAAACGTGATAAATTATTTTAGCTATTGCTGTTTTGTTATCAACAGTATTCAGTTGTCAATATATATTCATGATCCGAACATAGTCCGAAATCTTTTTCTGAAGAACTTATCCCTTACCTGGGCCCAGCCCAAGCCCGAATGCCAATTGTTTCTACCCGCCTGTCTGTAAAGGCCCACGGCCCAAGCCCGGACCCGTGCAGACCTCTAATCCATACACTACAGCATATTAATTTGTAAATTTGTAGATTGTTAGGAGAAGATCTTTTTTAGACAAAATTTACATTTAAATATCGTCGTTTCCACTGCAAATTTGTATATGCGCTTTTGACTATTAACTATTAGCAATATTATCGATACTGCAAAAATTTCCCGTAAGACATAATTGAAAGAAAATTTGCTTAATTATGTATATTCAATATTAATTACTAAAGTTATTTTTTAAACTGTTTTTATGCTCCCCAGAAAGATTGAGATTTTGCAGATATATTTACAATTTTGCAATGAAAACAACGATGTGTCATATAATTTTGAAAGACTTTTATTATAAAAATGTTTCTTCAGACGCAAAAAAGACTTAAAAACTTACTGTATAAAACACCAAACAAATATCAAGCAATCTTGGAAAATACACGGAATTTAAATTTGTTAAATCTTTGATTCATACAATATTTATTGCTGTTTAGCCATATATTATATAAATTTTATCATAACCACAGACAATATTATGAAAAAAAGTTGTATCAAAGCTGATTACTATAGTAAGCCTATGCAAGATAGACATGCGAGCTCTGTTGAGAGATAAGAAAGTCATGGATTCAATTTTCGCTAAGTTAAATATCAATTTTTTCGTTTTCCATTTGAAATTTGAGGTCTTGGACGTGACTTTTCTTCTCAGACAACTTTATTTTGTTGAATTTACGTTGAAGTATGTAATTAAATTTTTATACGTAATTCAAACAATTATTATGATACACATGAAGTAGTTCAACATAAGTTCTAGGTTTGTGGCCTGTTTAATACAGATTTAAATGAGAATTTTCATCCTGTCGTAACAGTTAAACGTGACATACTTGTATGCAAATGAACTCGTTTAAAACTTATCTATACTTGAAAAGCCCGACAAGAGCTTTCAAAGTACCAGCATTTAAGATATGTTGAATGTCTTAGCCTGGACTAGACTATAGATGGTTTTAATGCTGATATTTTAATTAAATACTTTTAGAATTTATGATCGTTTAATTTTATTATGATATTTGTTTAAGTATAAGATTAAGCTAACTATTTTAATTAAGAAAACTGTATGAAAACTGTGTGAAAACTGAAAAGAGTGCATCTTTTTATATTGTAATATAAGTATTTAATTTTCACTTTTACGGCGCTAACTGTCAGTTCTTGGTGGAAAAGTATTGTTTTAAAAATAAAACACAATTTTTCCACACTTTCAAAATGATCAACACCGGTTTTGTTCATCGCTAGCATTATCAACTGAAACTTAAATAATATATTTACTATATTGTTATATAATTTATTTAATTCTACTGTTAAATTTCATTGAGTAAAATTTGTTATCCGAGGCGCAGTTGGTAGCATCGTTGACTACAGTCACAGATGTCTCCGGTTCGATTACCGATGCAAACGGTTTTCATAAATTGATCTTTCAATCGATCTATGGATCTGAATGTTTGTGATTCCTAAAGCTCCCACCCACCCATACCCATCCGATCCTTACGGGTCGTAGCGTGAGCGATAAGCTGACATCTAGTCCTGTCCTAGCCGTATCGTTCTACCCCTACTATCTTCGAAAAAAGGGAAGTTGAGCAACTGAGTAACAAGCATTTCTCATAGAAAAACTCTGTTGAGATATCACCATTAGGAGGCCATATGCTCCACATTAGGAGTGGACATGGATAAAAAAAAAAAAAAAAAAAAAATCGTTGTTTTTATGTATTTTAAATTGATCCTAGATGCACGACAGGGTGACCATATTAATATATGTATCCAAATAGCGAATGGATATGATCGCAGAAAATATTATACTCTTGATATTTTTAGACAAAAACTAAATTATTGTACAATCTCATGTATTTTTTTGTTGATAATTACCATTTAAAACTAAATAAAATATACATCTCTGTCGATGTAAGCGGTATATTGGTGCGTCAGTACTCCACTAAAATCAAAACTGTATTAATCAAGAGTATCGTTTGTACGTGAAATTTATTTTAATAAAAATAATACTGTAATTTACTTTCCTCATTTTCAATAACTCATCATAAAGAAATATTATTCATTTTCTTGGTTTTAAAGTTAGGCAACAGCGTTATCAATTATGATTTAATAAAATTTATTTCGAAACCAGAAAAATGGAAATAATCATCGTGTAAAAACACAAGCGCAAAAATCTGATCGTGTGAAACTGAAACTGTGCTACTATTATTATAATATAAATCAACGTAGAGGTATATTTTCTTAGAGAACTTTAATTTAATAATCTTCTTGGCAAATACATTGTCATGCTTCATTTATATTTTTTTTAAATTCGAATAATCAACTAAATGGCTTCGACCTTATTATGGTAAAATTTAAAACTCATTTAAAAGTATTTGATAACGTTCATATTATAAATATAATGAGATAATTATTTATTTACATCTTATGAACAATAGGTACCATCTTTCGTACCGTTCTGAAATTTTACCAACGTATATTCCCAAGCTTCAAACCATTCAATAATTTTCAGTAACGATAATAATATGAGACATCTTCGCCGAACTTGGTCAAACTAACTCACGGCAACGACGCACGGACAAACGCGAAACCTGAAAATTAAAACTAAACATGAAGTCATATTATTATTTTAGAGAAAAATATTTTGTCAGTTTAATAAATAATAACAAATTATCTACATGGAAATTAATCTGATTATAAGTGGGCAATGTAATTTATTATTAAATGAAAATATGAGTTTCGTTATCTGCGTGACAACCAATTAATTTGCTTGCTTAATAATATTTAAATTATATTAAATATATTCCAACATGATTAATCATGAGTGAGTGTGTATGCGAAATGCCGATTATTTAATAAGATAAATATTAATAGGTATAGTTTATAAATGATACAATTCGTATTATATGTTTTAATATTATTAAAAATATTAAAAAAAAAACATGAAATATAATTTTGATGTCGCCTGTTGCTTTTAAAATGAACTCTTTCTATTAAAAACTAATAATTATTTTTTCTCTTAATATTTTATGATGAATGAGCGGTCGATTATTTTCAAACATAACATTAATATATAATTATTTTGTTTTAATGGAATATTTTTTTAAATTAAATGCACCGTAATCGCTTTTACGTAAAACTTTATTTGAATGATATTAATTTACATATTTGTTCAGTGAAAAGAAATATTTTAATTAGGTTAAGTAACGTTATACTTAGACCAAATTTTAAACTGTCAAATAGATACATAGTGATAAAATAACAGAATTTGGGCCTCTTATGGTTGCTAGTTACTACTTGTCGATAATTCATTTTCGCAAATGTATGTATAGAGTATGGTTCTAAAACCTAACTACTTTATGTAAGAATTTTTATAATTTTAGCTGTACAAAAATAAACATATATTTTCATGTTAAGTGAAAGAATACGTTTATAGTAAAAAGTGTTGAATAAAATTATTGAAATAATCGAAGACATGAATAATAGTGCTTTATAGTTGGGTATTTTAAAACGGGTTATAAATAATTGCACTTGATAGTGCATTAGATAGTATTCACTTGGTACACTTGAACTTTTATTTCAATAGTTTACACTTTAGATTTGATAGTATTAACTTAGTACACTCAAACATTGATTTTAACAGTTTCCACTTAGTCACAGATTCCTTTAACAAAAGTGAGTTAAGTTTTAGTAGGTTATGTAAGAGTTGGTCTGGTTTGGTTTGTGTAATGTATTCTAATGCGTGGAGCAAAGACAATATAGATGGCCTAATATAGGGTAGAGTTGCGACAAGAATTTTCATTTCATTACAGCTTCGTGCAACTATCGATTTCAAAGTGTGAATATTTATATTGGATAAAACTATTTTATCTATGTGAAAATATTTAATAATTAAGTAATACATTTCTTCAATGTTAAAATATATTTTATTATTATATGTGGAATCACTTTATTTTAAGTGAAAGAGTTTTTTTTTTTAAATGTATTTGTTATAAGTGAAAACTATCTTTATGAAATTGAATATGATCTAAACATAAGTGCATTTAATTGTAAGCCTTTGAAAACTACAAAACTCGTATAAATGATTAATATTTGTATCAATTTAATTCTCTAAATAATTTATGACATTGACTTAGGGTGCTTGATGGAATTTCAATATCAAATTTGGATTATTGAGATTTTGTACACTTCCATGTATTTTGTCACTAACGACCCGGGTTTCGCCTTTCGGCATCTTCAGATGCAGAAGATGCCGAAAGGCAAAACCCGGGTAGTTAGTGACAAAATACATTTAAGTGTACAAAATCTCAATAATTCATTACAAAACATGAAGAATAATAACGATAAAAGTTAAAGCATCTTCAATGATGCCGAAATGGCGAGGAAGATTCCGAAAGGCGAAACCCGAGTTGTTAGTGACCGAATGAATGGAAATGTACAAAACCTCAACAAGTCAAATTTTATATTGAAATTCCATCAAGAACTCTCAATTCATGTCTTAAATTATATAGTAGTACTACACCATTCAAAATAAGCCCACGTTTTTTTATTGAAATAAAGGTTTTTGTTTTATTTGGCCCGTGTTAACTTTAAGAGTTTCCTACGTTAGCTTTAAGTATGTAATTGTATGGTGGTGATTTTACTAATACGTCCAATTGCAGTCCCAAATGTTAATATCAGGGAGATTTATAAGTATATAAGATTGTTATGTATATTTTATAAAGGAACATGCTTAGATTGGTTTTACTCGAGTCAACCGTATTTACACCGTGATCATTAATTTTAACGACTATCTATTTGTCATTTTACAAAGCAGTAACACTATTTTGTTTACCATAACCGTCAAGTAAACGAACACAGACAGCAAACAGAAAAACAAGATATATCAATAGGTTAAAGGCTCCGATATAATTTATTTTACATTCGTCGCTTGGAAAGGACTAAGGATATTCGCTTAAAAGATATTTTAATATCAACGGTGTGTTGGTCGATTTATGTAAACCTCAAAATTTAAATTGATCAGGAGAGAGTAAAAACTGTTTTTATCGAAAACATTGTACGGTGAGTTGCCTTCTGAATCTTTTAATTTCACTCCTGTAAATTCTCATTTTTACAGATACGGGATTATACGTAGGGATTGTCGATATAATAGTTACTTACATCAACTGGCCCGGTTAGAATTTTTAAGCCTAATACCAATGTCAAATGATGTTTCCTTTCCAAAAAGTGGTCAATTTATTTTTCTAATTTACATCATTTGGCCAAGACCTGCTGTGTTGTCTTTAAAACGAGATCCAATCATAACTATTTTTAATCCATGCCCGTTCCCAAAAGTGAGCATATGAATTCCTAATGGGGTTTATTTCAAAAATTTTTCTTAGTTATTCAACCTTTTATTAATTTTTGCAACCTCTTTCTTTAGTTACATATCTTAATTTTTTTCAGTTTTTTTATGAAGACATATATTATCACCAAAAATAGTTCCATTTCTCATTCATTTTTTTCATATGATTGCTCTAAGCTATATTACAATTCATTGATAAAAACTCGTATTATTGGATCAATTAATGGCCAAAGACCTTCCTCTTCCACCTTCCTGAAACACCTTTTCAATTCAATTCAAGTTATTTCATTCTTTCTTTTCGCTTTCCCACTCTTGAAATTCGATAATAATCAGCTCACACACACTGTCAAACTATACAATCAATAGTCTTATTCAAATTTGTTAAATTATTTTTTACATACACACTTTGGTATAAAAGTTTAACTAAAACGATTTTTGTTTGAACTTTTTTGAGTATATTTTTATTTTATACCGTCATACTAGAGTATAAAGTGAGATATTCAAAATTTCAATAATTATAACTTTGCTTTTAACTTTTCATTACGAAAACGAAAAAATCCAAATCGCCTTTGTATATGACTTAGGTATGAAAATGAATTAAAAATAATTAGATAATGTTGTACACTTTCTGATCATAGCAGTTCCTATCAATTGAATAAGCGTTTACTTGGTATAACTCCACTATACAAGATTTACAATTAGCAACGTGCTAAAGTCTACGATGATTATCAAAATTGTTAACCAAAATAGTTTAAATACATTACAATTTTACAACCAATCAATGGGGTTCTATTCTTGTTGCTACAATAATGAAAAAATCCATGGAAAATTTCGTATACTTGATATTTTTACATCACTGTACAAATTCCTACTGGCGGTCCCCGAAAAAATGCTACCATATGTAATTAAAATATTTTTTATAGAATTGATGAATTATGGGTTGAAAATTTTAAATAGATATAATAAGCAAACAAGAGTGAGAGATGTGATAGAGGTCACCAAATCGCTGGACGAATGCGGTCATTCAGTGATACCCGAGGGGCACTAAGCGACCTCAAGGGCGCCCCGAAACCTGCTGGATTGAAAAACTTGTCAGGTTCGGTAGAAGTACGTGGCAGCGCAAAGCTAGGAACTGACTGGAGGGAACTGGGGAAGGCCTTCATCCAGTAGTGTATCGACACCGGCTGAAAATGTCTGAATAAGTCACTATAAAAACTAAAAAACCCCTTATTAATAGAAATCACAACGTATGTAGAAGACTTTTTCTATAATAGACGATGTCCGATTTATAATGAAATAAAATCAAAGATTCAAATAAAGACATATTAAGTTGCTTACACGTTCTAAGCTATTTTTTACATGCGACTTAATATAACACTTTTCAGAAAAAACTAAAATATATTACAAAAAGCGTATTTAACTTTCTTTTACATCCTTTATGGGAAAATATTGAAGTGTTCATAAACTTTGGCGAAGAACTGTACAGTTAACTACATTCTCATAAACCAACACACCTAAACATGTTTTACAATATACAAGTACTGACAATGTTAACACATGCATACAAACAAAGCTACAAGGCAAAACCATCAGTGATGGTCAAAAGTGGTGCAATGGAAAATATCGTTAGGAACCTGACAAACCAGAATAACTGTTCACCTAAGAAGAAAATACGACCCTAATGATGTATACGCAATATTAATTTTGCTAGCTTCGACAAGCGGGAATTTCGTCAGGGAGAATAATAAAGCTGTCACGGTGACATCGATTGATCTATTGAGAATAATTGGTCATTTGTCTTAATGTTTCTAGAATTCAGTTCAATGAAGTGTGCTACGTTTCAATTGATTTTTACTGAATTGATTAATTTGAAAGTGGCGTATTATTGTTTGAAACAAATTCATTTATCTCAATTAAAAAAAATACTTCTTGTTTAAACAAAGTATTTAATTATAGAAAATATATTGATGTATACCAATAGTATTGCAAAACAATACTTTTATTATTAAGGAAACAATAAATTTGCTTCGTTTCACAAAAATTTTCAAGGTCAATTATTATATTCTAATAAAAAATAGATTCATATAGAATGGATGAAAATATTATTCATTTACTTGTTGCAATGAACTTAATGAATTGCAATTATTTAATGTAAAAATAACCGAACAAAGCTATTTTTAATGTTCAATTGAAATTTTGTACACTTGATAGTTTTCCATCACTGTACAAATTTCTACTGGCGGTCGCCGATCGTTATACATTGCCAACAGCTATATCGTAAACGACTGGCTTCTGGTGTGAGAAAAAATCATTCACTGTCGAACCTGTAACCGAGCAGGTTCTAGTCAAGCTCTCCGCCAAAGTGACTTGTGGATAGGCTTCTTTCTATCTACTTAAATCTACCCTAGACGCAAAAATGATGACGTCACAATCATTGCGGAAAAGTGCGATCCGGTTTTTGGTGCTACTGGTTGTAGTCGGTGAGTGTTTTTCGAAATAATTTTAGTGATTTAAAACATATTTTTATACGTTACCACTTGTAGTTAAATATGTCAAAATATACAACATAATATTTGATTTGTAGAATAGCCTTGACTTTTGAACGTTATACTGATCATGTACATATCTTCACTTTAAAACACCGCATGAAATAAAACTTCACAGAAATGTTTACGTTAAACTTTCTATTATTCATATCTTTATCGGTGATTTGTTGGAAAATATCTAAAGTTTCATTACACATAGCTTATTTCAAACATATATTTTCGTCTGAATGATATTTATTAAACTTAATTGCCCAGAAAGGTCAGTAACAAAAATCCATATCTTTGTCCCGGAGTTACGGTTTAGTTATGAATAAATTTGAACAAATATCATTGAAAAGCTTTTTATACCAATTCAGAATTAATTGAATCATCTTAATCGTTATTGTATTAATGTTTTTACCGCCAAAAATCAGTACATGTAAAGAGTACTTAATATTATTTTAGTATCAATAAATGAAGCGGAAGTACTTTAAACTTTTTGATTTATTGACATTATTGGTTACGGATACTTGTTAAAACAGCTGTCCTCAGCCATTTTGGAATATCATTTAATATAATTATTAATTATGAGAACAATCTTGTTTTAACAACAACTATTTTACGTTACTCCAGTAGGTATATACAATTAATCTTGTGAGTAATTCTGATTTTAATTTTACATTTCCATCGTTTTCTTTAATAAAATATATGTAAGAAAAAATATAAAATAAATTGATTATGTAAAATAAGCGTTATAAATATGGTCGTTGACCTCGTTTGAGGAAGGTTTATAATATGAAGGTGAATTACAAAAACATTTTTCCAAAACATTATACTAGTGCATATAAATATATTTTTTATTAAAAGTTAACTATTCTTAGTTTTGAAATATTTGAGTAAAAGTATTTTTTGATGTGAGCGATAAGACATGTGTGAAACAAAACATACTGACCTTGAACTCCAATAGTTGAAATGTAACTTTTTAATTGTTTAAAACTATAATATTTTATAAAAATAAAGAATTATTTGTTACAAAACACGTAGTTTTTCTACTTCTTTTGTAAATATAGTACGGTATAGAAATATAATTTATATAATGAAAATTTCAGTAGATTCTTACTCGTTTTGCGGTTTTAATGAAGTGGTGTTTTTCTTTAAATATCAAGCTCACGCAAAAACGTATTTGAATAGAATTTAGAGAAAGGCTTTTTTACATTCTTTTAAGCGGTCAACAATTATTTTTTTCTTCAAGTTATCTAAACAGTAAATTTCTATATTCTATTATGGAATATTTTACTTTTTCTGTTAGATAATTTAAAAGCGTTTTAAATTTCCATAATTTTAGCTTTTTTGTCGTCCATTTACATTTATATAAAAATATTATCGTATATTTATTAATGCGTAAAAAAATGAGGATCGGCGCAAAGTTTTTAATCTCATTTAAAACCATTAGTTTAGATTGCCGGGGAAAAACACTCTTATTTTTCTTTTTAAAGTTGATTTTAAGCCAATTAAACTTGTTTTAATAATTAGAACATTTTGTTTAAGTGATTATAGTATATTTGAAACAAGTATTTTTTTACTATCATATATTCCAAAGCAAATAACCTTACAATTTAAAAATACGTTGAAATTCAAGGACAACAAACTTTACCAACAATCTAATGTGATAATTCATCCATTTAAGTTAATTCAAATATCTTTTGAACTAAGCATGATTACATCGTAAAAAAATTATAATTTCATTATAACACATTTGAAAGATCCATTTCTTTATGATAGTTAAGCGGCAGACACAAACAATAATATTATTTCACTCTAAGCAAACATTGTGCACTTAATAAATTATTGCTTTCTCTTTTAGCAGTCATTATTGGACATACATTGCCAACATTCATGTTTGGGCAATATTTATTTTAGAGAATGTACAAAAATTCACCAATATTTCTCACAATCTAGTTTCAAGGGAGCATTGAACTTGTCAAAGACGAATTATAATAACTATATGCAAATATATACACTTTTACATGAAAACATGAAATGATGTAGTGTTTTCTTGCCTACATTTGATTTTGATATCGTAAAAAGTATTGTATATTTTAATTATATATTTATATACATAATAAAACATTATTTTATTTTTCTATATAAATACTGAAAAGTATGGCAATTTTTAAAATTATACAAACCTTGATACAAGTATATTTATGATAAATTAAAGCTTCTCTAATTGCATTCATTCAAATGTAGTATAATTTTTTTTGTTATGGTTGTTTTTTTATCAGTTAATAATGCTCACGATGAGCGAAACTGGTTCTGGTCATTATAAACATGAAGAAGTAGAACAAAAATATTGTGTTTTATTTTTAAAATACAATGCCTTTCCACCAAGAATTGACAGTTAATACCTTAAAAGTGACAGTATACAAATTGCTTTAAAAGAAACATTTTTAACACTGAGATCATGAATCAAAACATGTGCATTGAATGATAAATAGAATCTAATGATATGTGTTAATAAAATTGCTCTATATTTATTGCCTATAATATGAACTGAACATGTCATTAAAAATTTTAATATTCAAGTTTCTCAAACATAACGATTTCCGTAATTTTTCCGCAGACAAAATGACTTTCTCGCAAATTTTTGTCATTGAAACGTCAATACCGGTAACAAGTTCAACTTAGCCGGCAGTATAATGTCAGTTACTTGCCACCTTAAAGCAAAAAAATACTTAACGCGATACATGAATCCAATTGACACTGTAATACTTACATAAATCCTTGGAATTTAAAATTATTATTTAGACAATGCTTTTTTTTTATTTCAAAGAATTTCAGTGTAGCTGGGTAACTGTGGATGTCTTTACTATTTGAAAACAATCTTTGCTTATTATAATACTTCATAGATTCTTCATATCTATGTAACTACTCAAACGAAAATCTACACCAGAAACTATTTACTGAAATATTAGCTTAACCAAATGCTAATGAATTTAATTATTAAAAATGTTCCAGCGTTGCCTTTCTTGCATTCATCGTTTAATACAAATATAAAACGCATATTTATATATGTAAATCAATTATGAAATTAATAATTAATTAAGAGAAGTAAATCTAAAATTTAATTAAAATGGTTGCGTAAAAATAAAGTGCATATTACCTATTTTAGAATTACTTTTTTTTTCAACTTTTTAGATGCTTTCTTGAATTTTTTTAATTTTAAAGGAGGTAATTAACATTCCTAACATAATATTTCTACAAATATAACGAACGATGAAAATTTATTTCAAAAAATAAAACACAGTTTATTTGTACTACTTCCACAGGTTTATAATGATCAGGACCGGTGCTGATCATTATGAACACGTGGAATTAGTACAAATAAACTGTGTTTTATTTTTTTAAATATAATGCCTTTCCACCAAGAATTGTAAGTTAACACCTAAATTTTAATTATCGTATATTTTATGAAAAATTGATATGAAATATAGGTGTTTGTTTATGCTAATATGATATTTTAATTTGCTTATATAAATTAGATAGAATAAATACAAATGAAAATATTGCATTTGCTAAATATTACGTAAGCATAGTTGTAATTAAATAAAATTGAAGTGAATAATATGAAATATTTATTGTTCAAATTAACGTAATACGTTACATTTATGTTATTCATATTAAATTTATACCGTAACGCTATTCCGTATGCCTGAAGTGAGTCAAACAAAGCGAATCGGGAATAGAGTACAAAAGGTGAACCGGTATATGACTTGAGAGTACACCGACAATCTCTTTCACTGAAATGTCCTCACACAAGACTACGCCACATGTACTAAGAGTATCAACACTTCATTTATTCATTAATGTCTCCATGACATTTGACATTTCAAACTTACGACTGCAATCGGTGGATTGGCGAAATATTCATTTGCTTTTTAATCATGGTGTGATGTTATGATCGTCACATTCCGGTTCTCCTATTACATAATTGAATACCTCAATGAATTTAGAATTTGATAAATACCAGTTTTTAATCAGACCAAACAACACATTTTGATCATATTAAATTAACTAACAAACTGTTTATAGCAATAATTACTATATTAGATTATATTTACTTTAAATACAATGAAGTTAAATACTCGCATAAAACATATAAATTATTTTAATTTGGTAAAAATAACAAATTATCCAGTTCCAAACGAATTGTATATTATACTATAGATCTTTAACAAAATAAGTTTTTAATGTACGTACGTGCTGTTTTTCCACACATAAAAATTTCGTTTTTTACAGGATCTCAATCCTTGTTTTAAACGGTTGACGCGCTCCAAAAAAACGACAGTGTAAAAGAATATTTTACTTTTCGTTACACACCGTAAGACATAAAATAACTTAAATTATACATAAAACTATCATACTGTCCATAACAGTTTTTCGTCATTAACTCGAAACTCCGAAAACCTTCGGGAGCGTGTTTAGCAACTCAGCGTCTCAGTTGATAGATTTATTGGAAACTCTCCATCGTCAGAAACATAAACGAATCATAGTACTGAAGTTACTGTGTTGCCAAAATAGTTATCAATTATATTATTATATTCCTGTGCAATTTAAAAGTTTGCTATTTTGCACCTTTTAATGCTGGAGTTCTTTCTTCCTTACAAATTGTAATTCAATTAATAACATTTATTTTAATAACACAATAAAACCACATAGTATATTTCTTCGAATTCCATTGATGAATGATTTATGATGATATCTCAGTGCTTCAACTTACTGCAAAAGTATTATTATGCAAATGATATATTACGTCATCGTGCTGATAAAAAAACTACTGTGAATTGATGTTGAACATTTGTATGCCAAAGCACATACAATTACAAATTTTTTTGTTTATACTTCGTAGAATTGAGCTTTTACATTTGCTATAAAATTTACATTTAAAAAGTTTTTTAAATTCACTGGAAGTGTATTACTTTTACATTTAAGTTTAAATTTAGTCGATATAAGTGTTCTGTGAATCGATAAAGAATGACAATGGGATTATTAAGATTTCAAGTTTTATGTCAGAACGGATACTAAATTATATGAAAATTGTACCAGATAGTAACTATTCTTTTACTTATAAAGTATCCTTTCATTTCAATACATTTTACCTGAATAATAATGTTTAGTTTTAAGCTGCATTCCTATACATTCATAATTTTGAGCAAGTTATTATCGGGTTTTATGCAGTATAGCTATGTTCACATTCCAAATACTAATTAAATGAGTCAATGAATTAATGATTTGCATTACAATTTGATGCAAAGGTTAATATTCAATTTTGAACTAATTCATCATAACGCTATTTGATGTAGATGTGAACTTCGATTGAAGCTGAAAATATAATGTTTTATTTCACTTTTAAAAGTAATTCTTCTTTATTTATAACTGTAACCATAACTGTAAAGTCATTTCAAAACTAACGACATCATATTAAACATTATCATGTACATACAGTTTAGTTTCATCAACAATTTCTACGAATAGTTTATTTTGATTGATATTTATGCCGTTAATATATAAGTATAATCACGATAATGGTTTACATTGGCAAAATTAAAAATAAATACATTATTAGGTAAACTTATTACAAAGAAGTCAAAGTCAGCAGATTTTTCTCAGCTTTGAAACCTTTGCTCTGATTCTAACGTATATATTATACATTTTGAATACAACAAAGCTTTAACACTTTTTTGCATGTCATGATATTGTAATTCTAAGCCTTGTCGTTTCTAGACACTACATTTTTTACCATTCCTATACAATGCTTGTTTGAGTTTATTTTTGGACTATGTAAAATAAATAAATAAAACAACGTGTGTTAAATGTATACTGCAGTATTCCAGTCCTAATAAATTCAATAATTCGATGTCAAATATTGGAAACCAAAATATTTATTTTCACCGACGAAAGGTTTTCACATACTATTTCTGTTTCACAATAATACTTCCGCTGCAATGCTATTATAATATTATGTATGTTGATATTTGAAATACGTCGTAGTGAAATCTATTACATGACTAATAGTATTATAAATGTCAACACATTCCTTTGATAGCGGTTCGTTATTGGTTCCAATGTATTCCTCAATCAATCACTAGAAGAGGCCGTATACCATTTTCTTTATTTTCATAAATATCGTATACCCTTTGGCTAAGTCAAAATATTCTAGCATTCTTTTTCACTAACTAATATTGTCAGATAAGTCTTTTGGCTTTCGTCCCAAGTATCCATCATTCCAGTATCATTACTTCGGATGCATCTTAAGCGTCGCCGAGAATGCATTAATATAGTTTTTTTAAAATTTATCCTTAATTTTCATTTTCCTATTCCATGGTACAGTAAATTAAAATACGGAAATATGTTAAAGCGTATAAATAATTTTGATGTGCATAGTTATGCCAGGCCTGGAATTAACTGTCATAGGAAAATTGGGAAAAGATGGGAATTATAATATTTATCATAAATGTATATAATTTTCAGCATTTGGTGACTTTAAAAGCGTGGAATTTTTTACTTCTGCCAACATTCTATCCACAAGTTATTAGTTTGATGATATATATGAAAGTAAAGAGCTTATTCAATATCCGTAACTAAGTAACGTAAGTATCACTTAAGTAACATCTATGTTTACTTGAACCCAACACAAAATATTTACGGAAACGTTTCTCTTTTTATGTATGAAGTCAAACTTGGCGAGATGCACATAATTATATGTCCACATGAACTCAATTTGATAATAATTAACTAGGTAATTCCCAATATTCCGGGTTTGTACATATAAGGTATAAGGGTGCGTTACTGTAATCTCTCTGCGAAGTTTATGTTACTACAGTTGGTAGTTAACAATATATATACGTTAACAGTTAACCATTGGTGGAAAGATAGTCAACATGAATTCATTGCACGGAATGTTTGTGGTATTGTTCAAGGCAAACTTACTGACTGATATTTAATGAAAATCATGCATTTTAAGTGTTTTAAAGATATCTCAAGATTTTGTACAGCTTTAGTTGTTTAACTTATATTTAATTTCAAAATAATTTCACTAATCGAGCTGGGCAGTATCAGAATGCAAAGGTATTTTGATCCAGCCTTGATACCGCAGACAATTATAATTATTTATATCGGTGATTTCTGGACCGGTTTGACTATATTTCGAAATGCCATTTCTCATTAAAAACTACTAACGATTCAGTTTTCAAGGGCATATTTATGACAAATGCGTACTGCAAATTGTAAATTTTAATCAGATTGAACATGATTGATTAGAATGCAATCATTTATATATTTTATATTTATAAGGTCCGAGAAATATTCTGATTCTTCGAAATGATAAAAACGTGTTTATCTTAATTACGTTTCTTGGAATATGAAAATATTTGATAATATTACCAAATATACCATGATATTAAGTTGATGTTTGGAATTATATTTATACGTTCTGCAAAATAGTTATATAATCTGTACGATGAATAATAAACTCTTTTACACTGTCAATTACTGGTAGGAAAGCATTATATTTCTAAAATAAAGCACAATTTGTTTTGTACTACGTTTTTATGATGATCAGGATCGTTTTTAATCATCGTGAACATTATCAACCGATCTGTTTATAATTTGCGCGATGAGTGAAACTTGGTGTACACTTTTTGGCTTTATTATAATGCATCATGAGTGTTATTGCAATTTAGGTTAAGTGCAATTATGTACTCCTATTGTGACTTCTTAATTAACTTTTCATTTAATTTTCAGGAGCCGTATCCGCCCAAAAGAAGGAAATCCTCAAACCCCGTACTTCACAAAAGGACCGCAAAGATTCTGGCGATGTTTCCACCAGCAGCCAATGTCCGGAACCAAATGGCTACTTTGCTGATGCTGAGCAGTGTGATAAATACTATGCATGCAGGTAATTCAAATAAAATATGCAACCTCGTATTTGCTTTAATATACATACTTATTTATTATTAACTAAAAAGAAGTCATTGATATAAAAACTATTATTTTAAAATATGAAACACAAAAAACACAATGCTAGAAATTCATTGATAGTTAGCATTATTTAGCAGCTTGGTATCTCTGTAGTATTAAACTACAAATTCAAAATTACAGAATTACATTTTAAACATCACTCAAATCCTCCCAAAAAAAAAGAGTTTTTGTATCAGAAGTGACCAAATCCTTAATCAACCAATAGAGTGCTTGTATTTGTTGGCCATGAAAACTCAGTCAGCCTACCCAAGTGAAGTATTTCGCTGTTACTGTTTGGTTTTAAGTATTTTTATAATACTGCTAAAAATAAGACTTATTTATAGCCTTTTTCAATATCAAATAAATAAATCATATTATACAGTTATATGAATAGTTTGTGAAGAGGATGGATTTTCATACGAAAAAGTGGATTTGGTCAGTTTTGATCCCAAGACTCTCAGTTATCAGATGGCGTTACAATAAAACAAACAAAACTTTAAGTGTGATTTTTGCAGCTTTTACATTAAAATTAATTAATTAAAAATTGTACAATTTTATAAACGTGGTGATTAGCGTAAGTCAATTGCAATAGTCAAACGTTTTTAGCTAGTATTCAAGGAAATGTTTGATGAGAAGAGTATATCATCTTACTAATATTTACATGACTGACCTTAAGTTTAATTGTACTAAAAAAAATTGCATTATTTCCAAGTATGTAATGAAATTTAACTCATATTATTTGAAATGTTTACCATCGGTTTCGGCTTAAATATCAGTATCGTGTGTGCTAAATGATAATTTGAGAGCTAATTTTAAATGGCACGAGTTCATTAATTTGTTCAAATTGTTGGACTATTAATATCAACACTCAATATTTTAAAGAAGCCTTGTCAAATAAATAAAATTAACTAGCTTTCTTGCTAATAACTAGCTTGCCATATATAAGCTGCTTTAAATGTCAAAATGCTAAGCATGTGGACACATGTTAATAATCACTTTTAATGTGTTAACTGTCAATTCTTGGCGGAAAGACATTATATTTAAAAAAATAAAACACACTTCATTTGTACTACTTCCACATATTTATAATGATCAGGACCGGTTTCGCTCATCACGAGCATTATCAACTTGATGCATTTTAATAATATTCAATTCAACTGCGGCATTCACTTTTAAGAATTAAATACAAAAAAAATTAAACACAAAAAGTACTACAAACAAAATGTGTGTTATTTTTAAAATACAATGCCTTTCCACAAAGAATTGACAGTGACCACCTTAAAGATGACAAAACAATTTGCTGAATAATATTCTCCCTGTTTCAGTGAGGGTGAAATAACTGAAAAACTTTGCCCCGATGGTATGGTTTTCAATGACTACAGTCCGGATCAAGAAAAATGTGATTTGCCAATCAACATTGATTGCAGCCAGAGGTCTAACAGACGTAAGTAATAGCAAATACATGTATTGATTTACCTTTCTGTCTGTCCATATTTAATGCACAGCACAAGAATGCACTTGCGTGAGATATGCAGACGGAGAGAGAGAGAGTATAGGAGAACAAGAGTATTTGAATGACGAATATTGACTGGTAGAGCTACCACCAAGTGGTATAATATAATATTACTAGTAATGCAATAGTCATATAGCACACAAGTCTTAAGCTCAAGATTGGACGACGATTCCAAAAAAAATTCAATTGTAATTACCAATAGTTATAATATTTTTAAAATAAATTAAATCATTCCTATGGCTCATAAAGTTTTCAACATAACTTTTTGATGTATTTATCGTTTGTTTTATGGAGTGAACATCAATGTATATTCGAAATTTTTCCTGTTTTTTGACGGCCATATTTTTTTCATGCCACATAAACCGTGATATGCTCAAATATAATATACATAAAAGAGTTTTTTCGCAATTCTGACGATGATATAAACATTAACTCTAAATGCAATATTTTGATACGGTAGAATAGAAAATGTTTTTAAAAGAGAGATTAGAATACTAATGCAATCAATGTAATCATTATTTGTGATGAAGAAATACCTCTATAGCTTGTTTTTCTCCATTAAGTGTGCGATGCGGTTAGTGGATTTCTTTCTAATCACCGATGTTTTATTTTTAGTACATATCTGCATAATTGACTCTGTAAAAACTTGGCTACACTGACGGAGATATGCTATTTATATAAATAAGACCTTTGCATTTGAGATCGAAATGATAAGGAAACACGAGAAATCATTCGATCAAGAGTATGTCTTATTCTGACAATATTAAAAAATATGAAAATTTATGATTTTAGAGACTCCAATTCCTTCCCAGAACTGTCCCCGTCAGCACGGTTACTTTGCTCATGCAGATGCCACCATCTGCGACCAATTCTTCTATTGTGTCGAAGGAAAGTTCAACTTGATTGTCTGCCCCGCCAGTTTGGTCTTCAATGACAAAACAGGAATCTGCACATGGGCCGATGAAGCCAAAAAGAAGAACTGTGGAACAAAAGGTGAATTTTTCTTCCAAAATATAGAAAATATGGAATATGTAAATAATGCATTTTTAATATAATATCGCGTTGTTAACATTAAGTGAATTAGGCAGTTTTGTAAATAAAACATAAAACGCAAAAGTACGACTTGTACAAAATTTTCTTTAATTTATTCTGTACTTTAGATAAAGTACTGCCTACAATAACGATTACTTATTAATTATTATATTCTTTAAGGAAAATTTGTTTATATGTTATATGATAAAATTTCATATATTTACGCGTTTTTTGAATAACCGTTTTGTATAAATAAATGTTGTTAACATTGATTATATCATTTTTTATACAAATGACAGTGAACAATTTTTCATGCTTTTATCGTTTTTGAGAAACGTCTTATGATCTTCATCATTTTGTTTCAATTCAACCAACCAATTGCTTACTAGTTAAATTAAACACGTTTTTGATGGCTAAATTAAATTGTTTACATATAATAAGTAGAAAGTAATTTTCCACTTATGACATAAAAAAAAGATTATTATTTATAGTCTTAAACATTCCTTAGTAAGTGTTCAAACATAATAATGCGTTCAATGCCATGTTTATACATTGCAGGCCACGTTATAAAATTTCATACTAATAAGGAGTGTTTCGTTTGATGCCAATTTTTCTTCTGATTGAATTCTAATGTCGTTGTATTGTAATGAATATTTCATTGAAAATTTACAGATGTTTTCAACAACTTCGAGTGCCCAGAAGTAAACGACACCGTCGCGTTGTCACATCCCCGTTATGCCGATCCTGACGATTGCCAATACTTCTTCGTCTGTATCAACGGAAATGTACCCAGACGAAGCGGCTGCAAGCTTGGTCAAGTGTTCGATGATTCCACAAAGAGGTGTGACTGGTCCAAGAATGTACCAGAATGGTAAGACACATTCAAACTTTTAATGTACAGCGGATGAAAAGTAATAAGTGTCTTATGTTAATTTTGAAGCATTCAAAAATGATAAAATTGTTGCGTCCGTGGTACAATGCGCAATCACGAGTTTTAACCACGTTATGGAAAGTTTCATTCATTGATATTTCAATCGATTTATGGATTTATCTTCTACGGAATTCATATTTATGGTGTCTAAAATTTTCTTCCACCCATCCGATCCTAAAAATGTGGCGTAGCGAGAGCAATTAGCCAACCACTAGTCATTTTCTAGCACTATTCGTCTATCTCTACTCTCTTCAAAACAGATCTTGAGCAACTGAGTAACTAGCAGTTGTCGAAGAAAAAATTTCTGTTGAGATACCTCCATTAGCAGGCCATATGTTTCACACTGGGAGAATACATAAAAAACTGGTTTAATATTATGTGTTATCATAATAGTTCTTTATAAAATGAAGTAGGAGGACTTCTGTTGAGATACCTCCAATAGGAAGTCATATTCTCTACATTGGGAGCGGATATGGTTAAAGAAAATTTTCTTTTTGAAACATTAGAAAAGACTGAAATTTCATTTAATTAACAATACGATATGGTGTACCATTTTAACTTTCAATCACATTTAGTCAGACAGGGCAAGGCTAAGATTAGAATAGGACTAATATTTAGGTTTCATTATATCAACGCTCTGTTTTTAAGATAGGATATGTTCATCAAGAAGAATAAAATTATGATAGAAGTTTCTACACAAATTCATAAATCAATTGTACGGCAGTACTCATATGATTGAATATTGAAAACATTACGCATCAACTCTGTACGTCTGTTCCAAAGTGTAATTAATTAAAAACATGCAGTTTTGAGTTAATTATGATAAAATGCCTGGAATACCTATATATACACCAATTTCAAAATGTAACAAGTGGTAATTTATGGTTAATTTGGAATGACAGTGGTTATTATTACTTGAGATCCAAACTGTAGTAACAAATACGAAAATTCTGTGAAAACTTCTGAAAACTTGTATTATTAATTTTAAAATATGTATGCTTCATCGACGTGCGGTGGACTTATCACTATCTCTATCGCACAACCTAATTTGGGTATGAGCAAGAACGATACAAGAGCATGCGAAGCATGCCCTTGCATCTCGCTTGCTCCTTCACTTTTCATGTGATTGAGCGAGAAAGAGATAAAGCCACCGAACGCGCCTGGTATGTTTATAGTATAAAACATTAATAAGATATAAACATATTTTTTTAATTATTGTAGAGTTTCACTAAAATCTGCTGAAATTAGATGTACAGTAGAAGATTAAACCTGTTAAAAATTTTGTTCCCTAATTATCTCAGTAGTTTTTGAGTTGTTAAACTTTCAAACTGACTAAGATAAAAGTCCTGAATTTTAGTGTAATCGAAATATTTATGATTTATTTAAATTACAATCGGTTTTATGGTTTATATAATATTATAAACATATATTTCCACAATACATAATTATGTGTGAGGAAATTTCCGTAATGGGAATGAAACCATTGACTGTAAAACGAATTTTGACCGAAGACCGATTGACCCTAGACTCCTGCCGCTCTATTTTCATTAGCTTTTAATTACTGATAGAATATATTTATTTAATATTTCGGGTTATCATGTTTTTCTTTTTGAAATCTGAATATTCTTCTCAAAGAGGCAAAATACCTGTCACAATTTTTTAATATCACCAGTGGAAAAACAAAGTTGTTTAAAATTTTGTATTGTATTATATAATAATGATTTGCTTTTTTTCCTCTTTTGTCTTACAGCATTGATTGGTACAAGGGTCAGCTGACTGATGCTGAACTTCATGCTCTTGAAAACCCTACAACTCGAAAGCCTAGACCCTCAACTCACACTTTCGTCAGCAAAAGGAAGCCTCAGAGACCGAACAGGAAAAACAAGCCCGCAGAAGTTCCAGCAGCAGTAGAATCTTCAGAAGAGCTAGATTAAATTATAAATATCATTTTGTAAACACATTTTTTACCCAATTATATATTTATAAAGATGGAAGTGTATTCATAATACAATTAAAAATCATCATTGAAATTAATTGATAAATATGTATATTTTTCATTGCTTTTAAAACGAATATAATATCAACATATTTTAAATTGTTTTTCAACAGAAAAATCGTGAAATATATGGGTAAAGAAATGTTTATATAAAAAGATTTTACATAAAATAAACATTTTAGCATCTTACAATATTGTATCAACACATGTAAAAACTTTTACTTTTATATAATATTATTCCTGCTAGATATTTATACAAATAAATAAATTTAAAAATAAATGATATAATGCTGTATCAGCATGCTTAAATCCACCGAAATTGAAATTAAAATATTTCCATACTAAATAAATTAAGACACGTGAAATCAATTATTTAAATGTCATTGAATAAATTAAAAATCAACTTTGTTTTTAAATAAAATTTTGTCTCGAAATAAACAAAATACATTTCGTAGATATTTTCAAATAGTGGCGTGTTTATTTTTAATTTTACACTCAATGAATTTTACTAGTCGAGTAAAAAATATATGAAATATACAAAAAAAATCAATAAAACTTTTGAATTAATATTTTTTTATTGCATATCCACCGTACACCTTAATAATTCTCACATACATAAATTAAATTTAAAAACTTTTGAAATATTACATTTATATCGTCAGCACAGCCTGAAATATATGCCTTTCTTTTTAACCTTGTCAGCTACCAATGTGGAGCATATAGCCTCCTAATGGAGGTATCTAAACAGAGGTTTCCTATGATTACTGATTTTAACTCAGTTGGAAAACCTCTCCATCTAAGGATAAGGCTAGGGAAAGACTAGTGGTTAACTAATCGTTTTCACCTTCTCTTCGTTTTTAGTATCGTATGGGTGGAAGGTAATTTTATATATCACAAACATCCATGCCCTAGAAATTGATTGAAAAATCAATGCATGAAACTGTATGAACTGAGACTTAAATACATGAGATTAGTAACCGAAACCAGCGAAGTTGACCACTGCACCATAGACACGACTTGTCCGAGGAAATATATACATATTCAACCGGCGTTCTTGCTATCCAATATTCATATAATATATGCTGTAGACACTCCTGTACTCTCTTCGAAAAGAAAAGGTTGAACAAGCGTGCAACATGTTATTCTCGGAGAAACACTCATATTGAGATACTACCGTTAGGTGGCCATATGCTCCATATTAGGAGGGAACATGTTTGAACAAAAAATTCATTTGCTATCTCAGTTTATTATGGACAAGGTGGCGTATTTGTCAAACATTTAACATTTAATTTTACACGATTCAAATGACATTTTCTGGACGGTAGATTTAAATATTCTGAACGGGAAAAAAATCTCAATTGATTCAACCATGTCTTTGGCTGATTAATTAATGACAAACATGGCGACTACAATTTGAAATTGTTGCAACCAAATGTGGGCAGGAAGTTCTTACAAAATTGTACCCAAAATGGTGGTGCAATCCCAAATACATACTCATAAATAGCAACCAATTGTAAGCGGTCAAACATTGTTGCTTTATAGGATTACGACCCGCCAAAAATAAGTACACTTCAGCAAATTGATTGGATAAAATATTAACTACTCGAGATATCTAGTACGAATTACATGACAATAAATACTATTAATAAAATTACAAGGTATGGGGTAACGTCATATAATTATTGCAAGAGAAACTTTCCTCAAACAAATTATTTCTAACGTAGGTATGCAATACATTCCTGAGATAAGTAAACAAATATAGAAATTGTCTTTACTTATTTAAAAGCATTGTACGTGAAACGAATTTGAGTCTTGTGCAAATCAACGAGTTAACAACGAATCAAAAAATAAAACTGCAATAGTCTTTAACTTTTGCACTCCAAACAGCCTCCAAATAATCATTTTCATGGTTTTTATTTTTCATCGTAAATTTCTCTCTAAAAAAATTATATGTAGTAAAAATATATGCAGTCCGAAATTTAAATTGTATTAATGGTACTTATTATTACAAGTTTTTGTTAATTCATAATCATCATTCGATCTTAAAGTATACCAAACTATTGTGTTAGTTTTATATTCTATTTACTTATTTCCTTTAATAAATTCAACTACTACCTAAAGTTTAAAAAACACTTCATTGATATTAAAATAAGAATAATATGTACGAAAATTGTTGTTTTAGATAAAAATAAATATGCAGTACGACACTTCTGACATGGCTGTACGAATTGAAAAATGTATCAATTATTTCAAATAATAAAAACTTTTGTTCACAAAATATCTATAAAAAATATCTTTAAAATCTACCCAATCAATACACGATACAGCATTGGTCGACATGTATTGAATGACCTTAAAAGATTATGGCATCATCAATCAATTTTATTCTCTATGGTTACACATATTAAGGTTCAAGTTTGCTTAAAATAATACTGGTGATAATATCCAATTGCCAATACAACTTTCGATTTCGTTCGTTCGTAGTGAAAGTAATTTTGTTGTAAAAACTTGTTTTTATTATGCAGCCACCATGTCATATACAATAAGCACAAATGTTGTAACAAGCCAATATAGCTCTTGAATACTCTACGATAAAGAATATTATATTGTTTTATTTGAATGTTTTTGTTCGATTTTGTTATAATTGAAGTCAACTTAAAATCGACTTGAAAAGTTATATCTGCATAATACAACAAACGACATTTTATGTCGTGTGGCATTGAATAATAGGAACTGTTTTTCCTTACATTCTTTATATTGGATACAATTAGTTGTAAATTTATTTGAAAACGTGATATATTGAAAACGAACGTTGTTAAAATGAACAAAATTTCAAAAAAGGAAACTAAAATGGCGGCGGAAGTAATTTTGAGATTTGACGTAAAATTTGAGGTTAATAGGAGTAAAATTCAATATAAATTGTACTAAGGCCTGAGTTTTAGTCTTTATAATACAGATTTGTGAACACTATTTGTATATCCTTTAGATTCGAATGAAACAAATCGTTTTTTACTCTCCGTATTGCTTATGGACATACTTTTTTTGTATGAACTTTTGTGATTCATCGCTCCACCATGTTTGTGTTTTAAAAGGGATTGGTCTACAGAATGCCTTTAGATGAACGTGTTGCCAACCAATCATTCGACTGCTCGTCTCCGTAAGAAACATATTGCAGTAAATACACAAATATACAGAAAACACATTTTTTTCTTTTCAAATGTTATTACAGTATATTATATATTTGTCTTAATTTATCTGTGTATGGGTAATCCAAAACAACCAAACACACACACTTTCAGCACATGCATAGAGAGAGAGCGTGTGTGTGCGTATTGATCACATCAAGCGTATTTGGTGAATGCCAACAGATGGCACTGCCAGTAATCCTTATGTTACTTTATTAATATCAACATATTTCCTTGTTATATGATAAGTTTGTTGATAACTATCATCAAAATCTTAAAGAGCTTAAAGATTTTGTTAGCCAAGACAATTAATATACCTCTTTATCAGTTGATAATGCTCGTGTTGAGCAAAACTGGTCCTGATAAATACAAATGTGGAAGTAGTACAAACAAACTGTGTTTTATTTTTTTAAATATAATGTCTTTTCTACCAATAATTGACAGTTGACACCTTAAAAGTGTATTACTAACTATTTCATTGCACAAATATTCTTTTCAAACGTTTCTGCCGTCGCCTTAGCTTATCACTTTTTTTTCAAACAATACATATTATATTTTACTTATTAATTAAAATTTCGTTGCCCTGATGGATGTTTCTGTTACATTACATGATTAACTTTTTTCAAACAACATTAAAGACAGTCATTGTTCAAAAAAGATTTTTTTTATTTTATCATTACAATGAAACAAAAAGTGTTTCGCAATAACAATCTGTTTCATAATGAAACTTAAGGCTTTTAAAGTTTCTTTTTCGGAAGTATTTACTGTTATGCCGCTAAGACGGAAACAGTATTTGAAGTCGGTAAAAAGTGGATACAGTCGAGCTATTTCATCGACATAATATTACAACTATTCGAAAAAATCAAGTAAATCACTAAAATGTAATTAACGAAAAATATTGTAAGTGCACAAAGCCAAAGATTCAGTGGTGGAATTTTACATGGGTTATAAATAATTGCACTTTCTGTTAGATACTATTCACTTAGTACACTTGAACTTTTATTTCGATAGTTTACACTTTGGATAAGATAGTATTAACTTAGTACACTCAAACATTGATTTCGGAAACGGATTCTTTAAACAAATCGAGTTAAGTTGTAGTAGGCTATGTTAGGGTTGGTCTGGTTTGGTTTGCGTAATGTATTTTAGTGCGTGAAGCAAAGACAATATAGGCGGTCTAATATAGGGTAGAAGTGAAAAGAATTTGTTTTTTGTGGAACATATTTGTTATAAGTGAAAACTATTTTTATGAAAGTGAATATGATCTAAGCAAAAGTGCATTTAATTGTAAACCGTTTTAAATTATATTATACAGAATTCAGATTTCAATGTTTCAGAAACTATATCAAAAGGGTTTAATATAATTTGTCATAAATCGGAGAGTAAAATAAGAAAAAAAATATCTTATGGACCACTCTGTACACGTTTTATTATTATAACTTATCATATGTAAGTGTGAAATTTTCTCATGACGAAAGCGTTCGCGGTGTATATAAAATAAAATGTTATGCAATGCACACACAGTTCTGACGTACTAGCTAATTTAGACATTCAGTATTTGAATTTCAATACCATCATGACAGGTACGGTTATTAGTAAGTCATGTTACATCACAGTATTTCGTTACCTTACTTTGAAAAGGTTCTTACTGACATTTTGGCCTAAAATGACCTTTTGATTGGAAAATGTTGTTTTAGCCACATTCTACCATATACGTTGATTTCATGCTTAATGAAACCACTGGTATCAGTATAGATATTAGCCTTTATCTTAAAGTTGATATTGAATTACCGCATGGTAACATTGGAGTCTACCAAAAATATTTAAAGCTTGTTATTTTTTTTAACTTGATCTAATATGAATTTCCTGAAAGTGTTTCACGTTGTTGCATACCTGACGCATTTTTTGATAACCAGTTTTAGTAAATAAAATGTCACTGCAAAAAAACAGACAACCTTGAGTGTGATTTTGATTACTTTTTCCATTAAAGTTTATCTATTAAATCACAAATGCAACTCGAGGAATGTATGCTCGTTAAGTGAACTATAAATATAGCGTAATGACTATAACATCAAATAAATAGTATTTATATTATAATTATGACTATATTGTAATCGTTAATTTGTTTCATTTATAATTTAAAAAAATTTCAATCAATGGAGTACCTATTGATATTTTTATTGCCATGTATGTAAGGAAGCGATCTTTCAATAATATATTTTGTAATATAGAAATTTAAGACATCGACTGAGGGTGCTTGATGGAATTTCAATATCAAATTTGGATTATTGAGATTTTGTACACTTCCATGTATTTTGTCACTAACGACCCGGGTTTCGCCTTTCGGCATCTTCAGGCATTCGAGCACACGAATTTTCTTAAGATTTCGTAGCTCAGCGGTTCTAATTCCCGATCAGAAACATTCATACATTGATTGATTAAAAGAATAACGATTTTCCATTCGAAGACATCATAATTAAAAGCCTTTCCTATAGCCCTTTCATTTTTCCTCATCCCCTCTGAAGAGGCAAGTTGAACGACGAACATCCCATCAATTCTCTTATAACAACTAATACTTCATTTCTCGTCTACATGATTCTCAATAAGAAAGAATATGGCTAATTGATTTATTCATTACATAATATGCAACTGATTTGTATCGCTTAATGGTCTGTTTGCCCTTAAAAATCCCCAAAAAGATATTTTCGTTCATTGTTTTTTACCCTATTCTGGATCCTAAGATACTTATCATAGATTTCACATGCTCCCAATTGGTAGAGAACATAGTTTTATATTATATTAACATTTATAATATATTTTTCCCAACGACATTGCAATCTAAAAACGTATGTAATTAAATTTTGAGATGTAACTTCAAAGTGGGAGGTGTACTGCAACCTTCCTGTTGGGCTCGTTTCCGCTCTTAAATGTATATTTTTCTTATCTGTTTTATGTATTTTAATACATAAACTTCAATGCAGTAGTACAGAATATCATGTTTCGTTACTGATTCAATTTTACCTTTTAAAGATTGTGTTCTTTCAGTAATTTCTATGATCTTTTCATGAGTAAGTCTTAAATCTCTTTGCAATATGAATATTTAAGCAGTCAAAAAATATACCCCAAAATATTATGTTTACTGTCAACAACCTTTTGTTTTTTAGCTCGATAAACTTGGTCACACCGAAGATCATGTCATACATATTTGTAATACACAATGACAATAAGAAATATAAATTTAACAATTAAAGTAATATAATAGTAACTGTCAACTACCTATTGTTGATACTGGCTTCTTACACTTGATACAATATTCTTGAAATACCTTTAAAAAATATAAACCTTTGAGAATTATAGCATGAATGTGCTCGTGAACTAATAAAATTTACGAACTCTTATTGATCGTGATACAAAAATCCAAAAGTACTTAAAACTAAGAAAATATTGCTAGTGGTTTGTATTTCTTTTGAGGCTTATAATACTTCTATTTTTAGTATAATATAAAGCAGTAGTGATATGTTCATAATATGTATGTTTAATTTGACGGAAATTTGAACTTGGCACTACTTTCAACTAAATATATTTTGCATCTCAGTATGATGATTACATAAAAATTAACTGAAATATATATTAACGAAACTTTTGATGTTTAGTCAAGTAAAAAAAAGCATTCATCGTGTAGCATGTAAGACAGTAAAACACAATTATGGGTGACATAAATAAATATACTTCAAAGTATTAAATGTTATATCAGTTGAGAAAGGAAAGATTTTCATTGTAAATTTTTTGTCAAATTTTCAACTGCAAAAAAACAAATAATTTTCATTTCAAGATAAAAAAAATTTGGACTCGTTTGACCGCCTTGATCTAGACTGAATTGTATTTTTTTCTTATTTTTCTTTAACCCAGGAAGTAATCATTCGTACGCCGTTCACGTCACAATACCAATTCATTGTTCTAGAATTTAGTCGCGACAAACTATTATTGACCATGGTAATCTTAATTATGCAATAGAAAGTTGTATAAATGCACTTATTTAAATACTATTAATTCTTTTTACTTAGTTAAGCATGATTTAATCTGTATAATTTTTACTCATTCGTAAAGCAGCACATGACAACTATATTGTCCTTTCGAGAGGATTGTACAAAATATAATTTGTAAGGTGTTTCTATAAAACAGGATATTGCAGCTCTTGAGATTTTTTTTGGTAACAGTTTTTGTTTCATTTTAGTAATCATCGTTAATGTGGCTGATAAATGTTGACCGTATTTTGATTTGATTGGAGAGTGTTGGGTTACTGTTCTTGAATTATAAACTGTGCTTTTGTGCAAAAATCAAAGGCAAAATTTCAGTATTTTATCAATTGTAAACACGTTCTAAGCTTAAACCATTATATTTTTTAATTAGCGTTGTATTTGCATCAACACAGGGCTTGAATTGAATGTAGCATATCCACAATAACGTCATGATGAGATTATGGTACTTTTGCGATCGCATTAAAATTCTGGGAAAGTCACAGCTTTGGGTTATTATTAATTTATATGATAGAAGTAGAGACAGTTGAATCGAATTTCTATTAAATATAGAATATGACCAACTGACTGACTGTTCTATATAGAATACAAAATCATTCATAATTTGTTTTCAGCAAAATATTTCCATAGGGTTTTATTCAACGAATGTATTTTTTGTAGCCAGCCATATTTTCAGCAGAACCTAGAGTAGAGTCGACTAGCTGCTTTCTGCATAAATATGTCCAATTGTACCGCTACGGTTAGTGAAATTTGCAAACAGTAGCGCGCTTCATATAAACCAAGATTTCCGTACCGGTTTATAAATTATCAAAAAATATCAGCAATATTGATGAAATAAACATTTTTACATTTTAAGTTATATAAGTCCTGCCAATTTCATCAATTTCAATAATTTATTCCATTTAAATAGTCCTCCTGATGTTTTCAAATATCACTGGAAGACGTCCATTGACAAAATAAATTGAAGCTTATTTAAATGCTGTGCATATATATCGCAGTGGCTGTGGTGTTGCATATAGGCTGACGCTTTATGTTTACGTTCTATGATTATAATTCTCAGGTTCAAGTTTCCATACATGGATTTTCAATCCATAAATTAATATTTATCTTAAAAGTGTCTTTAAGTTGCCGTCCATGGCGCAGTTGGTAGCGTCGTTGGCTACGATTACGGATGTCTCGGGTTCAAATCCAGGTGCGGACGGTTTTCATAAATTGATCATTCAATCCATTTGTGGACTTCTGTTCGTAGTCTGAGTGTTTGTGATATCTAAAAAATTTCCTCCCACCCATTCGATTCTCACGGGGCGTAGCGAGAGCGATTAGCTAATCACTAGTTCTGTTCTAACCCTATCCTTCTATCCCTACTCTCTTCAAAAATAGAGAAGTAGAGAAACTGAGTAACAAGCAGGTATCATAGAAAAATTCTCTTGAGATACCTCCTTTAGGAGGCCATATGCTTCATGTTGGGAGCGGACATGGATAAAAAAACCAGTATCATCGATTTAGTTTTTCTTAAATTTGCCTCTGTGATGACAGTTTCATGATAATTAATTAGTGATTAATGACAGTGTCATAAGGCATTTGACAATTATAAATAAATTTGTATTTCATTAATTATGTTGCGTTATGTCATCGGTAGTGGGTCGTATACCTTATTTTCTGACAAATTATTTACTTGGCATAATCAAATCAACAATATCCGCAGCCAGGCAGCTAATATACCACTATGTTATTCAGACGGAAGTCAAATATTTTCCGTTTTCGTTGTTACTGAATTCGTAATTCTATTTTTATAAATAAAGGCATGAACTTCATAACAGTTTGAGAAACACTGCATTGAAGTAATATGTCAGTTTCCTAAGTATTATATATTCTGTAAAACCATTGCTTAATTAATCAAGTACGATAGGATATTAAAAAGTAAGGATAAGTTTTCAAATAAATATATTTGTTAAAACATACACTGAAGTTGATCATGGTTGTACAAAAGTTGACATAAATCATTACTACAAATATAATTATTGTTATTACGATTGACGAGAGATTATTTACAACTTGGCTGAAGACGGAAGAGAATTTTTTTATCTTTTTGAAATAATTATAAAATACCGCTGACTGTCAATGGGCTCTTAGATGTGTGCCAAGAAACAGTTAGTGGTAAAATAATGTACAGATAATATGCTTCCAGTATTATTACAGAAACAGATGATGAAGATAAATGTTACTTGCATAATATATGCTAAAAAAGAAGTCAAGAAATTTTAGATAGAGGTACACAAAGAAAGTGAAATAAATGAAGAAAGTAACAAGAGGTAGATTTGAAACTGTCCATAATGTGGAAGTTTTGTGAAAGAATACAAGAAAGTAATCATAATCTAGAAGAGTGAAGATGACATTATATTTGTTTGAATGACTAGAAAATAGATAGATTTAAAAAAGATAGCATTTAAACAATAGTATATGAAGTAGATTCATTTAGAGTAACGACAGCGTGCTCAGCATGAAAGAGAGGATGAGGTATCAGAATAAAGATAATAATATAATAATAACTGATTATGTTGAAACAGAAGATAAAAGTTTTCTGAGAAGATACTACACTTATTTAATTTAAGATAGAATGAAAAGAAAAAGTACACGTGTGGAGGAGAACTGTATAGAACATAGAGAATGACTGAATACTAAGTAAGAGAAAGTTCTAAGTGTCCGTTTCAAGAATTAATTCAGTTTTATACAAAAGTAAAACATACAGAAGTGATAAAGTCAGGAGGAAATACTTATACAAGGTAAAGAATAAGAGGTGATTTTTAAACAATGAAATATAAAGTAAGAAGAAAAACAAGTGAACAAGTGGTAGAGTGGTAAAAAAAGAATAGATTTGTTATGGTTTATTTATTAAAGAAATAGAGATGTTGAAGTAAAATAGACAGGTAAGGGTAAAAACGAAATTTGACAGTTATGAAAAAGAGGAAAGTAAAATAGGTATGGCTTAAAGTGAAGATGAAGTTATGCCTTTTGAAAAAATCGTTGTGAGAGTGAAGAATTGAAACAGAAATACGATAAATCGCGGAAATACAGTAGTAAAGTAAGAAACAGAAATTGTAGAAGAAAAACAAGGTGTGAGATTCGTAGAAATAAATAAGAGGAGTTTGAGAAGATAAAAGAGAAGAAAAAGAAGAGATTGTTCAGAGCACTAGAGTTTAGTGACCGGCACAGTGTGGCACTAATTCGGGATCCTCGCAAGTGAGGTTGTTGTCATCGAAGACCTTTCCATCTCCGCAGCTGATGAGGCGTGGCTGTCCTTCTACGCAGGTGATGAGGCGGTGGCAGTCACCGGGAACTGGGAACCTTGGGAACGGCCAGAACTTGGCGGCCTGAGTGTTGGATGGCACTTTGGTTGGGCACTTGAAACCAACGACGGCTGCAAACAAATAAAATTAATTTAATGCAGGAAAAAGACAGTCGTTCCTCTCAATTTAAGGTTAAAATGTTGGGAGGTATTTTTGACTGATAAATACGTTTAGAATTTATTTGTGTATTTTAATTCATATTGAAAAAACCATTTTGATAGAATTCATTTGTTGTTTGGTTGTGACTGTTGTGAAGGTCTCTAGATTAACTGTTAAAGATTGTATTTCATGGCAACGTGTCGAAAATCAATCTCCATTATAAATAACAAAGCTTCTATTGGTGGTTTGACAAACTTTCCAAAGGCTCAATAATTCACATTGTTTAGTTGACATGGTCAGTCGAATAGATCGTTGGGTCCTTAACTAAGAACCAATGCAAGTGTTTTCTTTCATTGAGCTCATGTATGAACACTTTAAACTGTTTCAAGACTCCAAAAGATATATACTTCTCAAAAATGTTTAATAAAACGCCACGACATTTATGATAACTTTCATATTATTAAGAATCAGAAAAGCTTATTCAAGGAATAGCTGGAATTCTCATAATTATTGATATTTGGATACTAATAAATATTTTACCTTCGGGGCTGCAGAAAGGCTGAAGAAGATCGGGCCAGTTGCATCCGTGAGTTCTGTGGTCGTACACCAAACCAGCTTCACATGGTTCTGGATGAGGGGCACCATAGGCGCACTTCACGTAGCTGGTTGAGCACTCTTCGCTATCAGGGTAGATTCCGAAGGAGTACTCGCATCCGGGAGAAGAGATTGGGGTGGCTAAGAATAATTAAATTCAATATTTAGAATATTTCCATATACATGTTTTTGTTTCTTAATTTTGTGTGTTTCTCTGTATCTATTATATTTATATTTCAAATATATCTTGTAATAAATGCTTTCAACTACATTTTTATTTAATTATAATATAGTTAGTTTTATTATTAAATGACTATTAACTTAAAATAAGCTGTATTGTACAAAACAAATAACAGGGAAGTAGAAACGATTGTTGTGTTTCCGTTATAATTAATGCTATCTTTATAACAAATCACTCATTCGAAAGTCAACAATATAATAAGCTTTGTTTGTTCTTACTGAACAGTTGTTTTCTGAATAATTAGCTAGAATTCTCATACAAAAAAAATCCAATGAGAAATTATTGACCAAGCAATTAATGCTATGCATATTTTTAAAATTGTAAAAAGATTAAAAATAGTTCAATGAAAATTAAATTTAATCACTTGAGATTAATTTGTCGTGAAAATAAAACATAAACAACCATTTACTTTGTTTAAAAGCACAATTTTAATTGAATTTTTTTCCATATCCGCTCCCAATGTGGAGCATGTGGTCTGCTAACGGAGGTATCTTAACAGAAATTTTCTACGAGAACTGATTGTTACACAGTTGCTCAACCTCTATTTTTTTGGAAGAGGGTAGGGATAGAAGGATAGTGCTAGGACAGGACTAGTGGTTAACTAATCGCTCTCGCTACGCCCCGTGAGGATGGGATAAGTGGGAGGGAGGGTCTGACTCAGACTACGAACAGAAATCCATAAATCGATTGAAAGATCAATATATGAAAACCGTCCGCACCGAGAATTGAACCCGAGATATCCGTAACCGTAGCCAGAGACGCTACCAACTGCGCCACGGACGCCAACACTTGAAATAAAAACATAATTTTATATAAGAATACCTCATCAGTATTCAAAATAACTTCAAATACCGGTCGTAAACCAATCGCTTAACTTCTCTCAAATAGGATAAAGAATGTAGGAATAAAAGTTTAAGCGGATTTTGACATTTGGTAAATAAATGTCCAACTGTGGATTTTAGCGTTATATCTATCTTTTAAATAAATATAAGTAGATTTTATAACTAAAACTAATGTATACATTTCATTTTAAATTTACATATTTATTTATTCCTGGCAATTTATTTAATAACAATATTTACATAACAAAGTGTCGTGTCGGCACTGCTAAAGAGTTTTTTTTTTTATCTTTTTCACATAAATTATTATTTCTTACGATATATTAAACTATTTTTTTCTGGTTCATAAACACTCGCAGCTACTGCAATATATATTACATTATTTCAAGAAGTGTTTTGATTTATTAGTTCATTAAAAATATTGAATTTTTTTTCAGTGGTAATATTTACGGTCTGATTTCCTCTTTCCGCAGTCAACAGCCCAGTTGTAGTTGCAGTGGTTATGCACTCCACCTTTTCCGTCGAAAAGAAGTCCGTTTTCACAAGTCTCTACGGTCAAAGTTCCATTCGTGCAAAGGAAGAACTGGTCGCAAAGCTCTGGATGAGCATAAGCCTGCAAAAAATAAAAGAATTAAAATTCCTCAGATTCATGTAAATTTATTCTTTGCAATATGAGTAAGAAATCATTTTAAGATAAATAAACTGTTTTATAATATCATATATTGCAGAACCCGTCTAACTCAATCTAATTACAACTAATTACTACTAATCTGTAACTAATCTGTAACTAAACATCTTAATTTAGAGGGAATACTTTGGCATTGCTATTGAAATGTCACAAACGCCGATACCTTTGGACAAAATATTATTTATAATTAATTTCAAACATTTAAGCCGCAACGCAAATATTTATTCAATCATAAAAATTTGTTGTCACGTGACTCAAAGATTTCAAACCAAAAAAATATAATGGAACATATTTAGCAAAGCTTTCAAAAACAGCTCAACTGGCAAATATTTTTATTCTGTTGAATTTGGGATAAGAATAATAATTTTATATTATAATATGTATGACAATCAATATTTACTTTTGAATTTAAAATTACATCGTCGACTACACATTTTCTCAACATCGATTCATAGTTCTGACTCAAAAATGAGTGGAGAATGGTTTCGACAAAAACAATTTGAAAATACCTTTCGTTGTTGATTATTTTACTTTTTACAATATATTCAGATGCAATATTTAATTTAATTAATCAATTCTAAGACCTACTAGATCTCGCGACCCATGAAATTATGACCGCTGCTGTACACAATTTCTACTTTTTTGTCAAGATAATATTACATAATAATATAGCTTCGTTACATATCGACAGTAAAACAAAATCTTTATCACAAAATATATGTTGCAAATAATTTTTAATCGAAATAATTGATAGATGATATATTTATATTACAATACTGTACAGGTATTCCCCGACTTACGACGGTTTGCACTTACAATCAGAAATTTAAAAAAATATATTGCATCACGTAGCCCCATTGCCAACGGTTGGCGCTTACGAGAAGAATGATGAGTGAATACTTAATAAATCGTACCCATAATGTCTGGTAAACCATAACTAAATAAATAAACTAAATTTATATTAACGGAATACACGTTATAAAATTCAGAAGAGAACAGACTTTGAAACGAAACTTAGACTAATTAAACAATATGAAAATGGTAAAAAAGCTAAAGACTCCAACGAAAACCAAATCACATTCAACTATTTCAACGATTAAATCACACTCGGTCTAATTTGTGATACTATTGTGTTTGTCGTTTGACAGCTACAATGTAAGCGAGAACAATTTGAAAAATGTGTTCTGATGTATCCATACAATTTTTGGTTGCAGCTGCTTTATTTCCTCAAATGAAAGTAACACAGCTAAAACTGACCTGAACCTGTTAGGTTTTTTATTTAATTTAATATTTAATTTTCATAGTTTGTGTCAAATTCGACTTACGACCAAAGTTCAAGAACGTATCTCGGTCTTAAGTCGAAGACAACCTTTATATGATATTTTCACTTAACCGTCTGTTTAGTATGATTTTGTTTATGTATAATATGTTCTATAAGTGAAATTTTCGTTTGGTATTATTGATAGATTCACACATAAAGTATTTGTTGATTTGTGAATTAATCAACAAGCCAAAAATTAGTCATTCTTTACATTACCGACGCAATTTGTCGCTTTCTCCAATTTGGCCTATTTATACAATATTTTGTACCTCGGACAAAATTTGCATAACTCGAGTTAACAACAGATGATATAAGAAAAATACATTATTTACATTTCATTCTGAATAAGTAAATATACACTGAAGCGAATTTTATATATGTTAATGCATTAAGGTTTGTGAATTTCAGATTTCAAGTTATATGCTATTCAAATTGTTTTCCCACTACTTGTACAAACTTTATTTATATTTTCAAGAGTTTCTACGCCACATATGATGACATTTTTTTAATTTGTTATATGCGGTTTCATACAATAATAAATTTACTGATTTAGTTTCCCAACTTTTCATACATAATCGCTCCCACCCATCCAAACCTCAAAACTGGAGGCAGTGAGAGCGATTATCTATCCCCTTGTCTGGACCTAACCATGATCTTATATCTCTAATTTTTCCTAAATTACTGCTCACTTCAATAATAGTAATAAAAATAAATGAATAAACCCTCACGTGATTCATTTGACAGAGTTGTAACAAGTCTTGTTGAGTCATAGAAAAATTTTAAGAAATATTTTGACAGTAATTCGTGGCTTGAAAGCTTCTCTAAATTTGCATTTTCTTACCGAAGCTGGGTTACAAAAAAACGTATCTGTATAAATCTTTTTACATTTGAATCATTTTTTTCAATTAATTCATTCAAAATAAACGATGATATTGTAGTTATAATGAAGACTTTTGTTTTATTGAATTTAATACACCCATTTTTAATCTATAGAGCATACGGCCTCCCAATGAAGGTATCTATTGAGTAGGATTTTCTGCGAGAACTGCTTGTTTCTCAGTTCTTCAACTTTCCTTCTTTTCAAAGACAGTAAGGCAAAAAGTAAACTTCTAGGAGAAGACTAGTGGTTAGTTAATCATTCTCGCCTTTACCTCGCTTTTAGGATCGGATGGGTAGGAGGGAATTTTAGACATAACTAACATCTTTTAAAATATAATGACTTTCCACCAAGAATTGACAGTTAACACCTTAAAAGTGATAGCTCACATCCATGTATTCAAACGAAAACCCAAAAATTGATGAAAAATTGAAATCCGTAATAACGACCAGTGCACTACGGACCCGACAATTTATTAATATACCAACGAGGAAAAGCTTGAAGCAAATATTTTAAAAAGAAACAATACTTTGTTATTTATAAGCACAATGACTTTGTGTACAGTATCAATCGTTACAGAGCAATTTTCGGTCGAAAACATTTGCATAGCTACTGCGTGAAAGAATTTTTACCACAGAGTGTAATGTGCTTTGACTTTTACTTACAAGAGGTGGATTATCATTTTAATTTTATTTGTAACTGTTTTTCAACAATCAGTGTAGCACATTGGTATCATTACATATATATCTTTAAGATCGTTAACATCCTCAAACCCACTTCCAAATGTGAAGTGACGAAAAATACTTTTTACGATGGTTATTTGTATACCCAGTTTTCTAGTAAGATTTTTTACTGAAAAGGGTGAGATATTAACTCTTCCGTACTCATGGTGTAACATTGCGTTAGTTCAGCCTTAAAATTACCTGTGAAATAGGTCGTACAAAAAATTTTGCCATTTGTAAATAAAATAGTTCTAGATATAATTAAAAATTAAAAATACATTAAGGTTGGCGTTTTTTTTTGTATAACTAACCAAAATTTGAAAACCTCGTCAATTTTACCATCGAAAAATACAACATTACTGTATAGCGTAGCATTAAATATAGTATAGTAACAATTAGTATAGTATAGTAACGACTCGAGATGCATGACCGTACCGTATGCAACAGTTTTGTTTCAAACGGCACTGAGACACGTCTCGAGCCTGTTCTGCTGTGAAGACTTTAGATTCCTGCGTCTTTCATATGTATTTCAGGTTTTTCACACAAAATATGACGTAAAATAATTACTTAATACAACATAAAACCATATTTCACTCTTTGAAATTGTCATTTCACTTTATAAATGCGTTTATATGACAAAACCCACACGTTAAAGCAATGTGGCTGCATGAGATGCGAAGGGATTTTTTTACCATGACAACGGGAAGGTTAATTTAAGACCAGATGATAACTAATAAATTTAGTTAAGAAAGTTTTGGGATATGTATTGTTTTATTTATTGGACAACAGCATAATGGTTTTAATGTTTCTGAGAGACTTTCATACATATTGATCCAATTTCTAAACGAAACATCAGACCAAATCTACGTAACTGAGCGCTTCTATGTAAAATGTTCTGGAGGGAATTCCACGTTTTATTTACGCCATTCGTTTTGGAATAATTAAAATCTTCAAATCATTTATTTAAGTATTATATTTCTTGTATTTGTCGTTGCTTATCAAATTTGGATTGTAATCTTTAGGTAATTAGAGAAAATACTCTAACTGAAATATACACACATATTTAATTAAAAATGCCCCAGCTTTAATTTTACAACTAAAATGAAACGTACATTTAATAAAATAGCTTCTAAGAAAGATTGAATTAGAACGATTTTAAATGTCAATGTGTTTATAACTTATTTTAAGAATTAGTCTTTAATCACTATTGGTGGATTGACCTATTGCATTTTGTGAATCACGGCAACTTTACATATTTGAATAATATTTTATGTAAAACAGAGACAGTGCATGTGTTATGCGCTGACCATTGTCTATGCTTGAATGTTTTGTTGGAATTTTAATGAACACGTAGCAATTATGAAGATTATATAAGAGTCATTTATTGTTGTAACTTTACTGTGCTGGGCTTTGAAGCAATAGTTAATGGGCGAGGCTAACTATTGTAAATTAAAATAAAACTACATTGTTTGTTGTAACCATCAAATCTATGTTTTATCGTAACTTACGTCTGTAAGAAAGCGTTACTAATTTGCATTTTATAACTACGCATAAGTGTGTATGTTTAAATTATAAAACGTCACTTTATAATTCTCAGAACAGCCATTATGACAGTAAGAGCATTTCTAAACACTTCATAATTAAATATCACTGAGCTCTGTCAATAAATTCACCAAATATAACAATTTCATCACTACAGTTTTTTTATCATCTAACTGGCTTTCTACCTTGGTTATTTATATATGTACAGTTTTCCTTATTTTGAAATTCTCATATGTTTTCATTTTTTTCTTTTATGAGCTACATCCTAACGTTTCTTTATCTGTTGAGGTGTCCACAGCTATGAAATATAAAGTTTTATAACTATTAAAACTACCACATAAATATTATTCAAACTATTTTTAACACGTCATGTTTATAATTACTATTTCAGTAGGAACTATATTCTTTATCAATGAGAACATTAGTAACTTTAATCGTTTTTAATGCGTTATCTACATCATTCTTCTTAGAAAGGCATTATATTACTTGACAATTATACTGAATATTTTATATGAATATCCTTATTTAAAATACTATTTTTATCAGTAGAAAACGGTGTATTTTTGACTTTCATTTCACTTTGACTGACACTCTGTTACGTTTCTTATTCTCAAACTATAGAATATGCACTAAAAATTAAACTTTTATTAGACCTTGTATTTCAGCTCATCCAGTATTTGAAGCGTTCAATACGATTAAAAGTAGATTCAATTTAATTTTTACCTGTTCTCCGTGTTGTTCTGGGCAAGCTGGAGCATTGTCTAAGATAAGTCCTGCGTGAGCTGAAACAATATTACAAACATTAAATTCAAATTTCATTCGTTAAAAAACATTCATATTTTTAAATTTGGATTATTGAGACTTTGTACACTTCCATGTATTTTGTCACTAACGACCCGGGTTTCGCCCTTCGGCATCTTCATAAAATAATTTATCAAGAAATTTTGGAAATTAATAGAGCCCAGTTAAACTCCTTGCCAATCTTGAATGAGCAGCTGAACCTTCTTAATTCTCCGCTATTATATCCGATACGTTGAAACACCTAACAGATGTCACTAAATGTGGAATGATTGTATATATTTACCCATTCGTCGAATTACATCCCGTCAAAACCCACAATACTATTATAATTGTAAAATCACTGGTATTTCTAAAAGAAGTTGAAAAGCGGCAATTCGCCACTCTGTTAATATGGTGTTTACAAAATAAGGATTAGGGAAATTCCCGAAATTTTAACCCAGGTATCAGTGTGGCTCTCAGACGTATAATATCTTACCTCGTAAATAATATTTGTCGCATTTGTATCTTCTATATAAACGTTAGACACTGTTTACTGTCTCTCAGTTCGAGTCCATCCGTGTGCTCGAATGCCTGAAGATGCCGAAGGGCGAAACCCGGGTCGTTAGTGAGAAAATACATGGAAGTGTACAAAGTCTCAATAATCCAAATTTGATATTGAAATTCCATCAAGCACCCTCAGTCGATGTCTTAAATTATATTCATATTTTTAATCAAGCTTTCCAAAACCATACATGTAATATTAAATAATATCCGTATACTAAACGTAATATGTTAAGCAACTTTATAGCATTATCGTTAAATTATATTGAAAGTATAAGCAACTACACATCAAACTGACATATTCCTATTATAATGATTATAAATTTAATATTACTTGAAAAATAAAAATAAAAACTTGTGTTTGTAACTAGAAGGAGAATTTTTTGCTTATAACTATTGCGATGTATTATATTATGGTTATGCCAATAAATAACGAAAGAAACACGAAAAATTCACTCATTAAACATCTGAATATATTAGATTACATGCCGTTTGCTGTTTTATAAATAGGTTTAAGTCTTACAGCATTATTTTGTTTTAAATCTTTTATATTTTATCTTAAGATAATAATGTTAATAATAAATGACATATATTATTTAATGTATTATTATGGGCATATTTATATTTGTCAAGTAAACGAAATAGTACATGTAGAAAAAATGAATAAAAAGATAAATATGTGGTTTATGTTTCTTATCTATTGTTATAAACACTAGTTTTTTTTATACGGAAATAATACGACAACTCATTTGTGATATAACAGCATTCAGTATATTTTAAAGGTATCTATGAAAAATAGTCGTGATAGAAACTATATTATGAGGGTTTTAATATGGAGCCAAGTGCTGAAATAATTTTCGTATAGCCAACCTGACGGAAATATAAATGACAAGTAGACCGACAAAAGTGACTTTAGTCTGGTTTTACAAGGCTAACCACCGCTTTAAAAGTTGTTTAAACGAACAGATGTGATATTATTACCATAGCGAAAGATGTATTATTATCAATACAGGTAGTTCTGGTCGCATTTTCAATAATTATATCAAAATAAACCGAACGAAAAAATATTTTACAATCTGCGGTTTGATCACGCATAAGTTAATGATGTAAAACAAATTTAATGGCTACATTTTAGGAATAACACATTTGAAGCGCAAAAAAATACACCACCATAAAAAATTTTAATTTTATTCCAGTAAAAATACTGATGAAAAAAATTAATGCTTAGGTTTTTGAATTTAAATTTTTTATTTACGCTACGTTCTTACTAACTTAACATTTACATATTTTATTCGTTTTCGTATCTGGTCACTAAAATAGCCTTAGAATAGAGCTAACCGAAAATTATTTATTACAGATCGTTCGTTACAGTAAATTTATTTCGTTCAAATCTTTTTTTTATCACGAAACGACTTTTCACATTCAAATTTATCATAATGTGCTAAATGAAATATCTCGTACTGTGTGAAACGAGATAACAATGTATTTATTTGATTCATTTAAATTTCACTTTTCAAATTATATTGATTAAATTAGATTTTACTTTGAAAGACACCATCATAACTGGATTGCTGTTGCGGCGCTATGTCATCTTCAGCACTATCTCTAGTTCTGTTTATGGGATGACACTGATAAAGCTATAAATACTATTTAATATAATCTATTTGTGTAACTTAACACTTTGCTTTATTTAACTTTACGTTAATAGCAGTCATTATCAGAGAAATGAACCATTTGGAATAATATTTAAAATTCGGTTATAAAATATCCACATTTATCGGAATATTGAACACTCAGATAATCAAATCAAAATATAAATATTTTTCATTGATATGTATATTTTTGAAAACCTCTTCACGTAACCATATTGATGAGATGATTTTTTCAAAAACAAAATAAAAAATATTTCTCGTTACATAATAAAAAAAAGCCTAAACGCTCGATATTTTAAAATCACATGATGTAAAGTCAATCAGACATCAACTCGAGAAGAAAAACCAGCTCATGAACCTATGCCCAATTACTCAATTTTCAATTATAAAGAAATCCAAATATGCGGAGTCTTGAACCATGATCCATCTGACTACATGGGTAAAACTTTTGGAACTAGGCCGATATGTTTCATGTTTTAAGTGATAAGATTAACTGGTACATTTCTACTTGTTAGGAATAAAAGCTTAAGGCGTGTATTTATTAATAAATTAATAACAAATTGTTTTAACTGTTGCAGCAATACTCCTGCTTGTTGCAACTAAACCGATAATTCCAATGCTGCAACAGTAACTCAGTTGCCCGTCGATTTCACATCGATTTTGTTGCAAGCAGGGCATATATACACAATAAAAAAATAATTATTATTCAATAAGTTGCCACGATGCGGTAAACGGTCGCAATATCGAAACGTTTGTACCGACTGGAAATGGTTTACTAATAATTATTTATTGAAAATATAACAAACTGACACGAATGTCTATGCAAGCGACAGTAAACCAATGAACCCAATTTAACTACGAGATATTTTTTTATAATGTAACATTGGATTATTGCACTCTTTATGTAATTTTGTATTTCGTAATCCGTCAAGTAATCCTACTTCAAACAACTTTGACAACACTGCTCAAATCATTGCGTATACCGCATATATTATATATTCCAGGCCTGTAGTCAAGCGCTCAACATCGTTGACTTCAATTGCGGAGTTAAAAAAATTCAAATCCCAGTACAAACAGTTTCAAAATTGTTTTTTTTTAATTTTTTTATAGATGTCTGTGTTACTTAAATTCTCTCTACATATCCGAACTAATAACAACGCGTATCAAAACCAATTAGCTAACCAGTAACCTATCCCTAGCTTCATTTCTAGCAAAAAATAATAGTTATAGTTAAAAAACATGAAATGACTTATAAGTATTGTAAATCTGTTTTTCTATAATGTGTATCAGATGGTAAAATACTGCTTTTCGGTGACATTAGTATTACTAAATTATTATTTTTAACTTAAATCTTTTTAAAACTTAACTGGCAAAAACTGCAACAATTAGTGTCTTTTAAATTGTATTATTATTTAAATAGTGTAAAATTATAAATTTATATGATTACAAACTCAACCATCAGATATACTATGATAACGATAATAAAAAAAATCTTATTCGAAAATCGGGATTTCGATATAAAGAAAACTTTACGAAGGTTTTAGATGTAAAGATTATTTGCTATTCATAGTTTAGTAACAGCTAATAAGAAAATATCAAATATTTGTTCATCCAGTATCACAGGTAAAGATATTTTGTTTTTCTCGAAAAACTTGCTTTATGCGGATAAACTTTAATATTTATATGTACAGAAAAATAAAACATTAACTATTAGAATGTCTGCACATAGTTAGAGTTAATAATGGCTTGTTTAACATTAGGAATAATTAAGTGTAAGCAATTAATTATTTTCATAAAAAAATGTTTAAACTACCTTTGTGACATTTTATAAAACCATTGAATTTTTCAACGCCCACTCTATAAGAAACAAAGCAGAGAATTATTGTTATATAACCGCAGATAAACTCAAACCCACGACCGCAGAAGATGAGTTCAACATCTTTGACTTCCTCGTTTCGGAGAGAAAGAAAGTATTTTCTCCAGCTATCTTAAAAAGAAACGAAGATCCGACCGGTAATCACGATATACAGAAAACGAGAGTGTACGCTGACTTATTGCATTGTAGCAAGTTTATCTCTATGTATTTAGATTCCACGTTATTTCAATTTAATTAACATTTCACGCTGTGGTTAATTCAAATTGTATCAAAGTAAAGGTAAAACAATTGAACTTCAGTCGAAAATGTTAGGTTTAAAGTAATCTTGGCAAAACATCTAAATTCATTGAAGTAAAATATACCTAGATAAAAAACAAATTTAATTTAAATATATAATCACATTCGTTCATTGCTCAACAGATATCATTTCTTTACGATGCTTGTAAAATATTTTATTTGATTGTTTGTGATTGAGCACAGAAATATTTAACCTTCATTTACATCAAAACTTGAATTTTGATTTCATCTTTCAGAATTTCCATTATCATCTTATGTTGCTTAAGTATTTATAATACATACCGTCTTCAAATACACAAATTTTACTGAATTGATTAATAAAATCATAGTATGCAACAATCAAGTAATTTTACGAAAAGAAATTTATTTTTTATTCACTGAAGTCCTACAAGCAACGTAAAATACATTTGTCAATGTTATATGGGACGCAAACTAATAATGTTAATACAAGCATAAAAAATATTTACTATTCCTTTTAGATTAGGACAGAATCATTTGTATAGTATCATAAACATATATGATAAGTAATATATATTTCAAGCTGCATGTATATATAAGAGCTATTATAAATTATATTCGTGTTTTATACAATTATATTATAGCTACTAAATATTTTTTAAGCGTCTACGTGACATGAATCAATCAATATTTGATTGCATTTCTAATATAGCGTTTTGAATCCAACGTATAAAGACACTGCCTGTACATTAAGTTACGAAATAAAGCTTTTGTGTTCAGTTATCGTGCTCCAAATTCACCAGATGTCAAATAATAACTACAGCACAGTTTGCAAAAATGAAAGGTTATAATGAAAACGGCCGTAAAAAACTGTAACCTCAAATGGTATAACAGTCGCTGGCTTGTATACTTGATGTGATCTAGTTAATTTAATCTCTTTATAATATTCTTTGGGCGTGGTTTTATAGCTACCATACAAGTGAACAATAATTTCTTTTGTGTTTTAAAATTTTCACGAGCCTAGGCGCAAACAATAGAAACGAGTTTTTGAAACACGCCCGCCCAATCAAAATCAAAAACAGTATTTTTTACTTAAATTATGTCTGCTCCCATTGTTTCGTTTCAACAGTTTAATCTAACGACGACGAGTCCAATCAGCTTACATCTAGTTCAGAGAACGTAAGTAAAAAACAGGTTGTAAGGGCTGCAAAATTATACGATTATTCATAGCCTATATTTAGCGTGATAGATTAAATATGGTTTAAATCATTATATATAGTAATGTATCTAAAATATATGGTAATTAAACTCTGCATATTCATACAGAAACACAACGAATTATAACTAAATAACGGTAATTATTTTACTCTCAACTTTACTATCAGTTCTTTTAGTGTATTAATATAATAAAATATCTACAAATTTTTGTGAATAACCTACCTTTGTTACAGTTTTTTTTAATTTTTACTCTTTGATATAAGTACTTATGTTTGATTAGTAGGAAGTCAGTTTTCTTAATTGCGAACATTTACGCTTTTTATTTAGCCGAAAGCGGATAACATTGATTGAGTAGCTATAATTTGTTATGAATTATTGAATTTATGTTATAAAAACAGTTCATAGTATTAATTCAATCAACAGAGTCTAGTGAATGTTAATAATTGTCAATGAACATAAAAAACTGCAATCGAAAGTATATCAATTATTAATTTAGCACTATGCAAAAATTTCGTCTGCTACACGAGTAAACAGTATTATTTCAACTGTTAAAGCGAGTGGTTTGATTTGATATAGTAACTTTCTTTTATCTGTAATATTTTCCGCGGGAAGCGTTCGCCATCAAAAATGAACCTACAGTTTTTGAGTTAAAAATGTTGCCAAATGATAAAAACAATCTAGATGCCTTCCACGACTTATCATTCAAGTTCTGCATACTAACATCTATATTATATTCTATTATGGACGTCATAAAATAAATGCGTGAATTGCGCAATTCCTAAAAATAAGGTATGTTTCATTTAATTATCTGCCAAACGTAATTTTTCAGCCAGTTTTAAATTATTATAAATTTAGATCCATGATATTTAATATTATTGCATTCTTTTGTATTATGTTATTTTAAGGAGGCATTAATGGAAAGAAACCATCAGCAATATTAAAAATTATGAAGCTGATATGTTTAGATAGAGAAAACTTTCAGTTTAAATAATTCATCTCAAATATGTATGTCATTTTATGAAATATACAAAACCGTTTCATATTATTCTTATTGATATTGACTATCCCAACGAAATTCAATTTTTCGTAGATACAAATTTATTAATAAATTACTTCTGAAGTGCAAATTAACTATTTCCTTCACGCTAATTACTTTATATAATCATTCATTTACAATTATCAAATCGTTGTATTGACTTCATGCTCCTTTTAGAACCTGTCAGGGGATATGTTTATTTTCATACGTTTTCAATTTGTAAACGTTGATGTAAAATAGATGGTGTTAAATCTAACATATTACTATTCAGTGTGGGTTTTACCTTTTCCCGCAGCTAGGGCAAACACCGCCCCGATTAGTAGGGTGACACGACACATTTCGAAAAATCCGGGAACAAAAGTGAATGAAATAAATTAAATTCGCGAGGCGATAAACACGTCTCGGTGAAGTGTTTGTTACTCGAATGGCGACTTTAGACTGACGGAGGTATTTACTTGGCGAGTGGTCCTTTCCCGAGGCACGCGCGGTCTGTACAGAGGCTTCCAATACATTGTACTTGTAATTTATTTCATCTAATTTCCGTTTTTTTTACACAGTTCACTCCCAATATGAAAAATATGCACACGTTATGGAATTTTCCAACGAGTAAGCTTTGTTTTTTACTTGCATTCCTTTTCAGAAACTGTAATGGTGTTAGTGAAAATACTAACAATATCATTTTTCAATCAAAAGCAACGTTTTAATTTGCAAGCACTTTTGGATTAATACGATTCTTATGATAATGGGTTGAATTTCCTTTTAAAGAATTCTTTTTCAGTTGTAATATAAATATAAATGCCTCTCAATATACGTAATTTCTATTACACTACTTGAAAAACATAATAAAAATCATCTATCTCTGTTCTCCTGATTTGTCTTGTCATAATAATAAAGGAAGAGCATTCATTCAATTGATCTATAAATAAGTACATATTCAAAAGCATATATGGCTGTAATTTTTTCATATTATTTTAATCAATCCATAATAAAAAAAGATGTATAACGAGGTAATAGATGACAAGAACCATACAATTTTTCAAGCTATATACTCATACTCTTATCTTATATTAAAATGGAGACTAAGAAACTGATTTAAAAACAAGTCTCATTGAATAACTTCTATTTAAAAGCTCTCAATCACCATCGAAACATATGTTAAATTGTGTGTTAAATCAAAGAAAGAAATACTCAATCAATTTACTATAAAATAATATATATGTTCATATTTTTAATTTAAAGTGTAACCATGATGAATTACTTTTACTTTCAATAAGCGGTCAACGTTTAACACCTCTGCTATTACTTAACGTCGGTGTCAGTTCATACTCAGGCAATATAAATCAGGTGTCGTATTGAAATTAGTTTACGATATAATTTTCAACACAAAAGACTTTATTTATTGAAAAAATAGTTGTGACTCATTTTTAACATTGTTTTTTTATTAAAAACGAGGTAAGACAAGTAAAACCTTATTTGTGTTTAAGACGATGATGTTACTTATTCTCATACGCTTGAACAAACACAATGAGTGTATTGAGTTCTCCAAGATATTTTTCAAATATTGTTGAAAGCTATATTGGCATCACAACATCGTCAAAATATTGCTTAAAATTAAAATATTAACTCAGAAGACAGTCAATACATCAATAAATTTGTTAATATGCATAATTATTTATTTTATTAATTAAACTTTAGTTCAGTTATATCTAAGGCATTTATCTCGGACCCATTTTATAATTCCGGGATTCACAATCTTTCAATCACGGGATTGGTCATAAAGCGTAATTCCAAGTTGCAAAAAACAATAAAATATATATTGCTGTCAAAATTATCTGTTCCTGTCTACGGAAGTTACAAAATATGAGAAGGTCACAATACATATACGTATTAATTATTTTATAACTAATCAGGAAGTATTTCATTTAAAATATGAACTATTTTTTAACATTTACAGTGAATCACGAAATCCCGCGATATATATTTAGACAATCCTGAATTTCGGGTATGGAAGCCCTAGCTTAAGCCGGATTTTTTAAGTAAATAGAATAAATTTATTTAACGTGTTATAGTTCGGTAAACTAGTGAATTTCTATAGTTGCTAAAGAAGAGGTAGTGCATTAATGTTTTGGTCTAGTTGTTAATAAAGTCATTCCAAGGAATATATCGATTTGAATCGTAATTGCTTTAGTGTATTAAATCGAGTACTTAACCTACAAAAATGTTCAAACTTTGCTACAAGTGTTTAATAATAATTATCGATTTACAGCATTATAAGAAAAAATAATACAAATTATTTTACTGCATTGAATCTTTTTTGGGCTTTTTCATCCTGGGCTTTTTCATCCCATTACTCTCCCTATCGCTCGTTATGAGGATACGTCTGAATTAGGGCATCCAATCGTGGACCCTTTTTACAATCCCGGGATTCAGTATTTCCCAATCCGGGATCCCAGGAATGGTCATTAAGTGTAATTCCATGTGTTAAATTGTATATTTAAAAATTTACTACGACCATTATTGCTTCAATTGGAATGTACATATGATTTAAATATTTTTTTGGGCATTGAATGGTTTTTTTTATTGATTGGCAATCGGAAAGTCATTTACAAAAATGAAAAAAAAATAAAAAACGTAATGATCAAAATAGTTCTATATTTTATTTTATTTATTGCATTATAAATGTAGGTTTTACCAGATGGTACACAAAAGGGAGACATGTTCTTCAATTCCACATCAAAAATATTGTCCTTCATCCATTTAAGAAGTGGTTCTACTTTATAGGTATTTCAATTTGAAATATGAACTATTTTTTAGCATTTACAGTGAATCCAGAAATCCAGGGATTGTCTAAATATCAATCCTGGGATTATGGAATTCAATAATTGACTGGGATTCCGGGATGGGAAGCCCTAGTCTGAATGCACTTCTTTCAAAAGTTTGAAATATTTTATACTGTTCATAAAATATTATTACATTTCATATTCAGATAGCTTACACGGTGAGCAATTAATTATTATTATACATCTAAAAACTTAACAATCGAATCTCATTCTCACAGAAATCATAACTGTGTAATAAATTTCCATTTCCCGTGAATGTTATATTAACTAGATAAACAATGAATATTAAATGAGTAGTAGATTTGAATCAACGATAGAATCTACTTTTTCACAGAGATTGAAAAGGGACGTTTCACATGGAATGATAATTTGTTAGCCCATCGATCAAAATCAAAATCAATACCTTACTGTAAAAAAAACACTTTTTGAACGTTGAAATATATCAGGGATGGCCAGTCGGTCGATCACAAAGGTATTTTTGGTCGATCGCAGGCCTATATTGTACTATTTCTTGTACAAACTAGTCAAAACTAAAGGTTTCAACTCTTAAAATTCTACAATAAAAGTAATAAATGATAACTTTTCACTTTTGATTTTTAAATATCAATCACTACCATTACGAATCAACAAAATAGATTAAAATTCCAAATTGCGTAAGTATGTCAAAATTACACATAATGTATACTTAATTTTTTTATGAGTAAAACACCTAACTATATTATCGTAACTCGATTTTGTACGTAAAAAAAATATTTAGTATTAATTTGTATTACAAAAATTGCGTTTTTATTGTTCTCCTATGATATAATTGCTTACAAGCGATATCAGTTGATCGTCTTAGAAAATAAGTGAAACCATCCCTGAAATAGATATTCTAATGAATTTAAATAAACCAAAAAACAGTATTCTTAAAATATCCAATCTTCTTTTAAAAAATTTAATTGTTAACTATCACTTTTTGGTGGAAAGACATTATACTTATAAAAATGAAACACTTTTTTTGTACAAATTCCACGTATTTATAAAATGAGTAAGACCATAAGAGGAAAGATTTTCATATTTCAAATTATCTTTTATTAAGTCATATAGATACATGTATAGAAATGAATACTCTTTGACATATTATTAAATATATATATTAATATTCACAAAATTGCCTTAAATGTGGTTTTGATATAATGTTTATTTGTAATCATTTGAATATATTTTTTTTATAATATCAATTATATTATGTGAACGACCGAATAATTTATCAAGAGTGAAACCAATGCCATTGCTTTTTACTGTTTTCATGGCCGTATACTGCTTATTACATAGAGTGTAAAATGTCTACAATACGTATTACATTAATTTTATTTTTAACACAGATATCGCGATAGTTCAAATTAAGATATGTATCTGTCAATCTCATTTATGTTATCGCTACTGTTCTATTATAATAAAATGTTGAAGTCATAACTGGATACTATTTTAGTTTATGTGATTTGTTTTAGATACCAATATTACAGGATTTAATATTTTATACACTGATAACGCTATTTTTTTATGAATACTATACTAAAATTGAAGACATACATGCCTTTCAAATACGCAACCGTCAAAAAATCAGTGTATGGACATATTTCAAGCCTTGCGTATAATCTCGGTACGAAAATAAGCTGTTGACAAAAGATTTCTCGTAATATATTGGATGATGAGAGTTATTATAACATTTATTTGACAAAGATCTAACTGCAAAGTTTAAAATCACATCAAATTTGTCGTTATATCTTTCGTGGGATGGGTACTCTGAATAAGTCGATTTGATTGAAAAAGAGTTAGATACTCTATACAATACGTACATGCAAATAATATAAAAAGGAAAATTCGAATCAATGCTACTGAATTGGTAAAACTCAAATTTTTCATCAAATGTCACACAAATGCAAATCTTGTTTTGGCTCTCCTGAAAAGTACCAATTTTAGACTCAAAACCCTTTCCTTTCGCACACAGAATTAATCATAGAAAATTTTTTAAAAAACTAAATGTTTTGTTATATTACAAAGTCGATATTTCAGAACATACCCAATGATGAGATTTCAGTTATTGGAGATATGAACCACAAGAGGAAGGATGATAATATATATTACGTGAACTTTGAAATTTATTTTGTTTTTCAAAAGCATTACACTTTGTTTCACCTGCTTCATCCTTAGATAATAAATGAGCAATTCATTTCATGACAGGTACCAAAATAAGTGCCTTCTTCATCCGTCTCGGAAAGAACATTAGCAAAGGAAAATATGTCAGTTAACGCAATTTTTAATAATATGATCAATGTTTTGACTATTGAAAAATAGTAAAAACTTGACGTACGAAAAAAATATATTTGGCGTTGCAGATAATGCCAATGCGTCAAATATTTAAAAGTTGATAAATCATACGCGATTGACTCAACGAGAAAAGGCATCACAAACACCCATGTCCAAGACCTTAAATTTTAATAGAAATAAATTTAAATTTTATATTGGCTGAAACTTGCGACCAAACCCACTTAGGGCAAAACGCGTACCACTGAACGACAAAGGCACACATAATTCATTACACTTTAATGTAATAATTACTATTTAAATACTTATTAAGAATCCATATTATTCATGTTGAGAATGAATATGGTTATTTGAGGTAAAAATTCTTTGAATATTTCCAATAAACACAGTCATCATTTCGTAAAAAATCATTCAACAAAAAAATTGCTGCATATTTTTTACATAATTGCACGAAGAATTTTACAAAAGTCATCGCTACAATATTATTGATAAATAGACCATAACATGCGATGCAACAATGTTGAGTATTGTTAAGAAAAACCTTTTTCAATCAACCTTGTACTTAATGTTATTATTGTTTATAAAGTGTTAATTAGTTAACAAATATGCGTTATTCATATTGTAATTTAATCTTGAGAATTATCTATCTCTGGGTTTTGAATATAGTCTGTGGCCTTATCCAGCAGTCTTCCATTTATGCGTGTTCGAGTTTGTTAGTTTAATCGCCCGAAGATTTCAACGCATGTTTAGCGTATATTTATTAAACCCTATAATAAATGCAGGAAATAAATAAAGCTGATTCTGCAGGAAGTAAAAGTTTTCGCTTAACTCGGAGGAAATATTCATTATCTGTCACTTTTCGTTGGCTTAATATATGATTTTGTCTTTATTACTGTCGATTCTTGATGAAAAGGCACTATCTTTGTAGAAATAAAACACAATTTGTTTTGTACTACTTTTGTAATTTTTCAAAAAAGTTTAATGAATGATTCAAATTCATAAGTGGCTTACAACAACAACCCAGTTAAATTCCTTGCCAATTTTGAATGAGCAGCTGAACCTTCCTAATTCTCCGTTATTATATCCTATACGTTGAAACACCTAACAGATGTCACTAAATGTGGAATGATTGTATATATTTACTTTCGTCGAATTGCATCCCGTCGAAACCCACAATGCTATTATAATTGTAAAATCATTGGTAATTCTAAAAGAAGTTGGAAAGCGGCAATTCGCCACTCTGCTAATGTGTTGTTTACAAAATAAGGATTAAGGCAATTCTCTAAATGTTAACTCAGGTATCAGTGTGGCTCTCAGACGTATAATATTTTACCTCGTAAATAATATTTGTCGTATTTGTATCTTCTATATAAACGTTAGACACTGTTTACTGTCTGTTAGTTCGAGTCCATTCATGAGCTCGAATGCCTGAAGATGCCGAAAGGCGAAACCCGGGTCGTTAGTGACAAAATACATGGAACTGTACAAAATCTCAATGATCCAAATTTGATACATATTTTAATTGACTATAATAATAATTCTATAATGGTGTGCGAAATGAGAAGGGCCATAAGTCTAAAGTTAGTACTTTTCTGGAGAGCCAAAAATGGTTTGCGTTTGTATGAAAATTTTATGAAAAATATCATGTTCAAACATGAATTTTACTAATTCAGCAACATTGATTTGACTGGTCATTTTCTCATTTGTAACGTTGATATGGCATCATATATATAAGACTTAACTCTCTTTTCCTTTGGCACACAGAGTTAATGCAGTTTAAATTAAAGAATAACTTCCCACCCATTCCATCCTAAAAACGGGTGTAGCGAGAGCGAATAGTTAACCACTAGTCACTAACCACTTCTACCAGTCCTTAAATAAATAAAGTATAATAATAGATACCAACTCAAAACATCGGACTTTCAAATTACCATGCATAGTTTTTTTTATGATTTTGTCATCACTTCCTACTCTATTCACTCTTTAAAAACGCAGCGTAAAGCGATTGGCAGAACATCATTTCTCCTGTTCTTGTATTTTTATCTTACCATTCATAAACGAGATGATTACAAAATTGGTATTGGATGAAAATATGTATCGTCTTAATTTCCAGAAGCCCGTATCTTTCATTTACCTCACATATTCTTTTCCTCTTCTCTAATATATATAAACTTCTGGTTTTCATCAAGGTTTTAAAGAGATTGTGAACTCTTTGTCGAACCGGAAACCCAGTGGAATGGTTGTCCGCATTCTACCAAGACAGCATTAACAACACAACTAGACTTCTAAAGATGGAAAATGTAATGCGTCTGTCTGGTTGTTGATTTACAGCAAAACTTTGTTATAGGAACATAATATTATGTTGATTGTAAAGATTGTAAAACTTATAATGAAACATTAATATAGCAGATATGTTGAGAAATATTAAGTTAAAATAACTGTGTCTATCCTTAATAGGTTTATAAAAAAAAAAACATGATATGGAAACGGTATATGAAAAATTCACACTTTACATACGTCCTTGGGATGTAAAACACCTCTTCCAATCCATCTGACACATCCATCGCACCTGAAACAGCATTACTTCATTTCATATATATGCTAACCCGCTGTCTATTGTACTCACCCGAGCGACACTCACCCATTCTTTCAGATAGGCGACGAGCAATCTCTGCCACCGTCTCATGACTGAAGGATAAAAACTCTTTACATATGCCGTTATTTAAGTAATAGAAGAAATACCGTTGGAGTTATCAATGGAACGGTATTTTAAAATGTGTATTATATTGTCTATATCTGTTATTTGGAAGAAGTGGGAAAATATTGAGTCGTTAATTATTCTAAGACGTAGGTATCTCATCTTTAAGAAAATATTATATGTAAATCAGTGATTTAAAATTTGAATATATGTTATTTTTATTATAAACTAGTGATTACCTGGCATGCGTTGCAATGCCACTCAAAGAAAGAAAGTTGTTGTGTTTTAATTAATTTTATTGAAATGCTTTTGGATTAGAGGTCCACACGGGCCAAAAATTTATAAAATTACCCTATCCGTGCCCGAGCCTCAATATCACACTTGTTACCCGAACCCGACCTGAAAACCTGATTTTTTTTTCAGCCCGAAAAATGCCCGACTTTTTTCAATATAGAAATTCATTTAAGCTTTTCAAACAATATATCTTTAATAACATATTTCCACCAAAATTCATAACACATGTGAAATAAATTATTTCATTTATGGCTGACTCATGATCCGAAATAAATATTTTTCTGAAAATCAAATCCTGCAGTATAAAGTATTAAGTCTGCACGGACCAAGCCCGGGCCCCTGCAGAGCTCTATTTGGGACACACAATAATTTTTCATGTGTGTACACGAATGAATCAGAAAGTTTTTCCGAGATGTACGTATTTGATTCATTTTAGATTTTCAATTTTTTTTTTGAAAAACCTTCTCGGGTGTGCCTGCAACAACTCTCCACAGTTTCATCAAAATCGGATGAATGGTAAAAGAACGCATAGAGGATAAACAAACATACATTCATGTATATAGACAAGCTCATTTTCTTACAGATTTATTATTATTTTAGTATAAATTAATATAATGTTATTAATTATTCAAATCGAATTTTTAATGCTATTTTCATACTTCAGTTTTACTATTCGGTATCGGAATAGTTGGAATCCCTAGATACGACTGAGAATCCATCACAGCGCTGATTCAAATCAACCAAGTTCGGGATCAGTAGCTTAACTCAACTTAACCAAACAATCTATTATCATTTTTAGCCAATCAATCGTCCACGGTTAGTCACGATTTTCAAGTTACCAAATACTTTGATTTTATGTACACATTTTATTTTTCTACCGACTCGTTTAAAATTGTGAATGGTGAACATCTTTCTGGACAAATTACTGAAGATATTGTATTTTACTGTAGCGGAAATATTTTTCTTATATCATTTTATTTATGAATGAATCGAAAGCGATAAAATTTGAGTGATTTTTTATTCACGATGAAACGGCAAAATAATTCCACGCTTATTTATTTATTACCATGCCGTCGGTCCAAGTGTGGTATTATTGTAGATTTCACTTTCTTCCTACCATCTGTTCATTTTCGGCATCTGCCAAAATTGAGTTATTGAAGTGAAAACAGAAATGAATGAAATATTATTGTAATTGCTGGTTGCTGTAGACATTCAATTTTAATTTGATTTTTTTTATCAATTATTGTGCCGATATGGTAATGAATCAATTTTAAAAAACAATGTAATGCCAAATCGAGAATTCTCATTTCTCGATAAATTTTCTGATTTCTGGAGAATTTTTATAAATCAATATTTATTGTATAACGCAGAATCTATACGAATATTTTCGATGCATAGAGAACCTTTTAAGGTGTTAACTGTCAATTCTTGGTGGAAAGACATTATATTTTAAAAATAAAACACAATTCATTTGTCATGTTTTATTTTTAAAACATAGAGAACCGTTTCCCCTTTTTAATAGGGTATACTTTTATTGCGCGGCTTTATGACTAAATTCTTTTTGAAAAGTTTTAAATAGGGGTCTAGGTATGACAAAAAATATTTACAAATTTTTAAAAACCAAACTCGTCTTAATCTTCGGTTAAGTAATATAAAAAGTCACTCAATGATGCAAACGTGTTCGTAAGATAATCCGAAATCCAAAGATTTCAGACAATCATACCTACATTGTATGACGGTTGGAAGATGGTTTGTTTACGAAGTTTACACTTTTTCACCAATCAAAATTTCTCGATAAATGAAAATCATCGAGAAGTCAGAATCACTAGCTGGAACAACCTTTAACTGAATGCGGACAGTCTCGGGCTCACGGTTGTACTCGGTCAGAACCAAGTGCCACATATTCAATGTATGCATTCTGACTATTTTACTTTACGGTTGCTCGTCATGGCACCGCACCAAGGCACAGGACAACCGTATAATATACTTTGAAAACAGATGGTTGCGGCGAATATAGTTGTACAGTGACTTGATTTTGTCAGATCTCGGAGGTAAGAGAGCGGACGGATCAGCCTCTTATTACATCCTAAATAAAAAAGTGACGAAGGACATCTGGCCTGGACACGTACTACCCCAGGGGAGCCTGAATCCTGCCTGTCTGTTGTACCAACCAGATGGATTCCGTCGCCCTGGAAGACCGCTGATGACGGGATCTGGGATGACCTGGGAGGAAGCAAAGAGACTGGCGGGGGACCGAGAAGCTTAGACGAACCGCGTGCTGGTCAAATGCTCCGAATAGGGAGCGAATATGGTTTTAAAAAATCGTAGGCTTAGATTCAACCATTCGACCAGCCAAAACGAGAGAAGCGTAAAAATATAAATATTATTTTAATAATGATATTTCACACGAAAAAATAAGGTTTTTTATTCGTATGTTTTAACTAAGCTTATATTATTATACTATTGTATAAACAATAATTGTAAAATGTTATTTTAAGTATGTCGTCTTTATAAATATCGGAGTATCTTATTTTTGCTTTGTTCAATGAAAAAATATACTAAATAAAATCATTGGAAACTACAAACAAAATCATACAATTTTTTCTGGATCAATAATAGATACAATGCTTCTGTGGTCTAGTGGTAAGAGCTTTACTCAATCGATCACTTGGGTCTCAGTTCATGTCCCGATAAGGTCAATATCAAATTTATATTTTTTTCAATTTAAATTTGAGATTCCTCATTGAGTTGATCTCGAGTGACTAAAAACTAATGTCATTTGACAAATATCTGATACATTGGATGTTCCCTGTAATGGCTGATACTTATTTTTAAAAATAATATTTTGTATGCCAATGTGATATTTATAAAATTTGTATGCTACTTAAATAAAGATAATATCGTTAAAAGTCACTTTTCTACATCACCGTTATGATTTTCTTTTTCCATATTCGCACCCTACGCACAGCATATATTGTGTGTATGTTTGATCATTTATTGTTTTACATGATGCAAAAATCCTTCAGAATTGGAGAAGAAACAGACATGGTCCTTACTTTCTCCAGACATCTGTAGCATTATCATCGTCAAGGTGACATTTTGGAAAATGTTTAAGTTTGCTGATTGTCTGTGAAATCTTAATATTTTTTTAGTATAATAAATAAATAATATCCTCCACGCCATCCATCTATCGGATTTAGTAGCCCAAAAGCGTATTGACACTCAATCAGTGTCACTGCAATGTATGAGTTTCATGAATATAAAATGTATCGGCATATGGATATGGAATGAAAAATATTTTTTTTCGGAACGAAAACTAGTTGTAGAATTACAATATTATCGCATAACCAAGTAAAACTATTTTTTTTATGATGAAACAGTAGTGCAAAAAAGAACCGTCTTCACGCTAGTGATTTGAAAATGAATAATGCAGTGGATTGACATTAGATGGCGTTCTAATTATGTAATTAATATGCATTCATTCAGAAACATTATTCAATTGGCAATATTGAAGCTATGGAGGCGAATCAACTTAACTACAAATTTAATATCAGACTAACAATATTGGTCCGGCTGGTTCAAATTGAAACCGGTTTTAATGAAACTGGTACATGGTTTATAGTAGTTCCAATTTCGCAATAGAAATAATACTAGATTATTTATTGGCTTCATAGAAGGGGTGAAATGGTTTTATATTCTTGAGACATATGTGTGTTAGGCTTAACAATGATATGTATAAGCTATTATAACATGATTAATATAATAAATAGTTGTAACGCTTGTAAAATAGCAATTATTGGAAAATAATTAAAGTTTAACAGTAGATTTTTTATTGTTTATCAATAATGGATAACGGAATAAGATTAATGAAAACGCATAATTAGATTGACATAGATACTACTCTACTAATATATGCATTTATTTTTCTAAATATTGTATCACAATTATAATGCTTCATCCTTTTATTTACAGTTAGTCATACACTATAATTGAAACTATTTACTTTTAATAAGTGTTTTTGATATAAATACATTAGTTATAGAATAATTATATGAGTTCGTTTCCCGAGGGTTTCGTTTTCGTTCGTTTTCTCGACTCTATCCTTTAATCGTTAACATTGTTTTGCACTTTTAAACAATATCTTTTACATAACTAGCTTATACTTTAATCATCGCCATTTTATTTTAAATGCTTACTGTGTTATGAATGTGTTTTTGAGAGTCAACTTACTGGATTAAAAAATCATGCGAATTAGTTTCATAAAACTATTTTTATATTCCTGATTTTTATAGTAGTGAGTAATCCATAATGAAACTACTTCACCAAATCATACTATTCTCTAATCTCTAATCTTTAGTGTCATTGAAATAAACATCTTTACTTTATTGTTGTGAGAATTGACATTTTCATTATTAATCTGTTGTCCTCTTATGTATTTCTAAGCTCACCAATTCTTATTAATACTAATTGGGAGATTTGGTATCTTGATTTACTCCAGAATTGCTCCAAGTTTTAAACTATTATGCTGATAATGAATTTTCTATAATGCTGACTTATCACGTTGTGAGTGTTCTGGGAAATTGTATGGATTTATTTCTGAATGCTATGTATTTTAAAATCTAAAGGTTGTTGTTTGCTTTGTGCGTATCTAAAACTACTTATTTATTTAAGTGACTTACTTTGAATGTACCAGACCGTTTTCAGATACATATTGAGAGTACATTCCCAAAAGGGTGCAGTGTTCGCCATCATGGACAAGTTACATTATACAATATGGAGTATTTATCTCTTACACATGTGGAAACAGATACATTGACCTGCAGTTCAAAAAATATTTCGGTTAAATTGATTAATAAACAATATATCAAAGCACAAAATGCCTTCTTTCTTAAATGTCTAAAAGCTTTATTGATTGAATTTGCATTCATTTAGTAAAACTGTATTGCTATAAGGTCATTACTTTCAAACAATTTGGTTAAACAAGAATTACAGGATACATTTGGACTCATTACAGAAAGTATTTCGGGTTCAATTCACCGTCTGAACTATCCGTCAGAATCTGTTTAAACTTAGTTCTGAAGATGGCTTGAAGCCGAAATAACTATTAACTATATCCTATAGTTCTCGCATAACTGAATACTATGATATTTTTTATTTAAAAGTTTTCTTTCACAATATATTAATATTCATCTGACTCATTATCTCTCTGAACTCGTTATCTAATAAAATTATACTTACTTTGGTGTTATCTTAATATGGCTGCGAATGGGAAAAAGTGTTTTATGAAATGAACATTAATTGTTTTTTTTAATTAATGTTCAATAATATATTTTAACTCCATTGTCAAATCTGTGACGTTATGGCAAAATTTGATGTCAGTTTCAGCTTACAGGAGTAGAAATATGAACCGTGGTAAGTTACCAAAAATTTTAATTGAACAGATAATTCCTAGTCGACAACACACTTAACTATAATGAATAACACACCGAACTTCGCTATCACATACTGACAAATATTTTGTTGTGAGAGTAAACCTGACATGACAAAAACGGACATATCATTTTTTTCCATAACGCTACAGATATAGCAGTCATGAATAGTTTATTCTGTAACCTACTTTACAACCATATATTATTTGTTATGCCTTGCCACAAGCATAGTATTCGAAAGAACTATTTAATTATTTATTTGCTATTTATCTCATTTTTTAATCTGTTTAATCAATTGTTTAGATGGTGATAAAATAATGAAACACAACACCAGAATAATCTCCACAATCATGCCACTTTTCTGCCCTCTAACTCACCTTGAATGAATCTTAATTCAATTTTCTCATTGAGGCAATTTTCGGTGAAGGGTGGAGCGTTTCAGCATTGCTGTTGTAACGAACATCAATAACCTCTTAAAATTTCTTTCAGAAAAATGAATGGTACTGTTGGAAGTCCACATTCTCTTCTTTGGAGGCGAGCATTTCCTGTTAAACATAAAAAATCGAAACTGTCTCGTAGACTTACATTTTCGTAACTTCTGTTCATTATTTAGATCATGCATCTATCATTTTATGGTAAATAAAAAAACTGTTTAAGTTATATCATTTATTATAATAAAATACAAAATCGGTTGTCCATAAAATCTATTCTGCAAGGTGGTATGTATAAAAATATGAATGAAATATGTAAAATAAAAAAGGTAGTTATAGATTCTCTATTCCACTTATCAAACTGGCGGTAAGAAATAATGGCGGACAATGAAATAGTCAACAGGTACTTTCTTATGGATTTCGGAAAATATTATAAAATTCAAATAAATATGTTTCTAATCTAACTTAAATGCAGTTTTTAAACTTTTTGAAAAATCAGTTTTTGTTTTTCTTTGCAGTAACACTTCCTTCGTAGTAGTTTTCACTGAAAATAATAAAGTAAACACCAATTAAAATTGTATCGTTATTCGATGGCGAATTTACTTATTTAATACATATAATAACTATTTAAATCGTTCTGCTTACTAACAATAAGTTCGACTTATAAACTAAACAAGTATAAGTACATAAAAATACGATACTAAAAAAATATCATTGTTATTTCACTGGTGTTTGCGTGTTTTTTAATTTCATAAATTTTAATTACTTATTTAAACACATTTCCACAAAGTCACTGCGGAGTATCTCGAAAATAATTATGATTACTTTATTTTAAGGATCTATAATTAAAAAAAAAGCGTTTAAGTTTGTTGGGACGCCGTGTTCATGTCAGTTTCTAATTTTTTAATAATACAGAATTTCACATTGTTAGACTTGACACATTGATTTGTTTTAAAAAATAAAACACAATTTGTTTGTAATACTTCCACATATTTATAATGATCTGGACCGGTTTCGCTCATCACGAGCATTATCAACTGATGATAATGCTCGTGATGAGCGAAACCGGTCCTGATCATTATAAATATGTGGAAGTAGTACAAACAAATTGTGTTTTATTTTTTAAAATATAATGTCTTTCCACCAAGAATTGACAGTTAACACCTTAAAAGTAACATTGATTTGTATTTTAGAACTCTTTTCTAACTGTATAAATTATTTTTTTTATAGTTTTGTGTGCATCAAATATCAATAATTGTGCTCTCATATACATAACTATTGATTTTTTATATATACTTTTTTATTGAAATACTTATTAATGAATTCGAGAAAGTATAGTATTTATAACTTAAATGAGATTCATAATGATCAGTTAGTTATGCGAGTAATGAGTGAAACCGGTAGCGGTAATTATAACAATGTCAAAGTAGTACAAAACAAATTGTGTTTTCTTTTTTAAAAAAAATTCCTTTCCACCAAGAGTTGACAGTAAAGTTAACAGCATAAAAGTTATTCAATGAGACTGTTTTTATTTCAGTAATCATAGAATTCCGCTTTACTCGGTGTTTGTTAAAATACTTTTCCAAGCTAAAAATAAAGCTGACCCTAAGTCAGACATTCACTAATAAATTTATAAGATTAAAATTCTTCATCAACTCTAAAAAATTACACTCATTTAGATATTACATTTTTAAATCTGGTGCACCGTATTTGCTGCAAAGAGACAAAAATATTGTATAAAATATATCCGTAGCAAAATTTTCACGTCATATTTTCAATCATCTCTCAGATTGGAAATATTCATTTAATTTGGGAATCAATATTAAAAAAGGTTGGCGTTTTTTAAATACGTTCAGTAAAAATCAAGCAATTCCACATACCATCCAGGAACTAATGATGGTTCGTCGCACTTGAAGTTAATCTCGTTGTAAACGTCTCCCTCTTGGCATCCGTTCAGTTGGGGCACGATTCCGTTTCGGCAAATGTAAAATTTACGGCAATCTTCGGGGTGGGGGAAAGTGGGATGAGGAAGCGCTCTCTCATTTGGTCCTAATGTCTCACCTTTGGGGCAGGAGAAGCCGTCGGCCAAGATTTCTGAAAATAACAATGAATATGGTTGCTTCATAATAAAGAAAGGATGTTATTTTTTGGTAGTTATAATTAAAGTTTTCTATTTAAAATTTCCGAACAGCAATACATTTCTGGCGCAGTAATTATTTGGAAAAACCTTTGCGCTTATCCAGTTTTAAATCAACAAGACATTAAAATTAATGAAAAAATGTTTTGTCTGAAATTTTACACTTAAATGATCTTCAATTTAGACTTAATAAAATTTCTTCGTTGGTAATTAGATATCACTCAATGATTAAAATAGGTTTCACCTCTAAGGTTTTCCTGAAAGTAAGAAGAGCCATAATAGCTAACGAATATTGCAAATGTCTTTGCAATGGATTAACTAGATTCCTTTGTAACAAGGTTTCCAGAGAATTTGTAGAGGTTGTAATAACAAAAACAAAATTGAATACATTCTGTGTTCTCCAAATAGACAGATATTTGAATAACTTGGACGTGTAAAATAATAAGCGCAGTACATCAGAAATCGCTGAAAATTAACATATTATTGACTTTAAAGCACACCTCTTTTTGAATTCTGGCAATCTCTCTTGCTCTCGGCAGGCCAGGCACATGTGGCTGCTGAATCATCGTAGATCAGACCAGGGGGGCATGGCATCTCGTTCACGGTTCCATCCACACAGTTGATGAATTTGTCGCAGATCTAAAAAATACGTAAATCACGTTATGATGAGTAACTTATTTTAGAATGCTGGATATCTTATTGATTACAATTCTATAGAACTCTTAAATGTGTTCAAATAGAATTGGAAATACTCCTCATTTAAACTTATACTATTGATGAATACTCAAATTAATGTATTATTAAAATTAAAACAGTAAAATATTTCTAAAAAATTATGTCGTTTATACAAGCGGATACCAATAATATCTAAATTATAAAGAATGGTTTATCGTATCTGTCTAAAATGGTTTTGGGCTCAATATTACAGTATACAAAAACGAATATTACTATACAGAAACGTATCTGCGACAAAATAATTTAAAATTAAATCAAACATACTAATTTATTTTCGAACGAATATTTAATCAGATTCTAACGAGTCAGCAAGAAGTAAGAAATGAAAAAATATATATTGAAATGACCAACAAGTGTGCTGTCAAAATTTACCAGGCAATTAAGAATTACTATTGTTCTTTCCTTCATTATTTTCAAAACAATAATGCGCCTAAGATTCAGCTCGGATTAGCACTCAATTTCAATTTACCGACATCTATATAACTCTATTTTTATTTTTTTGTTCTCACCTCTTCATCAAAATGTCTGAAGAATCCGTTGGCCCTTGGGCATCCCTTTGTTGGTTTGGGTTCCTCTGTAAGCATCAATTAGAAAGATGATAAAATGAGCACTAGTAAAGAAATAATTTACTTATAAATACAGTAAAATCCTTTGCATATATTTTATACTTTATGCTCTTTACTTTTTCTGAGCTATATAAAAATAAATAGTGGTTAAATTATAATATTCTTGAAACTTTATTCGAATTAAGCATCAATTTTTAACTATCATTAGTCAATTTTATTGGTCATTCATTTATTCATTATTAACCTGTAACCATAGATTTTAATGTAGTTGTATTATATTTAAAATTAACAGTTAATTTCTGATAGTGATGATAGATGGATAAATAAAAACACTGTATAAGTAACAAATGGGAATCGTTTCTTTAAAGAACGAGAGTTAAATAATAATTAACATTCAATGAAATGCATTTTGTTGAACTTTCAGATAAACAATCAAATTATTTATTTATTTGCAAATATTATATTTATTCTGGGTGCAATGAAATTATCTACATTACTATAGAGTAAGTAAAATGACAGTTAATGGCAAACAGTATATTGTGATCAGTAGTAACGGCCATGTTGGTGGCAATTTTTTTTAATAATGGTGAAATTATAGAAGTGATAAAATAATAAAAATGTCATCATTAATGTTGTAATAAAAATTACATAACACCGGAAACGTCCACAACAAGATAAAACAATAAAATATCAACCATAAAAATTAAAAATAGTTATTGAATAATTTAAAATATTTATGCAATGTCTTATCCAATCTATCATCGCATCTCATCAATCTTCTTCCAAAGAGATGTCAAAATCTTTCCAAATCTTCGTAAAAATACACTTATGGCGTCACCTTTCCGTTTGAAATGTCATGCAAGATTAAAAATGTAAATGCAATTTTTGCTGTGCCAAAAATCTTAATAGACTCACTTTTTGGATGGTGTTACTAGACAAAAATAATAATAAAAACAACTTACGCAATTCGGTTCTATCGCCACACTCGACATTTGCTGGGATGTCGCAATGTTCGTGCTTTGGGTTTCTATCAGAAAAGACTAAACCGTCTGGGCACAACTTGGATTTTGCTTTTCCTGAAAATACAATTTTTTAAAAATATTTAGCATCTATATTTATGAGAAGAAAAACTTTTCAACAAATTATTTAATTGAATAAACTGCCGTAGGATTATTTTTCTATTTTTTTTTGCTGTTTTTTATTTGATTTTTTTTTCGAACATCAAACTAGAACGGATCAAAAAATTAACGGTTTTATTTAAAACGTTATTCGATTTTTAAATTTGTTTAAAACAAATATAAATTTCGTTTAAAAAAAGTTTTAGAAAAACTGCAATAGATGGCAGTGAAGTATCAATCTTTTCATTTATTCATATTGAACGATTTTAAAAATTCTCGTTGCAGTCTTTTTTGTTAACATACGAGATTAAATTTAATTTTAAACGTAACATATAGTTGTGTACCAACCGATATTCAGTTGTTTTATTCGAGCATTAAATACAAGATACAAATCAATTAATTTATATAATAAAACATTATGTTAAATTATTGACTGATAAACGGATACATGCTCGATTATTTCGTATAAATAGAAATTGTCGCTCGTCAGAGAGAAGACTACACAAACTTTGCACACAATACAAAATAATTTATGTAAATCATATTTATTTCGGCCTCATTAGATACGACCCAAAAATATAGTTTGTGCTGCCTTGGTAGAGAGTATAATTGTAGTTATTCTGAAGCACAATTTATTAAATATCATTATATAATAAATACAATTAGACAACTATACCTTGATTACAAACATAGTAGAGATCGCACTGAAAAGAGTCTGGGTAGAATCCCGATCTTTCTGGGCACTGAAAATCTTCTTCAGCTTGGCCTGAAACTAAATAATAAAACATTGTTATTTCTTCAGCATAGTTAATTTTAAAACAATAAAGCAGGTTTTCCCAAACTATGTTCCGCAGAACAACAGTGTTCCACTGAACCTGAACATGTGTTCCACGACAATTTTGAAAAAATTATACTCCGTAACACGTTTAAACTTCCACTGATGTTTATTACATCAAGTATCTAGGTACCGTCGGAAGGCTATATTTTCTTTCACAGTGCGCATGAAAGAGGTATGGTATATTTTAATATGATCTAGGGTACATTGTTACCTGATCGGATGATAAGTCTTGACAGTTTAACAACTGCTGTAAAAATTGACGGCAACCCGCGCTAATAAATATTGTTTATAAATCTGATAAAAAAGATGGAAAATACGTGTTAAAAATTGAGCATATCAGTGTATAAATTCTGGAGGTACACAAGTCTGAGGAAAGTTTAAGAAGTAAATCAGGGTTGTTTTTCAATCACAAGTTTATTTCAAAACAAGGCATTATTGTTTTATTTGCGTTTTCTACAACTTATTTATGCTAAGCGGGATTTTCTTATTATGTTGCAACAAAGTCAAAATGCAGGAACAGGCTTGAAGCCACACCAGATATTAGAATGTAACTTAGCAATATATTTTGCCTGATATCAAGAAGATATGCAATCCAAAGACTCGAAATCATCAAAGTCGTTAAGTACTTTATTTATTCGTATTTTTATTATTATATTTTGTCGATGTTGTTTTGGAAGAAGACATCAACTGAAAAATACTTGTTTTGAGTAATTGGACTTTGAAGTTAGTCAAATGTCTGAAATACCATACCTTTTTCGTTTTGTTTGTTTGTACAAATTTTTTAAATAAAAGTAAAATTTATAAAGAAAATGTGTTCTTCTAACTTACTCATTATGTCAAATTTTCGATTTAGTGTTTTCTTCCTGAACGGTGAAGATATTATAGTTGCATATTCAAAAATAACTACTAAATAAAAAATGTTTTTTAATAACGTTTTTTTTTTTTTAATTTACTTTTAACTTAAGAATTAACCAACCTAAAAAATAAGTGTTCCTTTAAAATTTCCGGGTTTGCGAAGTGTTCCATTGCATAAAAAGTTTGGAGAACCCTGCATTATTCTCCGCGTCGATTTTATGGCACGTCAGTTGCAAGAGTGGTTTGAATTATTGACAAATGACACATTCATTATGAGTTATATTGAATTTTAGGGACAGTAAAAGAAACCCAACAGCATGATCGAATTAAAACAAAATAAAAACACGTAGTTAGAATAGTTATATATATTTTATTTTAATTAAATATTAATGATATTTAACGCTTAAATTTTTGAGACAGAATTTATTTTTATGTACTACCAAAAAGCGGACAAACTTAAGAAGCAACTGTAACGTATATGTCACCGTTTGGAGTACTGGATTTTATCAATCAAATTAATAAATAGGCGAATTACAGCTTATTAGTTTTTCTCTTCAATAGATATTCCTATCATAGAAGTTTGTTTTTCGGTTAACATTTATTATTGTTTTTTGTATCTTAAAAAAAATATGTTTCCATTAACAGTTTATTTTTATTCTATTCATTTTTATGCTTGCATTGTCCTGTTTTTTTTTGAATCATTAAAACAAATGCTTTGCAAACAGACCTTGACTATATTGACTTTGAAATAAAAAAGTACACCATGCAGCAGTTTATATTCAAAATATGGATAATAAGGAAAACTTACACAGAAAAATATGAAAACAATATTGTTTGTCAAATTTAATTGTTTAAGAAATTCACACCCGCAATGAAAATAAACCGACTCTTTGTTTAAAATTAATTGCAAAAAAAGTGCGTTACTTTTATGCAAAACTTGAGATAATAACCTTCGGGGGAAACGAGTATATTGTAGTCAGATATGTGTCATGAGGTTTATTTATCTCAGTGTACAATGTCAAATTACACTAAACTTCTTGTTTGACCCAATTGCAGAGAAGGTTTTAAGTGGTAAGACTATGCTAATAATTCTTCATGAAGGTTGGTATAATAATATTCAAACAATATTTTAATTGATGAATCCTTGCAAAGAGAAAGAAACTATAAATAATTGCTGTAGGATTTTTTATGTATACTGTTACAGTTGAGGACAATTACACAAAACAAAATTGATTTTTAAATATATCAGAAACTGTTTTAAGGACATTTTATGATATCTCATTACAATAAATATGACAAATTAACATTTTCATAAATCTTAAATAAGCAGTTAAGTACATAAATAAATTTAGATTCCACACTAATTCGCCTTATTTATACTTCGATCATTCAAAAATGAAATATCAAGTATTAATTTACTATAATTTATGTATGTATTTATTAGATAGAACATCGATTCAAAAATTAATGTATGCAAATGTTGATTCAGAATATTCAACCCTTAATTATTGTGAAGCTTGCATAAACCCTCGAATAAGGAATATAGTCCTTGCTACCACTCCATCAGTAATCAAATTAAAACCTATTTTGTTGTCTATTTATAATAAATATTAAACAAATTTTTTTTTAACAGAAATCTATTTAAATCTGATATTATGAAACTGGTTTACAAATATAGTCTAAAAGATATCTTATTAACAAAAGTTAGATTTACTCTTAAGAAAACATGTTAATGAAGCTGAAACTAAAGTTCATAACATATTTTATCGTTTAAAGACTTGTCTAATTAACCTTTTAAAATATTGAATATTTAGAATGCTTTTATATTAAAATGAACATCGTATCATCGACGATTAATCATTATTTATATCCAATTATTTCTCAACATCCAAAGAATCTTTAAAGTCGTCTTTTAAATCTGGTTTTACGTAATAAATAAACATCTCTATTGCTCAAGTGTTTGCTGAGAAAATAAATATCGGTAAAAAAACGTGCTAATTCAAATATCATAAAAAGTGTGATTTCGATTTTAACAGAAATGTCAAAGATTCAAGTTCAAGAAGAAAAAGAGTGAGCATGAAATATCTATTTTTATAAAACCGCTATCTCTATATTATAATTTTATATGTACATATTTGAATTATTTAACAATAATTTCACATGTGGCAAAATTTTATGAATAAAAAGTTGACTAGGTAATAATTTATTTCAACAAAAGCAGAAATATTATACAACAACTCTTTTAAAGAAGGAATTAAACTCTTTCTTTCAAATTTGAATTGTTGAAATTTTGTACATTTTCGTGAATTTCGTCACTAAAGCCCCGGGTTTCGCCTTTCGGCGTCTTCAGGCATTCGAGCACACGAATGAACTTGAACTAACTGAAAATATATGGAAATGTACAAAATCTCAACAATTCAAATTTTACATTTAAACTTCATCAAACACCTTCAGTCGATATCTTAAACTCCTCCTTTCATCAGTACAGTTTAAATTGTATCCATTTAAATTAAAAACGCGTTCAGAAACAGATTGCCAATACGCCATACATATTTAATCTCAGAAAGCTCCAGAAGAACAAACTCAACAAAGTTACACGAGATCAAATCAAAGATAAAAGACACGATAGACCCTTTTGTCAAATATTTTCAATCAATTTCAAAATTTTAATGTCGATGTTATCGATTTGAGATAGTCTATAATTGAAACTTGTACATTTTGATTACTTAGAAAAACTGTTACGGCTTTGCTACAGGGTAATAATTTTACCAATTTTTGATTATTTTTATTATAAGTAGTGAATCCATAAAAAAGTTCAAGGGGTATTCAAAAATATTATGAGTTACTAGATTGAAGTTACTATCTTACCAAATAGATAGTAACTTCAATCAAGAAATGATTGGTATGCATTTATATTACGCCAGAAGGAAAAATATTTAATTCCAGGAAAGGAACAAGAGGCTTATGATATATCTTGTATTACTTTACTTATTTCAGTTGGGGCTTAAGTCGTGATAGAAAATGTCGTATATTTTTCGTCGGTTGGTGGGGCATCGCTAATTTTTTTGTTTAAAATTATAACGAAAAGATTCTTGGAAATTTAATTAATGCCACATTTAATGATTGTGGTAACACAGGTATTTATTAATAAAGCAGAATTTATTGAAATAGATTATATTTATAATAAAATTATTCAAAACTAAGCAAGACTGCTTATTGATAGATTTAATTGTATGCTCTTGTAATAATTCGGTTGTAAAATTTATTATTGTGGTGTTGCAAATATGTCAACAGGTTTTATTAATTTTGTTTGTATCGTTGACTCTCTTTTTACGTTTTTAAGGACGTGTTTTGACCTAAATGACTTTGAATCCTATATATTATCTTTTTATTTTTAATCATACAAGATAAACTTGTCATGTTGACCACTAAATTTACCAAATAGTAAACAAAATGAAATATATGTCATCTCGTTCTTTATAATTATTTTGACGAAGAAATAAAATAAAAACAAAATTTCAAATTATTACGGAATAATTGTCATATAATGTGGGGCTAATGATTTAAGAAAGGAATTATTAAATTATTAAGTAGTTTTACTACCGTTTTAGTAAGTGAATTGTGTTAGTTCCCGTTTGAAGGCGACAAGAGAGAATTCAGACAGTTTTTATGAAAATGTATAGACCATTCAAAACAAGCATCATGTTTACAGATTTTAATTTCAAATTACGTCCACTAAATTTCGTATCTCAGCAAACATTTACTTTACAGAAGAGCAAGAATTTTCATATATCCAAACCTATATTTTGATATCTGTATTAAATTATTACATATTTTTTTTAAATCAATCACAAGATACAATAGTTAATGAGCCTACAAATAATATTACTCTTTTCATTATTTAATTTTAGGATGCGGTTTTATTTACCAATACTATGTTTTTATTACTTGAGACTATGTCGCAGCTTACCATTACGCTACAGACAAATTAAATGAAATAATATTTCGCTGACAAAGAAAGGAGTTGATTTCGCTTAGTTGATTAATTGAAAATGTATGCTGCGTAACGAAATAGATACTAACATTGAAAACCATTCCAAAACAAGTAATAAATGTTAAATTTATTCTTTGGAGAAATTCTCTTTTGGGTATCAGCCAATTATGTACATATTTCACGTCGCAAGACACTCACGCCATTTGTTTTATTTTCAACCGATTTAAATACCAGGCCATTGAAAGTTACAGGGTTTTTACACACTTTCCACGCAAATGGTAATTGTGATAGTAAAAAGAATTTACTGTAAACGTTTGACTGTGATATTGAATATTCAGTGACATTCCGGCAATTTAAATAATAGAAAGGAAAGTTAAGCTATTGGTACTGTCTTCACTTGGTTGTAGTAATATACTGTTAAATATTTTATTGAGTTCATTTCGTTTATTTGACTGTTCTGTATTTTGTTTTGTCTATCCCATCAGGAAAAGTTTTCACAAAAAGAAAAAGACTAAAGAAACTGCTTGAACACATTATTGAAACGGATTTCAGTTTAACAGTTTATAAATTGTATTTCAATAAAGAGATTGTTATAGTTTAGTTATCATTGCTTGAATGAGACACGCCCAAACAAAGTACAGATAATACACGAGTTATAAAACCTTTTTTCAACTGAGCTATTCAATCTTTTTTTTCATTTTCTCTCATTTACTAAAAGAGCTTATTATAACAAGTAAACACTATGTGTTGTTTTCATTCAAGAACTTAACAATATGCTCAAAAACACTATCTCCAAAAAAAGGTTAAAAATTCTCTTCAAATGATTGAAACCAGTCATAATTGTTTTATTATACACTTAAGTATGTTACAATAAGTACTACAGAGTTTGCTTTATTGTTATAAAAACTGTATATGAAATATTTTTTAATTGACATTTAACAGTTTAGTGAGACAGTTATCATGAGTATAAAAATGATAAAATTTGTATTTAAATGTAAAAAAATATATTTAGTAAATATAAAAATTCTTTAAATTTTAGAAATCATTTATTCACAGCTGTTGTATATTGTCTATTTTGAATGGTTATAGTGTAATTCTACATTAGTTATTGATAGTATAAAATTAAAATTGATAACTTTGTTATTCCGCTGGTTGTGTTACTAATAATTGTGACACGTGTTTCGCCTTTTTGGTTAGCTTTAGATACTATTGAATGGTACATGAATTAGTAACGCAACCAATTAATTTTCACTTAGTAGCTATCACCAAAATATGAAATTATAGCACATGTGTGTTTTTTCAATAAAATCATTCGAATACATTTTACATTTTTAAGCATTTATGATTACTGTAGTCGTATTATTTTAAGCATTTTCTGTTTTTTAGTGTTAAAATATACTAATTTTTTGATCTCGTAAACCTGAATCTCAAAAGATTGAGAAGATTAAATAAATTAACATGACAATGCTTATTATTGGCTTCTTAATAATAAGCACTAGGAAAATTCCTCGAATTTAGAAATATGCAAATGATAGAATAATATTGACGCATATTTTACATTCAAATAATCAGAATTAAAATTCAAACACTTAACATTTTAATTAACCATACGTTTCCATTTCATATAAGTATAAAATAATATTTACTTGTTTCTATGCATACTTCAACGTATCGATAAACAATTGTTTTATTTAACAGATTTGAAGAAATAATGAAACATGTTTTAAATTAAATCCCCACATTTTGATTAATCAAAGCCAGGCATACTTTTAAACATATTGACAGAACTATAACGTAAATATATCAAAGTATTACTAAGTGCTACGAGAATTAATCGTACTGGTGATGGCTTGACAGCTATCAACTTTACTTTATAGTTCTTGTGGAACAACTAAATACCTCAATATAATGAAGTTCTACCGAGAATACCAATTCAATCAATATATTTGACAAAATTACTTTATTTTAACTTACAATATTTAAATAGCACCATTTATTATTATTGCCGAGGTTAGTATAGTATAGTGGCTTTCAAATGTAACAGTAATTTTAATAACTTATATTTACTAGTCAAGACGAAACGAGTGTATTGATATCATATTTAAAGTATAAGTTGTCAATCTTCGGTGGTAAGGTATAACATTTTTAATAAATATATATATATAATAATCAATAAAGTCGTGGTTAGGTGAAATAATAAAATAAAATATATTTCATTCATTTACTTTTATCGTCAATGAATTAGTCTTTCTTTGTATATAATAAATTATATAATATCTCATACACATATGCAGTAAATAGGTTAATAAATTTTATAATTCTTACCCAAGACTAAGATGCATAAAACGCCAACCAGCGCCGTGGTAAACAGCATTTTTGAATCCATATTTTTATTGATAGTATAGATCTAGATTCGATCACTTTCAAAAACTATTAATGTCGCTACGACTGTAGATACGAATCGATCTACAGTGATTGTGTTTCTGGCCTTATCTCCAGAAATGAGAACAGTTTGATTGTTGTTGGATTAATAGAGAGTATTCGTGTATATAGTTTTAATTATAGAGCCGGGTTGCGACATGCATTGGCCGCATTGAAATCACTACTGGGGGCCACTATTCAAAGAGTTCGTTAAGGCGTGCTCTCACCTTATCTCACTGGAAAGTGGGTGGCGGGAAAAAACTTAGAATGAACAAAAAACGGGCAGGGCCGTTGGTCGCCGTTTGTAAAAATTTGAATAAGGCCATGTAAAATAATGACATCGTGCAGCGTAGTAATGTTTCATTGTCATTTATTTAAAAAAAAGTGTACCGCATTGAACAAATTTAAATAATTGGGTAGTATACATTTTTAAGTCAAATTAAACATATGTTCCAATTTTTTAAGTATTTAAAGTCACGGTGGATCAGGTAAAACCTACACTTCAATTTCGTAAACAAAATGTAAACAAATAACTGTTTATTTTGAAGTTATCATCGATTCAAGTAGATGCTTTCTATTCTCCGAAAGTAAAATGTTAAGTCATAAAAGCAAGACATGATTCAAAAAATAAATTTATATAATTATACTTATATTTTGAAAATTTTACAATAAAAGCAACCATTAATAGTTAACTACATTTTATTTGAATACTAGCGATTACCGTTGCGTTGTAATTCCACTCAAAGAAAGAAAGTGTTTTGTGTTTTAATTCTGTTTCTTGAAGTGCTTTTGGACACAAAATACTTTTTTTCTATCTGGTACGTACACGAATAAATCAGAAGGTTTCCTGAGATGTCGGTATTTGTACAAATTATATTCTTAATTTTAGATTTTTTTAAAGATTTTAGATATATCTGGATTGCGAGATTGATTTCTATATATATTAAGACCTACTGTAAGTTAAAAAATAAAACGTTGAGAGTTGGGCTCGGGCTTGTACCATGCCTATATCGCAAGTGCAAGCAATAACTTGAGTCTTATCGGGATCGGATAAATGATATGACAGTGCATAAGTTACGAACAAACCCACATTGATTTTTATATATTGTATTAAGCGCTTTATAACTTTGCATTTTTTATCACATTGATACGATTTGTGTACAATAAAACGAGGGTCAGTGTATTAAAATGTATGAATCGTATAGCCGTGAATGGATCCCGTGATCTTATAGCCTTAGTGCAAAATTATAAAGTGACAACTCTTCTCCACTTTTTATTGTTCTTCTTTCTTTCACATACAAAATTAATTTCGTACACATCATTTCTTTTTGAAAAATTGACAAATGTAAACTTTACCATATAAACTATTCTTAATGACTGAAATTATTCTTTATTGTTTTTTTTGTGATCATTATGGATAACTTAATAGTATTATGTGATAGATATTATATGTCTACATCATTATCGAAAATTTGTGTTTTTATTAAATGGAATACTGTTTTTGGTATATTATATATTATATTGATCGATGACGTCGTATTTATTTTAGAAACTAATCGTTTCGTCGTTTACAATAACCACTCTTCCTTTCTTATACCAAAAAACATATTTATGAATTTTTTATCACCCTCCCAGTACAGAAGCAAAATCAACTTCCCATAATGTCGAACTATTAAACCTTTCACCAGTCGTAAGCGAGGCAGTGTTGTTACTAGCGCCTCGCGATTCGACGCCATTCGAGAATTCGTTGATGCTGCAAGAGATATTATGCATAACTTACGACTGCGTATACTACAGACGGCTTACGCATTCCGCTATTACCAGCAACGGTTTGAAATTAAATCTAATTACACATTGATGTGTATATTATTCTTCTGGAATTTGAGTAATGCTTTTGTTCTGAGACGCATAACAATCAGCTACAAAAATACAAATCACATACTTACAAAAATCAAATTATATCCAGTAAAATACAAATCAAAATTAAAAGTTTACATAATTAAATATATCCTTTGCTTAGCTTAGAATCCACTGTCGATAAAACTATTCATTATTATTGTACAATTTTCAATATGTGTACATGCATTTTGTACAATAAAAAACGAGTCTAGACTTACATTCTAGTTGGCTTTATAAAATTTAATATTATCGATTGCGCAGTAGTGTGTACCAATATGACGCCAATGGGGCGGAGTAAGTGATAGATTAAGCTACTTTTTTTAAGAAAGAGACAGAGGTACCATATGCGACTTGGGCTTGTATTCTACTCGGTTACGTGGTCAAAGGTTTGAATCACCGAATGGAAACTGTCACTACATTGATTGCTGAATTGATCGATTTTCTGTTGTTATTTCTTACATCAACAATCACAACCCACACAACGCATAAAGAAAACGGTTGTCTGTTGTAAAACTATCTTTTTATACTCCACTTACTAGAGAGATCAACTGTGATGCTTCCCCATTGAGATATTGAAGAGAAAAACTCTATCTACGTGATTTTGGGTTCTATAATGTTTCAACACTCATCAACAATATAAATATATGCCTGGAATATACATTGCAAAAGCAATATAACTGTAACCGAAATCCCGCTATATCGGCTATTTTTTCAGAATCTTGGTATTATAGGATATTCGTCCAACGTGCGTTGAATCTGGTAGAGACTTTTCTGTAGTAGAATTATTTTTACAGCAATTTTAACAAGATTAACCGATTGATGTAACAACCATTGTATGGCCATGTATTCAACTATACATTAAATTAAAGGTACCATCAGTTTGGGTAAGTTTGCTCATTGGTTTAAGACTGACCCACTACATGGAAAACGGTGCTGTTATAATACCATGATAATACTAATGCCATGTGAATATTTTTTAGTAAATCAATGGTATTGAGTAGCCCCTGGTGGTAAAAATATGAATTAATATGCAGCATAATTTGTCTTGTTGTTGAATTTGTAAGCTGTCAGCTTGGAATGATAAAACATAATTTAAAAACACATCCTGAAATAAATTGGATTAGCCTTATTTTAAATTTGTATTACTAGTTTGTAATCCAAATTCTGTATATTTTTCCCCATCTCAATTGTGTATAGAATATATCAAAGCATAAAAAAAAACTTGTCAAGACTTTAAAATCACTGAATTTATAGTAGTTACAGTGATTATTTGTATCATGGGCCAAAGTTACCTGATTTGTATAAAAATTTTGCCCATCTTGTTTTATCTATATTTCTGTATCAATTATAATAATAAATCTATTTATGTTAATTAAATTTCATCTTAAGACATTAGTTCATTTCTATGTAGAACAATACCACACATAAATGCAATGGCGATCAATAAAAATACAAAAACCCTCAAAACAGGGCCAAAGTTACCAAGATTGGCCGTATTTATGAAAATATGCCTTTTATTCTAATGATATAATTTGATACTTGTACGTTATATAAAATATCGAAATACCGGTTTCGCAATACCAATTCGCCATAATAGTTATTATTCTTATTATTTGTTGCTCAATTTTATATCCTTTTGTGATACATTAATATTTGCAATATCAGTATTTAATATGGAAAACCGAAATACCTCTATTGATATGTTCATAGGTATTGAAATCGCTAGTCCGGAATATATTGTAGCATTATAACATGGAATATTTTAATCAGCTGAAACTGATTATAAAACAGTCGACACCATGTGTTACCATTAATTATTACAAACGTAGAAATAACATTCGCCTGACAATGATAAAGCTGAAATGATTGAGTAATCTTTTATAACTCTTGTGCAGCCTGTAAAAAAAAATAAGGACAATAATTACAAAAGATAATAGACGAGGCGTTGAGTAGCTAACGCAATACAATATAAAAAATGTATTGTTTTATTTTTACCAGCTGCGAAAAATGCAGATAGCATCTTTTCACTTGGTTGTCGTAGTAATGGTATCACCATATTGCATGAAACCACTGTGAAGTAAGACTTTATATAACGTTACATCGTCGTTGTTCAAGAAGAAGACACTAACTGAAAAAACTAGTTTTGAGTAATTGGACTTTGAAGTTTTTCAAATTTTTGAAATGCTGTACCTTTTTCATTTAGTTTGTTTGTACAAAACTGTTTTTAAGTATAGGTATGTTTAAAAATACGTGTGTTCTTCTATAAGATAATGTTTAAAATAATGAAAATTTTGGTACAACTAACTAAATATGTCATTTTTCTATTTATTGTTTTCTTCCAGAACAGCGACGACATAGCATTTATTTTTTAAATGTGGCTTGAGAAAACAAGTATTTTTTTTTGTAAATTACTCAAAACATAAATTTTTTGAAATAGGATTTTGTAAGAGAAGATGGTTGATATTAGCCAATGAGAAGTGAAGTGAGCTAACTGATATCTTCGAAAAAAATGAATAGGTGTGTTTTGGTATTCTACATGAAAAAATTGTCATAAAAGTGACGTGAGCTAAGTAAATACAGACAGCAAAAGTATTTTATTACGTAAGAAATTAAATTAATGCTAGGAGCTCATTAAACTAAAATTTTCAATAAACAAGTTTTTACATTTTTTTCATCTCTTGAGGGCTCATATTACGCTTACAGCTAGCACAATTTTTTTTTATTTCTATAGAAAAAACAAAGACTTATGTAATGAGGAGTATTTCAATCTTTACTTAGAATGAAAATGCAATCGACTGATATATATACTTCCAATCGTTTGTTTTTTCATACCTCATATAAATAAAATGAATGTCGATAATCAACGGGTTCAAATAAAAAATGCAACTTTAAGTCAATCTGTGAAATTAAATACCGCTCTAGTGAGGTTTTCATGCACAATAGGGAAATAGTATCTATGGTATTATATAATACATTAATGTGTTTTAGATATGATGTTGTTTGATACACACTCTCAAAGCTTTTGAGCGTATAATGGAGAATTTCACCAGTATACATTTTTTTAATAAAAATTCGTGACTTGGGCGTCTTGTTTGTGATGTATTCATAATTTATACCAGACCTGGATCTGGTATAAGTTATGAATACATCACAAAAATTTTATTTCCCTCTATACGATTCCATTATACTGTATACGATCCAATGATAGATTCGAATCTTTGGTTGCGAAACTCTTTACGATTAAAGCCCTACACTTTTACCAATCAAACATGACGGTTGAAATTCATTATTATTTATTACAGTGCTCTGAAACCTTTTATCACCCACGTCACACTTAAGTACTGTGTAGAATTTTTCAGCACACCGTAAGAAGAAATATTTAATTCTCAGAAACATAATTTTCAAATTCTTCAGCCGCTGGATTCTCAACAGTTTCTTAAAGCTAAAGTCAAAAAACTTTGTTTACTAACTGTTCTGATGACCAAAAAAGGTGGTCAATTTCCCGTCAGAATGCAACCTAGTTCTCTCCAGATCACTGGACCTCCCAATTTATTACTGGTCAGGGTGCGTTTAATGCCAAGTTATATGAGTTTAAAATTAAACCAGACCCATATTGTTCGTGTGGTGATAAAAATCAAGAGTCTGAGCATATTCTTTGGGAATGCCCAATTATGTCTATTGAAAGATATATCCTGTATTTGTCTTGCAGAAATAATCACGATAGTCCTATTGGACATCCAGATCTAGGTTATTCCCCAGAAAACTTTTATCAGTTCAAAAAATTTGCCGCCTCCTTCGGAGAAGAAGTTTACCTTCGCTGCCCCTCACTATTTAATCCGTTATTATTACCTCACCATGGCCATTTTGTATATTTTATTTGATTGTTGTTTAATGACTTTAATTATGTACTCATTATATCTCTTTGATTTTTAAATTGATACTCCTTATTGTCACTGTGTATTATAAATACGTAGACTTAATTTATCATTGAGGAGACATGATCTTCAGTGTGGTACAATCAGGTTTATCTAATTATTCAGAATTTTCGGACCCATTGCGCTGCAACACACCTAGCATCGTCTCGCCGCACACCGGCTGCGGAGCTGTGATCTATTATATTCGATCACTCTATCTCTGTGTAAAAAAACTCCACTCAGCGATCAAAGGATGTGGGGTTCAAGTCCCAACAATGTCATTATCGTTTTTATTTGTCATTTGAAACGTTGAGTAACGGGGTCTGTAATGTCATTGGCTCGAGTGTTATTTAGAATTATTAATTTCTATTTGTTTGGAAAAGTTATTTATCATTATCATCTTTTATTATGATATTTAAACTTAATAATGTGGTTAAGGTGGTTTTAGTAAAAGAAGTCATAATATTTACAAATATTTCATCGAGATATCGGAAAATTAAAAAAAAAAACAAATTATATAAATCGTGTCTAGGTGACAAAAGTTACGCATTTTTCAGTAACGGAAGGTAATGGCCTGACCACAAATCAATAAAAATAATAATTGTTAGTTAGGTATTCAAAAATCAATAAAAAAATTGTCTTTGAAATAATAAAATATTATGGTTACGCAAGGCGCGTGTCGAACGATTAGAACCAAAAAAAAAAGAAATTAAACCCGTTTCGATGAAGTTTCATTGAGATTTTTTTACTCTCACGATAACCCGTTATTAGTCGGCGAATATTTACTTCTCAGCCTCATCGATATTGCTATTAACACGTTCTCAGCTTCTTATGCTCTGTTATTTATTATTCATTCGTATGGTCATCAGAAAGCATCTGTGGAGCATGGTGGTAAGAGCATCGTTTAGCGACCAGTATGTATCATGTTCGATTCTTGACTTATGTCAATATTCTTCTCGAATAATAACTAATCGTCGATTAAATTATGCTCCCAAGTAAATTATTGTGTAATTTAAAATTCCTCCGTATAAAAAGTAATAATAACTGGTTTGGCTAAAATATTTGTAATTTCAATACAGCTAATAATTGTAAATGAGCCTTATGTTTTAATTTTTTAAATCACATGAGATAGATAAATCACCCAAAATCAACTCGATGAGAAATGATATCTCAAATTTGATCTTTACCTTGCCGGGACTTGAACCCAAACCGATGTGATCTTTAGGGTAATGCTCTAGCTACCAGACCACAGAGGACGTCAATTTATACATTTTTATGTAATGCCTGACTTATATTCGAGTGATCAACGTCATTGGCTTCGACTACGGTGCTCACGGGTTTGTATCTCTTTCGGTCCTAAAAACGAGGCGCATTGGGAGTGATTAGCAAACCACTAGTTCGTTCGTAGCCCTATTCTTACTCTAACAGAAAAAGGAGTTTGAACGACTGAGATACAAGAAGTTTTAGTAGAACAAGTTTTGAGATGTGGCGTCCGTGTCCGTGGCGCAGTTGGTTTCGTCACCGGCTACGGTTACGGATGTCTCGGGTTCAATTCCCGGTGCGGACGGTTTTCATGGATTGATCTTTCAATCGATTTATGGATTTCTGTTCGTAGTCTGAGTCCTCCCTCCCACCTATCCCATCCTCACAGGGCGTAATGAGAGCGATTAGCTAACCACTAGTCCTGTCATATCCCTATCCTTCTATCCCTACTCTCTTCAAAAAAAAAAAAAAGAAAAAGAGAGGTTGAGCAACTGAGTGACAAGCAGTTCTTGTAGAAAAAATTCTGTCAAGATACCTCCATTAGGAGACCATATGCTCCACATTGGGAGCGGACATGGAAAAAAAAAAAAAGTTTTGAGATGATCTATTTTAGTGATCCATATGCTCCACATTGTTACAATACATATATGTATATGTGTATTTGGGGCGGTAGAAAAATGCTTACGGCCTGTATCTTTGATCATTTTATAGTTTGTTATTTGCTACAGAAATTTGTAAAATTATGAATACTGCTACAAAAATACTTTAATTTAATTACTCGGCTACAGCGATCGATTCTCGTGAAAAAACATCTTATAATTATATAAACCAGCTTTAATGGTAAAAATATGTTTTTGATAACAAAAAACCACCACAACTGCAATACCCGCCATCGATTACTGTTAAATTTAATGTAATGAGATCAGCAGACGCATACGAAAAAAAGCTGTAAGCACACCTTTACAGCGTAGCCGAACCCGAGACCTTTTGATCGACGAGGTCGCGTCGCTAGCGTCTGAGCCACCTTGGATTGCGAAAGTCATGCCGATTGACTGACTGACATTTCACTGCAATAATAATTGAAATAATTACTTTTCCCCTTGCTGAATTTCAAAACTGCATCCCACAAACATGTAAATCTAAAGACAAGACGAGAATTCGTAATTTTTGCTCATCAATGTGTGAATGTTTTCGTTTATAATATATTAGGTTTTTTGTTCGTTATGTATTCGCCAATTTTTTACTTTCTAAAACGTTGGTGTATTTTTATTAAAACCTATTTGAAAACATTTTATATTATAGCTAAGTACCAATACGTAGAATTTTTAGATTTTTTTTTAAATCACATGAGGTAAAATTGATGAGAAGTTTTCGATCAAGTCACTTGAACTCGAAGAGAAAAGACATCTCGAACTTACATGCACAAGATGTCAAATGTTAAAATTAAAGTAAAACTCTTAACAAAAGACTTTAGATACTGATATTTAAAGTACAAATCACTTATAAGAATGGTCGCTAGGTATTCCTAGAAATGGTCAAGTAGTAATGGAAGAGAGAATGATTTATACTATGATATAAATATAGCGGTGATCATTGGTTGGTGAATCCTATGTAAGCACATCGATGTCAGTGTTCGTGCACATAGTAAATGATGGGAAATGTTTAACCCAGAAAGTCCATCTGCTGACCTCTCCGCGACAACCATTGGGGAATGCAGCTTTGACTGCAGTGGATCGGTTTTTTGGCTAAGAAAAGAAAATCCCTGATAGAAAAATCGGGTTGAGCCAACCTGTAGGACTCTTGTGATTCAGGCCTCGGAAGCACAGGTCTAATCACCCGGTCTTCTTAAAAACCAGACTGCGATACCATCACTGCAGAAATCGGGAGTGAATATCGATACAAAAATAATAATTACAAACCATTTTGCAGAAGAGGAACAAAATTTCCGCGGTATGCTAGTTGTTTCGTAGTGTCACTCGCAGCTTCAAAGTAATTTAATAAAGGCATACTACGTTAAGAAATCCATCAGTTAATACGACTAAATATTAAATAGAATGTTCTTATCCTTAATGCCTGCACCACGATACCTGTAGTACTGTACAATTTGGAAGCCTACTAATGATTGAAACTGTGTAAACCTTCGTACACATTAATAGCATCGAGTTGATGTGGTGAAGAAGCTACATCGAATAGCTTGAAGAAGTTGCAAGAGGAACCAGACGTCGTATACTCCATCAAAAACTTAAGTTATCAAATGCCTAGGCAATGTTTACAATAAGAGTGTTGACCGTTTCTTTAAAACTGTACAAGATGGGTGAATATTGTTAAGTTCAATCAAATAGCAATGGCAATTTAAAATAAAATTATTATTAACGATATTGGCGTACACAGAGAATCCTGAAGGAATTCCATCGAATTCAGAAGATATTCAAGGGGGTAGCTTTTCAATAATATATTATCTGGAGATAAGACTAAGTAACATTTTTACACGACAGGAACTCAATTATTTACATAGTTTTCGGGAATCGATATTCTGGTATTTTTCACATGTTTAAAAATTAAATATTTTTTAATCTTTATTAAAATTTCATTTCTTGATAAGTGTGTACTGAATGCAGGATGCAAAATTCATATTATTAATTTGTTAAATTATTTGCTTGCTAAATAGAGTGACTGCAAATCATTTAAGCAGTTATCAATTTAAATATTTTTAAATACTACATAAGAAGTCTACAAATTCCATATTATTAGCACGGTAGGTAAATAAATGAATATTGTGACGATCAACCCGGGATGAAAACCGGAAAAAAACATATCTGCCTATCCCTAACGGAAGCGTCATATACTAATTTGACACACTAATATCTTAAATCTTAAGGCATGCCCACTCCGCGTGAACTACTAACGTGCAGACGTTGATTAATGAGAACCTTTCGAAAGTCAGTCTCTCAACCCTTGTCTTTGAAGAGGGTGAAGTAAGAAGGGTGAAATATGAAAAGAGTTGGTAGAAGCTTATCGCTCGTTCTGCGTCATGGTTTTCATGATCGCATACAATATAAATATAAAAATATCAAAGGTATTCATCCTTTTTGAATATAAGTGCCCAAAATCAAAAATTATGAAAATTTCAATAAGAGGATTCGAGTCCTTCATCACGCAACCGAAAAAATGAAAGCCTTATAGCATTTACCACTCGCCTATGAGACGGGTAATCGACTAATTTTATTCTACAATAAGTTGAAAAATGGATACGTTACAAGTATTTTATTGACAGTCCAATTATTAGGTTTAATGCAATGTTAATTGATTACAAGCATATTTTTGACCAATTTTATATCATTTTTTGCAAGTTTGGTGATTAAACATCATTAGAATTGAAAAGTTTTATAAAAAAGGAACTTAATTTTATTGTTTGGTATCATAAATACGTATTGCTTATTTCAGCACCAAAATACCTTTTATTTTTCGTAGAAGGTACAACAAATTTTCCTTATGGATTTTTAGTTGCTTATATATATAATAAACACATATTTGTTGCGTTCAAAATACAATTTTAATTTACGAATTTATAGTTTAATAAAACGTTTTAAAATAATAAACAACATAGAGTGAATGTTGTTAAAATAAAACTTATTTTAAATCGATGGATATGATTCAAAATTTGTATTCGATACATATTTGTAATGCTTATTTTCAATTTTTTTCGAAATTATAAATGCAGGGGAATGTTGTTAAAATAAAATAAATAATTACCAACGTACAAAAACAATTTTATTCTAGATTTTTATTACAAATAGTATAATTATTATTAACCTATATTATAGGAAAGTTGGTTCTTAGTTTCTCTTGGCTGGTGAGTTTTTGGTTCCAGCTGGACCATCTTCGGAGTCCTTGTACCAGTCCTCGCTGTAAATAAAGAAAAAGAAAAATTAAATATTGATAAGAAAACACATCATATCATTTTTATTATGAGTAAAGTATTTATTATATGTAATATAATTTAAGACATCGACTGAGGGTGCTTGATGGAATTTCAATTTATTTAAATTTTGTACACTTAATAGTTGAATTCAATGGACTCTGAGTTCGAGTCTCATCCATTCGTGTGCTCGAATTAAAAATTAACCAAATTTATATGTAATAGTTGAATCAATTCATTGTCATTTTTTAAAAATTATATATTTGTCAAAAGTGTTCTCTATTTTATAATATATAATGTATTATTAAATAAATAAATACAAATTTTAATAATTAAAAATATTTAACGAAGTTGAATCGTTTAAAGTTGTATGATTGATTCATTTCATTTATAGATAATATAAGTTTAAGAGTTTTAATTTATCTATGTAATAAAGATCTGGTTGATAAATTATTGACAGAAGTTTGAGTTAAGTCTAAATATTGGTTTAAAATCATGTTTCTTACCATCCGGCAACATTTTCGGGTGCATCACACTTTTGGGTCTCTTCGTTGTAAACTTCTCCTACTTGGCATCCAAGGTCTCTGGGTTCAACTCCATTCAGGCAGACGTAGAATCTCTGGCAATCGGTGGGGTGAGCGAATTTGGGATGAGAGACGGGCTGTCCTTGGGGATCAGTGGGAACATCCTTGGGGCATTCAAATCCGTCCTTAAGTTTGTCTAAAAAACATAATTTTATCAATCAGTATTGATCACAAGTTCATAATAGTCATATTTGCGAAGTTTGTCTAAGCAATCCGAAATATCTTATGAATAAAAACATGGATAAGAGTCTATCTAGAATATTTATTTTAGCTAATAAATACAGCATCGTTTTTGTATGTATGTATCTATTTAACTGTGTAAACTATTTAACTGTTATCGGTAATACCCGACAAATTCATCAAACTAAATATATTCAATCGATTTATTTGGTGTCAGAATAATACTATTCAAGTTCGGAGGGATTAACTCACTTTCAGTGTTGGTGCATCCTTGTCTTCCAGCGGTATCGGGCCACACGCAGGTACCTGAGTATTCATCGAAGTGGAGTCCAGCTGTGCAAAGGATCTCAATCGCCTCTCCTTCGATGCAGTTGTAGAAGATGTTGCAGGTTGAAGGCTCGGGGTGAGCGAAGAATCCATTACGACGTGGGCAAAGTTTGTTGGGACGGGCTTCCTCTGTAAAACAAACACAAAAGGACTTAATAATGTGTAAGCAATTTCTCAATAATATGCTCTGCTGGAATTTAAGATTTGTATATTTAACATAGACCAAGCTATTATCATTTTTTGTATAAGAGTATTCTAGAAAACGTTGTATATTATGTGTAGTTATTAAAATTTAGAAGTTGAAATAATAATTAGAAAACATATTACTGATTGATATAAAATCATTTCTTCAGAAAATCTATGTTCTGTGTGGAAGTTCTTACATAAATTGATCAATTTGTTTGGCATTAATGACATTTTTCAATAGAAATACTTATCTTATTTCAACGATCATACACGATATTATCGAAAGATGTTTTTGAGTCATTATTTAGAGTTCGATAAATGATCAAAAGTTCTTTCTTATTTGGAATACTGTCTTCCAAATTAACTGCTAATTTTCTTATGTGAAAGTGCATTTCGTACCTAATAGTTGACGACGAGTAGAAATTCTGTGACTGTCGTATTTCAAGATCATCAACTATTTCCGCGACTCAGCAAAAGTAGACTAGAAAATAACTGGCCCGTTGGCATTGATTTCTTTATAGCGATAGTATGAGGAAACTGTATCTACCATAGGAGACTAATGAGCCATACCATATATAATTAGTTACAACAAAAATAAGTCACCATTGAATGAGGAAATAAGTATCATTGCTTAATCATTACATTGATCTTGAATATTTGTTCAGCTGTGTTGAAACAAATGGTATTTAATTGATAATTAATATACGTTACATTTAAAATATCAATAAAGTTAATGACAGTTTCACAATTTTATAATTTCATAATTAGTGATGTTAGGAATCAGGTTTATGTTGAAGGGAACCACATTCAACAGAAATTAAGACTTATATTGCTATTACTCAAATTTATTATCTGCGTAAACCAATATGTTTGATCCATAAAACATTAATATGGAAGTTATAGTAGTACGAATTGGCAATACAATATTTCTGCTAACAATCAACAAAAAGAACGCTATTACACTAACCTAATCAATAGTTAACCTTCTTTTAGATGTTTATATAATTATTATTGTAATTTCATTCGGTCAATTCAAAAATCAACTGTGAAACGTAACACATAATTGTCTACGTCGTTTAAAAAGCTGTTTACTTTGATTCTGAGAAGTCTACAGGAAAACATTTTATTAAACAATCGACCGCCAACGTTCATGTGCCAAAACAAATCAGTTTCGTCTTTATCCACTCATGATATCTATAAAAACACTTCGTTAAAAAAACAATTGTATTCCGTCTACAGTAAAGTGTTGGCCAAAATATCTAAGAGGCGTGTGCACAAGTATTAAATAACTCTTTATATTCTATTAATCTAAATTAAAAAAACGAATAAGTAAAAGCAGAGGGAAAAAAAATACTAATTCAAAATTAGACTGCTTTTTAATTAATTATTGGTGAAAATAATCAGAGCTTTTGTAATAAGTTTATTACTTCGCTATTATTATCGTATTGCAATATTTCTGCATTGAAACAATTTACAGAAACTATTTCTGCTATCACTTATTGTGGTGAGTTTTCCACATATTTGTGAAAGTAAAATACTCGATAAAGAATGCAGTACTTTTGTTACAAAATTATCAGTCGTAACAAAAATAAAAGCGCAACTATCGTAATAATTCACGACCAAACCAAAAGTGTTGTACTATAAAAATGGTTTTAAATACGTACTCTCCGCATGATTGAACATTTTTTAAGAGTCTCGTAGTATTTTTGGCTATTTCCGTATTTTTTTTATCATTCAACCCACGGTCTACTGATTTGACAAAGCATTCTTCGAAACGACGAAACACAAAACAATATCGATTTTGAAATGATTAAAAATAAAATAAAAAACAGCCCGTAATGTCAATGTACACAGCTTAAAAACATGATTCAAATTGAATAGTATTACAGTAACAACAATAGCGTCTTTTAAGCAATGTAGTTATTTGGAAATAAAAAGAAAAACTGTTTCACGATCATACAATTGAATTTTTAATAGCTACATAGCTCAAAAAACGATCAATTATTATTATTCGTTATAAAATTGAACTTCAAGCCACACCTTCTTCACGTTACAATACAAATATGCGAGGTACAAAATGGCAGCATTTCTTTGAGAACATATCTTCTCTCTCACATTTATATTCGATTGAGTTAAAATATCCATCTTATTCATTTTACTTAAATGACACAGATATAGTTAACTCTAATAAATTTTAGACTATCATGCTAAGTATAGGTATGTATTTTGACAACCAAACTAAACGTCAGAGTCGTTTCAAGTGAGTACATAACTTAGATTTATGTCATTCTCAGAGTAAAAATAGCTTTATTTTAGAATTAAACTAATCACATAGTCTACGCAGTCTTTTCTATTATCAGTCTGGTCAGTATAAACTCTAAAGCTGAATAAACATGTGACATTCCATTTGTCCACCATAATGTGATTGATATTCGAAGGCTGTAACACGTTCCTACACATAAAATTAACCGGCGTTTATTCAACGTACACGCCACGCTGCGTATTGAATTGCCTTGGAAGAAATTTTACAAAAAATAATAAGCACATCTCCGGTAATTTTCGCCATTTGACTCTTTAAAATAAAAACCTTCGATTTAAAAAAGCGTGATGTCCTTGGTATATTTAATTGTTTTGTCTCGTGAATATTATAGCTTATTTTTAAAGTCTGTTAATGACAATTAAGAATGAGCTATGTTGTCAAATTCGATATGATTGTACAACTGATATTTTATATTATAAGAATTTAAGTGTTTATTGTAGCGGTTTTTAAAATCTGCCACGATCTTGACCGATAGAAAAAATATAAGAATGGTATAGTTATGTTGTTTTACGGCGTTTAAGAATGGATATAAAAAAAACATATATTTATATAATTGTTTCGTATTTCAACACTTAATTAGATACAGAAGTCGACTTTATATTAACTTAAAAGCACAAAGAAAAACAGCTTTGTTAGTTTTTGATTATATATTATGAGATTGCAAGAAACTGCTGTGTTTCTGACTCATAAATATATCTTTAAATCACGATTGATAACCATTGTCTCTAAACTGTAAATGCATTGCACAACTGGCACATACAACAGAGTATCAGTGAGCCATTTAAGCGCTTAAGCCTCGGGCAGTATTGGAAATGTAGTCACGTATTTAAAAGCGTGAAGTATTTATTGTAGCTAATGTAAAATGCTAGCGGTTTTGACTGCACAATGAAGACATGTCTAGGCCAAAAGTTCACTTCGATTAAATTAGTAAAATACACGCTTGATCTCTGTTGCATGTTTTTATTTTGCTGTATTTATAAAATAATACATTTTCATTCAATTTAATATGACATCCATTGTATTAGTCATAAATGAAATGTTGTTTACGCTCCGCTATAATATTTTTAAACGGTATTTGTATCCTTTGAAACATCCTTACGTATCTACGTTGATATTAAAGTCGATGATAAATTATTACATACGCTTGATTGATATATGCAATATGGCTACAGGTAATCACGTTTCTTGCTTGTGTAAAATACCAAAAAAATTGAATTAAGTTGCTATACGGGAGAGACAATAATTTAATCGCTATTTTGAGAATGAAATTTTTATTATAGTTTGTATGTCATCTGAAAAGTTTATTCTTTTATCAACAACAAATCAACTTACGAAGTTCGTTCCTGTCTCCGCAGTCGGCGTTGAAGGGTTGGTCACACTTATTTATCTTCCTGATTTGGGGGTCGAAAACTAAACCGTCTGGGCAAAGTTTTTCTGTGGCGGCACCATCTTTGCATTCGTAGAATTTATCGCACTGTCTTGCATGAGGGTACTGTCCGTCTTTAGGGGGGCATTGGAACTGTTGGGCGCCTGTAAAAACAAAAAAAAACATTTAATATATGATAATAAAAATAAAAGATACAACATCAAAACTGCAAATGTCTCAACGGATTTCTTGATCGATTGAACAAGATTTTTGACTATTATAAGCTCATATCAGAAACTGCATACTAAAATCAATTCATAGAACATTTATATTATTAATATTATAAGTAGATAAATCTTTCATTTCACAATATCTACAGATATCGCCTAAATATTTGTTTTTGTGGCTAGTTCGACGACTATTCCTAATCAATAATATAAAAATAGGTAATATTAACGTCCGTGGCGCAGTTCCTAGCGTCGCTGGCTACGGTTACGGACGTCTCGGGTTCAATTCCCGGTGCGGATGGTTTTCATATATTGATCTGTCAATCGATTTATGGATTTCTGTTCGTAGTCTGAGTCCCCCTCCCACCCATCCCATCCTCACGGGGCATAACGAGAGCGATTAGCTAACCACTAGTCCTGTCATAGCCCTATCCTTCTACCCCCACTCTCTTCGCAAAAAAGAGAGGTTGAGCAACTGAGTAACAAGCAGTTCTCGTAGAAAAAATCTGTTAAGATACCTCCATTAGGAGACCATATGCTCCACATTGGGAGAGAACATGGAAAAAAAATATATTAACAAAAAAATATGTGCAAGATTAATATAAATACCGAATATTACAGAGAGAGTTTTAATGTTGCGAATTCATCATGAAATAAACTAATCCACTTTGAGTTTAATGAGACAGTTTATATGGAATTTCAGCCGCTTATAACAGAATTAGATGTAACATTATTATATTCCGTTTATAAACGAATTAGTGAACTTAAAAATGTCATACATCCTACTGCGTCGTTTGTATCGTAACGTAATAATTCTACAATCAAAGATTGACAGCTGAAATAACAGCTGTGCGTATTACACCCATATTTTTCTGACGTATATAATAACGTTATACGTAAGTTTACTTTCTCTGTCACTAAATATTGGGTTTAGTGCCGTACGCCTGTTCGATTTCACCATTTCTTATTGTAATTGAACACTTTGCATATTATACATAAACACAAACGCGCAATGTTTGCATAAATAATTATTCATCTCGACAGCAGGCAGCCTCCGCCAAATAACACGCCTACGCACGTGCCAATGAACTATAAAATTTCATAACCGAACAAGAAATCCCTTTATTCACTTAGCAATAACAAATAAGTTCTACTAAATAGTGCAACTAAACATTTACTGAAGAAATTTTTTATTCAATAATACACTTTACTTTCATTTGATCCAAAAAATTGTCACATATTTATTATATAACATCAATTAAACGATTTTTACTTTTGTAATACATGTAGGATTTTTATTGTTATATGAATCACATAAAAAATATTGAATTTACATGTGCATTATAAAGTTATAAAAATTAAATATTCCAATACAACTTATTGTATTTAATATAATGTATTTAATATAATTTTGACGATGAAAAGTCTGAAGGTAAAGCGTATCTAATTTTAATTGGCTTTATTTATTCTAAATATATACTCGATAAACTATTCATTTCTCTTTAATTAAACTAATAGCTACTTTTAAAGTGTTTACTGTCAATTCTTGGTGGAAAGACATTATATTTTAAAAAATAAAACACAATTTGTTTGTACTACTTCCACATATTTATAATGATCAGGACCGGTTTCGTTCATCACGAGCATTATCAACTGATAATGCTCGTGATGAGCGAAACCGGTCCTGATCATTATAAATATGTGGAAGTAGTACAAACAAATTGTGTTTTATTTTTTAAAATAAACTAATAGCTACAAAACTAGTGAGCATTTCTTTATGATAATAATGGGATGTATTTTTGTGTCCTATACCACACTATATATCAATATCATAGGTAAACTTGTGTATCTTTGCGCAATAAAAGTATGTGGTATCTAAATTTAATGGATTCAAATGCATAACCACAAAGTGTTGCGATAATGTTTTAAAAGAAAACAATCAGTTTAATATTTTTACATTAGTAGTTAATTAGAAAAAAGAAATTTAATTGTACCAATACATTTTGCATCTCTTTCGATCCGATTTGATTATAAAACAAATAATGTACATTTATCATGCATGTCTTCTAAAGTAATCACAATATGTGGTGCCTAGGAGTGGTAAGAATTTATAAGACACATGCCATAAAGGCATTTTATATGCTGGCAATATTACATAAAGAACAACAGAACTTCAGAGCAAAATGTAAATGTAAACTTTCGCTTGGAGGAGAAACGATAAAAACTTAAATGAAAATATTCGAAACTTTGACAACGGCCGGCGAGAAAGTAAATGTCACTTTAAATTCATTTTTAGTCATTTTTTTATAAATAACTTACACATACACGTGTGCGCTAGTTTTTTTCGTAACGAATATTTATAAAATTAATCAATATCATTTGAATATTAATTAGTTTCAAGAAAATATATAAGTATTAAAATACTGCGAGGAAACAATAATTATTATTCATTTTGTAAAAATCTATCATTAGTACGTGTATTAAGATAAATTATTGCGTTATACATTTATGAATTTCCATCATTCTTCAAAAGATCGATATGCGTGGAATAAATGAGTAAATAATATTATAATTTCAATTCGATAAGAGCTTAAAGAGGTGACTTCTCTGAATTTAATAAGATAAGAAATGCTTGGAAACTAATTAAAATAAAGAAATGATTTTAAGCTACTTTATACTATAATACACACAGAGCTTTTCGAGGAGAAATTTTTAGTCAAAAAATATCTGCTTTGTTATTATCTTGTTATCAACGTTAATAATTACCTTTCGCGTATTGATTAAGAAGATTGACAGACACAGTTAAAATAATACACTAAAACAGCTAAGCAGTAATCAGCATAACTATATAATATTGTTTTCTTTATATTGCATTACTGTCCCGAACGGCTATGACTTCATCTTTCATTAATAATGGTTAACTTGAAAATAATGTCATTTTGAAAAAAGAAAAATCTCCATGAGCGTAACACGTATTAGCAATATTTTCATAATTTGTTTTCTTTACAACAACTGCTCGCTGTTTACCGCTTGCAATAATTGAGAAATGCATTTCTTCATTTCGCATTTCAACACGTTGTACATTATGGTTTAACATTGGCAAATAATAATTTCTAATGACTTTCATAATGTAATTTAACATAAATATTTACATTTACAAAATGCAAGCAGGTGAAGAAATAAAACCGTAATTGATGTTGGGAGTTTTCTTAATTGCGTTTAAATGAACACCATATTGACGAAACATCAATTAAATAAAGATTACTATTACCATATTCCCCACAAAAAACGTATTACATCAATGAATTAAGAGAAATGTATTTAGGTATCTGCGGATATATATTTTCATCATGCGTTTTTCATAAAATCATTAGTTATTCTTAAATATATAACAATTTGATAAATCTATTCTATTAAAAACACCATTACGATTGTTAATCTCTGAATTACTTTCAAACTTTATATAAAGCGGTATTGTTGTATTGAAAAAAACGTTAAACTTTTTTTAAATTACGACTATTACAAAATACTTAAGTTTGTTTTCTACCTGTTGCGAATTCTTACGTTTTCTCAACGTAGATAATAACACGTTGTATTCTCGTTTGATAAACTCTCAGCATAGTGCAAATTTGATATCAGGTTTTCGCCATAAACAGAAAACGGCTTCGACAGCTGACATTTAATACTCCAAGATTATGTTCAAGATATTGTGATGATGAAATAAGTCAGCCAGCACAATCGCTAATACAAACACTGCCTAATGAAAGTTGCCCAATAAATTATTTATGTAAGCGAATTGAAATGTATACCGTTATAATAAAGCGATGGAAAACTTGAAAATTTAATCAACACACAATAAAAAAATGTACAAAAATACCTTATATGGATGGTTATCTATGTATAAGATATATCTACATTCGAAAATAATTTATTATAATTTTTAACTTAAACTTAAATAATCTTACCAAATGAATTTAATATTATATACATGCATTTCCCTCTTCAACAATTTTCTATTTCGTATTTTTAAAGATAATTTGACATTACCTGTCTTATCAAAAACGGCAAGGGATTTGCTACTGTTTTTAAACATTCTACGTAATAATGTAAGAAAGATGCTCATTTCCTCAATTTAAATTAACATATATTATATTCCTAACGCTGTAAAAATATGTAAAATGTGTATTAAATAATATTAATAAATTTACTAAATTTTTCACAATTTTAATAATCGATAGTAATAATTGATAATAATTCAATTTATTGAACAACTAATTTTCAAAGAAGTGTAACAATCCATCAAAAAATTCAATAAAACTCGGCATTTTTTTGAATGTAATATGTTTCCATTATATATAATATTTACTAACATATTACAGTAGAATTAAATGTAAGCTGTATTAAATATTTGTTAATAAAACTAAATTTTTGCAAAGATTTTATCGTCAAAATATGTTTTAAATCGTATTTATGTTGATCAAAATAAAAATATAGATGAAAAAAATTATATAAAATATTTTTTTAAATAAAACCGCTATAACACTAATATTGCTACTATAAGTTAACAAAGCTGTAAATTTATTGTTAGCGTTTTATAAAAATTACTTATAAATACTTGTTAAATTTGTTATAAAACTGTTTCCGATCTCTGATAGTACCGTGTAATTACTATCGTATGTGTAAGTTGACTAATAAATAAACTCCCACTTGAGAACAAGAAGTACTAGTTCATTGACTAATACTAGAAATATCTAAAAAAAATATTCAAATTCACTGCATATATTAATTGAAAATTGTTTATTAGTGTATACTTTTTTTAATTCTTATGACTAAATATATCTATATATGTTAATTCTGCGTGTACAATAAAAAGATGATAAAATATTCGTTTCGTGTATTTTTTTTATCAATTTATTAAGTATTTTTGTTATCAGTATGTATATGAATTATACTACGAGGCTAAGTTAAAAGAAGTTGATAACTTTGTTATTCCACAGGTTGTTTTATTACATGTAACACGTGTTTCGATTCTTTAAGAAGCGTCTTCAGATTAACGAGTGAAACACGTGTCTCATTTAGGAACAAAGCCAGTGAAATAACAGGGTATTCAATTTTAATTTCATATTAAAATTGAATTTCCACAATGTTACCGCTGAATCTATTGAAAAGCTTTGATAATTTACACGTCCTAAGCAAACTCTTGTTATCAACAGTTTTTAAGTTATTACTCGTGTATATCCATTATAAATAATATGCTAATATTTGTTCTAGTTTTAAGTCTTTAAATTGAGCCCAAGCTTTCAAATATCATGTTATATTGTACAATGTATTATAAGTTAACTGTATATATGTTATTATCGCACATTAATACCATAATAAATAGCATGAATGTTATATAATACAAAGTTTTTATAGTGTTGACATTTAAAAAAACTTGTTCAAATTATCATCGTATCTTTACATAATAAATTAGCGCATAAGTTATAATCGATAACGCTGCGTTCCATCATTTCGTTGAAAGTTATGTTCAACGTTCACTTTCTCATAACCTTGGTGAATATTGGTTTTTTTTTTTTAAATATTCTTGAATTTTATTTCGCCGGGTTTCAATTCGGTATATCGGTCAACCGGTTTTTGCGACAGCGTTATGTTTTATTTTAATTATTAATAAATTAAACGTGTCGCTGGTTGCTATACAGTTCTTCGATACCGGCTTTATAATCCATTTTAATAAATATTTGCACACGAATCCAATATTCATGCACATACATTATCACGCAAATTAAGTGCCATTTCTTAAGAAAATCTATTTTAGATTAAACATACGATTATCAAAGACATTCATTGGAAATAAAGCAATCAATTATTAATCTTGCATGGAAAACTATTTACCACATATATATTCATGTTATTAATCATATTTATAGCATGAATTTTGGTCAGTAATATTTTAATCTTTATGTTTTTCAATTCATAAATAGATGTTGATTTCGCAATCTTGTTTTTATTAATCGTAAACAAAATATCAGAAACTTTTCTGAAAATCAACTAAAAAATACACGTGCTTATTAATTAACATATTTTTGAGTAGACATCACATATATGAATGTTTTAATGAAATACCAATTGTAGAGATTTAAATATTTAATGTAGAAAATGTATCGAGTTTCCATCTGGATAGAAAGCATGCTAATCAAACATATGTATTCAAAAAGCTAACTCACAAATAAGCACGATTCACTATTTTTTGTCATACGCCATATTGATAACTTTAGGTAGTGGATACACCGTTACGTAAGTACAGTTTTTTCTAAAGTCATTTTTTCACATTACATTTTTAAGCGTGGAGTAAAAACTTATTGCTAGCGTTTAACTTCTGTAATGATAAAGTTTAACAAAACATGAAACTACTCTTTCAGCTCTTGAAAGTATGTTCTTATAATATTTAGTTTTAAAGTGTCTTCTTCAAAGTGTATCAGTTCACGTAAAATTTAAATCACTATTTTTGTATTGAAAATCGTATTAAAAAATAATTTTCTTGTCACGAGTCAAGTAACTAATGAAAATATTTTCGATTCACAGATTTATGCATGGCTGACAGATACGGGGATAATTTGAAATAGTATTTTGTACAAATTCTTGTATAATAATCACTTAAATATTGGGTTTAAATAATATATGATCCACTTACTTGCGCATACCACAAGGGCAGCAACTGCGATGAAGAACTTCATCTTGTCAGAGTGAGTTGATCAATGGATGACTAGAGAGATAAGTCAATTAGTACCCGATGTTATTCGAAGACTAATCAATTTCAGTACTGTCCTCTCCTTGCTTATAGAGTGACTGGGCTTTGTTGAGAAGGTTCTAGCGCTTTTACCAGAGAGGTGAGGTCCTCTCCCTCTTCGCTGGAAATTTTATCCCCTCCTCTGAATGTAAGTGGTACCGTGTACTTGTAGAGCTCGTTGACACTGCATTTAATTGTAGCGACAATCTTTATCACGAAGTAATATTTCATTGAGAATTTAGCCCCTAAATTCTAACTCCAGTTTCCTGCATTTCTATTACTGAAAAAAATGCGTGCATATTTAACATTTTTAATACACCAATGCAAAATTAAATTTATTATACATAAAAAAACGTGTTCTACAATACTTAGCATTTGATTAATTTAAATAATATTCACTGTTATTACATGGTGGTATTATAATTAAGTGCACATTAAATCACAGTTATAAATACATACTTTTTATATATTACAGACATTTTCTTTGCAAATATTTCTATGAATATTTTAATACAATATGGCAATACAAGCTTTTTTGATCTTTATTGGTCTTGGTAAAGTAACTTCATAGCAGAAAAATACTCTCAACAGTTTATCTTTGTAATAATATGCTATGTTGAAATAATATAATAATTCTTCGTATGAACACTAAATGTCACAATGAAAGACAATTTTTATTGAACTACATCCACATTTTTACAATGATCAGAACCAGCTTAGTGTCCTTATATTTCGGATATGTATTTAATATTTTTTCAAATTACTGGATATACAAAAATATTTACCAACACCAACGATCGACAAGCCTGCATTATTACTTAAATTGACATTTTTTTTGATAAATTGTTTACTATGAAAAACTCTACAATTATACACGGACCAAATTTTAATTATATTTTAAAAATAAAACACAATGATCAACTGACTGACCAAGTGCTCGCAATGAAGTTGTACAATATAAATTGTGTCTTATTTTTTAAATACAATGCCTTCCCACCAAGAATTACAAGTAAACACCTTAAATGTGAGTAAATATGAGTATCATTATTTTAGGATCGATGTTAATTTAAAATATCAAGTCAAAATTCATATACATTTAAGGAAAATAAATGCTGACAAAAAGACGACTTCTTTTGAATATTTTTTTCAAATATATACTATAATCGATCGAGCATATTGAGACTTGGAGACAAATTGGCGAATCATATTATGTACTGTCAAATATTAAATTATTTTTTTTCTCAACGACCCATTGTATTATTGCAATTAATTGTATGGTACAAAGTTCTCCTAGTATTGTCTTTTCCTACGCTAATTGTGCTTTTCTATGAAAATAAGACTTATAACCTTGTAAATCACAACACCTTTTAAGAATCGATGATGTGTGCAAATCGAGCAGAGTATCTTTTTCCGTTTACAATTTCAAATCTGAATAATTTCTTTCTGTTTTACTTTACACTGTTTACTTAGAAAACGCTTTTAATGTCAGTTTTATTTGAACAAGGGATCAATAAAATGTCATAAAATATTTCAAAGTGGTCCACCAATCACGTCATCGTACATAATATCATTGCTGTAAACACCAGCAGACTACTAATTGGTTTGACGGTTGTATTGGTCGAAAATTGACTTCTGTCAAGTCAAATTTTAACAGTTAAACTGTGGCAGTACTAAACCGTAAAGTTATTGTTTCATTGTAATTGACCAATAATTTAAAGCAATGCCTGCGTGTTATTATTCCAACCGGGTTCAATTTAAATCGACCGCATTCAAACAAAGCAATCGAAATAACGCTACTTTAAATGTAATTAAACAGTTAAGTCTATTTAACATGTCAAACATGTTTTTTCCTCTGATAAACCAATTATAATACATGTTATTCAGATATATATTTACATTTAAAAAATAATTACAGCAAAGTACATTTTATTTCTTACTACAAAAGACAAATTCTTAATCTGACTTACTGTATTAGCACTTTCTATTTCAATAAATTAATAAGCTTTTGTAATCCAAATCGTTTTATATTTAAAATGGATTCTGCGGTAGCTTTGTGGAAATTTATTTTTAATATTAAACTAAAATTGACAACGTAATTATTCCTTTAACAAAATCATTTTATTTATGCCCAATCACAGTAAGGCTTCCAAAATTGGATAATAAAATCTGATTTAAAAACTATGAATCTATGACATTCTAGCTCTAAATATTATAAAATCGTTATTTATTAACATATTAAAAGTCTTTATTGCCAAATCGGTATTAAAATAAGTTCAAATATCAATGTAGTTCCTTGACTTGTGATAATATTTTTTCTTAATTTGTCTTATATATAAACTATTTACTGACTGTCAGTTCGAGTTCATTTGTGTAACTGAGTATGTTCTCGAATGCCTGGGGATACCAAAAGGTGAATCTCGGGTCATTAGCGACGGAATATATGACAATGTACAAAATTTTAACAATTCAAATTTATTTCTAATTTAATTATTTTGTAATCTCTATTGATTGTAGTCTTTCCGTTTTGATATTTTTTTCAACTAATAATCTTGCTGTAGTATTTAGATTTTCAGTAAAAAATATTGTTTATAATTATGCATTAAAGGCTTGTTTTTGTAATATGTTCAACATTTTTCGTCTGAAAATACTTCTCAAAGAGGTATAGCATATATAACACGGTATGTACTTACCTCAACATGCAGTGCATTTACACATTGCAGTGTCTGTACTAGGTCTTCGTTTACCTGTTGTTATACTCGTCATTACGTGCTCATAACGCTTAAGAAACTTGTTGAACGAAACAAAAATTCTTCGCAAATGTAAAAAATGGCTTCCACATTTTATATATTTTACATATCAATAAGCAATCAAAGATTTCTTTTGGTTTAATGGAGAATCTATTGAGGAAAATTAGTCACAAAATTACAGATGTTTATTATTTTCCTTTTAATTTGTGTACAGTATTCGTTGGGTATCATAGTATTACATTATTCGTTGGGTCCGTGGTCCAGTGATCAACGTCGTTGGCTTCAGTTACGAATATCACTGGTCAAAATCCCAATACGGACAGTTACAGAAATTGATTTTTCAATTAAATTTATGAATTTCTGTTCGTAGGCATGAATGTTTGTGATGTCTAAAATTCCCTCACACGATTATCCAACCATTAGTTCTGTCCTAGTCCTATCCTTCTATCCCTACCCTCTAGGAAAATAGCGGAGTTAAGAAAATGCAGTTCTCGTAGAAAAACTTCTGTTGAAATTGGTCTACCAGGAGGTCGTATGCTTCACATTGGAAGCAGACATGATTTAAAAAAATTATTTATTTTAAATATGGAAGGTTATAAACTTTTAATATATGATTAAAGACCCATATTATTGACTTAAGAAGCTATTTGCATAAACAATAAACACTGCGTATTGTTGCCTTAAAATATAATTATCACGCAACATCTTTCAACGATTATGCGTGTGTTCATTTTTGCGTGTGAATGTGAGGTAAATGCTATTTGAATATTTTTACGCTTGCACACAATAGCAAATACTTACTAGAGACATGTATATCCGTTTGAGATCTGCGGTTCTTAATAATTTTCACTTTATACGGTTAATTAAATAAATTCTTGGAAAAATGCAATGTTGCTAATCATTGATATTTTTCTTTACAAGTAACTAGTCATTTTGGCCTACGATTGTCAACTAGATTTACCAACGTAAGTAAATTACAAGTATGTATTATTATGCATAAACACACTATTTCACTCAAAAGACTCCATGAGAAAATGATATTTTTTTAATAAATATATGGGCCCATCCAAAACCAGGTTTTTTTATAGGTTTCATTTCAATGGTTTATATATGCAGAAAGTTTAAACAATCATACGCCTCAAATTAAATAAAACCACTATAAAATATCATCACGACTTTTTCTGTGTGCTTCGTGTAAACGTATTTCAGCATTTTAACATCATTCCACCATGAATGAACCGAAAATACTTTCTTATGGATTTAAACGGGGTCGTGAGGAATGTATAAATAAAAAATGTTTACTTCATTGTTGCAATTAAAACACTGTAAATTCTCTACTATGTCAGTTCCCAATGTGGAGTATATTGCTTCCTAATGGAGATATATCAACAGAAATTTTACACGAGAACTGCTTGTTATTCAGTTGCTTAACCTCTCTTTTTCGAAGAGATTAGAGAAGATTGGACGAGACTAGTGGTTATCTAATCGTTCTCGCTACGCCCTGTTTTTAATATCAGAAGAGTGGGAGGGAATTTTTATTGCCTTGGTATTAAATAATACTAAATCATTATATTATAATATTTTAATATTTCAACGACATGATATTAAACGAAAATAATTAAACTTTAAGGTGTTAAAAATAAATATTTATAAGTGATGCATCGCTGGTTAAAAAACAATATAGCCAAAGATCTGTTAACAGTTTTTTTCATTACCGCTTAATTGAACGCTCAATTAAACATAATTTCATAAAATAATGCAAGACTGCGTTTAACGCATAGCAGATTAATAAAAACAACAATTTCATTAAAAAATGTGTTCTTTAATTTTTTTATTATCATTTTTTGTTGCCAGTAAATACCAGACTACACGACAAGATAATATTAGAATTAACTGCTTTTTTTTACAAAAGTAACGTACAAAAATCTGTGAAAAATATTTCTTCCTCGAAACGCAAATCTTGAATCAAAATATGTAGTTTTTTTGCCAAGGTGAACCAGTGTTTATAATACCAGTTATGTCATAAAAAACACTAAAGCGTTGCAATTCACAAAAATACTGTACATATGTATATTTATTATTCACGGTTTTATTATCTCTTCTTAGAAAAAAAGACAAACTATTTAATTCGATTACTATACAAGTCACGTTATAAGAAAATATTATATATGCATGTAATTATGTTATGTTATTTTTTTCTAAGAAATTTACGAAAACTGCTCATAATTATTCAAAAAAAACCACTTGTAGGTACTAAGAAATCTATCAATATCATCAAAGATACCTCGTTGTGGATATTAACCGTCTCCTGGAAGCTTTAGTACTTCATTATTTTCGTTTAAGTCTTTCTCCAGTTCCGAAACTCAAACTATACAGTGTCTACTTGTATAAATCTTGACAGTTCTTTCAATACTCACCAACTCTATGTTATCCTTCAGACAGACAATAATTTTCCTCGATCATCAGGTTTCTGATCCTTAGAAGACCTTTCAGAGTGAGTTGTCATACATTTTAACATTGTAACTGACTGTCACTCATCATGATCGTAAACAGCTCCATAATAAAATTAAAATAACGTGAAAAAAGTATCATTTTATAACAGCAAGGAAAGGATTTCTACAGCTTGCATTCAACTTTCCTTGATAGGATGTATATAATTATTCAGACTTTTAAGAATAGAAACAAAAATAGGTTTCTTTTTATGCATCAAATAATAATATATCTATTCAATAAACTATTGCGTTGTATAATATGTTTCTTTATTTAACCTATACCTCTTTATTATTTCCAAAGATGATTAATATCATAAAAACAAAAATATATTATAATTCTGAGAAAATATACCAGCATTCAAAAGCTAAACGATAACTTTTAAAGTGTTGTATGATTTCTTTTTATTTGTAAAGATTCAGATTTCACTTTTGGTTATAATTAAATGCCATTTAACAAAAGACTGCATGCATAATATTATGTAAATTTTATAAATATATGTATATGTTGTCCAAAGAAGATCGATTAATTAAATTATACAGTACAATAAAAATAATTTCCGTTTCGTTGTGAAATTTAGCGTGTGCGTGAAAACAGAATTATCTTTCCAACAAAGAATTTGAAAAATGTATTAAAAAGTCAATAATCTCACCATTGATAAATTTTAATTAAACTTTATCATTGCCTCTAATCTTTCTAAATGTTTTTCTCAAATCAACAAAATGATATTTTCGGGCATTGAAAGTCACTGCTATATAGTTATATACCTATAAAAAGAAAAAGAATTACACATAAATAAAGATGAACCCTTCGAAAAATTCCATGAAATCCAAGTAATATTTGCATAAATACAAAACATCCTTTGGATATTCATTTCTTAGTGCCAATAAACTCATTTACTTTACTGAAACACAATATTCTTTTTGTTTAAAGCCTTTATTGTTAACGCCTGATTTATTTGTTCATCTGGGAATTTGGCTATAAATAAAAGACTTTACTTATAAAATAATATTTAACATAAAGAACACTTTAAATAAACATATAATTCACAGCTGGCTATGTGGCATTGATATATGCACAACCCTTTACTACCTCCCGGGATCACTCTCTTTGTTTAAATGGATTTATCGATAGACTCCTGATTTAACAGCAATTAATGTGAACTATTATAAGCTTGGCGTATGATCAGGAACACCAAACACGTTATATCCAATCCCGAAATAGGCCAATATAATTTTACTATAGTATCGATATATTATACTGACAGAATGTATTCAGCTATAAAAACAAATTTTGAGTTAATCGCATTTAAAGTATTAATTTTTTAGTAAGTACTCTGTGCAATTATCTCTTCGCAAGTACAATTATCAAATTATGAAAAGATGTTTGGTGCACTATAAGGAATAATCTTTTTGGCATACAAATCATTATCGATGAGTTATAGTAATAATATTACTAAATACAGTTGTATACAGAGCCAATATATGCTTTGAACGTATGTTCTACCAGCACGTATAGTGTTAAATTGCATATATTTTGACATTTCAAAAAAAAAATCATCAAAAACTGACTTAATGCTTTCTGTCATTATACCTTACAGCATTCTTTAAAAATGTCGTTGGGGATTCATAGAATCGGGGAAGAATGTTATAACTCAACTCGAAGTATTCCCACTCCGATAACAACCGAAAGAAGTTAAGATATGTAATATGAACTGGAAGAAAAAAAGGAAAATTATTTTTGAGAATGGTTTCATATGGCAGTGTAAAATATTGGCAACTGGATCAGACAGTCGTAAAATCATTGACAATGCCCAATACGTCAGGGCTATGGAGGGGAATAAACAGTTCGTTTCATGAAGATAGTACCAAATCGTAATTGTCATATGATAAGATATTAAATACTTACTTCACCATTTGGGTAGCAAGAATAATGAACAAATATCAAACCCATTATAGGTAGTATTTATTTATGTAATCTATTTAAAACAAGAATTTCCAGTCTCTATTGTTAGATTTATTAAATCAAAATCTATCTCTACTTTTAAAGAAAACTAAGCTATTATGCAACATTATATAATAATTTAAATATTTATTTTATCGAAAGTATAAAATTTCGTTCATGATTATTCATATTATAATAAAAATTATACGAGCTTCTCTTTTTGTATGGATACCGAAAAATCTTTCATAAATAATTTCTATTATGTCACATTATTATTTCTTGGCTGATAATTTGTCATATAGTTAACAAGACGACAAATGTCACGAATCGATAAATTTCACACAATTTTCACATCTTACTACATTATCATTAATACAAGTTATATCTATTCGTAAAGGTCAACGATTGTAGACGTCAGCCTGGAACACTTTTCATTTTAATAATGCAACAAAAACTTGAAATGAACTGTTCACCTTGGGCAACAAACAAAACGATAGCTCTTACTTTCGTCAGAATTAATTACTAAATATAACATATTATCGACAGCTTTAGAATTTTTTTGAACACGTCTACTCCGCAAACTAGAGCAAATTGATAAATGGGTATAAACAATTTAACTGGTTTAAATTGAAACGTGTTAAGAATTTAATGGTACACAAAATGTATATTCTGATTGATAAAACATAAGCTGTAATGGCATCCTTGAAATATTTGATTGATTCGAGATGTCTATGTGAATCATTAAAATCAACATTTTTTTATAAAATATAAACAAGTATGTAATGGTGAAATCACGGCTTATGTTTCATTGCTCAGAATATTTCAATACCTCTTACGTATAAGGTCTAGATATCTTTTCAGTAGAACCACTTTATCTTTGAGATTGACAGAACAATGTCAGTTTTAAAGGTTTTACCTTAATTTTTGATTAAGCCTATGAAATGTTGTCAAAAATTATTTTTATTTCAGATATCGTTTATGTGTTGTTTACTTTCAGTTCGATCTCTGTGTGTGTTTGAAAAGCTTATATTCTTAATAATACATTAAAAGCTATGACCGTTAATATTTTCGAAATGAAATCTATATTTTGCTCTTAATTTTACCGAAACGTCTGTTCGTCAAATATTTATTAAAATTCATTTAACTCAAAATATCCAAAAACGCAAATCCAATCATTCACGAAGAAAGTGTCGATGTGTTTGCCGTTATAGTGACAGAATAGTACCAATTTTATAATATAGACAACCGAAGATTAATGTTAAGTACTGCCAAATATCAATTATTCAAACTTGTCACCAACCAACTAAACTCACACCACATGACATGCATTCCGTTTCGTGATATTAATTTATTTCTTAGTTATTTTTTTTCAGAAAAGTAAATTGCTATATTCTACATCATGTCTGAATGAAGAAACCCAAACGATTAAAATTATGACATTTTGGATAGCACTAGTTATAATAGAATGTTGAAACTTCTAAAGAATTATATCTATTATCTGGGTAAAAAATCAAGGCTATCTATTAAGGGAATTTGCGAAATTATTCCTCATTTTGGGCTCATCAAAATAATGAGTATTCTTATGTATTTTATCTCAATCACATGATATTACAAAATTCCAACCCTAATCACTTCACACTAATGCACTTACTTGTGAAAGCTTCATTTTATAATTTCTAATGAACAATTTACCATTTTTATAAATAACCAGACCAAGATGGTCTTATTAAAAGTATGATTTTTTAGTTTACTAATTACATTTTGAAAATCAATTTTGTATACAGGCAAATTACGGAATTAAGTTATATCGACGCTATATATGCATTTTATAATAGTAAGTGGCAGACCAAATTGTTAGAACTGTAATAATGGGTATTTTTTATAAAAATATTTGACTATGAATGCATTTTTTATAAGAAGTTTACCTCAAATTCTTTGCCAAATAAAATGCTTCAAATACGGAAATCACAATGTTGTTTTTAATAGTATGCAAGCAGGGTATCACATGCATAATGTTATAATATACTCACTTTCACAATACGTCCTTAGATTCGTGAAACCTTGGTGTCTCGGCTGCGTACCTACGACAAATATGTAACTATATTATTTTAATCGGGTTTCCCTACTTTTCTTGTTATAAGCCCAGTAGCGCTTTAAAGAATACAGCAATAAATCACCTTCAAAAGTTAATACACGGAAAATTTCCAGACCATTTGAAATTAAATAAATAACAAGTAAAACTCGATTTATAATCGTATAATATGGGTTTAGCTTTATTAGACATGCTGGATATCACAATATTTATTATAATACTGAGCAGTTGAGTAGTTTATAAGGGACCAATATCTCTTTACGGCTTCGCCCGAAATTTAGATTCAAATCTCATCTCATAACTCGGGGAGAGACCGATCTAGCTGTTGAAAAAATGGTAACATGCCAAGACTCACCGATTGGAAGTTTTTGGCAATCGGATAAATATAATCATTCTGTTTGTTATAATTAAGAGGATACTTGTTAGAATATCAATTAACCCCTATTACTAAATGTAAATATAATCAATGCCAGGCTATCGTTATTATACTCCGTTCCTTATGTACGTTTTCACGGAACTGTCAAATCGTATTGGATGTTTTTGACTTGTTTGAAACTTAATTTGAAATTAGGGATGAAACAAGCAGCTTCCTGTTATGTTTGAGATCATGTTCCCATTATGTTCTTCCCAGATGCCTCACGATAGCAATAACTTTCTTTGCCTTTTCTTCTGTTCCGTGTGGCTCCACCCCACGGGATCTCGAAAGACTATTAAATAACTATTGTTCCTTCGGTTGACACCTTTCCACATTGATCTTTCAAGAAAAGTTTTTTGTTGTGTTTTCACTCATACACCATACATCTCTTAGCTTATTCTTAAATCGGAGTACAGAGAGAGCGATCAGTTCAATATAAGTCTTTTCCTATCCCCATTCTTCTATCTTTGCAATATCCGAAAAGAGCGGTTTACCAAGTTACTTTAAACCAATTATTGATAAATTTCTTTTGTTAATGATCAAAATTGCTTGGACTTGGCGTGTTTAAGGATAGACTCTCAATGCGTGGCTAGTGATTTCAACTCGAATATTCAATATCCGAATACATTTGGCCCTTTTTTAACTATTCGATATTCGAATATTTGGGCAACTGTTCGAATATTCGAATAGTTTCAGTTTTATTATTCAATACTCGAATAGTTGGAATCCTCCAATAATTTAGCTTTGAGAATATCAAAGGCTTACATATAAAGCGGTCATTATCACTGGATTTTTATTGATATTAGAATCTCGATATACACAAGTATTTTAACTTGGTGAACGTCACTGTATTAAACCTTCGTCTGGTGGGTCGGACGAGCGGTTAGCCAAGGTGGCACACCTCCGTTCGAATATCGGTCGCGGTTTTTTTCTACCGTATTATATTAAGGAAGAAGAAAAAAAGACATGTTTATAAGCGGTCATCCTTGATTGACGAACAGCGAAGGCTTTCACGAGGAAGTACCAATTACTTATATGGCTACTAAGGATTTATAGTTCTTAAAATGTTTCATTGGAAAACGGATTTTTTATCTATTCTGCTTTAAATGCCTTTCAAAACGCTTTCGGAAATAAAATACAAGTAGTCAATCTGATTAAAATGTGGTGTTGATTGATTAAATTATAACTGATATGCAAAAATAACGATTATTTAAATACTGTATGATATTGTATTCTAAGGAATTAATTAAATATTCTAAAAAGCACAAGATACAACAAAGAGTGAAATCGTTCCAAAAATTTTACTGTCTGCTGAATAGAACACCAACGACGTCATTTAACGGGGACCTATTATTTTTTGGGTTATAAATAATTGCACTTTGTGTTAGATAGTATTCACTTGGTACACTTCAACTCTCATTTCGATAGTTTGCACTTTGGATTAGATAATATTAACTTAGTACACTCAAACTTTGATTTTAATAGTTTCCACTTAGTCACGGATTCTTTTAACATAGTGAGTTAAGTTGTAGTAAGTTATGTTAGTATTGGTCTGGTTTGGTTTGTGTAATGTATTCTAATCCGTGGAGCAAATACAATATAGGCGGCCTAATATAGGGTAGAAGAATGAGTGATATTTTATTACAACTTCGTGCAACTATCGATTTCAAAGTGTGAGTATTTATATTGAGTGAAAACTATTTCTTCAATGTTAAAATATGTTTTATTATGTGGGAACACTTTATTTTTAGTGAAAGAATTTGTTTTTTGTGGAGTGTATTTGTTATAAGTGAAAACCATTTTTATGAAAGGGAATATGATCTAAACAAAAGTGCATTTATTTGTAAGCCTTGTTTTTTTCCAATAAATAAGTTTTCTTTAATTGAAATGTTTTATTTTTTTTATTCAACTAAGCTTTATTAGACAGTTGTTTTTCAATATTTTTTAAGCTAGCAATATAATACAGTGGGTGATCGGTTAACGAATAGTTTGGACTGCGAACAAATCGGACAACGAACACATATTCGGATAACGAACTAAAATGATCTTTCTAATCTATACTTATTATATCTGTAAAACTACAATGGGTGATCGGTTAATGAACAATTCGGATAGCAAACATAGTCTTAACGGATTAAACTAAAACGGATTATGATCGCTAACCGATCACCCACTAGATATGATAGTTTTTAGCCATCTCTTTTCTTTAATATTAAAGTTAGTTTTCAAAACAAAATATAGCGAGTTGGCAGAAAATATCTATTTTTTTAATTGGTCAGTGTTGGGCACTGCCACTGGTTCTCGATTTTCACAATTACAGCAGGCGGTTTGTGGAAACTCTAACCTCTACAGTCAACTGTGACATTTTTGAAGCGTAAGAAACTCAAAGCAAAGAAAGTTGAAAATCTGCATACCAATTTTTCTCACCAATAGATGGCAGTCATAGATACTAAACCTTTTTTCTTACTCTTAACAGTCGATTTGTTCCATATTAGGATAGTTATATATTTTTTATGATTTCTTTTGCGTTGGTTAATTTAGGCAGAAGGTTAAAAAAAAACAATATGAAAGGACTATTTTTTTATTGAAATTTCATTTTTTCTATATATTATTTATTATACAAAATTAATACGTAGGTACATTAAAAAAAAATATAAATAATTTTTCGCCAACAGCAAAATTTTGAAAAACTTATTTTCGACAACAGAGATATGATGAAAGATTTTTATTTTTTCATTTTACATAATATATTATCTTATTCCTTATTTATTATTTTATTTTTGGCTACCAATTTTGGATTAGCGGTAGGTATATATTTTTTACATTGAAGGCAACAGTTGAAAGAAACAATAGGGATCATTTTACAATATTAACACCAAATATTATCATTAATCATCCAAATGAGTGGGTAAAACAAAATTGGATGAAACTCAAAATATTATGTACTGCAACACAAAACAGACAGAATTATATTAGGCAGACTAGTGAACTATCAGTATCAGCTTCAACTGTTGAAAGACAGATGTCTCAACAGATAAAAAATATAATAATATAATGAAAGATTGATCATTTTTCTCTATACCCGGTGGACAACAATTTACACTTTGTCTTTTAAAACGTAACATTATTTCTTTAGAATATTACGCTATATACAAGAAACATGAATTTATAATTTTACCACATCAAAAAGTATAGCTTTAAATTTATTATTTATTATCCTTTTTTAATGCTTTCTTGAAATAAATTAATTTCAAATTTTTACTGGCATGATTGGTAACAGTTTTTTGAAATTAACATGGCTACCAAGTATAAATAATAATAAAAAAAAATAAATATTTATATAATGGACATCTTGCAGCAATATTTGAAAGCTAACATTTGTTGTAGTCTTTGTAGCATCGTGTGACATCTCTTGATATTAATAATTATTAATCACAAAGATACATTTTTTGATTGTGTGAAACATATTGCTACAGTTTAAATTTTGACTTCATACATTCACTCTTCAATCGATAATTAAACATATTAATATTGCCAATTTGACATTTTATTTAGGAAGTTTAATAGTAATTAATCTGTTTTGAATTTGTCATTCATACGAATTACAATAATTATTCAAAAAAAAATACTTTTCGTGAATATTATCATGTATTCATACACATTATAGAGCAGTGCTCATTCCCAGATGTTCGTAAAACATTGCGATTAAAAAACATACCAACAGAATTAAAATTAAGCTTTGTGTTTTTATTTGACAAATATGCATAATAAAATAATTATATTCGTGGACAGAGTATTGGATAATAGAGACAAATTAGTTTTTTTCGCAAAGAAGCAATACGCCGCGGCAAACCTAGCATGTCTCCACGGTGCACCAGTTGCGCATCGCTGTTAGATAGTTAGTGCTGAAGGGAATATGTATGACAAACCAGTCTCCCATATTTATATGGTACAAAACTATACATCATATTTATACAAAAAAACTTTCTGGTTAATATACTTCTATATAATTTAACCAAAGTTTCAGGTGTAATGTTTTCTATAAAGGCTTACTTCTGTCTTTAAGCAACAATCATTTTGCTGACCAAATAAATCAACAAATCTATTTTATTTCTTAGATAAAAGTCAGATATATTAGTTTTAAGTAAATTGATGTTGAATATTTGTTTACTCGATCAAATAAAATAAAAAAAATTATTGTACAATTATTATAAACATTATAGGTAACTGTTGAGCAATGTGAACCTTGTTAAAAAATTGAATTAAAACTTTGACATGGTGTTGTATACATAATGATACATTTCAATGAATTTGAGTTTTGTTAGATCAGAGTTTAGAAAAACATTTTTCTATTAATATGTATATCAAATCAAAACTTTTTCAACATTAGTTTGACAGAGACAACCAAACACAGAAGGAAATCAAATGTAATAACACCAAATCTTCAAAACAAAATTTTACAAGCAAAGAAAATAATTTTCGATAACAATGAGTTTTTCATCCACTTCACATAGTAAGGACTGAATCTGCTATCAATATTTCATCGCCTTGGTGGTGAACTGACCATTTTTACAATTTTAAATTACTGAGATATGGGAATTTGAAAATGTGAAGTCTCACTAAGGTAAACACATGTGTTTTTAATGATAGCTTTGTCACGATTTTCTATAGTCTTTTCACAACTGACAAAAAATGAGCAGCACTACTTAATAATTGAGTGAAAGTGAACAGTTCTATGTCACATAGGTCTCTTCACAAACGTATTAGGTGTGCTTGATGCTTTAGCAAATATTAAAATAAAACTATTTTATCTTAAAAATATCACTTGTGTTTTACAAATTGTTTGATCAAATAAAAACGTGTTTGAAATTTGTAAATAGATCATTTCACCATGAAGGTGAAAATTTGTCAATGTGATTTTTTCTTTGTATAATCAACTGTTCATTTCACTGGCCGTGTAAATTGGTTTGAAACATGTTTCACGCCTTTGAGAAACATTTTGAGACAGACGGAAGCTTCATGTGGGGATGCATGTCAAAGTTTTCAGTTTTCAAACAAATTTCCATAAAGTTACCGCCGAATCCATTGGAAATATTACTTATTGGCTAATATCGGGATTACATTATAATTTTAACGACATTATCGAAAGAAGCCATTCTTCCACAAGTATCTTATTTAGAGTCCTTTCATTCCAGTATTATGAACTATCAACATTTGTGTTTAAATTTTCAGTAATAAATACCTATATTTCAAATCAAATAAATTATAAATCACAGAATATTTGAAGACATCTTTAGTATTTGCATACTGGAATGTACATTATTTCATCAACTAATTAATACAAAAATATTTTAGAGAAAAAAATCTACATCTCACAAACTTTGAACTAAATGGTGGGTTTACTTTGCCAACTTTGATTTGCCTTGATGTTAATAAGGTATCTGTTCTATTAATATAATATATCCATGGCAGTGATGAACAACCTATTTAACATTTTTCCCGATTCATTTATTTTTCAATTTTTCACAGGCCGAGCCTAGACCCACATTGAATTATTATTGATTTAAGTTACTCAAGCCGTTATTTACTCTTTCTTGCATTACGTGCATAAAATGTTTAAGCAAATGGAATGTAAGTGATACAATTATCAATGAATAAAGTAGGTACACTATCATTACAGACAGTGTGATGCATATTTTGCGCTCTTGTGGACTTAAACCGGAGTTGACATCAAAACAAATAATAATAAACTCTTCACTGGCCAATATTAAAAATGAATCTTGGGAAGTAATAAATGTAATCACGGGCGGTAGGTTGTTCATCACCGGTCTGTGACAGTTTTGTGGATGAAAAAAGATCTGAGCGGTTTTTAGTGACTAGAACGCACTTATCATATCTTTGTAGTGCAGTGTTCTCCAACCTTTTCATATCTCTATATAATGAAATGGTTGGAGAACACTGGTCTATACCAGTGAAAACAAGAGAAATATTTCACTATCTGATAATGCAGAAATAAAAATCATTAAAGTATGCTGTGTATTTCTATTCTATCAAGTCTCTGTTGCACATACCTAGTATCAACTTAGATATTTTTTCTCATTCTTTTGACATAGTATTCCAACTTATTTCGATATTTTCGTTATCAAACTAAGTTGTGTTAAATTTTGTTTGCTCGAAATGAATAAAAAAAATGACTTACATGCTTTACGTACTATACCATCAATGTATTCAAATAAACTGCTTAGATGATACAAGTAAGCAAAAGCAGAAATTTTTATTTCAAATAATTTTTCAATAATACAGAACTACTTCTGAATCAATGGCATACAGTGATCGGTTATTATAATAATTAATTGATACAGTTATTCCAGATTACGTTGTCAAATGTAATAGATTTATTGAGCTTCTATCATTTATCTAGTATAATGTACATACATTTTCTGATTATTTTTATAGTTTTTTTGAACAGATTTGAAAGCTGCAATATAAAGCATTATATATTAATCAAAAGTAAAAATACCGATATGTATTTTGTCATGTTTATCTCAATACACTTTACAATGAAAAATCTTTGGTCTTGTTTTTTGTTCATTTGACTAGAATTGTAATGTTTTACAAATTATCTATTTATTCAATGTCTACAATTGAATCGGTGATCAATCTTGGCCATCTCCATTAATTGTGACATATTCTTAGCAAAACAGTATTATTATCAAACATAGTAATGTAATTTTGCTTGCAGTATTTATTATCTGATCGGTTACCATGAACCTTAGCAACATTGAACTCTTTATGATTTTACTTGTTTTCAGGGCTGTGAAATCACTTAAAAATCTACTGACCAACTCCGACTCTGACATAACCATATACTCCAAGTCCAGTTTTACAAACCAAAATAGCTGATTTCTTTCCTTTACATAATCGTATAGCCAAGTACCTAGAGTCTGCGTACTTGACTTCATAAGTCCTAGACCAGTGATGGCAAACCTTTTTGAGAAGTGGGTCAAATGTTGTTCATTATCTTTTTTAGTACTAACTCGTGGGTCACTAAGTCAGTGGCGCCACTTGAAAGGGGGAAGGCAGGATGATTAAAACCTACCATCTGTTTTGATTGTCTGTTCTCTCTTTTATGATATAAAAAATAAGTTTACAAAATCAACGCGTGGGTCATTTAAAAAGCCCACGTGGGTCAGTGTCTGACCCGCTGGTCATAGGTTCGCCATCACTGTCCTAGACAGTGGTTATATCATCAAATGCTGCAACTAATAAACTTCTTTTTATATTTACTATGGTTTGTTAACTAACATATATAATTTTTTAACAGTTTTAATTGATTTATTAAAGCAGGTTGGCCTACGTTTGATAGTTCAAGCTCTATTTGTATGAATTAACTGTACTTACTGTCTTTATACATTGCAACAAAAATATAAATTTTTGGAGATGGCCATGTTTATGTCATCCACACCGAATCCGTTTTTATAAAAATTTATTACTACAAGCAAAAATTCATGGAGTTTTGACAAAAATCATAGCAATCTACTGTGAACACTAGTTATTACAATATTCAATAATGGAAATAAACCTTAAAACATAATTATTAGTCTTGAGAAGGATAATTTCAAAAAATAATTAAATAATATTTAATGTTTTCGATTCAAACAGAAATAAATGAGCTGAACTAACATTTCCAGATATTTAAAAACACACTATTGAAATAATATAATATTTCTAGTTGTATAAATTTATCAAATGGATCAGTTATCATTGTATGCTAAACATATAAAGCTGAAAGATGAAAATAAATATTACCATTAAATATTTTCTAAAAGAAATCAAATGAAACCTAATATATTCAATCACCAGCATAATAAATAATATATTTGAAATTACTTTTCACCATTTTGTTTTCTAGTGGCTTTCTTTTTTTTTCTTTAATTGGTTACCAGATTAAGATTTTCAATATTTAATTCTTATTTTAGACAGATTCATGAATATTTAATTCATAATAATTTCAAGACACTTGACACATAAAGAGGAAGATTAATTTCGACAGTTTTAAAACATCCAAACTTTGGCAATAATTATATTTTAATCAATAATTTAAAGTGTTAACTTGACAATAATTCTCAAGTAACTTATTTTTCATTGTTAAATGTACTAAACTGATAAAAAAAACAATGTATTTCTTGCATACCATAGATACACGTCTAGTTATAGGCTTCTCTTTACGATAAATAGATGTCAGGTAGGAAGTAAAAAACACTGTAATATTTTTTGGTTTGAACAGTTTCAGTGTGTCATTCCTTTCACACATTTCTTCGTAAAAACCATTAAAATCAATGTTAATTAAATGTTGTGCAAAGAAACAATAATTTAATAGTTGCTAATTGCTTTCATTAAATGTTTAGACCTTTGATAAAATTCAATGTCATCGTTTGGTGTCAATAAAAAAAGTTTCAAAGCAATTGTTTATGTGTATTAAAGAATTTAACTGTTTAATGGATTTATCATAATAAGGAAACTTGTTCTCTACGCAATGACATCACTTATTGACAATCATTGCTTTTTATTTGTAAATGATTCACAATATTAATTTAGTTGTCTAAATCAAACTTTGCTCTATGAAATGCTTTTTTAGGCAGAGTTGAATTAGTCTGGATATGAATTTACAATTAATTATAAAAGCTTACCATTTACAACTATCTTGATTTTTTTAAATGTTAAGACAGTTGTTTCTATTTGTATTGCATGATCTTTTAGACATCTTTATTAGTGGTCCAATAATGGCTATTCACTCCAAATTATGGTATATTTTTCAATGAACGTGACAGCATATTATGACCAATTTATTATCTTTAAATGATACTTATATATTACAATTCACTTTGTATACACAGATAAGAAATTTAAATAAAAACTCGTAGAATATTGTCAAGTTAACATTCCATCAAAACTTGCCTAGATAATAGAATCAAATGGAAACGAGATATTAAATCTATACAATTTCTAGCTAACAATTATAAATATTAAACAGTCAACCGCTAAATATACAAATATTTGCTTCAAATACAGTATTATTATTTCTTATATATTAAGACTACAACATCACTTTGTCTACATCTATACAATTAAAGAAAAAAAACTTTGGTGTGTCTACATACATACATATTACTGGCCGTAGTCAACATTTAGTTATAATAAATATTTTTATTCGAGACACAGAGTAAAATTATAAGCAGATATGTATATCAATTTCAATATGCTTGTTATTTTCATTCAGATTTTTAATTGCATTCTGACTTCAAAACAAAATTACTGTTTTGTAAAAGAGAACTAATCGAGAGGTAAAAATAAACGAAGAAAACAATTTTATGAAATTCTTAGTGAATCGGTTTTTTGAAGATGTCTTAAAGTAAACAATTAAAGTTGAAAAATAATGGAAATTGAATAGAAGAAAACATTCAAATGTACAAATTAATATATTTTTTATCAAAATATGCATTCTGACATGACCTTTCAGACAAAAATATACGCTGAGAGTTTCTTAGTTACTCTCTCGTGTCGTTAGTTATTCACTAGCGGTAACTTTACGTAACTCAGTTTCAGTTTCATAACATTCATTCCATACGAGCTTTACCATGTTCATTAGCCATGTAGTGCGTTGACTTGCAGTGCTCCTCATTATGGACCTCGCGTAGCAGTCCTGAACGTCACCAAATACCGAAGAATTTTAACTGTATTATAATTCAATAAATGCTCCTTTAATTTAAATCTTCTTGTGTTGGACACAATAAACATATTTATTTATAAGTTATTTAGAAGGCTTTATTTTAAAGCGAGCATGTTTTTTGATAAAATCGACTTTTCGATTAAAATCGAAGGAAAAGATTATGAAATGGAATAGTATTTATTAGTAGTATCCAGCGAGTCATATTCCAGCAAGTACACTAACATTCATGTGGATTACAATAAATTAATAATTATTGTCATCCACAGATGTCACTGTCATAGACATTTTGGCTTTACACTTTACTGAGTTGATCGAAGATAAATATGATGATATTGGATATCAAAAACATTTTCACGATACTTGTATTGTGATGTGGTGTAAAAAATGTACTGTTCATTATTTTTATGAAAAATACAAGAATAATACAATATTAAAATGCACTAAGATCAATAAATCATATTAATCAAATAAGTATTCTTTATGATAATTAACATCACTATGCTTATTTTTCCCTTGATGACAACTTGCTGATTTGGCGAAAACCAGTTAGAAATTAATTTAATGAGTAAATAACCGATTAATAAATTACAAACTGAATTAAACCAAAATGTCATACTGAACAAAAAAAAACCAAGCAAAGCAAAAAGAAGAAAAAAAAATACTAACAAATCGTCCACAAGCCGTCAGTTGAATACAGTGTACATGCAACCCGAATATGAACATTTAAAAAGTGTCACAATTAATGGACAACTATTGTTGGTTATTTAGCGACGGCGGTAGTGAAAAATGTTGACACACTTTTTTATCATTCATGGCTGCCACCCAATCCACAGTACTATTTTTTGGAACTATCAATTCTTTTCGTCTTCACAGAACTCTTAGCAAAACCTTCCACATATTTCCACGAATTATTTTCGAAGTATTTGACATATAGTAATTGTCCTATCGTATTTTTATTCAAAAACTTCCATGACACTTATGTATGAACTTTCTTTTGACAGCTACTAGCCGTATAATGATTGCTTCAGTTCCGAAATCGGTCGGCGGTCAATCTTTATGTGGAAATAATTAATTTTTATATAATAACCATCAGTTGACTTGAACCAATAACTCATCTTTTAATAAATAGCATACACACATACAACCTTAGTTTTATTTCATTCCATAATTTAAATTCAATTTAAATTGAATACAGATTTAATGCAAACTTATTAAATTTAATGTTAACTTTTAATGCAAAAGTTGTGTAAGTTAAAGCCCTTTTAAGATGGCTGGCATATTTATAATACTCATTAACAATATAAAAAGTTTTGCTTTTAGGCCAATTAAATACTACAATATAGTCACTCGGAAATGTTTACTAGGTAAAAAAATTGGCATAGTGTTCAGATTTCCTCATAGGAGCTATCATATGTAACAAACTTCCACACTTTTGGAATCAAATGAAAATTCATATAAAATTATAAAAAATAAGCAGTATTTTGCAATAACAATGGCTGCTTTATTTGGCTACTTAATCACAAACTAACATTATAGTTTTGACACTTAAATATCTTAGCTATTATACTTATATTAAGGCTTTCAAAGTTTGTGGGACTTCAACATTGACTGTGGAATATTTTCATGAAAGAGAAAGTGTTACTGATTTTATAAAATTAAAAGGATGTTATTTGATGTTTACAGCTAAGAAATATTTTACTTCCTCATTGAAATTAAGAAGAAAGTCTAAAATTAGTTTTAGCATTCAAATAACTTTTTAATTGGTATAATCTCATTTCATTTTTTCGTAGTTAGTTTTTCTGCATGTGTATGATAAATCTATTGTAATATCCACTGATCTTTGAGTAAAGCATAAAAATTATAGTAATAGTGAACAATCACAGAAAAAAATTATAAGCAATGAAACTGTTTTATAGATACAAATATATATTGAGTGTGTTGAATTATTTTTGTCAAAAGATCATGCTTCAAGTAGCAATTTTTAGCTATTTCTTAAGTTGAATACATGAATTAATTTATCCACATTCTTCTTCTATATTTTTTAAGAATATCACAAACAGAGCAATACTAATTATGACAACCCACAACGTTGTGAAGCCCACAAAAATTATTCACCACATAACAGACATCATTGACATTAAATACAAAAAGAACTTAAGTCATTGAACTACAATCAGAGATACTCGCCGGAGGAGTTTTCTATTGAGGTTTTTGTTTGAACTGGGGCCCGTGTTGTTCTCACTGAACTGGCATCACTGGATACTTTTTTAGTACCGCCACTTTCAACACCACTGCCCCCAACGAAATGGCTTCCGCTCACCCTATGGTCGCTCCCGCTGACAACCTGACTATAGTACATCTGCCTCCCGACAATGTTCGATCCCAAATGCTGTTTATTTATCACTACACTTTTCTGTTCGATTTGGGTATCGGCCGTCGAAAAGAATTGTTCTCTGCCTGGTTTATTTTCACCGCCCTGAAGCATTTTTACGTGAGCACTTATTTCTGCATTCGAAGCTAATGCATTATCTTCATTCCCTCGGCCTCTGGCTTCCAACGGTCCATCGCTAACGTTTTGGTAAATAATCAAATCCTGTGAACCCATTGGCACGATTTGCCCGACCGTTTTTTGGGTGACTATATTTAAACTTTGGCATAGATTATTTCCTGGCCTGCCGACTAAACTATTTTGTACTGTTGGACTAGATATTCCATATCTTTCTGCAGTCATCATATCTTTTTGACTTAAAGATTGATTTCTTCCTAGGGATGCAGTGCATCCAGGTCTATTCTGCATTCCTTGATTTCTCTGCAATAATTGTCCATACTGCTGGGCTACTCCAGGAGATGATGGACTGGAACTCGTCTGCATCTGTACTAATCCAGGAGTTAATGGTCGTATAGTTGGATTTTGATTCTTTGCAGGCTGTCTTCCAACGGTCATAAAGTTTAGAGAATAGCTTTCATCATTTCTATCATATAGCTTTCTATTGTAATTTCCTGGAGATTCGTCCGGCGCAGGACTATATTGACCAAAATCGTGCACAGTTTGTCCACCTGGTATTCTTTGAACATATCCTAAGGCCTGCTGCGCTTGCTTCATGGCAACATACTGTTGCAAGTGTAGGGCAGTTTGCTGCTTTGGAGTCAAAATTGATTCTACGGGCATCTGTGGAGAGACAATGGCTGCAGGAGCGATGTAATAAATATTCTGCTGAGGACTTGTACCAATTTGTGCCCTACCAGGATATCTTACAGGTACGACCGGAACAGGTTGCTGTTGGAATGCTACAGTTGGTTGTGGTGTTATAAATTTCTGCGCCGCATTCTGATAAGCCACAGTTTGTTGGGACATCGGATAAGTGACAATTTGAGCAATATAAGGTTGTGGATTACTTATTGAACCAACATTTTTAGCAACATGCGCTGGGCTGTGCGATTGAAATGTTGGATTGTATGTTATCTGTGAGGTGTCCCTTGTAGTTTCTAAATATTCTTGAGAGACTCCATAAGATTGATGTATCTCTCTCTGAGACAACAAACTAGGACTATAACATCTAGGTTCTTCTGTGGAAGCTGGATCTGGTAGCCTTTGATTTTTCGGTAAAAATTGTGCGGCGATTTTAGGACTAGATTTAAAATTAGCTGGTGGGATCGGGGCTTGTCTTTTGGGTGACCCGAGTCTCGGGTCATAGACAGGCTCTTGTTTTTCCGTATACGTTTCTTGACTGACTTGAAACTGGCACCTTCTCGGCGGAGGAGATGCCGGCTGACCTTTGAGACATCTCCTTACGTCAGGGCTTCGCGGTTTGACTTCAGGCTGCTGGATCGACTGGGGGTGATGTTGGTTATTGGAATGTTGAATTGGTGATTGTCGATGTTTTGCAGAAGAGGTTCGCTGGTCGTGGCGCCTGCGAGTTGGCGAAGGAGTTGGTGTCTCGGAATATTCTGATGCAGACTTCCATTGGGTCAGTAGGGAAGCGACACGAGCTTGTTCCATTTCAATCTCAGTCTCACTGGACGAATCGTAGTCTTGACCCTGGAATTTAAAATCAATAGTTGAAGAAAAGCTCTCTAGTATTTCATGATAATAATTACAATCAATTTCTCTTTAAATTTGTGTACAACCGTTCGCTCAAGAGACGTGTCAGGCACATATGAAATTAGTTTATACTAAATATGTCCTTTATTTGAACACTATTTTGTGTTATTTTGGTGCTGTCTTACATGAAAGCTTGACCACAAAATTGCAGTACGCATATCGAGTGCTAATGGGATTTAAAAGACATGTTAATGACTGGATTTCCATTGCCGTCAATTGCACACTGCAGCATGTTACTCGGTCGGCCTCTGTAGTCTAATGGTGAGAGGTTTACCTTAGTGATCAGGTGGATATAGGCTCAAGTCGCGGCAAGTTTGGTTTTTTCTTTTAAGATATGAGATTTTGAATATGAGTGTATGTGGTGTCTTGCCTCCTTGAGTTGATCTCGAGTAAATTTTAAAATACGCATTGGCAATTACTGTAATTATATATATTTTATCATTTATATATATATAAAAATGAACATTTGTTTGTTTGTTCTCTATGCGTTCCTTTACCATTCATCCGATTTCGATGAAACTTTGGTGAGTTATTGTGAGCACACCCGTGAAGGCTTCTGAAGAAAAAAAAAATTAAAATCTAAAAAAAAGAATCAAATACGTACAAACAGAGACATCTTGGAAAAACCTTCTGATTTATTCGTTTACGCACCAGATGGAAAATCAAAAAATATTTTGTATCAGAAATTCAAAAGCATTTCTATTAAACAGAATTAAAACACAAACCCTTTCTTTCTTTGAGTGGCATTGCAACGCATGCCGGGTACTCATATAAAAATATGGCCACCTTCTTTCTATCTATCAAGTTGATAATAATTATTACGGCATCTAGAAGAACATAAGATTCTATTTCACATTCACAACATTGCGATATTTTGTTTAGTTTGATTTAACATCAGTTTATACAAAGTTTTTAAATTAGTAGTATTGAAACTGAGCAACTGAAGAAAATATATTATATAATAATGGCTTGGGTGAGTAACTATTTCAATTTTTTGTCAATAAATTTAATAAATGGTCAGTAATAAAAAAAAAATGATCGTTAAGTATTATATAAATGGATAGTATTCACGTGGCTAGTTAATAAAATAAAATATCCTTTTCAGCTCATAGCTGCTCTGTGTTCTTCCACTTAAGATAGCTGTTTATTGTTAATATTAATTACATACATAATATTTGATTGTTTTTAAATGGTTCATTAATTTTTTCTTATAATTTTCCCAATCCACTATTTCTTAATGCAGCAGTAACGTCATTAAAAATTTTTGCTCAGTTAATGGACTTTTAATGTAGCTATATTTGTGATTTCAGATTAGTACTTATTGATTTTTAAGAGGTCAATAAGATTTTAATTGTAGACTATTTTATTTGATTCATGTATAACTTGTTTAAAAATCAGTAATTTCTTGTCTTAGTTCATGAACCATCTGTTTTATATACATTAATTTCAACACTAAATTTGATATAAATAGACCTGTTATGTTTGTATTGCCGGAGCGAAACCGGTCCAGATCATTATAAACATGTGAAAGTAGTACAGATGAATTGTGTTTTATTTTTTAAAATATAATGTCTTTCCACCAAGAATTGTCAGTAATTTTTATAAAACGGTCAGTTTTTTAATTAAACCTAGCCTAACCTAACTTGACCATTTAGCAAATATTCACTGACCAAACATAATTCTTACTGATCATTTATAGAATTAATTACAGACCAAATAATTAGTTGCATAAATAACAAGCAAACATGAAATGACAATGGAATGAGAACTAAGCTTAACAGATTGTTTCAAAACTGAGCAACCAAAACTATTTGCATAGTTAAACTTTACCGCCGCCATTAATTAACACCAAATTAATTATATATTTAGAGTAGGATTGGATCGTGAACTCTGTCGGGTATTTTTAACCTGTCAAAAGGTAACGTCATCAAGTGAGCGGTAAATTTTTCATTTTGCTGTGAGCCATTCTCGAGCACGGCCGACCCTCGTTAAAAATTGCCTCCAAATGTAATTATTAAAAGCGATGACGAAAATGGAAAAAATATATATTCCTTGCCTTATCAATTTTTTCGTCCAGCATCTTGAAGAAGTCCTGCTGACTGGCGGATATCTCTCTGGAAATATTTCACAACAAATGTAAAAGAAAGACACTTCACAAAACTTAATTTAGTGACACTACTGTGCGACTGCTTTATCTGCAAACTCCACTTGGTAAAAAAATTGACACTTAACAAAAAAACAACACTTTGTTACTTTCATCCGTTAGTAAAAGTTTATTTTGAAATTATTAAATTCCACTTGATAATTAAATCATTAAGTTTGCAGACTTAGCAGTCGCATGTAGTCTCATTTTCATGTTTTATATATTTACAAATTTAATTAGTTTTTCAGTAGCTTACGAGATAAAGAAATGAATATAACTTGTTTATTATTTACCCTATGAACAATTTCACCCGCAAAATGAAGCATATGTTTAACAAAACTCTTAATAAACATTCCCAAAAAACAAAGCATTAAATTACATTTGCTCATATTGCAGGAGAGCGAAATACTAGATTAAAGTTACTGATTTAAAGTGAATTGATTTCAAATTAAAAGCTTAAAATTTATAGACAATAATAAAAACCATAATCGAAATTAACTGCCACTAAGCAACATTTTTTATTAGCATAAGTGAGTTACATTTTTATTCGTTGCGGGTGACGACATTTGGTCTCAATATTACTATATTAAATTGTTTTAAAACTGTTTATATCAGATTTAATTAAGTTTTAGTCTACTCTATAAAATAAAACATGTCTTATACATGTTTATTAAAACAAATAAATTAATATTTAAATGAATTAGGCCAAACCGTTTAAGGGTCTTAATTCTATTGCATCTCGTCATAATCTGATAACGTACTGCCCTGAGGGATGTTCTTGGTTGCCAAAGTATAAACGTGCTAAATACTTGGGAAATTGAAAACGCATAACAGCTGCAAGATGAAAATGTGAGGAGAATATTTTCCTTTCCTTTTTCAAAGTTTTCATAAATTATTGGTTCTTTAAATTCGTAGAAAAAAAATCTTTTATTTACATATAAACCTATAATTTTCCTAAAATAAAATGAAAAAAAACGTAAGATTTTTGTTGTAAATATACGTAGACAAATGCAAAATAAGAGTGTGGTTTGAACGCGTCTTTAGTTCGCTCTGCCGGGGATTACTAGCTCAAGTTACGTCATCTGGTTAGGATACGTTGTCATCGACATATGTTTTGGGAAAGTGAAGAAATAAACTAGTTTAGAGTGATTAAATTGTAATAGTTTTTGAATTTAAACAAAGTCATAGAGATTTCACAATTCACATACATCGCGAATTTCCAAGAACTCTGTATTACATGAGATATTTATAAGTAGTCATCGTGGTGATATAAAAATACAAATTAAATCAGATATAATTACATTCACTTTCATATTGCAGTCACTTGTTGCTTTAACTGTCGGTGACGAAATGCATTTGTGATTTTTTGAACGGACATGTTGAATTTCGCTCGAATTTGAAATTTGCTCCGATTCGTTTGATGAAACGATTTAAAATTAAAAAAATAATCCCGCAAAAAAGGAAAAGTGCTATCCAAAGAAAAGCGTAAAAATAGGACTGGGTTTATACGCAAATATAAATATATACTTTTTTTTAATAAAATCTATTTAAATTAATTATTGTATACAGTCAACTCGCTTTTATTTGTGCATTTATTAATTTACTTGCATCATTAATTGAGAAATTTTTCGAAAATTAAAAGGTTGTAAAAGAATGCTGTGCTGATATTAGATAATGCTCCTTTTCAACCAATTGCAATCATATTGAAAGTGATCGTCTTTAATTCAACCCATGGATCAAGAGGTTATTCAATTAATGTAACGACATTACCTTACTGGCCGTCTTAAAACCCTCTGTAATGAAGTTGAGAACTTGATTAAATTCTGGGAAAAAATGACGAAACTAAATGTGATACATGAATCACTAAAATCATTGAGGAAAATTCTACCTAAGAATATGGAAAGAGATTTTTGAAATCAAAATGCACAAATGAAATATCATAAATATGTGAGCAAATGGAAAATTTACTTTGAATATGTAGTTAAAGAAAACATTGAAAACACTTTTTAGGATTGGATTGAATTCACACATCACAGACATCCATGCCGTCGAACAGAAATCCATAAATCTAATTCATGAAACTGTCCGTGCGGAATTCGAACCCGTAACCATCACAACTGAATCCAGCGACATAGACAACCACTCGACCGTAAGTAAATACATATTATAAATGTTAACATAATTTAAGGTGTTTTATGTACAATTGACTCGTCCAAGTATAAATATATTTTATTTCCACACCACAATGGCGAAATTCATTCACATATTGGAAAGTGAAATCGTAAAACCGTCAAAAATGATATGTCTGCTTGTAGCGGAGAGGTATGGATTACAGGTTTATAAATAGTTACTAAATCTGCAAATATTTGGCTTCATCATATCTCTAGCGGCGTACATAAAATGAAGTGATTTTAGACTATCTTTCTATTGCTTTGAAACCCTGAATTCCAATTTTGTATAATATTAATGATGTAATAATATCAAATTTAACGGATTTGGAAGTACATAAAATATGATAATTTAAAGCGTTTAACGATCATTAAAGTTTTTTACTATCAATATAAACTGCAGCTATAAAATTAAAATTGGTAACTTTGTTATTCCACTGATTGTGCTGATCACCTGAGACACGTCTTTGCTAAGCATCTTCAGACCTACCGTACCGTCCGTTTCTTCATTTGTAAACGATTACTCTAATGAATATCTCGGGTTCAATTCCCTGTGCGGACAGCTTCATTAATTGATTTATGGATTTCTGTTGATAGGCATGAATGTTTGTGATGTTTAATATTCCCTCCCACCCATCCGATTCTAAAAACAGAGCATAGTGAGAGCAATTATCTCACCTGTTCTAGTCTTATACTTCTATCTCTACTCTCTTCGAAAATAATAGGTTGAGCAACCGAGTAACAAGCAATTCTCATAGAAAAATGTACGTTGAGATAACCCTCAATATTGAAATTGTTCAAGAGAGAGTAAAAACTGTTTTATCGAAAACATTATATGGTCAGTTGCGTTATGAATCTTTGACATGTAGATACGGAACTATACGTAGGGAGTGTCGATATAATAGTGGCTTACATCACGTGAACGGGTCAGAATTTTTAAACCTAAAACCAATTTAAAATGATGTTTCCCTTCGAAAAAATGGTCAATTTATTTTTAAAATTTACATCATTTGGCCGAGATCTGCTCTGTCATCTTTAAAATGAGATACAATCATTAACTCATTTTCGTATTTTTTGAGGGTTACATCACATGGCCAAAACAATATTATATCTCACCAAACATATTTTATGATGACGTTTGGAAAACTTTGTAAGATTTGCATCATTTTGAAAAATGTACTTACGCATTGGCATTGGCGTGTCCCAACCCTTGAGGGGGTGCGAGTGGTTTATCAGGCTTCGCTGCCTTCGAGGCTGCCCCTCCCGTCAATGGGGGCACCGTGGAGTTGTCCGCGGGCACAGAAGCATCTCCCTGGACCGCTTTCGCCCCTCCCGCTTCTTCTTCGTCTGCGTCTTTTGATTCGGAACCGGCTGGAAAAACAGAAATTGTTTTTTTATGCTAATAATAATGTATAAAGGTAAAATTATGATATTTTCTCTTTGATTTTTAAATATTATTGTATAATATAATCTAAAATAAACCTAAAATACGATGAATTTAATATTGGATGATATATGATAAATTTAAAAAAAACGGATCTTACTTTAAATAAAATATTAGAGCAATATTGATTGAAGGACACCTGTATGATGAAATCACTCTATTATTTTTTTATTAATCCATCTCTAATGTTTTAAATATAGATAATTTTAAGAAATAAATGGGCTTAACATGTTAAATAAAAATAATATTTTATTTTGTTATGTGTATACATTCGTGTAGATCAGTGTTTCCCAAACTATGTTTCGCGGAACACCAGTGTTCCGCTGAACCTGAATAGGTGTTCCGCGACAATTTTAAATACTTTGCAACACATTTAAGAATCTTCTACCTCATATTAAAAGGCGAGTGATGATCAATCTCGTCGAAGTTTATTATGTCAAGTATCTAGGTACAGACGGAGAAATATCTTTTCTCACACCGTGCGCACGAAAGAGATGGGATATATTTTAATATTATCTATGGATATATTGTTACCTGGCCGAGTGAAAAGTCTTTAAAGACATTTGCGAAAATTGACATAACGGTTACCCGCGCTAATAAATATTGTTTATAAATCTGATAAAAGAATAGCTTGAAAATACGTGTTAAATATTCAGCATATCAGTGTTTAAATTTGGGAGGGACAAGTCTCCGGAACATTCAAAAGTAAGTCAGTGTTGTTTTTTTTTAACCTTAAAATTTGATCTGCTTTGAACTGAATTTTTTTGTTAATCAATCGTACGTGTTGTTCAAAACAAGCCATTATTGTTTTGTTTCCGTTTTTTACAACTTATTTATGCGAAGCGGGATTTTCTTATTATGTTGCAACGAAGTCAAAATGCAGGAACAGGTTCGATGCCACACCCGATATAAGGATGCAACTTACCAATATATTGTGCCTGACATCAACAAGATTTGCAATTCAAAAACTCAAAATCATCAAATACATTAAGTGCTTTATTTATTCATGTTTTTATGTTTACATTATATCGTTGTTGTTTTGGAAGAAGACACTAACTGAAAAATACTTGTTTTGAGTAATTGGATTTTGAAGTTTATCAAATATCTCAAATGCTTTACCTTTTTTATTTTGTTTGTTCGTACAATTTTTTCAAGTAAAAGTATAATTTATAAAAATAAGTGTGTTCTTCCATACGAGAGAGTTTGAAATAAGGAATATTATGTTATAACTAACTCATTATGTCAATTTTTCCATGTAGTGTTTTCTACCAGAACAGCAACGATATTATAGTTTTATATTTAAAAATAATGACTAAATTAATAATGTGTCATAATAACACCCTTTTTTTTAAATTTACTAGTAGGTATTATCTAACCTAAAAAATAAGCTAAGTGTTCCGTTAAAATTTCCGGGCTTGCACAGTGTTCCATTGCAGAAAAGGTTTGGGAAACCGTGGTGTAGATCGTACCGCGGGCACAATCCAGCCCTTGATCATCTCAGAACAATTAGTAGGCAAGGAAAATGAACGAAAACCTAGAAAATTAAATATGATTTTTCTTAAGCAATACCAACAAAAATATTGATAATAGTCAAAATCAATTTTGAGTGTGTCAGTGTCTCAGAGATTCAAAACGCAGTTGCAAAGTAACGACTACATCTATCTTCTTCAAAATTAAGTCAGTACTATTATTTTCAATCTTGATTCTTATTTTATATAAAGTTTTGCTGAAAAGATTATAGTTTTCAAAATACTACAGATCCGACATTGGACTTTCGTGTAAGTGATTAGTTAAGTGTTTATAATTTATGGTAAAAAACGGTACATTTTCAAATGTTTTTTGATGCCTACATATAGAACTGAGTGCTTAGACAATGAAAATCCAAAATACGTATAATCACATGGGTGCCACATAAGAAGCCGATCTGCTTTGTAAAAAATTCCCTATTTAACTTAAAAAATACGACGTTTTATTAGAACCTGTTGTTACGATATCGTACACCAAGCTGTTTGTTTTTGAAATTACGACGGACGTTATATTTCGTTATCTGAAAACGGTCTCGGATAGTTTATTTTTTAAATATTTTCCAGCACTATATTCAATTTTAACAAATCAATATATTTTTTTATTTGTTTAACGTGTACCTTATATAATTAACATCCATGTACCGCCTTTTAGAATATCTCGCAAATATTAACGTTCTATTTCACTATATTGAAGGCACCTTTTAAAATCATTTAAAACTGTTTTAACATCTCTAAATATTTCATTTTTTAAAAGCTAGAAACAAAAAACAACTAAATATCCAAAACGATACCCGTTCTTAAAATACACCACTTTAATAGATTCGCAAATGTATTATTAATACAACTATAAAATATAAATATTGGTGTTAAAGGTTTCCTTATTCCAAATTTGGTATCAGTGGAAACATCATTTTATTAAAGTTATAATTGGATCAAGAAGTTGCTGATCAAACAGTAGATTTAGATTTGATTAGAGATCCTCGAAGAAAATGTCTTCATTATATTATGTTTCGTAATTTAGTGTTAGGGGAATGTGAAATAAAAGAATTCTTTCGTAATCTATTATATATAATATGTGCCCAACTGACATTTCAATTGTTTTCTGACTTATCATATCCGCTATCTTAGTAGTCATCAAAACTGTTTTGATGAACTTATTTTTCTAGTATTTTCCTTAACACATTAACTATGAGAAATAAGTATTTTATAAAATATTAAGTTATAATTATTTTATAATATCCGTTTCCTATTTATATTAATATATGGGCACTAGACATCCAATCCCGAACCCTTTTTTATGATCCCAAGATTTCACTTTTAAGGTGTTAACTGTCAATTCTTGGTGGAAAGACATTATATTTTAAAAAATAAAACACAATCCATTTGTACTACTTCCACATATTTATAATGATCAGGACCGGTTTCGCTCATCACGAGCATTATCAACTGATGAGCGAAACCGGTCCTGATCATTATAAATATTTGGAAGTAGTACAAATGAATTGTGTTTTATTTTTTTAAATCCCAAGATTTCAGAATTCACAATTTTTAAGTCTTAGAATCCCGGGATTGGTGATTAAGCGTAATTTCATTCTTTTAATTATATATTTGAAATAAAATTTGTCTCCATTATTGCTTTGATTGGAATGAATATAATGATAATACATTATTTTTTTTTGGGCAGGGAATGGTTTTTTTATTTATTGAGAAGAAATAAAATCGTGCAAAAAAAACCAATAAAATATATTGTTGTCAAAATAATCTGTTCCTATTTAAGACAAATACGAAATATGAGGAGACCAAAATACCTTAAGTATTAATTATGGAGGTATTGAGCTAAACGTATGTACATGAACAAACCGAGGTACAAGTTGTAGTTAATCATGAAGTATTTCATTTGAAACATGAATTATTTTTTAACATTTCCCAGGATTGGTCCAGATATCTACTAACTGACTGGGATCCCGGAATTGGAAGCCCTAATTAACACTTATTGGAGGACTTCAAAATGAGTTATTTATCAACATTTTTAAAACAATGATTCTAATAGCATATTCAGAAGAAAAGTAATCTAACAATTATGTTTAAATGGACTTGTTTTGTGAGCATTATCTTCTAGCTCTGTTTACAGGATTGAGTTGGGACACTTTTACAGAAATAATCTGTAATCGATTAAAATATCAAAATGTGTAAATATTTATTCGAGGTAAAGGCGTTGCGAAAGAAGCCGTTAAAGTTGACTTTTTGGCCAATTTACATCAAACAGCTGGACATAATATCTTCTTATTAATCAACATAGTGAGTGACATTTAAAAAAATGTCTGTATTTACTCAATTCTCCCGTTTTTCAAACACATAAGTCTTGTAATCCCGGAACTGTCTAAATATCGATCTCGGTATTTCGGTATTCACTTTAAATGTTATAAAATAAATAATATTTCAAATTAAATACCAACAACATGTAACTCGGTTTGTTTGAGTTTACACATTCTTATAATACCTTTATAATATAATTATCTATTGTGGTGTCCTTCCTTCTCATATTTAGTTACTGCCGTGTACAGAAACAGATACTTTTGACAACAATTCAATGTTGTTTAAGAAAAAAACAATTTGAACTACTATTTATCAATAAAATCTTCTCGATTAAAAAAATTAAGTCTGATTTTCAATAAATAAAAAAACCATTCATATGCCAAAAGCCATACAAAATCATATATTCCTTCCAATTGAAGCAATAATGTAGACGAATTCAATTTTTGAAAATCGACAGTGTTTTGGCCAATTGATATAGCCCTCGAAAATAAGAAAATGAGTTAATGATTGGATCTCATTTTAAAGACGAAAGAGTAGGTCTCGGCCAAATTATGTAAATTAGAAAAATAAATTGACCACTTTTTGGAAGGGAAAAATCCTTTAACATTAGTTTTAGCTTTAAAAATTCTGACCTCCCCTTTTGATGTAAGTATATTATATCGACACTCCCTACGTATAGTTCCGTATCTACATGTCAAAGATTCATAACGCAACTCGCCATATAATGTTTTCGATAAAAACAGTTTTTACTCTCCTTGAACAATTCTAATTTCGAGGGTTACGTCAATTAGCCAAAACACCGTCGATATGGAATGTAAAACATGAAATAACGCTTAGCGACCAATCCCGGAAATGAAAAGTTTTTAATCCCAAAATTCCGGTATCATAAAAAGGATCCGGGTTTGGACGCCCTGGTTATGATTCAACCCAAATTTAACTCTTTCTTCTTTCTAATTAACTTTTGAGCCGTCAGCGCATGTCTTTCAAAATATATTGTCACCACGTAATAGTAAACTGACATTGTTGTACCCTCAAGTAAGTCATAAGGTTTCCATTTACCTACCATATTTTCACCCTGATTACGTAAATATGTCTTATTAACCAACGACACCTATAGATTGAGGTAGACTTCAAACGAAACTTTCATAATCAAATACTTATGCAGATTTATTAAATCGAACAGTTGAGGGGTAGGTTTGCAAAGTGTTAATAATAGAAATGTTGCTTTTCCTGCCATTAATAAAACAAACCGCCTCGTCGTTTTCCCTTTTACAAAAGCCTTGACTTAGTAACAGGGCTGTGGAAATATTTACACTGGCATTATTAATTTGTGGCAAGAATATTTGACTTGCCAAGCTTGATTAAAATGGCCACTAAAATATAAACATTTATAATAGAATACGAAACATTTCGTGGAAGAGATATTAGTGTAAAAGAAGTCATTCATAGTTGCTTGCGAGAAAAATAGATTCGATTGCTTGATGGCACTTTAATTTACACCAAAGAGCAGAGGTGGGAAACCTGCAACATCCTCAGGTGCTTAAGTGTGGCTTTTTGGCTATATCGTAATGTTTTGTTTCGTTGCTTTTATCACTTGACAGAATAATGAACATACAACTAGTAAGTACAAATGATATTCTTTTTACCATATCCGATCCCAACGTAGAGCATATGAACTTCTAATGGAGGTATCTCAACAGGAGTTTTCTATGAGAACTGCTTGTTATTCAGTAGCTCAAGCTCTCTATTTTTTAGTAGGGATAGAAGGATAGGGCTGGGACAGGACTAGTGATTGACTAATCAGTCTAGCTACGCCCCGTTTTTGAGTATCGGAAGAGTGGGAGGGAGTTTTAGACATCACAAACGTCCATGACTACGAACAAAAATCCATAAATCGATTGAAAGATCAATTTATGAAACAGTCCGCACCGAGACTTGAACCCAAGACATCAGTAACCGTAGCCAACGACGTAACCAACTGTGCCACGGAGCTGACAATAATAATTAAGCAAGTTGATGTGGTCTTCTGACATGAAAAAGTTCCCCACCCCTCACATAACTGATTTCATATGGGTTACATTCAATTCGATCGAAAGCAGTCTTCTGATAAGCTATATATTCAATGCTATCCAGTAGTAATAATTTATAAATTTTACATTTTTTTTTTGAAAACTTAAAACAAAAATTACTTACTGTAGTTCATCACATCTTCACCAAACTCGGTGATATAGTTAAATAGTGTTATGGAATTTGAATATCTGAATACCGATTGTACGCTTTCGTTTTTTTTTTATTTCATTTCAAATATTTATTTCAAAGTAATGGCGGCAAAAAATGTATTCATTCCTCTCTAGTAGGATTCGTTATACCGAAATAAATATCAACACTGGTATTTTTTCACCACAATTTTATATTTATTCAATACCGGTATTGAAAATACTAATACCGATGTTACAAAAATATAATAATTAGAATCACAATGATTGCGAATTATGTAATAATATGTGAAACTTTTGCAATGAACTACTTCTAACTGAATACAAGGCATAAAAAACAATGCGTATCAACTTGTGATGTCAATGACATCAAGGACAGTGGCCGTCTAAACTTTAAATGCCTAAATAACGGTATTTTGTAATTTCAAAACAGGTATTTTGGTACCGGAAAAAGCAGCTGAGATTCCGGTATTGAAATCCCTACTCTCGGGGTTCCTTAAACGAAAGTTTTATGGTCATAGATAGCAATAACGTAGTGAAATGTTGCCATAAAAGGAAGAGCAAACTGCAATATAGTCGCAAGTCAAACGACCAATGCCATTGCCCGACTGTCGCATAGCAAATAGCTGTAAACTTTTCGGGTTAATGAGGTTTTATATGACAACACTCTCGGAAAATAAAAGAAGCGTCACGGATTTCGCTAATTAGGAAAATACATTACCAGTCGGTGCGCGGATAATACGATGCCTAAAAAACGGTAAGGACAAATAATTGTGAGGAACATGTAGCCAATTACCGTAACTGTTAATTATCTTTCGTACCATTTTGTTGCATTGTATATTTTTCGTACCACTTTTTCCCGTCAACTATAAAAAAGGTCATAAATTAATGTTGCCCGTTGATAAAACGTATCATTGCGCCCTTTTCCGAGTGTGAGTAGTGCGTTGATTGTCACAACCGCCTTCTATAACGCAATAGCGATCAATTAAAGAAATTAATTTACTCCACATGTTATTAGCCTGATGTAGAGCTGCACGGGATCTATCTTATAACCATACAATATTATACTAAAAAAAACTAAAAAGAGAGAGAGGAAAGAAAACGTCTGTAGAAATGCTTTAAAAAATTCATATTCTGTGTAATATTCTCATCTATCGATTGTAGGGCCAATGTCTTCAAATTTCCAGAGAGGAATAATTATGTTACTTTATAGGACAACGCTTTTGTTTTTGAAATTCACTGTATATTATTTAATATTATGGAAACAGTAAAGAAATAAAATTAATATGTGAAGGCCTGCATATAGTAGTATATACACAATGGCTGCTTATAACCATGGAAGATGTGATAAACAATCATTTCCGTTCATAAAAACAAAGCCAAAAAAACACCTAAAAGCATAGATGAGTTGTGTAACACTAAATTAAAAATTAATTTACCCTTTGGTAAAATTGAATCATTTCTTAATTGCAAATAATAGACAATAAAAAAATAACAGGCGTTTTTGATTACGCGCGCTAACAAATCTTGACACCTTTTAGAGCGTAACATTTGGAAACCCAATCCCGTAACATTATTTTAATAGGGCAAAATTTTTGAGAATTGAATTTTGGAACAGTCTATTATTTTATAGTAACACAAATGTATTCGCAAGCTGACAAAAATGGAACTAGGTCCCTAATGAACAAATATAATAACTATAATTTAAGACATCGACTGAGGGTGCTTGATGGAATTTCAATATCAAATTAGAATTATTGAGATTTTGTACACTTCCATGTATTTTGTCACTAACGACCCGGTTTTCGTCTTTCGGCATCTTCAGGCATTCGAGCGCACGAATGGACTCGAATGGAAGCGCACGAATGGACAAAATACATGGAAGTGTACAAAATCTCAATAATTCTAATTAAATATAATAACACTGTATTGAATATATCATATTCTGTTATTAGCGAGATTTTGGTTTGTACGCGGAACATAATTGAGGACCTTGGAATCAAAAATGACCAAATCCACTTTCTCCTTAGAGATAAACACACTTTTAGTATAAAAAATTATCCTTCTTCACAAACTATTTATGTAACTGCTTAATTTGATGTATTTCTTCTTATTTATGCATTTAACATTAAAGAAGGTTTTAAATATGCTGTATCTTCAGCAATATTAAAAAAAAACACTTAAAACCACACGTTAACAAGGCAATACTTCATTTGGTTCGAGGAAAAAACAGCACACAGAGTACAAAAAGAAGTATTCACATATAAAATACTTCTAATCTTTTCATGGGTTTATTTTATTATTTAGGGGTATTATTTTAGTCTTCTGACCCTTCCTACTTCCACGAATCCCGAATTATGGATTGTTGATAACAAACATACCTCTTTCTTATCCTACCACTTCAATACAAATTAATTACTAGTATTTGGAAGTGAAAATCCCAAGGGAAATAAATTTTATCGTACTGAGCCACATGTCTTATTCAAAATGTTATTTACTAATAACCGATTTCTAACCTCTTCATCCCCAATATCCGACGCAAGCATCTGATATTGGGTATGAAGTGATTTGACTTCGTGAAGAATTTGGAGGTTAGGGAACGGACCTGGCAACACCCTGTCACATCGGCGGGTGACAGGGATTCATTATATTCATATGCTCCACATAAGGAGCGAATATGAAAGAAGAAAAAGAACATCTTTATATAAACGTTCAACAATATTTTCAGATTTAAATGTGTATATTCTTTATTTATTTTTGAACATCTAATTAAAACGCTTAGTTTTACCTTGTGTATCTTCATTAAGGAAACGCCAATTTAAGGTTAACCTAAAAATAAAAAGCTTTTAACCTCGTTTCTAATAGTTTTAATGGGGTGAATATAGCGTTTCTTTGCCACTTACTATTCATGATGTTATGCAACGGCTTTCTGTGATAGTTGCTATCTTTACCGACCTTTGAACAAACTGCAGGCAGTTCCGTCGGATGTCTAGTTTACATATTACAAATAAAACAAGTGAGAGGACATTATTAAAAGAAGCAGTAAAGTGCATCTCGTTATAAACTTATACAAAGCCTTCTGTAGTAGTTACAAAGATGAAATACGAAACTCAACGAGCTTTCCTTGTTATGGCAAAATTTTTATCAAAACGATGCTTCATGAATCGGTGTTTTATTGTTTTCTAAACCTGAAAACTGGCATTTGTTTTAATTCAATCAATGTGGCAATATTTAATCGTTTAATAATTGAGCAATTGATTGAATTTTTATTGTCATATAATCATAAAAATTTTCAAACAGAATTTTTTAATGGAATGAAGTGTTTTTATTTTATAATTTATTGTCCATTTTTATAAATGACCTTTTGCCATTTTTCAGACAGCATCGTAAAATTCTGTTTAATAAATCCAAGCTTACAATAATTTTAAGCTTTGTGAAAACAATTTAATATCGAATAAAAAAACATTTATTTGTTATTTGTAATATACCGTTTCTTTTTTAAGTATCAATAGCAGGGCTGATGTTGTAAAATATAAACATAATACAAAAAAAAAGCGACAGTTTTCTTTTTTATGCAGAATCCCACAGCCCAGACGTAATTTCACTTACCGCTACGATGAACAGACTTTTTTTAATATCCATGATGAAAACGGATTACAATATTGCTGGCCTTCAATTATACCCCCTAAATAGACAAGTCTTGAAGGTTGCTCGAGTGTCTGTGCTCTTGAAAGCGGGCACACGCGCACTTAAATACGAGCTTGGCTTGTCTATTAAGTAAGGTACTGGGCAAGTCTAATTTGTGAATAGTTTTATCATTTCAATCTCAGTAAATTTACAGATTACATTTTGTTTTCTCTTTTAATTTTCCTCACATTTGTTGTTGATTTTTATGTTTCGTATATTATAATACTATATAATAGTGGTCAAATACAAGTCAAATTGTCGTCAGCTATAACTATAATATCATGTTTCGTACGTTTTTTACAATAAAAACTATCATATCTATCAAGGGTCTGTATAAATCGGTAGCTGTAGGTACTGTTGGCGTCCACGGTGCAGTTGGTAGTGTCGCTGGCTACGGTTACAGAAGTCTCGGGTTCAAACCCCGGTGCGGATGGTTTTAATAAATTGATTTATGGATTTCTGTTCGTAGTCTGAGTGTGATGTCTAAAAAATTTTCTCCCACCCATCCGATCCTCACGGGGCGTAGCGAGAGCGATTAGAACAAGCAGTTCGCATTGAAAAATTCTGTCGAGATACCTCCATTAGGAGGCCATATTCTCAAGTGTTGGGAGCGGACATGGATTAAAAAAAAATTGGTAGCACTATTGTTACATAATTCGACTGTGTTTTGGCCAATTGATGTAACCCTCAAACAATACGAAAATGAGTTGATAATTGGATCTCATTTTAAAGACGACAGAGAAGGTCTCGACCAAATGATGCAACTTAGAAAAATAAATTGACTACTTTTTGGAAGGGAAACATCCTTTAACATTGGTTTTAGGTTTAAAAATTCTGACCTCCCCACTCGATGTAATTCACTATTATATCGACGCTCCCTACGTATAATCTCGTATCTGCAAACATGATAATTTACATGAGTGCGTTTCAAAGATTCATAATGTGTTCGATAAAAACAGTTTTTACTCTCTCCTAAACAATTTCAATTTTGTGAGTTACATCAATTCGCCAAAACACCGTCGATTATCTTTCTGGCCATACTATTCGCACTTTATATAGAAGCTTTATGAACTTTTTAAATATACCTTGATTATCAAGATAGTTTTTATGTATATAGGTAGTATAAATGTTCTTTTACGTTTGGAAATACATCACAGGAAACTTTCACAGTGAAATCTCTTCCCCTGAATATGGTGTCGTAAAGCTGGTACCAAATATAATATTACAGTTGATGTATTGCAAAAGGTAGTTTTGGTGCTAAATGATTTATCAGCAGGACGCAGTCACCGCGGTCACGTCATATCACATATTGGCAAAGGGTTTTATCGGAAGAGAAAGGATCCCTTTTGCTACAAGACGACTGTACACATATCAGAATATAGATCAATTCAACAAACTTGATGAGTATTTATTATAAATCGTTAAAGTTTTATGCACACAATATTTTTTATCTAATAAACCTTGGCTTCTTCTTTCGGCGTCGCAGGACCTTAAAATGGTTGTGGCCAATTGATTTAACTCTCAAAATTGAAATTGTTAAGTAGTAAAAACTGTGTGTATCGAAAAAATTATATTATGGTGAGTTGCGTTATGAATCTTTGAAATTCACTACTTTAAATTATCATGTTTGCAGATAAAAATGCAATGTAAAATGATGTTTCCCTTACAAAAAGTGGTCAAATTATGAATTTATTTGGCCGAGACCTGCTCTGTCGTTTTTAAAATGAGATCCAATCATTAATTCATTTTCGTATTTTTTGAGGGTTACATCAATTGGCCAAAAAACCATCGATATATTTTGTTTTATATCGATTATACGTGAAATTTTTTACCACCTATTTGATCCTAAAAATCGGGGCGTAACGAGAGCGATTAGCCCAACCACTAGTTCTTTCCTAGCCCTATCTATATATATACATATATACAGAGCATTTTTTTAGAAAAAAAGGTGCCAGAACCCACTTCTTGTCAAGCTTTTTGCTAAAGAAAATTATAAAGGTACAAATGATATTCAAATAAAATTTAAGGCAGCTTCTCAAATGCCACGAAGCACATAAAAAAACATTTTTTTTTGTTTTGGAAATTTTAAATTTTTGAAGACGAATTATATGTATGCAGGAAAATTGTTTCGTCTAAATTCTTAGATTAAAAATATCGTGAAAAAAGGAGACGGAACGCCGTTCCACCGCGTTACTTAGCAAAAAAGCCCTGTATATATATATGGAGGTTTCACAGTTGAGTGGTCAAATCCATTAACCTTTTTTGCATTCGGTTGTGTGGTGACGTTTACAAATCATAGATTTATTTTTGAATTGCTGAATTTTGATGTATATGAATTCATATAATTGATGTTTGTGGTGTTAATCCTGTCCAGAAATCAAAACAGAGAGAGCGATGAGCTACAAGTATTTTCCTTAATTTCGGTGAGTTGAAACATTAGTAGTATTACAGTCATGGTAAATGGTCTCCACGATTATTCTGAATATGCGTGTCGTTATGAGATATGACGACCTTTACTGTACATTAATATACCCTCAATTAGTTTCCTTAACATGGTTCATTCAGTTCGGTCCTGTCTTTCTCATCCATTTCGTTACAAACGATGATATGTGGGTCGTTGTCACAACAAAAAAATAATTATACAGACATTCATTACTCAACTATAACGATTCTCTCAGTCTACCTTTTTCGTATACGGTTAATGTAAATCTACGTGATATATGTATATTATAGTTTCTGCGTAAGCCGTAAAGCCCGAGCGACTCAAATGCATGGAAAATCATTTTACATTTTGATTAATCCCTTACAATTTATGTGGGGGAATATGTTTGTAGCGTTACATGGCCTATATAACAATATGTAAAAAAACACCACACACGTGCACGTCAAATAAAATATAATATTTACGTCTAAATACAAAACGATTTATAATTTAAAATATGGATACAACCAATGTTTTGACTCCTTATTTCTGGATCAATCAATTCATAACTGGTCTAAAATAGTTCAATATATAAAGACAGCAATATGATTCAGGATGCTGATCATACCCTTTGGGAATGTCCAGATATGGACAATGAACAGGAAACATTGCTCAAGATCAGTCGGATCCGCCGGCCACTTGGTTGCATCACTGACAAATTACAAAGCATTCAAAAAGCTCACGGCGTCCCATGAAACTGTATTCTTAAAAGCTCTTTCACTAACTATTTTAAACTTAACATTATCATAATTTTTATTTAACTTCTTGCACACTAGAATGTACTCAATCAAGTCTTGAAGAATTCCTCCTCGGACATTACCGACAAAAATTTGAAACATGAATAACGTTGTTACGCTGCGGAATACACCCAGAAATAACAGTGTGAAGCTGGAGCGGGTGGTGCTGGATACAAAGTTGACCGCCCTACGGAACATTTAAAAAAATGAAATGGTTTCATATCGGTAATTGCTATTTTATAATTTACATGTATCATCGGCAGAATATTAAGGATTGTATGAATATTTTTTTCTGTTACTTCTTTTTCCTACTAAAACTATATAAATGGGATATGCGAGTGCTCTGGCTAATTTATTGATTGACTGGCAATACTTTCATGACACAAAAGAAATAATATTATAATATTATACCCTTTCCGTATGTACTTTGGCCAAGTACTACCGCACCAAAGATTATAGGCGCCATGCGAGGAAAATGGAGAAATAAACTTATGAATACCAACTGTAAAAGTTGAATAAAAAAAAAATCTACATAATAATAAAAATACAAAAAAATAACAGTCAATTTCGCTCAGCTCGACAGTATTTTCCACCGACTCAATTAATATGTGAAACAAAAAATCACCAGTCAACACCATAATTTGAGATTTTGAAAACATAAAAATAACTTTAATCTGCAAAATTAAAGAAAATTACTCCGTCTAGCTCACTGATTTTTTTGCGAACATCCTTGAAATTATCACAAGATTTCAATCCAAGCCTGTTAACGCGTAAATCCATTAATCTCTACTTAACTTTCAAAACGGCTTCTTCTAATGTTGTTTTTATTACCTATTATATCATATGAACAACTAATGTGCGACAAATATTTACATAATCTTCCGTAATTACTATCTTATGAAAATTAATAATAATACACTTGCTGTAATAGTTTTATTATAGTGTAAGGTTATTGTTTGTAACATATTTATATTAGAAACAGTAACCGGACTTAACAGAACATGAAAAAACAGAAAAATTAGGTTATAATATTTTTGTCGAATCTATCATTTATTGAATATATATGATTATAGACATGAGTGACGTCTCATCGAATTTATCTCATATGATTTTCCGATTTTCAAAATTTTTGGATCAGATATTTTTTCCTACTAAATTTTAAAATATTTTTAAAAAAGTGCCTTATATCATACGAAATAAACAGTATCGTCATTTACAAATATTTGTACTTAATATCTACAATAAACACATTCTAATTGCATATTAGAGTTTATTATACTTTTTTAGTTTATTATACTTATAAATTACTAAATATTATATAAATTAATAAATATATTTTAAGAGATCGACTGAGGGTGCTTGATGGAATTTCAATATCAAATTTGAATTATTGAGATTTTGTACATTGCTATGTATTTTGTCACTGGTTTCGCCTTTCGGCATCTTCAGACATTCGAGCACACGAGTGGACTCAAACTAATGTTTACCTCCATCTCAATTTCAAATTTAATAAATACATTATTTATTTCTTATACTTTCAATAAATAATAGATACGACAAAAACATTATTTCCAAATTGTTCTGTTTTCTCCTGCTCTGTTTCGTCATGTTCTGTTTAGTAATGGAACCATTAGAAACACACCCATTACGAATGTTTAAATTTTATTTGTGAATCAGGATTAGTTACCTACTTGAAATTCCGAAAAAATATTCTCGATCTGAAAATTAGCAGGGTTAGGAAATAACTAGTAGATTGATAATCGCCCTCCCTATATAGGCCCCGTTTTGAAAATCGGATATGAAGTGGGTGGGGATGGTTGAAATTTAACGAAGACACCATACCGTTGGATAAAAACTAGATTTAAAAATCTATTTATGCAAATGTCCATTCCTCAACCCGAGCCTGTCACCTCCCAAACGAGTAGGATAAAGGTTCAAGATGTTTTCCCACCCGACTAAATGACCTGGTGTAAAATTGATTTTAGGCTCAAGAGAATTTATTGCCTCTCTTTTTTTATTTACCTAATAACAAAAGGACATGGAGTATTTGGGATTATTTAAGCATACCTAAATGATTGTTCCATCTACCTTTAGTATAAATAGAAGTTCTGACACTAATATACTCAATTTATACAATTCAAAATAAGTTTAAATTTTATAACCTTGAGGTGGTAAAAAATACTTCTCCTAAAATCACAAACTCATGCAAATAGAAAAAACATTTTCCGATATAAATATTAACAAAATAAGACATTTTTCAATGCAAAAATAGTAAGCATACGAACGTATCACTGATTCATGATAAATAAAGTTTATCTTGAAAGAATTTAATAGTGGTTTCATTGTTATTGTATTTTGGAGAAATGTAACGTTACAATAATTATTGATTGAATGTAATATATCGACTGTGTTTTAGCCAATTGATGTAATTCTCAAAAAATACGAAAATGTGTTAATGATTGGATCTCATTTTAAAGACGACAGAGCAGGTCTCGGTCAAATGATGTAAATTAGAAAAATAGCTTGACTACTTTTTGAAACGGAAAAATCATTTTATATTAGTTTTTTAGATTTAAAAATTCTGACGCGGCCACTTGATGTAACTCACTATTATGTCGACGCTCCCTACGTATAATCTTGTATCTGCAAACATGATAATTTACAGAAGTGTATTTCAACGATTCATAACGCAACTCACCATATAATGTTTTCGATAAAAACAGTTTTTACTCTCTCCTAAACAGTTTCAATTTGGAAGGTTAATCAATTAGCCAAAACATCGTTGATATGGAAGAATGTCATTATAACATGTTTAAAAAAGAGAAACATTTTCTATCCCATTTAATTAATTGCGGTATTAAACTCTTTTACTTAGCTTATCATATAATTACAAATATACAAGTACTAAAACAAGTTTTTTCAAATTACTGGTATTTCGTTATTGAATAATTTACAGGGTGGTAATAAAATAGCATAATAAGTCAAATATTTTTGAATGAAATATGTTTTCATATTACATCCAGTTTTTCAGAAGAATAACAAAATAAATTGTTAGATTGAAAAAATAAATAAACAGCAGCATAATATTTTTGTTCCATCGCCATATCGAAAATACACCATACCATTTTAACAATGTTCTGATTTGGTGTCATTAATTAAGAATTCGAAAAATCTTGCATTCAAATGCAGATCAAAGTGTTAAAAAATATAAGGTAGGAAAAATATAATATTAAATATGCAAAATGTGTTTTGGTGTTAAACGAAAAATTGATGATCTCTCATGTAACGTGTAAGCATCCCTTACTAAAGGAATTTCAGGTCCGTATTTTTCTGCCAATTAGTACACACATGGGTTCGAATATCGCTTCGTAGATATAATTACAGCGTTACACACGTTCCTTTAATCATTAGGGATTCTTTAGAACTCTATATATCTGTATATGATTTAATATATTATCTTATATATACAACCACTTCGTTTCATTCTCAAAAATATTTCTTTGAACCAACGTTCAGGTTCTCTTCCCAAGAAACGAATTCCTTCCTAATAGTAGAGTTTAGTATGAATTATTAAGTATTGTTGATTAAAATATGTATTATTATTTCAAAATATTTTCTTCATTTAAGGTAGCACTTACTACTTTGTAATAATGGCTGTATTAATGAAAGAAGAGTAATCAATTCAGTAGAATCAATCTGGGTAACTTTGGCCCAGTTCTAAGGTTTTTTGTATTTTTATCGTTCGCCATCGCATTTATGTGTGGTATTGTTCTACATAGAAATGAACAGATGTCTTTAGATGAAATTTAATTAACATAAATAGATTTATTGCTATAATTCATATATAAATATAGATAAAATAAAAAGAGCAAAATTTTCATCCAATTCGGGTAACTTTGGCTTATGATACAAATAACCCAGTTATCCAGTCATTTTAAAGTCTTGGAAATATTTCCTTATGCTTTTATATATTCTGTACATAATTGAGACGGAAAAAATATAAAGCTTTTGGTTTACAGATTAGTAATACAATTTGACAATATGGCTAATCCAATTTATTTCAAGAAAAGTTTTTAAATTGTGTTTTATCATTCCATGCTGAAAGCTTACAAATTCAACAATAAAACAAATTATGCTGCATATTAATTCATAGTTTTACCACCAGGGGCTACTCAATACCTTTGGTTGACTAAAAAATATTCATATGGCGTTAGTATTATCATGGTATTATAACAGCACCGTTTTCTATGTAGTGGAACAATATTGATGTAGTGGACTGTTGGGGAAACCCAAATTGATGGTATGTAATGAAAAACAAAAAATATGGGTCTGCAAAATGATTTTTTATCGAAAACTGATTCCATGATAGTAACTGAAAATCTTTTTTCAGAGAGAAAGAATATAAGGGCGGGTGGTATAATAATTTTTAAATAAAATATCTGTTTTAAAGGAAATTGTTTTCGTATAATATTTTTTAAAAGTATACTCGCTGCCAGTTTAGAACATATGGAATGTGAATTAAAAACGGAGCAAATGCTTTATAGAAGTCATTGTTAGTGATTCAACTAAACTCACTCACAAGACAGGATACAAATAGCAGAAAAGGGTTAGGAAAAGACTAGTAGTTAGATAAGCGCGGCAGGGATGAAAATATTACAATCATCTTTACCTCTGGAATGAAAGTTTCCATTGTAAGATAAGAAAACTTTACTGTGCAACTATATTGAAAAAAAGCTAATTCTACAAGGCGACAGACAAAATATTAAGTACACTTGGGGTTCGTATAACACGGTTGATGAATTGTGACATATTTTTGTACAACACGCATTATATAACATGGTTTCAGCATTTTTTTATAGAAAACGATCCTACAATGGAAAGATGTTTGAAGTTCAAGAGGGAACTATAGCAGATCTTAACCCCTTATCACGAAATACGTAAATATTTATACGCTAAAATCAAATAATCTCTTATTACAGAATCTTAAAGCCTAAATCCAAAAATACTCCAGAGTCCTCCGATAGTAAAAAAGATTCGAGCATATAGAATTAATAAGTGATAGAGATGATGAATAAATGATATATTATATGTTGTTAAAGTTAAATGTATACTTTTCGATTGTTTATTACAAATAATAAAGGATAAACAAACTTCGATATTTTTTTGGAACGCATTCCCTAATTCTGTATGAACTTTAAACCTTGTATAACAAGGATTTGTATTAATGGACGTTTTTGTGGAACCATATGACCGTGTTATACGAGTCCCAAGTGTTTGTTTATACTCGAAAGAAATATTTTATTTTTGAATACTGACAATAACGATCGACACTTATGGGCTCCATATTTTATTAAGAAGTCTCGCTAAAAATTAGGCTATATTCAAAAAGGAAAATAGAAAGAGAAAAAATAAAAGACAGTTGTGAAGCAGTAGTGGGCGAGGAAGTAAAATAATTATCCGCTTACTAAGCACTTTAGAAACATGCTACGTCCGCATTACCAAAAATAAAATATCGATAAATGATAAAGAATATTAGCAAACTGTTGACAACTTTCGCTAAAAAGTTTTATTTTGCATGAAACGACGTTTGATTTGACACTTCATGCTCTAAATCTTTTAATGTGGTTTTATAAAACATTAAATCAAATTCTACCAAATCTTTTACAAAATAATATATAAATCTTGCGATGTCAATATAAATGCCTTTTAAAGCATTTCCATTCGCAATATGAAGTATATGCATAAAAATAGATTAAGTAAGCATTATTTATTGAAAAAACATTTAGATATAAGGTAAACGTACCATTCGTTGGCCGTTTAAGAAAAAAATTCTACAAAAATAACGATTAACATTTAGCATTAAACTGAATGATGATAACGCAAGTGTATTCATAATGGATCAAATGTCTCAATTAATATAGTAAGACAAAAATTAGAAAAGAGTCTGTTACAAAAAATTCTGTTCAATTTTTAACAACTATGTTTTTGTGTCATTAGCTAAAAAATTGAATATTCTAGTAGTTGACCACTTTTTTCAGTAATTGACCATTCCTAATCAGAGGATTATATGACAACCATTCATCAGAGCTTCTTGTAAGACCACTCTCGGTTGAATCAAGTAGCATATGCTTACATTCACTGATATCTTTAACAATTCTCTTTTAGAAATTCAAAATAAAATGCTTATTGCATAAGGTTTTGCTTTTTAAATGGCCGCTATGACACCCTATGATATAAATGGTGATTTGTTAGTTCCTCATTCTAAAAAAAGATGGTTTCACTTGTCTGAACTCTAAAATTTGCAATCCCGCGTATAATTCATGTTTCTTGATGTATTTGCGATAACTAAAATATATTTCTCATAATTATTTATTTTTTAATGTTAAAATTGATCTTTTTTTAGCTATATTGAACTTTTTAACGAACAAATTGAATGAAAATAAATTTGTGCGAAAATGGCTCACGCTGTAATTTATGTAGTAGGCATATAAAAGCAAATAATTTGTTTAAAATTAGTAAACGTTATCATTGTGGAATAATTTAAGTTGTAAATATACAGAAATAAATACAACAGTAACAAAGAATCTTGAACTATCATGCTGAAGTAGAAGAAAAAATAATATACTCGTAAATATAATCATTTTCTACAAATCTGTCGGACTATAAAATAATGGCAACCACTTTAGGCACTAACGTCACTGCGTCCACTTATGAATGCGCCTATTGCGCTTATTATTTTGAGGTCGTCGCGCTTTGGATGCTGTGTCAGTGGCGTCGCATATCGGATGCTGTTTGAAGGGCCGGTTTTCCAATTGGCGGAAACCAATGCGTCTACCGGGCGAGTGCAATTATGCTTCCCTGTACAGTGAGGATAGTCAGAAATGGTAAACAACTATTAATACTAAAAACATACTCAATTAGATGGATACCAATGAATATTTTTTGATTGTTCCCCAACCAAACTTATTACATAATTCAAGACATCGACTGAGGGTGCTTGATGGAATTTCAATATCAAATTTGGATTATTGAGATTTTGTACACTTCCATGTATTTTGTCACTAACGACCCGGGTTTCGCCTTTCGGCATCTTCAGGCATTCGAGCACACGAATAGACTCGAACTGATTCGTCAGTCTCAAAAATCCACAAAATCTCAATAATCCAAATTCAAACTTATTACGTTTATTTTGTTACGTTTTTTACAACTGAGACTATTTACGCTAAGTAAATATTTGAGGTAAATTTTTTACCAAACCTTCCCTTTTCTTTGAAGAATGGTGCCATTCAATTTGGAGTTATCATTCTCTCTATGCCTCGATTGCCTTTTCAAGATTGGATACCGGGTGACGATCTGATCCATAAAATGATTTGAAAATCAAATTTTGATTGTTTTCATTCGTCTATGTGATCCCTTGACCAGGTAACCGAGTGGGAAGAAATCACCGTAACATTAACCACTCGGCTGGACTGGCATCTTTACTACTCTAAATTGAAAGTATTATATCGACTGTGTTTTGGCCAATTTTTTTAACAAAAAATACAAAAATGAGTTAATGATGGATTTCATTTCAAAGATGACAAAGCAGGTTTCGGGCAAATGATAAATGAATAAATTGACCACTTTTTGAAAGGAAAACATCGTTTTACATTGGTTTTAGGTATATCTCGGCTTAGGCTAATTATTTCTAGGGATTGTAATACCGGGCGAATGTTTCAATACCGGTATTTTGTATTAACATTTTATCTTATATAATATAAAAAAAACTAGATCAAAGTGAACAAAAAAATATCGAACAGAAAAATCGATACCGGTGCTTATAAAATACATTTAATTTTCATAATTTCATTTAATTTATTGTTTCTTTGAATTTAAATGTGACATAACAGTGTTAATTCATCAATGCTCGAATATATCAATCTCGATCTCAGATCTTGATGCAAATAACTCCGGCTCCTGAGTAGGTCTTACGTATTTTTGAATATTTTAATTACGGTATTTTTCATTTTCGAAATACCTATATCCTGATATCGGTAACAGTAGTACTTCAATCTTTAGTTATTTTAAGAAGTTGTTTTAGATATTTATTGAGTTAAACAAATCAACATACGTGGCAATCGATATTATATACATAACAAAATAGCTTACCCCTGCTCCGCTGAAGTGAGATGTCCCTATTAACGCCGGCAGTCTCATAATAATTAATGCAGGGCGAATAGAGCAGATGCAGTGAATCGGAGTAGTTACAAGTTATGCCGGCAGACGACGTCGGTGGCGCTGCTGTGCTCTAATTGCATTTTTATGCAATGAGGACGCACTTTGAATAGTGAATGGTTGCATTGATCTACATAACAGGAATGTCTTGAAAATTCCTTCATCGTTTACATAATCAACAAGAGCATTCACCCACAATAATATAAAGCATTTCCACTAGCTTCATTGTTACATTTTTTATATCAATTACTTATTACATAATATTACAATCGTAATCACTGTGTCCTCGTTGTAAGATTGGTCCCACGAAGTGATATTTGATGCAGCTTATAAACTATCCTCTAAATTTACAGGCATGAAGTATTTAATGACTATGAAGAAATTAAAGTATTGATTTTAAAACAGTGCTTTCAAAAAACTTTTCTGCAAACGAAGATATGTCTCTTAGTACTTTTTTTAGTTAAGTCGTTACTCTTTTAACCCGATAAACGCGCTGGACATGTTTACATGTCCAATACGCTACCTCGTATTACCGACCACACAAGAAGAAAAAACTTGTGGATGTATGCTTTAAAAAATAGTTCAAGCCTTAAGTAGAGAAGTTAGGCAACAGGTCATGAAAATGTCAAGTAGAACACTAGAAAATATATTTTTGAAAATAGCTCTCGATATTTAGTATTTTAAATTTGAGATTTGAACTGCCGATACGCAGCATTAATCGTCAGCCCTGTGTATTACACATACTTATGTGGCTACGCGCTTGCTTGTATGCGTGTTGGCGGTGTATATGAAGACTGGCTCCAGCTATTTAGCTTGCAAAGTCGTAGATTCAATATTTTTCAGCTTCTTCAGTGTCTTCGATTTATTTTAGCGAGAATGCGACGAGTTTAGTTTACATCTTATGTATTTGGAATAACTAATATATATTACACATAATTCTCCATTTTTTACTCTTAAAATTGATCTATTTTTAACAATTGTGAACCTTTTAACAGATCAATTGACTGTGTTAAATAATACAAATCATCAATTTTTAAAAGCTTAATTATTGTATTCAGAAAAAAGTGTATTGTCAAAATAGAGTGAGAAGTTCATAATTTCAAAACTACGTTTTGATGTCACTTCAAATCGTATTTGTTTTAATATTATGGATCTAAAAATAACATATTTTCATCGTCAAATTCGATAAAACTTAACTCAAAAACCTTCAGTCACAACACATTATGAAACTTATAACGACGAAAATTAAATTTATTATAAGAAATTTAAATATCCTCAAACTCCATTATTCCAATGAATGTGAACGAAACAGCACTCTCAATTATTTTTGTTCATTTCATTTTCACGGTATTATAATTACTATTTATCGTTTTTAATAAAATCACATTATCAAGTTTGTTATAAAGTTCACCGGTAAAATAGTAGTAATTTATGTATTGTACAATAATTGCGGGCTTTTCACTTCAGGAAAACGGTATAATAATTCGATCAATTTAGTTTTATTTAGTTGGTTGGTTAACCTGTTGGTTGGTGCTGGAAATAAAATCACTAATAATAAATAGGAATATTGAAATTCAAATACACTACAATATGATGGGGCTGCGAAAATAAACCTTAAAGACGGGAAAACTTTACTTAAGCCGGCGTATTTTCAGAGTTTCGTTGTATTAAAACAAATTTAATCATAAACGAATAGACAATATTTCCCAAGTGAACGTTTTTATTCCCACGTATTTTAATTAAAATTTAAGACAAAGCTAATGTGTTTCGTTTGTAAATAGCGCTCTTTATTTTTCAGGGGAAGGTCATCGCCGAACTTCAAATATTTATAAATCTACAAAAACAAAAATTGTTAGTATGTAAATTATGATGTTACCTACATCAAAAGTTGTGAGTTTTATTTTGGAAAGATCAGTAACTTGCAAGTTCATATATCTTTCTAAATATGACGTTTCATAAAAACCTGATGTTGAAATATCGTAGGGAAGTTTACCCTTCTTCAAAATAGCAGTAGACATTTCGGTTAAAGAACACAGTACCAACGAAGAAATTCGGAATAAAAACATAAAATTACACAGGTGTAAATAATATTTTTTTGCCTATTTTCCAGGTTCATATTCTACGCGGCCAGTTTTCTAATACGTGTTATCCTTCTGTTTTTTTTTAACATTCGATCTTCGCTTCTCGAATTCGGCCGAGAGCATAGGCGTGGCGCACTGGGGCGCGAAATCCGAGGAGAAAAAAAAATATCAAATTTTTCGTATTAAAATAATAAATTATCAAAAATATTCAATAATAAATTATTGCTGAAAAACTCATCAACAATATCGTTTAAATTTTCTAATTATCGAGCGTCTCAGCTCGTACAGTTTTGAATTGTCTAAAGTGTTTATGTTAATGAAATATTTTATTTACTTTTTTCATAATATGACGTTGATTTTTGTAATGTTACATTCTCAATTGATGATCAGTTGAAAATGTTTGTGATGAATTAAACTGGTCATTATATTAAATTGTGGAATTATCACATAAAACTGTGTTGAATTATTATAAATATAATGGTCCAACAAGAATTACAATGGTATACTGACAAAAATCATTAATTCATAAAAACAAATTCTGAGATATTCGCATTCAAAGCAATATTTTTTATTCTATTCCAAGTACAATTGTTTGTAATTTAAAAGGTTTTTTCACATAATGAATAATAGTCATTTTGGCATACAGATCATAAGATTTTGTATCAATGAATTATTATATAGTTATATCATGCATTCTGTCAGTACTTAATATTACTACTGTTTTTTCTAAGCCATTATATGATATGACTACATGCGTTCTATCACTACGTCTAGCGTTAAATTGCATAAATTTTGACATGTAAAATAGAAAACCATAAAAAACTGACAATGTGTTTTGTCATTATATCCTGAAATTTAATAGTCTTAGATATATTTCAATTCTAAAGGTATGTACGAGAATTATAATTATAAGTAGCGTCATCAATAATTATTTTTAAAGGATACTTTAGCTTAATTCATAAACCTAAATATCGTCCCTAAAAATAATTAAAATTTCGTATTTTTTTATATCATCTGGAGGAAGTTTGAACTGCATTTTCAGAATGCCAAAAGGTGGACTTCTTGTTAAAATGGCGGAGAAAATTTAAACTTAATTGTCGTTAATTACAACTGGCGACTGCAGGGCCGCATGAGAGTTCTTCTAGTTATTTCAACAGACAAATACAGATTTAAAAAATGTTTATCATTGTAATTATTTCGTTTATTTAACCAACAACAATGCAATATATTTTAATTTCTACTAAAACGTAAACACGAAAGGTAGGGTTCTGTGTTTATATGGTTTTTATTTTTAAGCTGAAGGCTTTGTGTGGAAAATGTTAAATTCGTTTCAGGAATTAATTCATTATTTTTATTTGTTATAATTAAATAATACTAATACAAAGTAGATATACGAAATTTTTATTATTTTATTCTAAGTGCAATAACGCTCAGTCATAATTAATATAGTTTTTTTTTTAAATTCCTGATATTTTTTCAATAATCACGGTTTTACCTACTAAACTATCACTTGATAATGTGCACATTTGTAGAGAGAAACCTGGCATTGTGTTAACTAATGAAATAAATGGTATATGCATTAAACTCTGTGCTTTTAAAGTAAAAAGTCATAAAATAGGGAATAAATAGAACATAATGAAAATCCACAGTGATTATTATTAATATAATATATAATCTACATTAACTTTAATATTTTTAATTATCAAAAAAAATCAGATAAAAAAATATGCAATACGGCAAAATCAAACAGACACGGCCCTGTCTATTTCACCCATATAAAAAAGCTCGCACAGAAGTTTAACTATGCTGGTATTTTACACTCACATTCATAGAACGCCTATAAAGTTTTTGTCGCTGAGGATATGAGAGGATAAGAGAGAAGGAAAAGGAAGAAGTATGAAATTTGAGGGGTAGAGTGTGAAGGGATGAAAAGTGAAATGAAAGTGGGGTGACGAGTTCAAATTCGCATCGTTGCGTTCCCTTGTTGTGTTGTTTCTTCGTATAGGTAGGCACTGGCAAACACTCTGAGCTTTTTGCACCATCTTGTATAAGTACAGTGTAGTCATCATTAAACTTATGCTATTTTTTTTTTCGGTTATTATACCAGTCTTTCTGCATTAATAAGAATGAATTATTTTTTGGAATGGATCGTTTAAAAAACTCTTCTAATGCCAATAAAGTTTTATAAAACACGAAAGTCTGGTGTAAAACCAAAACTTGAGAAACGACTAATTTGGATCATTAAAACCGAAAATGAAATTCTTTTTTGGTAGAGAACTAAATTGACTAAAAATGATTACCATGTCCGTTCACATATGGATGATTAACAGAATATCTACAATTTTTTTTTTTTACAAAAACTGACTAATATTCAATCGCTCAATACTTGGTTTTCGGAGAGGGTAAGAATTTAAATATTGGACTAGGAAACGACTAACGGTTAACTAATCGCTCGCCCTGTTTTCAATATCAGATGAGTGAGAGTAGATGGAGAGCTGACAACAACGATTAAAAGACAAGACAGTACAGAATAACTGCAAAAGCCAAAAATAATTTAAATGAAATATATGAACGTACCGTAATGATTATAGTTATCAAAAATTTATGAAAACATTATAAAACTATTTACCATACAATATAACATTTTATCTTGTTTCTTTTATATGAAATATCATCTTAAATTTTAAGACTTAAAAGCATTACACTGTTAAAAAATATTATTGTTTTCTAAAAGCGTTACTAAGCATATTCTTAACAACCACACTGTAAAGGTTTCCGGCAAGTAAGTACTCGTATTAAGTATATTTAGCGTTAAAAGATATTTTAAATACATGAAGTCAGTTTGAAGTGATAATATCAGGGCTAGTGTTCTAATCTTAGAAATACATGACTACCTAAAATTTAAAATATTATTTAGGGTATAAATATTTATATCGAACTCTAATAATTGATTAAATTTTGCTTTGATTGCCTACTGTTTGAGACTATTTCTATATCCGATCGAAGTGGTGTAGTGAGCTTGAAACCTTATTTATACATATAAATATATTGAGATAAAACTAGTAATATACAATCAAATACTATCGATCGCTATCCCGAACGGTTAGCTGAGTGGCCAACGTTCTTAGCTTCAATTACCTGCTCTGCGGCTATAATCACAGTATGCGTTATGGATTTGTATTCGAAAGCGGCGATGTATGTGATCTTTACTCTTCTCGAAAAAAGAGAGTTTGAGAAACTAATAGAAAAATCTCCATTAAGAGTCCATATTCTCCACATTGACAAAAATTGTTTACACGCGATGACGTGGAAGCAATTTTTTACCTTGTTTTACTAAAACTTGTTATAAACATGAGTAATTAAGTTTGCTTATCATAATGGTTCAAGGAGAGGTGACGGTGATGTGATCCCGAAATAACTATCAATAACATTTGATAATTCTTGCAGAACTATACATATATGCTGATATCTTTTTTTAATTAAATTCTATCAACTCAATGAATTTACACATTTAAATTTATATCGATTGTTTAATCTACATGTGAATTTATATCCACCCCTTAAAAACGAGTTTCAGACCATAACTATATCAATGACCTTCTTGGGAGTGATTATATTGCAGGACGAAATTTTGAAGAGGAATTAAAATTGGAATAACTAATTTACGTTTTTGTAGATTTTATCAATCTTTCATAATATAAATCACGGTGCATAAAGTTCATGAGGATTTATGTTTTTTATTCGTTTTCAGATATAGCCACCCTCTTCCGATAAGCTTTTGTTTAAAACAGCTTAATTTAGTTGATAAAGCCCTACAGGGAATGAGGCCTAATCCAGATAATCTGTGTAAAATACATCGCAGCTTAAACGTGCTCACGGCTATTATGTGCTATGTAAGGTCCAAAATTCAAATGAACCGTGATAGTATTATGATAATAACACCTCTGCATTAATACTGATAGAGTGCCATATCTCTCGGTAATTTAACGAATTTTTCAAAGATTATTGTTAGATACATACAAAATTTAAAGGCTATTTCGCATACTATGTAAAAAGTTGTCAAACTCTTTTTATGTTATCAGTGTGTTTGAGGTATTTATTATTCAACAATGTTTTTATAATCCTAATTATAAAATGTAATCGTCAAAATCAAATTTGACAGATAGCACTTAGGCCACAGTAATTGTATGCAAATGTAACATAGAAGTATACTACAAATAAATGAATATCGGTTATGTGACTGAAATCTGTTCGAAAACGACAGCTTGCATTTTTTTTATTTCGGCTATTATTCTGGCAGTATAAAACATATAAATTTTTTGCGCCGTAAAAGTTACACTTTTAATAGTCTGTACAATCGCAACTTTTTACATGACCTGCCCATCAAATTCCAATGCGACGATGTATTGTTCTTCCAGACATTTTACTGGCTCTTACAATCCACAGCACGCCACTGTCATTGCATATTCAGGTTTATAAACAAACTATTTTAGATGAATCGGTATGCTAAAAATTTCAGTACTCAGACCAACGCCAGAGGTGTTATGCTGAATAATGCCACCAACTGTAAGATATTGACGCAGGTTAAAGGTAGATTAAGGAGATTCCGGTGTACAGCTAGGATTGGTCTTTGAGAATCAAGTGATAATTATGATGAATCTTGCATTGTTTTGACAAAAAAAATAACATTTGCTCAAACGGCTAATATAGAGTTATCTAAGGCACAACCTGTGTCACGCAACGTTGACAATATTACTAACATTGTTCAGCATTATTTCTATGTGATTGAGTTCATATCGAATTCAATTTGTAGGCTTTGTTTAAAAGAACAGTAAATTTTCTTATCTGCACAATGAACAGTGAAATAATTTTTACTTCATACAAAGCTGGCATTTTATCAACCGTCTGCTAATTTGTGTGTTAAATGTATATCGACAGAATTTTCATAATTTCTTTTAGTAAACAGTATTCGTGTTTATAATTTAGTGGTTATTTTCAATTATGACTTGTAAGATCTGTGCTGTATGTTTTTAATTTAAATTTAAATTTTTTGATAAGAAAGGTAATCACATTTTTTTCATATAGCGAGTTTACTAATCCAGATGAGATAATTATTATGAAACATTAAACGTTAACAATGTCTCAAATTAACAACAGACGTATAATTCATTCGAATGCGTCGATATCAGTTCGATAGAGAATCTAATGAAATCACGATTAATACATATTGTGTTACAAATTATTGCTTTACTCACAGTGCTACTGAGAAATTTTACATATTGTGCTAACAAATAATTTTACTGAAGTTTATAGCTATCCTAAGGGCTGAAAAAAATGTTACATAGTCAATAGTTCTCAAGATTATAAACTCACATGCTCCTGATTTTTATTAACATTACCAAAACCAAAAAGAAAGTGTTTTTCGGCTTATCAATGCACTGCATATAGAGGTGGACATATTGAGCAACGAACATTGTGTATCGTATTAAAGTTTTTTTGTTTCATGTAGATACTATTTTATTTTTTACTTGTCAAATGCATAGTGAATTCCCATCAACTGAAACGCTATGAATTATGGTTACTTTCTTTTCACAATAAATAAATAATAATTGACAGTCAATAAATCATAAATTCATCATTTTGTATCAACGGTTTCATCCGTACCATTTTGTCAGATCATTAAGTTTCTCTGAAAGAAAAAAGAAAGGAATTTGTTTGTTTTCTAATATAAAATATAAATTTATAACAATAAATAATACAAGCAACGGATATACTTAATCGATCATACTGACTATTCTAGAATTAAATAGCTTGGATATTGCTCATGTGAGTTGTTTCCAAGAATCAATCTCAAAATCCCAGTGAATATTACTCTAGGAAAGCAGCCAAGCCTACATTGAACGGCATACATTATGTGCAATGTCAATACAACAGCTCATCATCACCGTCTTCACTTCACCGCTGACTCAGCTAAGACAATAATGCATATTGCCACGGAATAGCAGAGCAAACGAAACTTATGCAGGACGCAGTATTTTAACACTCTAGTGACGAAAATTGCCATGTGTTTATTTGTACGGTTCATAAATTTTACCCCGTCATTATTCCTCTTAATCTTGGGTCATAATCCCTTCTTCTATGGAGCATATATGCCAACCACGTGGCGTCTACGTGATTTCCCGCCACCGCCAATTGCTTTGCTTCATCTCACGACATACCAGCATCCTCCAGATCCGTCGAACACATCCTATGGATAATACCAAGTGAGACTTGATACTTCAGTGGTCAATTCCAGTGTTTTTACAGTTACATAACCTTAAAGTGCTGCAGAGCTGACAGCAATGTAATTTAAAATATATTATATAAATAACAGTTGTACGCACTTAATATATACATACTTAAAATATGGTGATAGTCACATCAAATAAAATAAAAAATATCCAAAATATTATCAGATCTAGCGGTTACTGGTATAAATGGTGATTTGAAATGAAAAATTTTGAGCATATACAAAACAGAATTTCAAATTTGAATTGTTGAGATTTCGTACATTTCCATTTATTTTGTCACTAACGTTCGTCTTTTTGCATTTTCAGGCATTAGAGCACACGAATTAACTCGAATGGACAGACAGTAAACAGTGTCTAACGTTTATATAATATATATTGATATATATTTACGTTATATATAATATACGTTAGACAATGTTTACTGTCTGTCAATTCGATTCCATTCGTGCGCTCGAATGCTTGAAGATGCTGAAAGGTGAAACCCGGGTCGTTAGTGACAAAATACATGGAAATGTACAAAATCTCAACAATTCAAATTTGATATTGAAATTCCATCAAGCACCCTCAGTCGATGTCTTAAATTAGAATAGAATTTGTTCTACCAGAACTTACCCAACGTCTGACATCAAAACAATGGAACAAAAAAAGGTATATGTGCTCTTTTATGGACTTAGAGTGCTTAATGGAACATTAATATCAAATTTGAATCGTTAAAATAGTGTACTCTATTATGTTCAAGTGTACCCGGTCGTTAATGAAAAAGCGTATGAAAGTATACATAAGCTGAATGATTTAAATTTAATTAATAGTTAGTGGTTATACGTATGTTCTTAGTATTGGATAGAAGGGACATTGAGAGGAATAAAAATATCACTGATAGCCTTTCCTAGATACGTTTATCAAGTGTACCAAAAACAAAAGTGGCTGCAGAAATCGCGTGCTAATAGCAGTAAAACATGAATTTCGAACACGTAAGATTGAGACTTCACTGTATTTTAGAAGGATAGAGGTAAGCCAACCGCTCAACCTGCACCCTGTGGAAAGGACTTTAGACAAATCACAAACTTCCATGTCTTCGACCAGAAATCCATAAATCGATTGAAAAACAATTATTAAGTTGTCCATACTGGGATTTGAACCAGCGAGCACTGGAGCCGAAACCAACAATGTTGACCACTCGATCCCAGCTGTATTTGAAAAATTTTGTAATAATAATACTGTTTTTTTATTTTTTCGCGTTTATACCCCACAACGATGAAATAAATATTACACCAAGCACTGCACGGTTAGGTACACAAACAAACAGACGACGTCGACACTGGAGAGGACGAGTGAATGAAGGCTGGCTGGCCGACTGCCAGATGACAGTAATGGCAGTGAACGTATATGCACCCAACTGTGCCATAGGTATACATTTTCAACTGGCTAGCGGCTCTAGCCGGTGGAAAAGACTGGGGGCTGATCGATATTATACGCGACTCTCATGAAATTCTAGTTCCAAAATACAACTTTACCTGGCTGTAAAATAACTCAGCTCCCACTATAAATTCGGTAACATGAAATTCGATACCATATCCGATGATCTGTTATAATAATGGAGTTTAATAATTTACATTTGAATTTCGTTGAATATTCGAATGCTTTTTATATCCAAAGTTTTATAATGTATGTTATTTACGATTTTTTATCTCATAGACGTTATTCTACGATATCTTCTTGTTACTCAGTCACTAAACTTCCTTTTTTGAAAGAAATTAAGGATATAAAAATATGGCTAAAGCATGTTTTTGGCAAACTAATCTCATCGTCGTGTTTCGAGTGGGTGTAAGGGAATTTATGCATCACAAAAACCCGTACCTTCGATTAAAAATCCATAAATCAATTTTTGTAACGCAACCAAAGCCAACGAAATTGACCATTTTACTAAATGTACGGTTATTAAAAATGTAACCAGAACTTCACACTTTTTAGCATTCTATAAATATAAAATATATAGTAAGTATGTCTTCAAAAAATATTTAACAAAAAAACACTTTTATCCATTATTTATTATACAATATTTTTTGCTCTTTGCTTCAATAATTCGTAGTAAATCCGACAAAATCGAATTCCAAATCATATAAGACACAACGTGTTTACTCTGTACAATATAAGATCCGTCGGATGTACCGCATTAGCTATTAATATCTTATTACTATTTCTAGATTTTCTATTAGCGAATCTTGTTATCGTAAACTCATTCCAAATTGGAATCCGTAATGTTTCATGTTATGTTTCAACTGAATATACAACGTCACATCTTTTGGTTTTTATTTTATTATGAGAAATTTTCTTTGTATAAGGAGTGATTCATATATTAAAATCGACATTTTTGAGAAATTTTGTGTACCTACAAATAAAATTACCGTTTTCAAAACCCGTCACTAACATTTTATTTCAAGGTTGAAGAATCAATCATTTGTTTTCTTTTATAGACTTATTTTATTATTAAAAACTTTTTTCAATTAATCAATTAATTCTCACATTCAAAATGTCTTAAATCAGTTGTAGCTGAGTAATAATCGTCGAGTGAAATAATTTTCATCCATTAATTTTTTAATCGTATCCTAAATTTATCGAACCCAATCCTTAAAACAAAAATCAGAGAAGGTGGCAGGCTAAATACTAATCCTCCCCCTTCTCTTATCTAAAATGGATGATGAGCAACCGGCTAACATCTAACAATTTTTAAAAATCCTTTTGTAAAAACATTTTGGTAAGGGTCCATATGCCTTACGTTTATTTATCTTCCTACATAAAGTATAAGCCAATTCCTTTGAGAGTATAATTATTTTTTACAAATGTCTCGTAATAGTATTGAGATAAATAAAACACGGTTATATATTATTAAAAAAGCTTTGAAGGTGTAACATTAACGTAGATTTTTCGGTTGTAAATTTTCCCTCGCTGTGTGCGCTATCAGTTTTTTTCTCATTATGAAAAGTCTGAATATGCGAAAATAAAAAAAGGCTCGAGAATAGAAAATAATTTAAATCGACTGTATTAAAAATGTCATCCATTCCAGTATTTTTAAAACGTATAAAACCCGATACGTATACATGAATATATTTCAAAAAAATATTTTTCAATTAAAATATAGTAAATTAAGTTGGACTAAATACATTGATATCAGTCATCAGGTTCAAGACTTCAAAAGCTGTCATATCCCAGTACTTCAATACAGCAATCATTAGAATTGTAAAAACACAATTTGCTGTCGTGATAAAAAAAAATACATGCCGATGACGTATATTGTATATTATACGTATTTCATTTCACCCTTAGTCCCCGTGGTACCGGGGTTGAGACCGTAGATTCAGAAGAAAAACGAAAACTAATAAAGAACTCAGACCAACTGGAAAAATAAACTTTCAACATCTTCAATAAACTTTCATCGTCTTGGTAGATTGTTCATTTTTTGGTTTTCTGATTTTATTCAGTAATAAGATCTTCATTTTATTCACACTGACAAATATTAAAACGTATTTTTATTCAATCCTCTACAACTGCTCCAGGCGTAAAGCATAATTCAGTCATCGAGAAGTAAAATTATGCTAGAATAATATTTTATAGTGTTCCTAAAAATCAGTCACAAAAAATTTTTCCAAGTTTTTCGATTATCGAATTATTACGTTGTACTGTGTACGGTATTTATTTTTACTATTTTTTTTTTCATAAGAATCAGGATAAACCGAAGCAAAACCGGTCCTGATCATTATAAATGAATTGTGTTTTATTTTTTTTAAATATAATGTCTTTCCACCAAGAATTTACAGTTAACACCTTAGTAAATCGTGGAGTCAGAACAAAGTTGCCATTATAATCCATACCGTTTCATTTTTTTTTATTAGTTGTTTATGATTTAAATCTATATTTATTAATATGAACTTGTTTATACAATTTTATGTTATATTATCTTAATTCAGTCATTTTGATTTAACTTTGTTAAATGTTAGATTAGAAACACATAACTTTGATATTTACTATATAGTTATATATATATTGTATTTTACCATTACTCAATGTATCACGTTCTCCCATTTTAAAGTCTTAAAAAAAAATATTGAAATGAAATATTTTGGTTGAACCGTTGATTTGTTATCAAAAAACACCGAATACCGGTTAGTAATTATCGCCAGTTAATTGGTTGCTCTACTATACACTATTTTGTGATTAAAAATACGCATTAAACAATAGCTTCACATTGATGTTTGTGTTATTGATAATCTTAATACAAATCAAAAAATATTATGAAATATTTGGCGACCGATTTGAATGACCGCAGATACTTTGGCTTGTAAATAAAGCTACTTTATATATATTTAAGATGACTTAGAAGTCTTACTTCATCACCTCATTTGACACTTTGGACATGCGATATGATTAATTAAGTAAGAGTTTTCTGGTATCGTGCCAACACTTGCGTTTTGCACATTCCTAAGCTGCGAAATAATTTGCTATTTAGACATCATTTTCGTTGCAGTCCGTCGGCATTTTGATCGGCTGCTATATCTTATAGAAAGTGACTTTTACGGGTGTTGTACTTCAAGTCGGGATATGTATAAACAGTATGACATAACGGCCATTGTAAAAAAGTTCAAATAAATGTGTGTATAGAGACTTGCTTAAATGGCGATTTAAAATATATATCTCATTGGAAGCATAATCGATTTAGTTTTCTAATGGCCACTTGACGAGCAGGAGTTAACAAGCAGTAAATGTAAAAAAAGATATTTCTCACAATAAAATAGAAAATTAGCATAATTTAAGATATCGTATACTCAGATGGTATATGACAGAACATCAAGGCCTGCATTTATTATTATCAGTAACTATTTCATCTTTTGTTCAGTAAGAAATAATAAACGGTCAGTAATTTATATAAATTGGTCTGTTATTAACTTGAACAATCAGATATTTATATAAAAGGGTCAATTTATTAATTAAACGTAACCTAATCTTACCTTTATTTGTTTAGCAATTAATTATTAACTGACGAAATATAATTATTAACTGGCCATTTATTATCTCTTACTGACCATTTATGAAATAAGCTACTGACCAAATAATTAGTTGGCAAACATCATTACCACATTTGGATAGTTAAAATTACGTACATTTTCATAAAGTTTGTCACTAACAACCCGGATAAGCTCGAACTGCCGCAGGTTATACCATTATTATTTATTAATTCTCACTGTGTAATAAGTCAAATTGTGTTTCTGCTAAAAAATCTTTACATCCAATTGGTAAATTAATAATATTTTTAAAATAAAAACAATAATTTGTTTGTACTACATCCACATGTTTATAACGATAAGTACAGGATTCAGTTGATAATGCTTGTGATTAGTGAAACCGGTCGTGATCATTATAAACACGTAGAAGTAGTGCAAACAAATTGTGCTTTATTTTTAAAATATAATGCCTTTCCACCAATAATTGGCAGTTAACACCTTAACAGTAATCAATTTATTGTTGTAAAATGACTCACCTAATCTAAATACATTTTGAAGCTGTCACAGTAAGCACGCCACCTAGGTAAACAATCCGTTGCAAACTATCCAAATTCGTTCTCAAAATATATTTCATTGAATTCGGGACTGTTAAGTCATAAGTAGTTATTCTAAAGCACCAATTTACATTCAGCAAGTATGTATACACATTGGGTGGATTTCGGTTTAATGTAATTAAATACACTCTTTCTTAATCGTAGCAATTACACCTGCAATAAAACCCATAAGAGCATTATAAAATAATTAGCATAGCAACGTCTCAATAATAATAATTTCTAAATCGAAGAAGCACGTAAACCGAAATCGGTGTTGCCAAGAGATAGCTTTACTGAACTTTTGCATTAATGCCTCAATAAAGTTTTCAGCAGCGTAGTTTGTTTTATGTAGATGCTGTAACATTGAATAAAACGAACATTAAACTCTAAGCCGGATACAAACAATGATCGTTAGATCTCACAGATACAAAAATGTTTCTGAAGTTTATTCTGAACAGATTTCTAAATATAAAATATTGTATTAAATCAGTAACTTAGACAATTCATTTAGGAAACATTAACCTTTTCTTCAACTTTATGTTACAAGGATTAAAGCATTTTTTATTATGAAAGAGTTATTTAAAAATAGTATACGGTATTGAAGATCAGCTAAATTGATTCACTATAATGTCACAGCTAGGGCTTCCAATCCTGGGATCCCGGTCAATTATTCATTCCCGTAATCCCGAGATTGATATGTAGACAATCCTGAGATTTCAGGATTCACTATACTTAAATGCTAAAAAGAACTCGTATATCAAATTAAAACTTCCTGATTAACAACAACGTGTACCTCGGTTTGTGCATGTAAATATTTTTTTAAAAAATAGCTATAAAATTTATTTTAGTCTCTCTCCTTTTCACATTTCGTTCAACAGCCGTTCTTAACCAATTTGAAATGAAGGGAAAATTAGAACCGCTTATTAAATGAATGGAGGACAATATTTTAAATGCAAACTGAAAGACATGTCTTCTTTTCGGATAAAATTTGTATGTAAATGCAATAAATAATATAAAATTATTTTGATTAAGTTTTTTTTTAATATTTTTCTCTTTTTTTGTAAATGACTGTCTGATTTTAAATTTAAAAAAAAAACCGTTTCATTGCTCAAAAATAATTAATCATATATACATTCCAATTGAAGCAATAATGGACACAAATTAAATTTTAAATGTACAATTTAACACATGAAATTACACTTAATGACCAATCCTGAAATTCTGAATCCCGAAATCCCGGGATCGTAGAGGGGTTCCGGGATTGAATGCCCTAGTCTCAGCTCTGATAAAAGTTTAATTCTTCGGAGGGCCATATATAACGCAAAGTTTCGTAGAGTATATTTAAAGCTGCAATGGAAAAAAGTGCTACCGTGTGTTAGTAAGTCGATAAATTATGAAACAACACCTTTATTTTACTTCTGATTTGCCGTATTAAGTGCCAGGCAAATTTAACTTGGTGGACATTTGTAGGCCACTTATTTTTGGAATAAAATAAATCGCTTAAAAAATATAAAATAGGCATTAAATAATATAGATTTATAAAAATTTGCCAAATCAAAACATTTCTCGAGATTTTCGATAATATTTTCATACTAAAATGATAAATACTATTTCAAAAATATACGTAAACAGGGTTGTCACTACCTCGGAATTTAATTCACTTTACCGAACTAACCGCTTACACTTTTTACATACTATAGTTTTCTAACGAATGGTACATTTTAAAGTAAGAAACCACATATAATATCACATCAAATCTTTTGCTTGTGTACCTTATATGCAAAAGAATTTGTGAATAGCCCCGAGACATCTACAAGCATCAAGCTACAATAATTATCAAGAATGCAGATTACGTCAATAATATTGATATTTGGCATGAAAAAAACATTTATTAATAGATGACACTATACACTTTTATACCACAAAAGTTAAAATAAATATTTGATGGCTTGCTATGAAGAGAGTTAGCGAGTTAACTCGTCGATAGCCTTACGCGACATACAGCGGGAGCGGGATATTCTCGATTCCTCTTTAGATTCAACGCGGAGTAGATTAAACTCTAGTACTACGGTGGATTCTCAGTATACGGATACACAGGATACTTAAAATTGCTTTAACTAAGTGACTGAGCGAGTCACATTTTCTTTTTTTTTCTTTTTATCTTTTCTTTTCTTAAACACAATAGTGCGTGGTCAAAATATCGGTCCCGTGCAGTTATGCATTGGGCCAAGAATATGATGATTAAATTCGTTTCTTTTCTTGATTGTTATTGCGTTATGGAAGGCGGCAGTGAAACAGCGGCTGCATACATATAACGGGTGGAGGTGGGGCAAGCAACTTGTAGTCATATTCAGACACTAAAAATTATGAACGTAGTGATAATCTCGGTCGGGGGGAATGGGTCATCGATGCCTTTGAAATATATGCATTTGAAGGACCTTTGAAATAGCTGTTTTGAAATATTTGCCTTTGAATTGAATGCCGTGAACGAACCACACAATCAATGCTTCAATCCTGCATAAATTGGATACCACATCAAATTCTCTTCTACGCAATTCTGAACTGGACGATCTTTTGAAGCACATAACAGTCGAGGACTACAAAGCCTTTGAATATTAATGATGAAATTTGAATTGTTAAATTTTTATACTATGTATATAAATTTTGTCGCTAAAAATCTGGGTGTCGTCCTTCGATATCTTCAGATAATCAAGTGCACGGATGAACTTGAACTGACAATAAGTAAATAATTTATACGTTTTCTTAATTTTTCTTAACCCTATGAACACGCTGGGCATGTACACATGTCCAAGACTTCATTTCGTATTTCTGACCAAACTAGAAAGGAACACATGTGGATACGTGCTTTAAAAAATAGTTCATGCCTTTAAGTAGAGAAATTAGGCAACAGATCACGAAAATATCAAGTAGAACACAAAGAAATATATTTTTGAAAAGAACTCTCGATATCTTGGTCTTTGAACTACCGATACGCAGCATTAATCGCCAAACCTATGTATTGCACATACTTATGGAGGTATGCACTTGCTTGTGTGCGTGTTAGTGGTGTATATGAAGACTGGTCGCAGCCATTTTGCTTGCAAAGTCGTAAATTGAATATTTTTCAGCTTCTTCATTTTCTTCGATATATTTTAGCGAGAATGCGAATATTTTTAGCCATAGTGAGCGTTTTAACAGACTAATTGTTTGAAAATAAATTCGTGCGAAAACGGCTTGCGCAGTAAAGGTTGAATAAATATAAAAGAATACCTGAAGACGTCGAAAGGGTAAGCCCGGGTCGTTCGTGAAATTATGTACAAAATTTGAACGATTTAAATGTGATGTTGAATATACACCAAGCACCCTCAGTCAATATCTCAAATTATACTAATGATCAAATGAAATGAACAACTTTTATTCGCCCCAATTCGTAAAAGAGCGAAACTAATGCAGCCAGCTGGTCCATTTGTTTTCATTTATTTTTTAACTATGTTTGCTCTAAGCCGTGATAATATGACAAATAATAAGTTTCTTCAATTATATTTAAAACAACATAAATATCACAAACTAAATAAGATAGACAAACTCAACCACTTGCTACAAAGGAGTGGTAATATATAACCGTTTTAGTTAATTCACCTCATCAGCAATTCCGATATATCAATAATTATATGTGTTCTTTATTATGAATTCGTATTACTATTTTCAATGTAGAGTTGTCAATTTATAACTTTGCACTATTGCTCTTGGATCTAAGATCACGGAATCTATACATAAATACTAAAACACAGACACGTTCTTTGTATTATACAAAAAGCGTATTAGTATAGTAACAAAGTTTTAAAATGTATACTCCACTAAAATTTAAATCAAAATAAACAGCGTAAACAAAAACCTAAGTCCAAAACCTTTCTATTCTATATATTTATGTAAAAATGAATGTTTGTTTGTTTGTCTCGTATTCGTTCCTATACCATTCATCCGATTGAGATGAAACTTTGGTGAGTGGTTTGTAAGGTAATAATCAAATAGTTACAAACAGTGACATTTCAGTTCGTGTGTGACATAACGAGTGGTGTTAATTTGTTAAATTCCAATTGCCGGTCTTAAATGGAAAATAAAAGGAGAATATTTACTGTTACCACGCATCCCAATGATTCCGACAGATATGTCAGTCGAATTCAAACGTCTGCCGTTTCCGCATTTGCAAGGACCATCAACAAAGCACAGGGACAATTTAAAAAATCCACGCTTCTCACATGGACAGCTGTATGTGGCATACTCACACTCGGAAAACCTTTTGATTGTTGAAAACAAAAAATTTTTTGTACACAAAATCACTTCAATAAACAGAATTAAAACACTTTCTTTCTTTTCAGTGGCATTGTAACACATGCCGGGTACTCGCTAGTACGCTAGTATTCAAATAAAATAAAAATCTAATTATCAGTCCGCAATTTAAAAAAATCTACAGCAAAAGTTCTTGAGACGCCCACCCTATTGCATCACACTGTAGAAGCTATTTCATTTGGTAATGGTGTCATTGATCAAACTGGCCGATAATTCATTTACTAAAGTACTAAAAAAATAATACAAAAAACTGTAGCTAACTCACGTAAGATCGTGTCCACGCTTACATTAAACCTATTGCCAGTCGTACGATATGACATTGCATGTCTCCATTGTGGTCTGGACGTAGAAAAAAGTATGTAAGGTTGCCAAAAAGAAATACTGTCTATATAAAATTAAATATTTAATTATCTATAACTACATACCATATATAACGTCCTGTAGTTCATAATAATAACTATTACATCGCACACAATCCTCAATGTGGAGTATAAAAACAGAACTAGAGCTTTTCAATGTCTGGTGCTTAACGAGTCTTAAGTCCGCTATAAGTCAGCTATTGACTGGGCAAGTCAAAGTTAATTTTACCAAATTTTAAACCACATTACAATGAATGCTTTATAAAACTTGAATGATTTTGCTTAATGAACAGAATCAGTATTCGTAAGGGGTTTTTTGAAATTATATTCCATATTAAAAGCATTTGGCTGATATATCCTTAGTATGACACTACGTGTGTGAAATGAACGTCAAAACCTAGTCATGGGCTGAATAATCTGCAACCTTTATGGTCTCAAATGCGGCTTTTTGACTGAATCCAAATTTTAAAATTTGTAAATACTGTTTTCCTTCATTTACAAAATAAAGTACACACATTTTTCCGAATGTTTCTTAAGTGTGGCTTTATTTGACTTAAGATAAATCATTGCAGCCTACTGACAGGAATAGGTTCTCCGCCCCTGACCTAGTCCGTAGCTATCCGAGACAAAAATAAGCCAAGAGACTGGAACTTTGATTAAAAAAGGAAGAAATTCTAAGAATACAGGACAGGTAAGATACGTTGAAAGCAGAAAGGCTTCATTAAAACAACAGAAATAATTAGACATTAATTAAGTTGTAATTTGAATTAAAAATAATGTATTGCCACTAATCGCGTTTCTAAGTGTGACAAATATCTCGCGTATTTGATGAGCATTCTAATTCATTAGATATCCATTTTACTATTAAAAAGAAAAGGATATTGAACATATTAGTAAAATAAATTATGTATTAGGGTACATTGCTACTGACACAGCGAGGAGAGTGGGGGGGAACTCGTCTTGAGAGTTGAAATTTACCAAGATTACCAAAAAGGATATAAAACACGCTTTATTTCGTTTTAAATGCCTTGATATTTGTAAAAATATAAACTTATTTTCATCCATTAATTCATGGTAATAGATATGATGTTTTGTGTTCACTTTATAAACATAAATTATAACATATTACAATTCTTTTGAATAAAAGATTCCGTTTTTTTTTTAACAAAACACCGGACCGGTTTCACTCATCACGAGCATTATCAACTGCGGTCTTGATCATTATAAACATGTGGAAGTAGTACAAAAAAATTGTGTTTTATTTTTAAAAATATAATGCCTTTCCACCAAGAATTGACAGTCAACACCTTAAAAGTGATAAAAGATTCCGGTAAACTCGTAGTAAAAATATGTTTATGTTTGTATTCGGCTCCGTGGCGCAGTTGGTAACGTCGTTGGCTACGGTTACAGATGTCTCGGGTTCAAGTCGCGGTGCGGACAGTTTCATGGATTGATCTTTCAATAGATTTATGGATTTCTGTTTGTAGGCATGAATGTTTGTGATGTTTCAAATTCCGTCCCACCCATCCGATCCTCAAAAACGGCGCGTAGTGAGAGCGATTAGCTAACCATTAGTTCTATCCCAGCCCTATCTTTCTATCCCTATTTTCTTCGAAAAAATAGAGGTTGAGCAACTGTGTAACAAGCAGTTCTCATAGAAAACTTCTGTTGAGATACCTCCATTATGACGTCATATGCTCGATGTTGGGAACGGACATGACATAAAAAATATTCTTTTTCATTTTATCGTTGTGTTTATGTCAACCTTTGTAGAATGAAGCCTGCAATAGTTGAGATATAATGGTTGAGTACCATCAATCACAAAACATACTAAAATAGCATTTTTTTATATACAAACCGTGAAAGCCTAAAAACTTATATACGTATTTATTTTTTGTTTATTCAGGCTATATAAAAAAAGTTTTTAGACATAGATAAACATTAAATGTATAACGTTTTGAAATTCCGATCGCTAACAAAGAAGGCCTTAGGGAGATATTCGTGCACGGGCAGAGTTATGTAGTTACAATGAAAAAATGGCAAATACAATCATTTTGATGAAAATTTTAATTCATTATATCACTAATAACAACGGTACATTTGTTGCTGTATTTTATTTTATGTATTATCATGTATTTACAGACTATATATCATTAACTGAGATCTAAAAAAAGTTTTCAATAAAATAAATTCGTCTTCCAGAAGCCATTTTTTGAAGTATGTACTTGTAATTTTAAAATATGAAATTTTGTTTAAAAACGGTTTTGATATCTGTATTTGAGGTATGGTTTTTCAAATTATAAATAACACCTTTGTATTTAATACATACTTGCGATAAAATATTAAAAACATTTAATACATCTATCATGGGCGGAATTATAAGTATAATTCCATTATTAGTCATTTTACGATATGTACGAAAAAAACATCCAAAATATAAGAACGCTTCAGTGAGACGAACAGTATATTTACGTCGCAAATGCCCAACGAAACTTATATTCAATTTATGCGTCTATTAGACTCATTTATATCTGAAATAAATGTGATGTAATCATTATTATTTTCTGGTCCCAATAGTATAAGTTTGGTCATCAAATAAACCATTGTATGGTTCTAGAAGTGCAGGTCCATTAGTTCTTCTTTTAATATATTTAAAAAATGCTGATACGAATAGTAAAAATGATTTATGAAGAGTATAATCGTTACAGCTAAAAAATAACTTCAGAATTTATCTTTGCTTTTGCTCTCTCCTTAAAAATCATGTTTTTGGACTTAATCCACCAATCATAGATATATCCCTCAGAATTAGGTAAACATGACTTTACTAGGAAACATGATCATACTGTAAGTCGTGAGCTAAAGGTACACGTAAAATATTTTCTACCTTCCAATCTGAATATCTTGGAAACTCATACCATCACGTTAATACTGATATCTTTCGCATTAAATACTACATAAATATAATCTTCGGTGACAAAATATGACTTATTGACATTCAACAATTCATAAATGAAACAAAACCATTTAAATATACATAATGTTACAAGCTTTCTTTATAAAATACGTGAAATGAAAAACTACAATATGGGTTAGACGTTATACCCTATACCTAAATCAATTAAATCGTTGCTAACATTTGAGTGGTCTGTCTGCTAACAATTAAACTATTATCAATATTATTAGCTGTTTCAAATTATACTCTAATATTTTACTATCACAGAAGTTTGAGATTTACATTTATCTTAAAAAATGTTAAAATAACAATTATGCATTTCTCTCCAAAGAAGCCTGCAGCGAAATTTGTATTCAAAAATATTAAAAAATCTCATCATAAATCTGCGAAACAAATCAAAGGGCACATATTACAGTGCCTAATAAAATTTCAATTTCCGAGGCAGCCGTCAGGCGTCGCCCCTCTCGGCCCTCGCCGTCTCAGTTCCGGCCGGCGCCGTTAAACACACGTCGTTATCAGGGAGGGGAAATGGCGTCGGCAAGTACTTCCGCTGCGCAGATGATTCGATACAGGTAATGGCGGAGATTTTTCACTTCTGCGCGACACACTCGATGGCAGATATTTATTCTATCCGTGATATAAACTTACCTGGATAGCCATACCGACCGTGTCGATTTATATTGACTTTTATTGTTTTCTATTAGCTCCCATGTATACCTTCAGTGGTTTTGAACAGCAGAACTTTATTAGAATTGCTGTAAATGTGCACATTTGATTTATTGAAGAATTTCTACGTATGTGTTGTTCTTGTAAAATAGTTTCATTTACCGCAATTAACGTCAGAAATTATATATAATCTTTGCATAAATTCAGAAATAACATTTTCATGATTTAAATTTATTCTTAGTTAATAATTAATTTCTTAATCGATGATATTTAGATGACGTTTTGAAGTTTATCAATATAAAATTGTATGTCAATTCAGATACAAACACTATTTTCATTACCTTAATGTACATTTTTTCTTGATTTCATCCGAGTTGCCAATCCTGATTATATTCTCTTTTTTTGGAATAATTACAGCAAACTTTCTTTTATATATTATGTATTGTTAATAGTTAACACTATGACAATACAAAATTTTAATACGTTTTTCATACTCGAATCAACCGGTATTTCTTTTTTCCCATCCATACCCATGGTACAATGAAAGTCTAAATATTCTTTACCGTAATAAATAATAAGTCACAAATAAATAATAAAGTAATCTTTTGATGACGTTTTTCATTCCTCATTTTTTATTCTTGAATTACTTACAATTGTTTATGGCACAGAATTACAACTGGAACACTACTTATTACATCATTCGTCCATGAAAAATGGCTATTTTGGTGCCTTATTAATTCATTATTTGTTTAAATATCCACTTAAAGCTTAAAAGATAAAGGAAAACTTTTAATACAAATATAGAGTAACAATTCTCACCTGATTTTTTTCCGTTCTGCCCTTTGCTGCCACCTTTGTTCCTCCTGGGATACAAGTTGATCTTGCTTTGACCACAACCCATGTCTTTTTCTTCTTTCTATCTGTACCGCACCATCCCTTGACTTCCTTTCACTCCACAGATACGTGAGTAGAATAATTATCTACATCTTAAAAGTCACCACATCACATTTGAAATATTTAAAAATACAATGAGTATTTACACATAACGAAAACTAGAACGAACATATTTTTTTCATTTGAGTGTCACTTTCATATGTGTAATTTTAAACAGTTTTTTTATAAATAATTTTCTCTCTTTATTATCTATCATAAATCGGAAGAGTCTTAAAAGTAATTATAATTGTTTACTATTTTATTGGATAAGATAATTTCAAAAATTCAATTTAGTTTTGACATTTCGCTATCTTAAAACCACTCTGATGCAGAATTATCAAATATTATATTATAGTATTAAAATACTATGTGTGCAATTATTTTAATATTTTTATAGTTTTTACTGAAACTTTAATGAACTAATGCCGATCGATGTGAATAAGTGTCAATGGTCATGATTTAAATCTCTAACATCTTAGGCTTGGAATCGAAGGTTTTTGTCCTAATGCCTTTCTGTGGTGAAGGTTTTGAATACCCTTAATGTAAATTTGATTTTTCAATTGAATAATGAATTTTTTACACACTATCGCATCCAAATAAATCCATAAGCTACCAACATACCAGTTTTCTCTTAGACCTATTTTTCTTTCTTTCCGTCTCTTAAGCAGGAGGTTAATCGACAGAATTGAAACCAATCCTCGATAAATACCGATATAAGTAGGCCATGTTTTCTAAGTAGGAATGAGACAAGGCTTATGAAACAGAATATTATAATGAAGGTTACATATAAACACGTAATATCTTTAGAATTTATTATTCATTCAATTCTTAACGAAAATGTTCAGTTTAAACATTTTTTTATATATTATCTCAATTCTTCAAATAATACAGTATACTCAATGACTGGACAAATCAGAGGTGGACACAAAACTATGATTTTATAGAGGCCCCAATTGTAAAGTCTATTAACGCTCTAAATTGTACAGCGTGAACCAATATTATCAAATCTTGAAACGAGAAAAACCTTTGATTGAAAGAAATAAAACTAACAATTAACTTCAGATATCGACTGAAGGTAGTTGATGGAATCGATCTGACGGATATGAGCGCATCGGTGTATTTGAATGCCTGAAGATGCCTAAAGGTGAAACCCGGGTTTCGTTAGTGTCAGAACAAAATTGGAATGATTCAAACTTACAATTAGTATTTTGTTTCCTGTAGTTTTTTATACTGATGGGGTGGACAACAAGAATATTAGCTTCCTGGGCCTCGCAAGTGCGAAAGTGAGAAAGTTCTCTAAAAGTCTACATCGCTCCAGTACTTGACAATTCGCATCGTCAGATTTTAAATCGGAAATTGTCAAATACGTGTTTTACCGTATAGAAAAACAGTTCATAAAGAAAAGTTTTCGTCAAACTTCTTCAAAGACCAATAACGAACGACAAGACCCCGTGATTATTCTGTGATTGGTACTTAAATATTTTAGATTATTTTTGCGGGCGCCTTCGTGCCCTACATGTTCAGCTTACTTGTATAAATTTCATGGACGCCACATAAACATGACATTTGATACAGGCGCCGTGCCGTGACTGTGAGAAAGCACCATCACAAATCGGCTGATTCCTTGCTTGATTTTTTGAGCATATCGAGCAAATGGATTCGTATAAACATCGATTTTTGATGAAATTTCTAATCTGCTTTGAATAAACATCATCATTAGAACCCATTTAACCAAAATTTCGATTGATATTTGGTATTTTTACAGAATTTATAACATAAAATGTGTCGCTGAGTCTACACACGCTGCCGAAGGTTTTGAGAGTTTTGAGGAAATCACGAAAAACTGTTATGAGCAGTTTGATAATTTAAGTTATGTTGTGTCTTCCGGTGTATAATATATCGTTCGACGCTTTTTACGCAGTGTTGATCGTGTAAAATAAGGATCGAGATCGTGGAAAAAAACGACACTAAATTTGGAAAAAATAGATCTATCGATAGAGCACATACGTACATTAAAAACTTATCCAATTGAAAAAATCGCCAGGTGCGTGTTTGGCGACTCAGCGACTCAAATATGGTATTAATTGAATTAGCACGTACTCAATAGAACTACATTTTAATTAAGTAAAAATATAACTATAGTTCTAATGATTTCTTGATGCAAAAATGTCTTTCAAAAATATTTTCATATTTCGTATATATATAAAAGCCTTCTCTATTTTTAGTCTTTTTTAATTATAAATATCTCATTATCAATTTCGAAGGCGTTGGAATGAAATAATAAATTGAAAAATTTGTACCCATTACATTTACTATTTAATCAACAAAAACAATTGTTGCGATATTATGATAATTGTACCTAAAATAAAAATAAGTATTAAAAACTGAATAAAAGACATGTCAGTAATATATAATATACTTTTGAGGCCTGTAGCGCGCGCCTCGTGGGCTAATCCGCCACTGATTATACCTTATATTATCAACCCTGGGCAAACAACCGTGGCACAGCCTGCTACATATTTCAGTGCGGTCCGCGAGCTATAATCGTATTTCTGAAATAAATAGCTTTTTCTGCCTATTGGCGCCTTTTTAAAATGGCATATAATACATTGAAAACTTTGTCAATTTTTACATGGTTTTATCTTCTCTGATTTTGTTAAAATTAACGCAAAAGCACGCATTTGATTTGCAATACATTATATTAAGTCAGTTGATTACACTACATTATACTGAGAGAACTAAACTCTTAATTTGGACAATGTTGATAACTTGAAAAATGTTCTAGAAAAATAATATTAGTTTTAGATCAACCTACATATATTATGTAAACAATTGTTTTCTATCATGAATCCCAATAAAAAATCTTTACAAGCAGCAACTACAAAACTATCATCAGAAATTAAAAAAAAAACATTGACAGATGTTAAACAGTTTCTTTGTCTAGAATTGTTGGTTATTAGAGAATCATTTATTTATGTTGACATTCCCATTTCATAGTAATAAATAATACATAGCTAAAAATATTATTTTACAAGAGAACTGCCCGCTCATTTTGAATTCTCAATGTGGCTCTTCAGTCAAAACGTTTGCACAGACCTGCGTTATGTGGTTCTGAATTAACATTTTTAATATTCAAGGGAGTTAAGAGCTTCACAAATTTTGTAGACTGACCATATATTATGTCGAATACATACATACTTCAATAAATCAAAACACTGTAGGTTCATAGCTTGCGAAAAATTATATCTTGAATATTTAACTGTTTGCCATACATGAAACAATGAAGCCCCCAAGACACATGGTGTTTTTCCGCAAAACCATTAAATGAGAAATACTCGCGACTGTGTGCTGAGAAAACACATAAACAGGTGTTTTTCTCATTAAATTGCGTCACGTCTTATGATACGCACTACGCAGTTAAGGACACAAATGGTATCTAACATTTTTTAGTATTTTGGATTTGAGAAAATCAAAATCTTATATTAGAATATTATATATTAGGACATATTTTACTTAGCCACTATCGATACATCATTAAAAGACTTACTTCTGATCACCAACAGTAAAATTGTAAAATATTTATTAAAGATGTTTTCTAATATAAAATTAAAATTGATAACTTAGCTATTCCACTTTGTTTATCACTAGCTTGACGCGTTTCGCCTCTTTAAAAAGCATCTTCAGACTAATTATATCGCAATGTTATTCATTTCTACCGCAAACAATTATTCAAATGCTTACATTAAATAAAGAGTGGAGGTGGGTTTTATTCCATTCTACTGGAGTGCGGAGGGGGGTTTAAGATATAAACACTGTTACACTATTTACAATTCAATTGCTGGCACTTGAAGGCGAAAAACCCAAGAGAAAGAAAGTTTTGTTTAAAATGTTATTTACTAATCCTCCATTACTGTTAATGTTTTTATTGATTTCTAGAAACTCCAAGCTATTCATTTTTAAACCTTTTTTATTTACACGATGGAGTGTTTCTACGTTAATATTTTTATTAAAATTATGATCATTTTCAATTGAATGATTCGCAAACTGAAAAATTATTACTTTTGAGACATCTTATATGTGCTTAAACTCTAATATTAAACCTTTTCCATGTCTGTCCTACATAGGAAGCTTGACAGTCTTCACAATAGAGGTGGTATATTCCACACTGCGAAAATGATTCTATTTTATTTTTATTGTTCAATAAGATTTTACCTAAATTTTTAACTGTATAAAAAGCTGCCTGCAAGTTATCCGGTAACAGCTTTGACATTTTTAATAATGTCTCTCTAAAATAAATGGTTCTACGCCAGCTAAAAGTTTTATCATGTGTTTGGTCTTTATAGAGATAATCTAGTATTACTTTATTCAATTGCTTTCGTTTTAATATATTATTAAATAACTCGGTGCTATAACCGTTATTGAAGGCAATTTACTTTAAAAATGAAATGGGAAGAGGGGATTTTAGAAAATGTGACATCAAAAAATCAAGAATGTGTAATCTTTAGATTTTAAACTGAGAATAAAATTGATTGATAATGTTGGGATAAATTAAGCCATAATTTGGACAGATATTATAAAAATGTAAAAATTCATTTTTGATCGCTAATGATAAAAATGATCATACAAAAGTATTGAAAAAATATTCGCCGAGTTCAAACAGTTCTCGTCGAAAAACTTCTGTTGAAATAAACTCCGTTATGAGGCCATTATACTTCACATTGAGACCTGACATGGTTTAAAAAAGGTACGTACTTGAGTAATGATTATAATATAATATATCGTTTTTTAACCAAATTAAATTAGATTTCTACCATATTAATGATAACACAATTAATAATGTAAAAATATTGTTTTTTCAATGTGGTGATTCAAAAATAACGATGATTTACATGAAATTTCAATATAGTTGTTTGATAAAGCATTCCAATGAAAATATGTTTGTTAAACAATATACATTAATTTTGTATATTATTTGTGAACAAAAGTCGAAATGATAAAAAAAAACATTTATTTTCATTCGGCAACAAAACAATATCCAATGAGGTTTTTATCACTACATTGTATTTACATTTCCGTACAGAATGGCTGTAAACGTGCTTTGCATTTGTACCTCAAAGCTTTCAAAAGCACCGCTCGAACAGTGTCGAATTAAGGCTTAATTATTGTACGTTGTTAAATTATTAACGGTTTTCGAATATGGAACATTTAGATAATGTCAATATTATTCCAATCCTCGGTGTTAATTGAATTACTATTATCAACGCTATTCTGACTCCACCTACTATCAGTTAACATCAAATTTGTACAGCAGGCAGAAAAAATTGTTTTTACAGTATGTGTCAAATTTGTATAATAAAATGTGTATATTAGGTATTATTTTGGTTTCGTGTAAACTATTTTTTAATAAATTCATATAATCAATTTTAATAGTTATCGTAACGAGGTACATGATTTTGTTTCGTTTCTGACGTCACAGTGTGTACACTTAATTTATCAAGTGTTGCAATACTGCATAATTATAGTTGTCATTGGTTTAATATAAGTGTTCCAATACATCCAACAAAACAAACAATTCCTTTCTTTTTTTATTATCATGCGGGCAAACCTTACAATGTAGGGATTGCAATCTCGTAATCCCGTTCTATTCCAGGAATTTTGAAATTCAAATCTTATTGAAACATATAACAAATATTATAAATCAAATAATTTATTACACTTCTTGCTTCGTCGTGTTCGTCCTCAGGAATAAGATTTAAAAATGTAATCCAAATAATGCTGGGCTAGAGGTTTAGCGAGAGCAATTAGAAAACCACGAGATTGTTTATTCAACCAAGTAACAAGCCATTCTAGTAGAAAAAAACCTATTTTTATAAAATTCCGTTACCAATCTATATGCTCCACACTGGTAGCAGACATAGTTAAAAAAACGTCAAAATAATTATAGTTTTAAAACCATTTTATGAGGGTGTAAGTGAATAAATTTTAATGGATCACACATATTTGATGTATGCTATTCCCATTTTGATGAAATAAATTAAAGACGCTATAGAATTCGCTTAGAAATCATTAGCCCTTACCTTCCAATTGTAAACATAGTAAAGAGCTGATGTGGTCTTCGCTAAATATTGTATATACATAATACCCCTTAATTTTTTTTAATTTTTGTTTAATATTATTCAATATAGAATTGATGATACTTTACAATCCCGTAATACAGGGATTGAATTTTCAAAACCCCGGGATTACATTTCGAAGTCTTATAACATAGATGCACAGTATTTCCAAACAGATTTACTGCTAAGTAGCATTCGGTGTCAATGCTAACTGCTGATGTATCCCAAGCCAAGATTAGAAGTTCGCACAAGCAGCGAATCACCTGGTAAACTTTTACGGCTTCGGTGACCCCGCCGCTCTAAGCACACGCTTAATCCGCCCAAAGGTGAGTCCGACTCTGCCTGCGACCATTTTATGACGCCCTCCACATTCAAGATGGTGGCTGTTTGTAAACATTGTACGTAAATGTTTTACTCTTTACGACACAATTTCTTTCTTCAGCTCGTATTAGCACTAAATCTTGGGGTATTAGATTCAGAGTGGAGTATTCAACAAAATATTGCAGCTGAATATTATAGCTCAGTGCAGAAACGACATTATTTTCCACAAATTCTTACATAATTTGAACTTGTTTTATTTAATGGTTTCCTTTGTGCTACAACTTGTTGCGAAATTTAAAACCGGTAAGTAGGTTTTTTCCCATTGAAAATTGTTAATCGTTTACCGTCACTTAAATTTCATGAAACGCTGAAAATATATTTGTTTTTAATAATTCCACTCTCATAGTATTTTTTTTAAACTATTGCACTTTTATTTAAATGGAAATAGTTAAGTTATCAAGCCCATCTAGCAAATAGTTGACAATTATTTTTTAGGTATGCTTTTAACTGCTTTCAATCGTGGATTAAACTTTATTGTAGGTTACGGAGATTTGATGTCTATGACAAAATCGTAGACAAAGGTTTTTTAAATTTAAATTGCATAGGATTTCTTAAAACATTCTGAAAATCGGATATTTGGTAATACATTTTTATTATTTAGTGTAAAGAAACTCAAGTGAACACTAGAAATGATCAGCCATTCGTTAAGTGTTATTCCTATATAGACAATGAAATATAAATAAACTGTGCATGTTCTGTTACTTCCAAAAATTGAACTTGGTCACCATAATCTGTCCACACACATATTTTCTCTCACGTTCAAATAGAAAACATTTATTTGTATGGGAAGCTCTTAAAGGACGCCTTGTTTGGTGACCTGGATGTGACCTAATAATAAGCTGGGCAGCATGGGAGGACGGATTTCAACAATTATTATCATACTTAGCATGATTCTGGACAATCATGGGATACGAGTCAATTGGCCACCGCGATTCTTTCGGAAAGATTCGTTCATTCGATTAATATTCTAAGAAACTTTTTTGTTTGGCGCCTCTCATTTTGCCGAATATAAGTAATATGTATGGATATGAAAGCGTATTTATAATCTAATATAATGTTTCGCCAAATCAAAAATAATTTAAATTTTAACCATTCAAATTCAAGTAAATGATGTTAATAACCTTAAATATACAAAGGTAAATTTAAAATTTAAAAACAGTAAATTTATGGAGGAGGGTGAATTGTTCAATGAAAAAAGATTAGGCCAACAAACAAAAAGGAATGCGCCCCGGAGTCGGAGGAGCAGACTTTATTGATTGCTTTTATCACGAAAATACGTTTCAAAATATTATATGAGTGGCATTGTCTATTATCGTTCATTCGAACGATGATTCGCTAACATATAGCTTACTGTCACTTCAAGGATTAGGTCGTTTAAATACGTTTGCCCGCGACCGGCAACCGACGTGCGTCTAGTATGACAACGTTCGTTTAAACAGTTATTCCAATTCGCGATGCTTTCGCGACTCTTGTTCACTAGATTAGATCGTTTGTATTAGTTCGTTCGCGAACGACACACTTCTACTCTGGACAAGTGAGATTATTGAATTTAGTGACTGCTCGTGAGACACAAAAGCTGCAAAATGTATACATTTAAATAATTGTTTTGTATTTTCTAATATGATGGTTATATTGATAAATTTATTATTTTAATGGTTGTGTGAATGAGTGACTAACACGTGAGTTGATATTTTTTGTTTTTTAGTATGTTTAATATTGACTGTTTTTTTTTAATTTCACATTAATTTAGTACAAAAAAACAACAGAAACAACTGTTAGTGCAAATGGTTGAATAGTTTTACAGTTAGTATCACAGAAGTTCCTCATTATACGCGAGATTTATGTTCCGCGAACGCACCGTGGTTAAAAGGATGGGGCGTGATGTAATATATATGGCTTAACACATATTTGTGTGTGCAACGAAGAGATAAATAACTCATAAAACAAGTAATACTACCGTTTATATGCGTTTTTAAAGCACTGATCATGAAAATCTCCATTAACATGACAGTATTATCTAATTTCTAGGGGTTACATAAACGATTACTATAAAGTTAGTGGTTGTAGATTTAAATCCTTCTTTTGAAATGGAAATATGCACATGAAAATATATTTATATAAAAAACAAACAACAATAAAATGCTTTACACCCTCAGAAGAAAGTACTGTATACTTTATAATTTAAGGAATCGACTGAGGGTGCTTGATGGAATTTCAATATCAAATTTGAATTATTTGAGATTTTGTACACTTCCATGTATTTGGTCACTAATGACCCGGGTTTCGCCTGTCGACATCTTCAGGCATTCGTGCGCTCGAATGCCTGAAGATACCGAAAGGCGAAACCCCGGCCGTTAGTGACAAAACACATGGAAGTGTACAAAATCTCAATAATTGAAATTTGTTACTGTATACTTTAATAATACCTTGTGTATAAAAAAGAGTAGATATTTAATAAATAATTAACTATATTGAAGAGTCCATTATACCATTTTTTTACAACGTCTGCTTCTCGTGTGAAGCATATGGAATCCTAATGGATGTATCTTAACAAAAGTTTTCTACGAGAACTGCTTATTACTCAGTTGCTTAAAATCTCTTTTTCGAAGAGAGTAGGGATAAAAGAATAAAGCTAGGATACGACTAACGGTCAGCCAATTGTTCTCGCTACGCCCCGCTTTTAGGATCGGATAGATGGGAGGGAATTTTAGACATGGATGAAAAACACATGCTAGAAAACGACTGATCCAGGTATTGAATGGTTCTAAAATATATATATTTATTTATATTATATTATAATCGAGATGGTGTTTCTTACGTGGAATTTATCACGACAGGAACGTTGTTGATGTGTTAATTTACTCCACTGTTTTGCTGTCATGGCAGGGAATTTTAGACATCACAAACATTCATGCACACAGAAATTCATAAATCGATTGAAAAATCCTTGGCTACTAAAAAAGTTTGAAAAATAAAGTTATTACTTTTAATTTTTGTATTGAAAATGAACTTCCACAAAGTAACTAGAGAAATTTTGTTATGATCATTAAAAATCTTTCAAGAATATGTATACGGTAAAATGGAATTATTACAACGACTGAAGCAAAACAAGTACAAATAGCTTTTAGTTTTTTTACAATTAAGTATGTAGATAAAATATGATCGAATACTTTTAGTATTTCTATCAAAGAGTATTGATTAAATTACGTCAGTATTGAGTTATAGAGAGAATGTCGGTGGAGCAAAGCCTGGATAATGTCACATGACTGAGATAGTTCAAAGTTTTTGTGTAGTAAACTAAAAATAAGCCCATTTTCTTCAGATACGAAGGGAGGAAAATTTTCTGTTGCCGTTCTTTTGTATTACCTATAGAGCTTTTTAAAACTGAATCTGTCTGGTTGAAACGATAAAAATAGAAGCACGCAAGAAAGGAGAAATAATATCTATATTCGAAACTTCAATTGGAATAAATAAATATTTATTTATATATATATATGTATAATATAAACACTTCAGTACTTTTCGTTATCCAGCCTAAATTCAAATACTTCTGTAATAAATACCCATTTACTCAAAGAGTATTACAATAATATTGTTAATAATATATTAAAAATTAATAATGAACAATTTGAAACTGAAGAAATCCATACACAAATATAAAAAAAGTGTAATTTAACATGTTAAAAATAAGCAAGCAATTGATCTCATCATTGATTTAAGCCAAGTTGATTTGCAAAGTTCGATGCAGATTGCTTAAATAAAAAAATTAATACATGATAATTTTCTTAGTATTAAGATACTATTCATCGAAAAAAACAATGTTTGCAAAGTATATTCAAGGATACTAAGCCATAATTCCAGCGTTACCAACGACAGAATTTTAAAAGATTCGCAACCAACAAATTGACAGTTAACACCTTAAAAGTGAAGAATGATACTAATAATAAAATCTTCCACAAGACGTTAACGTCTGTGAAAAAAACCAGGAATATAAAAATTCTACGGAAAGTAACCGGTAATATAATATAAATATCATAGGAAGAGATGTGACATTAACTAAAACCGTAGATAAATTTAATGGCAGTTTGCTTAAATGCAGTATTAAAATTTGCCCAGCGCGGATTATATTACCGCAACTAGTTTGTCAGCTGAGGAATTTACTTAGTGAAGAATTTTTGATCGAAATACCCGTTTAAACCTGCCAACTCTTATGCTAGTAGGACATTATAAAATAGATTATTAAATTTATTGACAAAAACCTATCGCAATCTAACATCATTTAGACTGGGCTCGTTATTTTAGATTAACACTTGGCCTGTAAATCACAAATAAATTAATATTAAGCGTTCTACAATTTGTAATACAAATTCAGAATTGTAAATTTTAATTAAATTGAGATTAATGTGGGGATGTTGTAAATTAATCTCTCAACTTCAATCTTTGCAGAGTGTAATTGAAAAAGATGAGCTTAACAAACGACTATAGTTATAAAGTCTAAATTCTCTTTCTACATTCCATTTTCAGGATTAGATACATTCATACCTATGAATTGATGAAAACATCACAGCTGTAAAAATCATGGACCCTTCAAAATGTATTTCGACGGTATTTTGGCCAATTGATATAACCCTCAAAAAAACGAAAATGAGTTGATGATAGGATCTCAATTTTAAGACGACATAGCAGGTCTCGCCAAATGATGAAAAATAGAAAAATAAATTGACCACTTTTTGGAAAGGAAACATCATTTTACATTAGTTTTAGGTTCAAAAATTCTGACGATTGATTATATCGACAGTCGCTACGTATAATCCCGTATCTGCAAAAATGAGAATTTATAGGAGGGCATTTCAAAGACTTAAAACACAACTCACTATATAATGTTTTCGATAAAAACAGTTTTTACTCACTGCTGAACAATTTCTATTTTGAGGGTTACATCAATTAGCCAAAAAACCATCAATATGAAGGTGTTATTCTAGGATATTTTTTTATATCGTAGTACATTATGCTTATTTTCCGGGTCCATAGTCGAGTGGCTAACATCGTTGGTTTCAGTTGAGGGCTTGAATCCCAGTACGGACAGTTTCATAAATTAAATTTTATAGATTTCTATTCGAAGGCATAGATTTACGTGATATCTAAAATTGCCCTCCACTATCCGATCGAAAAAAAACTGCGCGTAGCGAGGCCAACTAACCAACCACTACCCCATTCCTATTCTTATATCTCTAGGGATATAGAAAGACAGAGACTCTCTTCGGAAAAGAAAAGGTTGAGCAACTGAGCTATAAGCAGTTACATATTCCATTAGGAATCCATGTGCTCCACATTTGGAATGGGCATTGTTAAAAAAACAAGCACAAATATTTGGATCAATTTTTAAATTTCTCATAATGAGCTAGCCATGACACATGACACGTATGACAGTGTGTTCATATAGGATGTATCTATTAGAGGTATGCACGGGCCCGCGGTCCTTTACCCAGCCTGGCCCGTGGACCGCGTTCGGGCGGTTAAAGAAAATTCAGACTCGGGCATGGGTCAGGCGCGGGTAAGGAAAAAGTATAAATGAATTTTTCTATTGGAAAACATCGGGATTTTTTCATGCTGATAAAATTGAATCTGGGTTTCGGTTTGGGCTTAGGTAAGAAGTGTGATATTGAGAATCGGGCTTGGGTCGGGCTGGGCCAAAGAAGTCGGACTCGAACCGGGTAATTTTATATTTTGACCCGTGCAGACCTCTAGTATGTATGTTCAAGTCAACCACGTGAATTATTTGACACTGAGATTTATTAATGATCCTTAAACTATACATTTAAATAAAACCTTGTAAGTGAAAACATTTCAATGCAGCTCTGCAAAAGCTTAATAACATTGAATTCACGCAAGACATGCAACAAACGAAAACCACCGACGAGTGCAAACTATTCCTCGATAATGATGATATTTTTAAATGTACAATTTATGCACTGAGATGAATACAAAATAACCTTATAAAAGATTGAATTTAAAACCGCACTTTTGGATCGATGAAATATTTATTTCAGTGCAACCAAATGATTATTCCTAACGTTACAAAATAAATCTTTTCCTGTTATTTTGTTCCCAAAATAGAAGGACAAAGAAGGACCATAGAGATGCGATGAAAACGACAATTTATTTATGTGTTAGTTGATATCAATACAAACAACTTCACATATAATATTATTAATATTAATATTTTTACATTTATTCACGTGATTTTATTATTCTTAAAACAAATTAAAATGCTGTAATAATTCTTTCCTATACACCTGTAGTGCCCATTATTATTTTCATAAGATCTACTTTCGAAATAAACTCCTTGCGGCTGGGTAGATTATACGCCGTATAACATTGCACATTTTGCTACACCGAGACGTTTTCCATGTGATCAGTATGTATGGATCCCGTGTATGTATCAGTATGGATCCTAGAGCCGTGTTTGGGCCCCGTGATCCTAAATCCTACATCTGAACTTTAGAGCCGGAGTGCAAAGTTATGCGGCGTATACTCTACTCAAAATTATTTGCAGAAGAAATTGTCACCGGAAATACTGCAACTCTTGCACGCCACTGCACTATAATAAGAATCATAATTTTTTTATCAATAAAAATGTTACAGGCTAACTTTAAAAAATGTGAAAATCACTCTACATTGGATTTAATTATTCATTTTACCATACACATTTTGGGAGCCGCTGTTTTAAACTATATATTGCTTTATTGCAAAGTGTTCGTAATTTAACCCTGTAGGTATTCAAATAAGTTATTCAACAACTCTCAAAACCATGTATGGAAAAATTCATGCTTAATATTCAATCATTCAGAAACACATCAAATTTACATTCTTTCCAAATTGGATTGTGAGATTTCTTCAAGGTCCTGTATTTTACTTAATATCTGTACCCCAGAGGCAGACGGATGCAACTTCATTTTTTGCGAAAATGAGTTTTCGACGGATTCATCATGTTAAACGCATTATTTATTAGTGGCAGAGAGATGCAGAGCCTAGCTGATATAATAAGAAAAATAGACATAACATAAAGATGCAAATGCCATACTATCTATAATAGAAGCAGAAGATGCAAATAGAGTTGCATCTAAATAAGTTATTATTCAAAATAATGCATTAGGATGCAACTCCTTTTGCATCTCTCTACCTCGCAATAATTTTGTGTCTACCGGCACACTAATATATAAAAATATATTTTTAATGTAATATACAAATCCACAGTGACAAAATGTCTTTAGAAGCAGGAGGATGCAAATCCTTACTACTATTTATTTATTTTTACATATAAAATTAAATTAAATTCATTTATTTATTACATATTACAGAAGAACTTTGATTGAATTAGAATATACAAAAATAATAATCGCAATCTGTATATTTTCTTGGAAGTTATGAGTAATTATTAAAAACATAACTTGTTTTTAGGCTCTCCTAGACAATTTGGTTTTTGGCAGTTGCATCCGTCTGCCTATAAGGTACAGATATTAAGTCAACAATAATTTTAATATAAAAGTAGTAAATTAATAATTAAAATCTATTAGATGAAAAAATTGGTAATTTTAATGGATTTTTTTATAGATTCACCATTATCCATTATCGACAAATACACCATTATCGACAAATAAAATCTAATAGTAATGTATGTGTCTGGTAATATAAAACTTTTTTGCTTCGCGTGTCAATTGTAGTGAAATAAATTCTGTCAGTAATGATTCCGAAAATACCGATGTGGTAATATCGACATCGAAATATCTAAATACCCCACCCCTATCGAATGGGAGTGGGCTGATGAAATAAATTATTGAAGTATCGCTTCGATGGGCACAAAAATTAGGGTCAAATGGTTATGTAAGCGAATTTATTATTTATAAATAATGTTTCAAAGTAGACCCTGTGCTTTGTACTGAAAATGGTTTCCACCGTTAACTTTACTAATGCGCAGTTATTTCGGCGAAACCAACGTTATCCTACCCACAGGTATAGATTTACTACAGAATAAGATAATCCAAATAATCTGATACGTTTCCATTAGCCGTTTTCTTTCCGCTATCAAAACGGTAAACATTGATAATGTAGTTCTTTATTGTGAACAACTTTTTCGACGAATCTTTACGCTTTAAGATTTTGAATCACCCGAACTATCTATAAGATGATTCTATAGTTGGTAGCCCTTGACAATTTTTGACTGAAGGTTGTCTGCATATTGCATGTCTAAGAATGAGCCGCAAAAAATGAAAATACCTTTTTTACTAGTGGCGTGATATTTAGTTAACATTTTACGTGCAATATCTCGGTGATTTCAGACTCGAGAGAATGGTAGAAAAGTACAAATGATTACATTGGTATCAAAGACGGACATAAGCCATCTATGAAAATGTACAGCAGAGGTGATTTTTCATTTCATATATATTCCACACTTCATCAAGCCCGGTAGCCATGACACTTTAAAGTAAGTTCTATCTCTGTGATTGGTCAATATGCGGACGATGTGTCAATGTGTGGATCGAAATCAGTGGACATATGTCCACTGATTTCGCGAAAATGGATGTTTAGTGTCCGCTTTTGAAACTATTTACGAACTTTAAACTCAAAAATCTATAGGAAACCGTTGAGTTCTGATATTTTTAATGAGTTTTTTGAAAAGATCATCACTTGCACTACCACAAACAATAAAAACATGACTTTCATCGGATGTGGCGTTTGTCCGACTTCGATACCAAAGTACTCAAATATCTCCACAGTATTTTAACGCTTTAAAATTAAGATTAAATTTCATATCAAACCAAAGCATATACAGGTTCGGCAATATAACAAATATGCAAAATAAAATATACATATAATTTTGCTTCAGTTTTATCATTATATTTCATCAAAATTTTCATAATAAATTCATTTTCGAACTATATTTATGCGCAATGTATACGTATATTCAAGTTTGAATTAAAAAATCTTAAAAAGTAAACTTATCAACAAAATAAGCAACACGTGTATAATTAGTGACAACCACGTTTCTATTGAATTGTCAAAAACAAATTAATAAATATCTAAATCTACAATATTTACAAACACAAGTTAAAATATACCATAGGCTACACGCGATAAAATACTATAATATAATACAATATAACTCTTAGAATATATGAGTGATTGTTTTTGTAAATTATTGATTTGTTTTATTTAGATTTGTTATTGTTTACGTGAGAAACATTCGGGGAAACATTTATACTCCAATTTAATGATTTCAAATAACAGTATATCAATCGCGCGTTTTTAATAATTACCTCAAAACGGACACATGCAAGATCGATATTATTTAATCTAGATTATTTCGATACACGCTGGCCAATGACACGGCTTGTATGTGCTGTGGGCATGTGGCCAACAATATCAAAAACGTATTAACAGAAATGTATCAGGGGAGCATCTGACCAGAAGCGGCAACAAAAAGAAAGCTATTTGTACATTATTAATGCTTATTACATACTAGCCTTTGGCACCCTTCCTAAAAGTTCACTGCATTTACACTAGTCCAGTCAGCCACTTGTTTGATATAAGGGATTGCAATACCGAACGAATATATCAATCAATACGGGCTTACAAAAATAGTTAAAAATGAGTAAAAACCACAATAATAATTACGGTCAATTAGGATCGTAATAATATCAGAATAAAATAAATTATTTAATATAAGATGAGCGTCACAAACTAATTTTCATAAATTATCAAAATATTTCAACAGTTAAATTACAACCGTGCTTGCGAATCCGACAATAGGTACAACTTTTGCAAAGACCAACAGGTGACTAAACACAAAGCATAAAAAAATACTTTTTATGTTAGTCAAAAATCAATTACATACACATTTCAATTTTGCTTAACTTTCAGTACCGAAAAACCAGTATTTCGGTATAATACCGATATCGGTTATAGCGATACTGCAATTCGTATTTATAATTATTAATCACGAAACGTTTCTGTTGAAAAAAGATGTCAGATGTGTATAACTAAAGTTGAAGCTTTAGGATGAATAAAGTATTACTTATAATCGTCTTCTCTAAAGGTTAGCTATGGTTATCATGGCTTCTTTAAATAGTCATCTCTATATTCAATAATTTTGTTTACAATAACTAAAATGCTAAATTTATTTTATTTCATTCTAAAAACTATACCAATAATTGAAAAGAAATAACTGAACGTTACCATGTTATGTCCATTTTCATATTTCTCGACGCTTAATTATCTGTAAATTTCTAATGAAAGTATAAAATATTTACAAAAAAAGGGATGATGGCTTTCAGGTAATACTTTTCTTTAATGTTTGATTTATATTTCGAAATAAAATATCGCCTTTACTCTAGGTTAGACGTATAGAAACTTTTTGACTGATGGATCACATTAAGAATTCAAAATGAACAGCGGGTCGAAAGTAAAATACTATTTTTATATATATACATTATTAAATAATAAATTTTACTTTAATTAAAAGCTTATTTCAACAAAACGATTAGCTTAAAACCAATATCTTAATAAGACGAATGGAACTGTCCGTACGAATGTATTATATCTTCCATATTTTTTTTATATTGCTAATTTTCTAGTTGAGATTCCTAAAACTGCTTGTAAATGTTCATCCGTGATGCCTGATCGTAAAGAGTTTATATTGAGTTTCGTGATAGTAAAGGTTTGTTCACATAATATATGTAAGTTGATCCAAATTTCAGAAATACGATTATAGCACGCGGGATACACAAAAATACGTGTCAGGCTTCATGCGGTTACGCAGGCCTGCTCTAAATGAACCAATATATTGAAAACATAATTTATGGTGTACTGATTACTTATTTTAAAAAATCATTGCTGCTAAATTTTCCAACATTAAACGTTGGTATGATTTTTGAAAAATATCATACAGATATGCATTCATTGTTAGATTCAGTTTCATAAAATTTTACATTTCTAGCTCCCGCATACGGTCCAAAGTGCATGCATAATATGCATTTCCCTTGTCTTGCCAAGGATGGAAATTGCTAAATATAAAAGGGGTTAACCAGAGCGCTTAGTTCATATTAACAGAAACCATATTACAGTTATATAAACAGTATCTACATACTATAAATTTACAGAGATTAAGGTTCAACTGGCCTTGCGCCATAGAAAATATTTGTGTGAAATAGCACAATACAGAAGAGGCTAAATAAAATTTGTTTTTAACCTTTTAACTGCCAGTAGGTGTATGTATGGCGGTACCTTGGAGGCCGAGAATTTTTTTAGATCAATACACCACACATATCTTCATTGCTTTAGCTTCATCGTTGTTAGTTGTGTTGTCGTTGTGTGTTCAACATATTTGTTTGTTTTAAATAATTGGTTTACGCTAGTAAAATCCCGTTTTAAACGGAAGTCCAAAGACGTCATTTTTGTATGAGCGGCGTACCGTTCACAGAAAGTTGCGCGTCTTAAGACACTATTGGCAGCCATCCGGTTAAAAGCTCACTATTACATTCGGGGGTTAATTTAAAATTAGTTCCAGGTTAAAATATGTAATTTGACTACTAACTAACTTTGAAAATAATTCTAATGAACTAATTCATGATTAAGATGACATAATTTATTACTGAAGAAATTGATTGAGGATTAAATTGAACAAATGATCAGTTGAATATTTAGGAGCAAAGCCACGACTGATTTGATTAATATATAACCCAGTTTAAGTATACTTTACCAGGGACGTCACTTGAGTGGTAGGCGAGATTACTACCTCCCTCTTGAATTTGAAGAAACACACATATCGATGGCCCAGTTCCATAGGACGATAAGTCAAAAATTCGATGCTTTGGGTTAAGTTAGCCATTATAACACCGTTCTTCTACAGTTCCATAAATGTACAGTTTGTAAAATTTACAGGTTTTCTCTCAAAAGCCAGATATTCGCATATGAAAATCAGCAAAATTAAATAATTCCTCAGTTCAATTTACATACACATCGAAATATCGAATTGCGTAAAACACATGTTTGTGAATCGTGGCGTTCCATAAAGAAACAACTTCTAATCCTAAAACTATAAACAATTTTCCACCTATTTGAATAAAAAAGTAATACAAATAATAAACCATCACTTTTTACGACTCAGTTTAGATGAGTCAAAACTTTGGTCGGCCATATCTCAAAATTACTAATATCTAGTTGTATAGCTATGGAAATAGGCCATTGATATATCTCTTGCTGCAGTAGGCTATACATAAATATATATATATCAAACTTGGATTATTGAGACTTTGTACACTTCCATGTATTTTGTCACTAACGACCTGGGTTTCACCTTTCGGCATCTTCAGGCATTCGAGCACACGAATGGACTCGAACTGACAAAGTCTCAATAATCCAAGTTTGATATTGAAATTCCATCAAGCACCCTCAGTCGATGTCTTAAATTATATATATATATATATTTTTTCCATGTCCGCTCCCAATGTACAATGAGCATATGCTCTCCTAATGGAGGTATCTTAACAGAATTTTTCTATGAGAACCGCTTGTTACTCAATTGCTCAACCTCTTTTTTTTCGAAGAGAGTAGGGATAGAAGGATATGGCTAAGGCAGGACTAGTGGTTAGCTAGCTCTCGCTACGCCCCGTGAGGATTGGATGGGTTGGAGGGAGGACTCAGACTACGAACAGAAAGCCATTAATGGATAGAAAGATCAATTTATGAAAACCATCCGCACCGGGAATTGATCCCGAGACATCCGTAACCGTAGCCAGCGACGCTACCAACTGCGCCACGGACACCGACAACATATAAATATATACAAAAAAAATGATTTTCCTGCTTTAAGCGGTTCTAAATTATTTTATCGTATCTTTATTACGATATATTGACTTCATTTATGCATTTTATTAAAATATACACAGTAAAGTTTCCAGTAAGAAATCAATTCAAAATTTTATTATAGGATAACATGTATGACCAACTTTGTAAGCTTTAGTTTCACTCGTAAAATGTCCTTAGCGTAGATAAGTAAAATTTGTTTATATTTAATAGATACTTTCATATTGTATTGATTTCATTAATGCACAACGCTGTATTATGTAATTAAACGATTGCCTATACTTTAGACTTCAACATTATTTTTATAATTACAGTAAAACCTTGATATAACGGACTAATGCTGGCGAAGGGTTATCCGCTAAAGCTGGAAATCCTTTAAATAATAAAGTAAGTTTTTTGAATGATTTAACAACTTTTAAATCCGTTGTACGCTTTACTGTATCAAGCTGACATTAAAGATGGATATATTCGTCACATTTTTGTATCTTTTATTCTATTTTATAGCAAAATGATTAAGAATTTCAAGTTTATAATGGAATGTACCCTTCAAAAATCAGCCCGCGTGGCTTTTTCTTTCTGTTTTTTTAGTCTAGTTCGGTCAAGGACGGCAATACGGGTGATTCCCAGGGGGTCGTGTAAGAATGAGGCACTGACATATATGTACGTCACTAGTACAATACTTTTACTTGCTCAATATTGTAAAATCAACTCATGTAATGAATGCTAAGTAACTTAAACTTTACATTGATAAAAATATCTGAAACTGAATTATTTTAATGTATTTGAATCTTTTTTGTATTCTTTTGTTTTTCTTTAGTGGATAACAGGTGATACTATTACAAATACTGGCATATTGTTACATGACCATACGTGCGTTATAAAACAATGATAACAGATAGGCATATAAATGAATGTTAGCATTTTTAATGTCGAAAGAAAACGTCCGGCCATCTTGAATGGAAATGTCAAACGCCATTTTGACTAAGATAAGGTTCTTCTATATAATGATTTCATCATTCTCTTTCAGCGTAGAAAAACCATGTCACAGTTTCTCCAATACGCCATCACAGAAATCGAACGGCCGGGCGTCCCAAGCATATTATGTTTCAAATACATATTCAGAACCAAAATTCATTAATGGCAGAACTTCACTGAATTAAACTGGTATTCGTGATGGAAAAAAAGGCGTAGAATAATTATTTCGGCTAAAACACTTAAAGTATTGTAAATATAATTACATACCGGGCTCAAAAACGTATTTGTTGTACATCTAATCTTGATACACTTCATAGATTTTTAAGAATATAATTCCAATTGTTGAATGCGTGACGCAATTAAACTGTAGGTATATAATGACGATTATGCAGTTCAAGGGAGATGTTTCCAGTTCAACGGGCCTCGACAGAATGAATTCGGTTCTTTCTTCTCTGTTTATCTATATTGTCGTCAACTTTCTATGTTCTGCTTTAGTCTTGCTCGTCTAGATTGCTGACTTGACACAAGTAATGATAGCATAATGTTTCGTAAATCTGCTGCGTCATGTATCGCTACAGATTTAAACAACATCACTTTCCCACCCTATTTTCTACTGATAATGGAACATGAAGTTTCCAGTCATCATCTGTCTATGAAACATTTGAAAAGTTGAATGATATTTTTGTATTAGTATTTATTTTGATATTTGCCTTTGGCAAAGTCACTTTAATACGATACACCATTAGAACCAAACATGCTCCATTTAGGAAACGGACATCGTAAAAATCTAAGCCTTAGAGAAGACCGTGTAGTTGTAATTTATGAAGAATGAGTTCGACGGGAGGAAAACGTGAGCGGTTTACATTAACGAAGCTCAACAATCCTCGGGGATTTCCGGCTGCCCCGATCGGCTTCGTGCGTGACGAATTAGAAACATGAGAGAATTAACAGTGACGTCTTCTTGTTACAGGGTACAGTAAGCGCAACCAAAGCTCATAACACAAGTATGTACAAGGTTATTGTGCCTAAACCAAGAAAAACTTTCATGCATTCAGAAAATGTGTTAACGTCATAAAATAGCAAACATCTTCAAGCACTTCGTCTATTCCTTTTATGATTGAAAACAAGTTTACAAAACATACAGACACGATCATTTTAATCAGTGGTTAAGAGTGACTTCTAGACGGAGACACGCGTTGATTAACTGAAAACTGTATCAAATATTTAATTGTTAGTTTTAAAAAAATCTCAATTATACTTGTTACAAAATACTTAAAGCAATAAATTAAAAAAATATTTTTCAACTGTTTCATAAACAAAACTGAAGAAATCAATTAGCTGACTTGGAATCATAGCTCCTACGTATTCCTTGACTGATGAAGTAATATATCTTCTAGCTCATCGCGAGTCCGTCAATTTATAATTCATTTGTTTGAGACCCGAATATAGTGCGACTCGCCTATTTTCGTTTCGCTTTTTTTAATAAAAACCTCGTCTTATAGTTGGGCCAATATGGTACGTATTTCCGTGGCTCTAAAACGTACGTATAATATACTGAGTCATATATGATTATTTTTGTAGCGGAACTGAATATAAATGACAATAAAACGAAAAAAATTTAAAGTTATTTTTCTAATTTATTTAGAAGCATACAAGGGATGTTTTTTTTAATTCATTTTGAATTCTACAAACAAAGGGGAAATTTATGGCTTAAAACCATGTCTTGTAAAAATGTCTACAGTTATTTAGGGGTTATATTATCAGGTTCTCAGTGAGCGAATAAAGCATTATTTTTTAGCGAAACTAGATGGCACTCTATTTATATACATCAAAATGAAATAAAAAATAAATCATTTGGTTTTCATTTATGGCTCAAAATAATTTTTGAAATGTGAATTGTAATTTTTAATTATTTGCTTTACAGCAAATTGTCAATACGCCAGATATTTTTGGATCTAAATCTATATAATATTTGATCGACTCGAGCATTCGATTTAAAATATCAGATTAGCGGTAGAAGGTAAAATGTTACATAAATGTAGTCATGCATGACACTGAAGATTTACGAAATGTGATATGCGAGGAAAAGTTTTGTTTTGTGCCAGAGCATTACGTCACGTCAGCAAAATTGATAATAGTTATTAAAGAAAAAGATTCCATAAAACGACACATATATTCCATAAACTGTCACTTGATATAACAGAGATATTCCTAAATTCAATAATAAATAAATAAGTAGTTGTAAAAGAAAACAGTCTGCAAACATGAGAAAATACAAGATGACAACTAAGCCAGAATACGAATAGAAAAGAGGACAAGTGTGAAGAATAAAGAAAAAGGACATTCAAGGACAAGGATCGTTCTGTTACCACTCTCTAAACGGGAAACATTTCCTCTAAACAGCATAATCATCATCATCATCATAATCATCACCATCCGCCCTTCTGTTTAATCGCGTCAAGCATTCAACATTGGAAATAAATTCCTAAAGGAATAAATCGCTATATTGCTTCAGGATTCGAATTGTAAAATTCACGAATCGAGCACTTTCAGCAGGTACTTCGCTTCGGCCCCGATTGGTACATTTCGAACCCTTGCTGTAATAAAATCAGCACGTGTAAATAATTGGCATTATTCATGCTTATTAATATCGATTGCAAATTTAAATGTTCAGATATAGGAACGATCAAAACAAACCTTGCCAGTCAATCAAACATGAGAAACAGAAGCGAGGATGACATTTGCTCTAAAAGCTTGTCTAGACTAGACACTAATATAATATTTACATTGTGCGAACAATGCTCAGTAAATGAGGATTGGGAACCATTGGTAACAGAATCGTGAACATAATCAATGTAGGGCAGATATAGTATAAAGAACAGTCATTGAATGATTGTTTATATATTTAAAATAAAATTATGGACGCATAGTTCCAACAACTCTTAGAAGCTACAATTTTTGAGCCTATATTGCTCATGACTATCAACTAAAATAATCTTCCCATGTTTATCAACTTTATACAAGGCACCGCTGTGATATATCGATTTTCAATACACCCGATTCTCTTTGTGCACGGTTTTTCACTGTCTAAGAAAACAAAAGAAAAAAAAAATATGCATATATTTGAAAACACTTCGGCCCTTTGTGAATATTGAAATCATCATTTTTACTATTTGTCGAATTTTAAGATAAAGGTGTTTATGACTAAACTTGTTATCGCTTTGACACATTTGTGTTGCTCTTCTATGTTATGTCTAATGTATAATTTAAATCGCAAAACATATTAATTTATTTCTTATTATGTAAATATGTATCTTATGAAACTATCTTTAGGCACGAATAAAAAATAAACATCATTATTTTTTAGTTCGAAAGTTTTATATTTTAGGGGTATTTTAAGTAATGGAACCTTTCTTCTATTTCTATATGAGCAACTTAGCTTTTTTGCACTGTATCTATACAACGTAGCGCGGGGGGTGCGCAAAAAGAATCGGGTGCATTTTTATCTAGAGTCAGATAATTAAATATTTATTTTCGTTTCCTGCTTATTGAAACTTTAGTACGCGGTAAGCGTCTCTGCATCAAAAATGAAATCACTTTTCATTGGTGGTTTCAATAATTCAAACCTTGTGGTTGATTACTGAATATATGTTGCAAAGGATTGATTAGCTTGGCAATGATGTCTGAGCTCATAATATACTGTTTTATAATATATAAATATTATCTCAATACAAGAATTAATTTTTGTATGCATAATTTATTATATTAGTAGATAAGATTTGTGTCAAATATTCCATACTGTTGTTAAAATGTAAATGTATCTTTAGTGCATCATTAAAGAGATTTTTAATAAAAAAATATATTAACTTGTATTGACATAAACTCGAATTCCATTCATCATCTATTTAGTTCATATACGTTGTAATAATATTGCATAGTCTTTTTTTAAATGTGGGGAACGAATCAATACCGATGGCAACTCGGACGGCATGGCAATACAAACATAGACACGGGTGGAACGCTCAATTCAATCAGAAAAACCGGACTACCTCACACACGGACGGACATCAATAATTTCTCACTGGCCGTCAACCGCGGTAGGTTGGAGGCAGATCTATTCTGTAATAATAAAGTTGCATAATAAACTGGTTACGAACTGTCGGTGAACGAGTTCATCCAAAAGATGTCGAAAAGCGAAACACGGCTCGTTATTGACAAAACCTCTGGATTTTGTTACAACATTTAAAAAAAATCAAATTGATTACGGATCAATCATTCACAATGACCTCAAAATTTCTACAGCTTTGAAAAAACTCAACCTTATGTCCACCTCCAGTGGATGCAGCTTTATTTCTCTGAACGTTACGCAGCTTTTCGTTACGCTTTTTTAAACGTTTGGAATATTTCAGGAACAATTATCTAAAACTTGTTTGTTTGCCACCAAAGTATGATAAAAAATATTTAAAATATACCGTGGGAAATCTTTTATGACTTCAAAACTTTCGGGTGACGACGTATTTTTTAAGTGTACTCGCATAATGATTCTACACCTCTGAAATTCAGACTTTGTCGCGGAATAAAAAATACCACCACAAACCCCTCAGAGACATATTCTTCACGTATAAATCAGCAGTGTGGAATTTGAGCTTGAAGGACTCGTTGGGTAAATTTCAGTCCCTGCTATCTAGTTTCTACAGTGTCGGATATTTTCAGATTTATCAAAACTGAACGTATGTGTTTGACCGGACACACAGTCCAAACCCCGAACGTAATACAGAGCGTTGAAGTACTACAATTCTATTGGATGAAGAAGTTGTTTTCAAAATGGACAGCAATTAATATGAAACTGAACAATTCCGTTTGAAGTGAATGAATTTCGTTCCAAAGTAGTAGTGCTTTAATAAATTATATAATATATCGTCGTTTCTATTGTAAAGTATAAATACAAAATCTAAAATTGTCATGGCAGTATAAAAACAGTTTAACAATGAGTTTATCGAATGAAAACAAAATTAATAACACTTAATTAATATTAAAAATATACTTAGTCATAATTTTTGTCAGTTGTGTTATTTTTCATGCACTCGTGGTCAATTTTCGCAGCATTAATAATACATAAAAGATTGAAACGCATATGTAAATATGCAATTTTGCAAAGGAAACGATGATATAAAACTGTATTGGAATAAAATCATAGGATAAAACGGGAAGCAACAATTTGAAACTAACTTTTTGATAAATATGTAAAATTTGTAAGCTTAAATATTTTCTAAAAGTGAAGAAATCATTTACCGACTATCTTGATTAATTGAAAAAAAAATATGTCTTGATCATATCCGATCCCGATGTCGACATTAACCTTATTTTTCAATCTATTATTTAGTCAGTCAAACTCTCTTTTTCGGAGAGGATGACGATGGAAGAATGTGACAAAGAAAGGATTAGTAATTAGGTAATTAGGAAACCCGTATTTATTATAATTATTATAATAGCCAAACTGCTATACCATGGAAAATCAAATGTGGTCAGAGATTACACCTCAATATGTCCAGGCAATTTACTTTAATTATACAATCATGACAAAAAGTTTCGCGGCCACTGTAGCATATTATATATGAAAGACCTTTTAGCTGGGAAACGTCACGTTGAAGTATGTTTTGTATAGCGATCTCAAAGCCTCGTTTACAGAGGTCGAGTTACTAAAGCGAGCAGAATTGGCGAAATGAATTTATAATTTAGTAACGATATACATTCATTGAAAATAGATTTATTAGTTCAAGGCGATGAAAGAAAAGTGAAGTAACTCTATAAATGATTGTAAATATTAGGATTATAAACGCTCAATTATCATACATTAGAATGTATTGGTTCATTTTTTTAATAATGTAAAACATAATCTATTTATTTGAGACAAGCAAATCAATGTCGAAGCGAATCGCTAATAATAGTTCTCAATTTAATTTTATTTATTTAAATTCATTACATTAAAATAAAACAGTTAAAATACAAAAGAATAAATCAATTATCAACGAAAATAATAATCAAAAGTTTACTATGGCATATACAAGTGACAACGATAGTAAATTAATGCTCGTTTTCTAATTTATTATGCTTATAAGTTAAATGTATTTTCATTTATAAATTAATGAAGACGCCAAAATTCGCCAGTATGAAAATTTACCCTAAATAAATAGCAAATAAAAATAGTTATATCAAGTTTACTTCACATGAATCTGTACAAATATTACCTGGCGGTCTAAAGTTAAAGTCAATTCAGGATTTGTTCGTGGACATATTCTCATGTAATTTACGTGTTGAACTGTCTGATTAATTGCTTTGCCTCAACCATATTTTACTGATCGAGAAGATTTTGAGAAAAAGCTCCTTTATTTGATGATCAGTTTCATAGAGAATAAGAAAGATTGATGTCAACTAAAATACGTTTATTAATCAGAGCAATGAATAAATCACCTTTTGGTATGCAGTGATTTCTATATTTGTTTTAATGTTTTACTCCAGCGTAATCTGCATGATGCGTATTAGAGATTTAAATAATAAAATATTTGTTAGTGCGTGGATAAAAGATGTAGTTGATAGTGGATCAATATGAGACGAGCGATAAATAAATCTGCCGACTCAATTTCTTTTATTAAGAGGGATAAACATAATAAGCTATAAACCTAGTAATACTTCTTATATTATAACTAATAAGTACCCGGCATGAGTTGCAATGCCACTCAAAGAAAGAAAGGGTTTGTATTTTAATTCTATTTGAAGTGCTTTTGGATTAGAGGTCTGCACGGGCCGAAATTTCATAAAATTACCCGGTCCGAGCCTGTCATCTTCAGGCCCGGCCCGACCAGAGCCCGAGCCTCAATATCACACTTGTTACCCGAACCCAACCGGAAGCCCAAACATAGTATGATTATGTTTTAGTGACTTACTCAGTGTAAGTTAGGCACAACAAGAAGCTTGCTAAACAGAGCGTGGGCACATGTTTTGACGGAAACATGTTTGCCGTCGACAATTCGCTTTTACGGAGAATATAAGCATTGTTACCTGAAATTCTGATTTGTATATGATTTAAGATTCTTCACGTTTCTTGATAAACATTATTTACGGGCGCATAGATGCGGCGCAAATACATTCCATCTTTTTGTTCAGAAATTTTGTGCTTACTTAATTTAGATGGGGTTTATAAACAAATCTAAGAAACTGATATTTTTGGGGGATATCATTTGTATGACTTATATTTCTTCTGCATATTTAACGAATAATGACTAAGAAAAACAAGCAAGTATACGTATACCATCTTTTGCAATGCGTATTAGCTCTGTTTAATCTTGCAAATATACAAGAAATATCTCCAAAAACAAGTCATAGTCCATAAAAAAACAAATTCTCAGCTCCATGAAACGGATATACGCACCATTATATCTAACAGATTTGAGTTGGGGACACAAACTGTGAAAGCAGTTGGACTAGTCGTAATTTTTAGAAGAGGATTTTGTGGTGCACATGCGGAACTACAAATAAAAGTTTATTGTAGAGAATTAGGTATTTTGACGAACTTTGTCGCTTGTCGCTTATACCAAGATTCGAAAATATCCACATTGATAAAACTGCAGTCTGAATTCGATAGGTAATTTCCAGAGCCACACTTACCAAAAAATGTATGTCAGTGAGGAAGTTGCATGCTATGGAAAGACAGTAAGGTGAAAATTCCACAATACAATCAGAAAAGGAGTGCTGAGGACTGAACCGAATAGAGGAGGCCATAGTTGGACTTGAGGTGTAGCGCCATTGAAGAAGAAGAATCACGCGAATATAAGTGTGCAGTTATTTTAAAACAGTTAAGCAAGACAATATATTATATATCCTGCAGTGAAAATAGTATTTTTACACTTAATAACCATTTTTATTTTGATATTTTTTTCTATGTTGAATATTGAATATCGCAATAGGAAAGTCTAGGACTTACGGTTGTACTTGGTCAGAACCAAATGCCATCTGTTGAACGCATGCATTCTGACAGTGCTTCTTTGTAGTTCCGAGTCATGGCACTTCACTAAAGCACATGTTAACCGTGTACTGTGCTTCGAAAACAGATGCCTGCGACGAATACTAGGGGTACGATGGTTTGACTTTGCCAGAAACTCGGAAGTAAAGAGAAGCTGGACCAGTCTCTTATTACGTCAAAAATAAAAAAAATTACGGTGGACCCGGCTTGGACATGTACTGCTGACCAACTGGATAGATTCCATCACCCTGGAAAACCGCTGATTACCATCCAAAGGGTGTACTCGGCGGAGCTACGTGACGCTGGGATGACCTGGAAGTAAACAAGAAAACTGGCGGGGAACAGAGAATTATGGAGGACCCGTATGATGACCATATGCGCCGAATAGGAAGCGGATATCGTTTTAAAATAATGATCTTTAAGAAAAGCAATTTCAATGGTTGAAGAGCATTTATTTATTTATTACTACATCGATGCCAAAGAGATGGTTGGCGTACCTAATTTAAAGTATATAAAAAAATATTATAAACATACAAATTTCTATCTGTATTATAATACAAGCATAATGAAAAACTTTTCGATATTGAATATAAAATTAAAAATATATTTTAAATCAGATATCAGATATACAAAATTATTTAAAGAATATGTTTATTTCGAACCAGATTTTGATGGACAGATTAGGCTCATAAAGCTGGCCCAGCGTGTATTTTCTAGCGCTAAACAACACCTGTGAATGTTTTTTTAGCGTTTCATTATAATTTGCTTGCCTTAAAGTTGTAAAGCAGGCCTAGCAAACTGATAAACAGACGGTCAGCATAAAATAAATAATATAAACATATCCAATATAGAATGAAATGAATGGAGCGGAGCTTCTGTATGAAATCTGGAAAACGGAATACATTCATCTTGAATGTCTAATGAATAATGAACTATATAAACAGTGTTCAATCTTAAAGTCTCTTCGTTGAGATAATGGTTGTTTGTGTCAGTAAATATTTTTTCGCTTACATTTATTGGGTCAGTCAGTATAGAAGTGGTCAGTCAATTAAATAAACGTTCAGTAATTTATATAAAATGGTCAGATTTTTACTTAAACCTAACCTAACCTCACCTGAACATTTGGTCATTTTTTTACTGACCAAACATAATTGTTAACTGACCATTTGTTATTTCTTACTAACCATTTATGGAATTAATTACTGACCACATAATTAGTTACCATATTTTTTTAAATGTGTAGTACTAGGGGTTCCCATCGAATACTCGAATATATTTGACTGATTCTTTAAGTTATCGTGCATATTATTGATGTACATTATACTGCAAGGATAACAAAAAATTTCTTTCAAATTATCCCTTTTTTGTTTTTTTTTCACGACCTATGACGTACTGTGACTTAATATATTTCTTGAAATATATACTTTAGTGAGCGGACATGTTCAAAAAACAAACGTTGTCAGCGAGCCCAGTGTTCGGCGCTCACGCGATAATGTGTTGCGGAAAGGCGGCATGTGTCCGTCGGGGGTGTTTATTTTTCCGCCCGAAATATTCAAGCACTTAAAAGAGCGTTGGCGCCTAAAAATTTTATCGCTCCGGCTCTATAGCGAACCGTTAAACGGACAATTTGCATTTTTCCCCACAAAATAATGATGATTGTTTTATCAGAAATAATCTGCATTTCACATTAGGCAAATTAAAAAAAATGGTATATTTTAAATTTGCATTCAAGAGACTATCGATTGATATCAATGGTAAATATTCGTACCCTTTGATAAGCTCTAAAATGTAGCAGGTATGCTCATGACGATGATTGTTCCACAGGTTCTTTACTTTTTAGGGTTATGCAGACAGTCAAAACATGCCAGCTCTGTTATCTTTATTGCAGTAAGATGGTTCAATACACAGCTTAAGAAGTTACTAAAAAAATGGTTTCAAATTACACGAAGCACAAATTAAAGAGAATGAAACAGCGCGCGTAAACGATTCACTACACGGTCAGTGAAGGGCGTGGAGACGCCCGACCACACTCACTGACGGAAACGATTGACAAAGAATTTGAAAAGGAAAGACTTTTTAAAAAACCGCTGAGTATCTAGGGGGGGGGTTCTTAATGGGGTTGTTATTATTATTGAATTTGAAATGAACAACATTACAAAATGAAGCTACTTTGCCATATCATTGCCTATCTTTCTTGCTAATTGCCTTGGTGAAAGGTGATTCCAGGAGGTTTTGTAGACAATTCACGACTGAGCCATACCAAACACAATCGGACCGTGCAATCTTTTACACAACATTACTGAGATATTTTTGTGTTTTCTCTACCCCATCAGATCATAAAAATGGATTTTTTCAAAAGCAACTATCTAACTTGAACTCCTTTCCTAGCCGTATACTTCTATATGTACCTTATCAGAAAAATAAAGGTGACTGTATAACAAAGTAAAAAATCTTCTATATAATTATGTATTTATTCTAATTATTTATCTCATGAACGCGACTATATTAGACATTAATTAGGGGGAGGTGTTCAATATAAAGAAGGTGATAAGAATGGAAATAGGTCTTTTTTTTGTTCATGTATTAGAATTCAAGATTATGTATCATCTGCAAAGTGTTTCACTCAAAATGATATCTTCAGTTACTTGATTAACTAATTAAGGCTTTTAATGGGGCAGTTAAAAATTCTCTGACGTTTTTTGTAGTTTAGACCACTGGACTACTTGTGTTTCTGTGGTTCTATAGTCCACAAAGTTATTACTGTAACGTAGTTTATTTAACCAGGAATCCAAAAACGTATTTTAAACACATATGGTTCTTATTAGTCTGCTATAAGTAAACAAGGGTAAATACCCTTTCATAATAAACAAAATACTTTTATGATCATTAAGTCATACATATTTGTATTTTTTTAAGAAAAAATCATAGTAGTGTACTGGGAGATTCAAAATTATGAGCTTAGTGGTCTGTGAGGTCTGAAAGGTTTGCTGGTTTAGACAATCTAAAACAAAAAATATTCACTATTAAATTATTAAGACGACACGTGTAACGTTTTTTCAGTGGATTGTCTGCACGAGCTTATATTGAAGATACAGTAACTGTGATTTATAACACAGATTACATCTCCTTGAATTGTGTGAAAAATAATAAATATATAGAAGCTCAAAGGATCGTAATATAAATGTAAAACCAAAGACTGTGATGATTCTATTATCCAGTAAGCCGGCACTGCCAATAATGGATCGTAAAAGAGGCAACTTTGAAGAGTATTAAAAGAAAAATCAGCGCTAAAAAGTTCTCACGACTTTCGCAAAGAAAAAGAGCACAAAATAAGAGTCTTCCCTATCACAAAAAATATTACATACGAAAGAAATAAGTCAGTAGTTCTTAACCGTTTTTGTTCTGCGAAACACACAAGAAAAGCACCAGAAGTTTTGTTTTTTTTAAACAAGTTATTCTCTCCATTGAAAAGAAATAAGGTAATGAACGATAATAGCTATTTTTCGCCAATTTTCTCGCTTCGTTTTTGAAAATATTTAACATCCAAGTATTGAGAATGTTTTATTAATTTATCTCTGCATTTAAATCTGCTTAAAACTATTTTTAACTGTAAATTTTAAAAATGGTTCTTTTTTGTACCGCTCCTAATGTGAAACATATTATGGCCTCCTAATGAAGGTATGTCAACAGAAGCTTTTCTACGAGAAACGCTTCTTGTTACTCAGTTGCTCAACCTCTCTTTTTTCGAAGAGAGTAGGGATTGAAAGGATATGGCTAGGACAGGACTATCAGTTAGCTAATCGCTCTCGCTACGCCCCGTTTTTTAGGATCGAATGGATGGGAGGGAATTTTAGACGTTACAAATATTCATGACTACGAACAGAAATTGAAAAATCAAGATATGGAACTGTCCTCATAATGACGTGAACCCGAGATATCCGTAATCGTATACAACGTCGTTGACCACTGCACCACGAAGCTGACATTGCTCACTCTTACATATCATAAAATGTCGTTGTTAGCCAGGGAATAACGCAATGTCCATAAACCTGTCAGGTAAATAATTGGTTGTCTTAAAGGGCTTATCTATGATATTAATATGGACGGTCTTTAGGCATATTGATCTAACCCTCAAAAAATACAAAAATGAGTTAATGATTGGATCTCATTTCAAAGACGATATAGCAGGTCTCACCAAATGATGTAAACTAGAAATATAAGTTGACCAATTTTATGGAAGAAAAATATCATTTTAAATTGATTTTAGGTTTAAAAATTCTAAACCGGCCACTTGATGTAAACCACTATTATATCAAAAATCCCTTCTTATAATTCCGTATCTGCAAACATGAGAATTTACAGGAGTGCATTTCAACGATTCATAACGCAACTCACTAAAATATAATGTTTTCGATAAAAACAGTTTTTACTCTCTACTGAAAAATTTCAATTTTGAGTATTATGTCAATTGGCCAAAACACCGTCAATTATGTATTTTATGATTTTTTAAAAACACCACACTCCACACGAATATAATACGGAGAGGGTTGTTTCTAAAATCCTGGAGCTACTCCAGGTTTTCGCGTTCATAATGATGATGTATTTGCATACGCGATTCATTGCTACCAAGTTGCCAATACAATAATGATGTGAATTTTGTTACAAAAAATTCTTCTTTAAATATTATTTGGAATAACAAAAACTTCTCAAACGCTCTCTTTATCTACACGGTGCCTGGTAGTAGGCTTGAAAAAATCAATTGTATGGTGGGCGCATTAGTCAACTGTTTAACATCGCTTCAGGACTAACGAGCAAAACTAGTTTTCCGATAATATACTAAATTGAATTGGTAAGTGAAACCATTCCTATGCTTTAAATAAAAATTTTAAATTGCTGTTAAAAATAGGAGCTTTAAACGTTCCATATTTTTTCTATGAAAATTACCACCTGGCGAATGAATATTCGTATTATTTCAATTCTCGACGCAGAAATAAATGACGAGTTATTTTTTCGCAAAAATCCAGAAAATAAATTAACACCAAAAGTACCGACAGGCCGAAAAGTCGAAAATTCTCTGCGGGAATCCTTCATATATTATATGTTACGCTACGATTAATTACGCCATAAAAGAGAAAACCAAAAGAGAGATGATCAAAAGCAACGGTCATATCTTGGCGTGACTGTATTTGTAACTAATATATGTATCCACACCCTGTGTGAAGAACTATACTATCTAAACCAGTGTTTTTCAACAGGAGATTTTTAATATTTTAAACATGGCTTCATTGGAAACCGCCTCATGTCATATTACAATGATATAATCAGACACCTCTGTCAATCTTTGTGAGAATGGCACACTCATTTGTTTACGGCAGCTTAACCGAGTGCTTCTGCATTAAAATCAGTTTTTTTATTTATATTGAATTGTACCTTACTTTAGGAAATCCTATACAAGAATTATATTTTAACAATAGTTTAATATTTAAACTTCGTTTATAATCGGTTGGCGTTGAACAATTTTACCGTTGAACAATTTAATTTTATTTATAAAGAGAGCGATGACTTCAATGAGGTTAGGAAACGCTGATTTAATCAGTAGTTATTTGACAAGAATAGTTGAATGTAAACGATTCTTTCTATTCGTTTTTGGACAGTCTCAGGGGTTGTGATCAGCAAAAGATTGGTATATCTACCAATTGGTATTTTTGGCTTGAAAGTGAAATGACCATGGCCGCTTTTGAATTGTCTGAGTATCTTCTTCTTCACTGTGTCTTCTGAAAAAAACAATTTCTCAAAACCATCATTGAATCTATCAATTACATGAAACACGTCAGCATGTTTGCATTTAGAACAAATCGCAGTACGTTTTACAAAAAAATCACGGTTTCTTATGGAATATCAGTATATATCAAGACGCAGAAAATCTTCAATAATTTATGATACAAACTCTTTCAGTTTCATACTATAATGTATGCAATCAAGTCTTGAAGTATTTTCCTTAGAAACTCCTGATAAAAATTGAACCACTTTACAACTTGGTTACCAGCCAATTGTAAATTTCAAATATTGTTAAAATTATCACAGAACTAAATATGATCATTATTTTTATTTTCAATTATCATGCTGCAGCTGTTTTATTAAAAATCCTTATTGTTACACAAAATTGTCTGTTGTGCTTCGACATAATAATAGTATTATAACTTTGAGTGATATTTACCTACCTTCCGTAAAATTAAAAGTTAAGATATCAAATCAAAACAAACAAAGCCGAAATATTTACAAAAGGTACGGAACAATATCCATGGATTCATACTGAAGAGAAAACCACGAACTGCGCTCCCTGTGCCCTCTGATTGCTGAATACGGAGTGTGGAAAGGCCGACCCGACCACTTCCTCGGCTAGCAACATGAATTTTCAGGCAGCCTATTGTCCCAGGTGTATGAATCAGAAAACAAACTGCGTCCTTCGTATTATGCATACAAACATCCTGCTATCACCGGGTCTAATAAACAGATTCTTGGGCCTAAACATTTTTATTCTAGCCACTATAGCGATAGTTTTATTGTACATACTGACGGTTTTTAAAATGAAACGAGAATGGCACAACAGGTGAATTAAACAGGGGAAACATACATTGTTTAATAGTTTTCGACTAGAATTTTATTACTTAAATGTAAAATATCATTAGCAGTAATCGTTTTTAATTCACTGCTTTATAAAACTATGCTTTTCCCGACGATTCTCGGCTAATATCATTATTTTTTACCACGTACTTACACTGAACATTGTAGGTCACCCTTACGATCGTTTTTTGGCTCGCCTCCATGATTCTACTAAGTTACTGTTTATATTCAGAATTCGTCTCTTTTATAGATATGTGTCAAACTTACACCTCCCTTTTCACACTGTTTCTGGACGTCTTTTCCTTCTAGAGTATTCGTGATTATAGAAACCACAAATTGGTAAGGTACGCAATTCAGATTCGGTATGAAACAATATGATAGCCTCAATTGTCACACAATTTGGTGACAACACTTTAATCTTTAACAAAACTTTACATTTTGTTTGTCGTTTGATCCCTTTATCACAAATCATCACATTTTTAAATACCGCTTTCCCATCAAAAGACCACAATGTGAATTTTATATTGCAAATAAGCCAAATCTTATAATAGGAAAAAAATAGAACCAACCGGTTATTCATTATAACACTAACAGTTAAAGCTAGCATATTACTTTTCATATTATGATTTTTTCGTTTCAATTTTCATTTTTCAATTAAATTTAACCACGAGACCCTTGTATAATTTATATAACTAAATGTAACCCCTTCCGTGTTTCAGCGTCGAGTCCCAGGCGAAAAATTTCCATACTTCAAGATCAAAATCCGAGGAACATCAATTGAGTAGCTCTGCATTGCGCGTATGTTTGATGAACAATCAATTCTTAATTCCTTATAAACTATTATAACTAAAGAATTGGGCGATTATGTAACGCTAGTTAGAATACGGATTTAAATAAATAAATTATAAAATTCTTGCTAACCTTCATTGAGGGTATCAGTTACATTTTAATTCAGACGTCAGGTAGAGGCATCGAACACCAAACGAATACGTACCCTGGGGTAACATAAAATTTTACAGCCGCTCCCAAAAGTCATCACATCTAATCTACATAATCATTGCGTGCGAGGATAGCGAAAACGGCGTAGTTGGGCTAGCTACATTTGATAACTCTATACAGGTATTTTGTAACCCTTTCCGTGCGTAGTATTAAGTAAAATCATAAAATGGTGGCAGACTCTTTTTAAATTACTGGATCAATATAGTAAGGTCAACCATGGTACATCGCGGACAAGTTATACATTTGTATGAATTGATTTTTCAATTAATATATTGTGTTTTTTTAGATATATTTCATGTATAATGTATAGTAATACTAGTATTAATTATCAGATTTCGTCGGACTAGATTCAAACCCTGTTGTTTAAAAATTTATGTTGAAGTTTGACAATATTTCCGTGGACTGTACTTCATGTAACACCCGCAAACTATAGTCAATCAATTAATTATACTTTTAAAAGTTGAAAGCTGAAAATAGCACAGCTAGCCAAGAAATGGCAACATAATGACATGTTCAAATTTTAAGTCGCTATTTTTCACGATCTGTGAAGAGTTCTTGACAGATTGACATGTATTTTCTGTTATATTGTATATAAATTATTCATTAGGATTTTTACATCGATTACTAATAATAAGTTTATCGTTTTTGCACCGATTAACCCATGGGAAAAAAATGGAAATCGGTGAGGAAAGTAACCAAGTAAGATCAGACAAAATCTATTTTAAAACATCGAAAAATAGTACTCGTCTGAACTCACTCACGTCCACGCCGAATATTTCGACATTCGATGCATATACACGATTCCTCAAAAAATATCATTAACATAAAGCTTAATGGCGGAATTCTCATTTTGACCACGTACGTCGAAATAAATATGCGGCCTGGTGGAATTCTCTTTGTGCGTTCAAAATATAAAGTGTGAACATGCTTAAGAGACAGCCAGTTGGATAAAGCCATAGGTAGTATCCATACGCCCTCAAATAGACAAGTCTCAAAAAACTTTTTTATTGTCTCCTTCATACCCTACAGTTGTGGCATCGATATTTACATTATAAGTTCCGTTGGGTTATTTGTTTGAAAAGCGGTTTTACAAAAATTGAATACTGTCGCCCGACTTTTAACATCATGATATTTCATTTTTCTACTCAAGTATCCAGTGCACTGATAAGTAGTTGATGTGAGTACTTGGTGTTGTCACTATCAATCGCCTACTGAAGTATGACAATACAGCCTTATCACCCGCACACCTAATTAAGAAATAAACCATTGTAAGTGGTTTTTATCAAATGAAGCTTTACAACTCGTAATATTTGAGCTGTTATGTTGAAATGTTTCATTTTAAGTCCATATACTTCACATTTGTATCAGGTATACGTGCACTGTGCGGTATCGGCGCTAAACTAATATCTTCAAGGGCAACCTCTCATTATGCCTGAATCGTTAAGTATTCAACCAATTTGTGCTACCAGTGTTAGCGTATTTATGCCTGCGAAACATGAACTCTCAATAAACGAGAGGTCCAAAAACTAAGAGTGACCCAACGTGGCATGGAAAGGTGCATGTTGGGCATAACACGTAAGGACCGCAAAAGAAACCAATGAATAAAGAAGCAAACAAGAGTGAGAGATGTGATAGAGGTCACCAAATTGATGAAATGGAAGTGGACCGGACATGTCGCACTGCGAGCGGACAACCGCTGGACAAATGCAGTCATTCAGTGGTACACGAGGGGCACTAAGCGGCCTCAGGGGCGTCCCAAAACCTGCTGGATTGACGAACTTGTCAGATTCGGTGGAAGTACGTGGCAGCATAAAGCTAGGAACCGAGAACAATGGAGGGAGATGGAGGAGGCTTTCCTCCAGCAGTGGATCGACCCCGGCTGAAAATGATACCTGCATACAGAGAGGGAAACTTATAATTTTCCCAAACCTGTGATCGAGTAGTCAACATCGTTGGCTCCGGTTGCGGTGTTCACTGTTACGAATCGTAGTACGAACAGTTTCATTAATTGTTTTCGATTATATGGTTTTGTCATCAAAGACACTGATGTATGTGATGTGTCCAAAATTCCTTACCACCCAATCGATCCTAAAAATGCGACGTAGTTAACCATTAATCCTGCCCTAACCGTATCCTTATATCGAAAAAAAGAGATTGAGCAACAGAGTAACAAGAAGTTTTATAGAAAATCCAACATGTATTGAGATAAGTTTCAATAAGAGTCTATATGATATATATTGGAAACGGCCATGGCTTAAAAAATTAAAGATAATTGTTATGGACATATACTATCTTTTTCTATAATAAAACGGAGCTGTACCAAGTAAATTCTATCAATAAATTTCGTTCAACATTGACAATGTTTCGTGAAAAGTATTTTAACAAGCGTATCGTTTTTAATTTTTTACACTCAAATATATCGAACTAAAGTTCAATGAAACTCCGCCAAATCAATTGTTTGACTATTGTATATAGAAGTATCTTAGGTTCTGAAATCCTTTTAACGTTACAATAAAATATATTTTAAACATCGAAAAACTTGCATAGAAACGATTTGAAATAATGGAAAAGCAACAGTGTTCTTTATGCAAAGTAACTTTTGAAAACTAAAGAGCGAACTGGCTGGAAAATCACAAAGTACGTAACAATGAAAGCGCCATTCTGAATAAAGATGGGGCGGATATCCGAGGCTTTAGCTAATTTACCTTCTACCTTCAATTCAAAGGTATTTTTCCTTTACCTTGGGGACGTCGTGCTACTCTGAGGCCAGTTTCCCATTTCCTACAAATTCTGGTGACATCAGTAGACAAAATAGTTTGAGATTTAAACTGAAATTTTTTAATTACAAAAAGTGTTATTACAGCTAATAATTGCCAGATATTTTGAAGTTTTAAGAGATAAACCAGATCAGCGATTTCTAAGTGGTTTTCCGCGAGAAAAAATTGGTGGCCATCATAACCAATGATACACGAACATATTTTAAGCACGCAGCAATAAATGTCAAACTTTTTAATTAAATAACTATAATAACTATTTCTTAATGAAAAAAATTTTGCACCGTTTGATCTAAAACAACATGTTAGTGGTCCGTGGCATTCAAGATTGTGAGGTTAGAGGTCCGTGTGGCCTGAAAAGTTACTCAGTTTTTTTTAAATCACTCAAGGTCAACTATCTAAAAACACTACTTACACCCATGTCCAATATCTAAAATTGATATTAAATTAAAAAAATCTAAATTTACCTTGTCGGGAAATGAACCTGAAACCGTCAGATCGCAAAATGACGAATTTTTAGGCAACATGCAATAAATCATACTAAAAGTTGCCGTGCTTAAACCGTTCATTTCCATATTCCTTGTAATTTACGACACGAATTTCGTTTTTCAGATTCTTCTAAACCTAGACAACGGGCAATGGAGTTTCATTAACCACCATTAATTCTTCTGATAGATATATAAAATTGTCTATAAATATTTATGTAATTTTATAAACAAAACTGGAAGTATTAATTCTAAATTATAAACAGTTTGCTTACACGAAAGTTATTTCTGGAAGCTTGAATGATTATCGTAATTTTCATTAACGTTTAATCATTCATTTCCGAGCCGATAACGATGAAACTATAAGAATTGTTTGTTAGCTAACTGCCCCATATTCCGTTTAAAGGAGTGATCATAGTTAAGATTTGATAATATCTCTACAATTTATACTCTTGGGTGCAAGATTATATTTCGATTTAAAAATGTTGTTTTCATATAATTATGCTGTATATGTGTACACAGCTCAAGATGGAGCTTGATGTAATTTCATGTCCCCAATAGTAAATATTTTTTTGTTCTATTCATAATGGTTTCAAAATGTCAACATTACCAAGTTGTAGCCCTATATCTCTTCTTGATCAATAATTGCAAATTAATTAATTAAATTAAAATATTTACATTTGCCTACGAAAGTCGTAGTGACGCTACAACGAATTGAATATAATATTTATTACAGCTGTCCTTTCGATTTACACGGTTGACTGCTTCCTCAAAAACTCGGGATTTTTGAAACCCAATCAATGCGAGACTAGCATGTGTACGTAAAATAGAAGACAGTTTCAAAAAATGACAATTTTTATTTATTTGAAAATATTTATTCTGTTTACCTGTAGATAATAGGTTAAGATAATTGCATGTAGAAACAGAAAAATATATAATTATAGTCATTCACAGTCAAAAAAATCATTTGTGGCTACGGCGAAACAAAGTTTTAAATATAATCCATTCCCTAAATGCGAGTAAGTAAATATTCTATCGATTTTTATCTACTGCTCAATGCCACCGTATATATTTAGAATAAGCCGTGTTCTACAAACACCAATTCAATAAAATCCATTTAGAAATTTCGAACTCCCTCCGTTGATTTTTCATGATTAATTTTTAACACAGATTTACTAGTATTTGATTATACGGTATATTTTCGGTGGATTTGGCAATAAATTTAGTTTGAAGATAATTCTGAAAATGAAACATGCGACAAATTTATGCACACAATAAGTGGAATAACAAACATACGAGTATCAATTGCACTTTGTACTTTTAGTCAATTTGATCCCTTATTTTTTATACTATATTCTGTAATCATTTAAATGTCCGTTTTTATTCATTTGCGTTTGAAAATCAACGGCTGAGAATATTACTTTAATTTAACATATCGACTGAGAGTGCTTGATATAATTTCAACATGAAATTTTAATTGTTCAATTGTTTCCATACGTTTTGTCATTAACGTGCAGGGTTTCGCCTTTCCGCTTCTTCATGCATTCGAGTACACGGGTGAACTCGAACTGTCAGTTAGTAATAAGATGAATTAAGAAAATTATTATCACTAAGTCTAGGAAGTGTATTGATATGTGAATTAATTTTAATACTGATTTGATAATAATGACTTTCAACCAAAATTGGGAAAATAGTCGCATGAACAATTACAAACTCATAGAATTTTGCAATTACTCGTGGGCATAAGAATCAATTATCATTAAAATGTAATTGAAAAAAATATGTTTTTATAGATACTTACATACTGCTTTTAAATTGGTGGGTGTATCAGATGGCGTATTATTGTAAGAATTAAATTATTTTGATTGCTTGTGTATTTTTTTATTATTTTACGAACTTATCTCACATAAAGGATACGACAGGGAGGTGTTCGTGATATTAAGTTGTTAGGTCAAAATTGGTCAACTATTTGCGTTGTAAACGAAGCCCGAAGATGCTGAAAGGTGAAATCCGGGTCGTTACTGACAAAATGTATGAAAATGTACAAAATTTGGTATTAATTTAAAATCACGCAATAAATATCTTATAACTGCTTTGAGTTACAACAATGTCAAGAACAAAACCAATTCGATCCTCGAGCTATAATCAAATAGCGTGCGTTGATTTTTTTAAATGGGAAATCTTTGTTACTTTATTTCTATTTCAGAACTTTTTCCAATCATCTTCAAATGGAATAAAGATGCTTAGCGGTAGCATCTTTTTGTGTATATATTTACTTCCTCCCTTAACCATTTCAGGGGAAAAGAATAACGAAGCACGAGGACACCTTTATCGTACAAGAGATTACATTCAGCTAATGCTTACATAAAACACAATTTAAAAATATTTTGAGTATTTTTAACGGCCATCCACTTGAAAGCAAAGCGTAACGTATTTCACAAAGAAAATTACAAAAGCATATTCAAATTGAGTTATGAGGGTAATAATTTTGTATGGTTGCCACCTTATTTTTAATTAAATAGAAAACATTCGGGTGCCATGCCGCTGTGCAGGTACAATGGCAACACTTAGGTTCCTTAGTTTAGAGTTTAAAAGCTTTTTTGATTGGAGGTTCTTTACGCTCCTAACGTAGTGGATTTATTCTTCGTCTCTATGGCAACTTTTTTTGCACTCGATGCGTTTATTTTAAAATTCGAATTCTATAGTACTTTCATCTAGCTATCAACGCATCTATTTCAAATATATACAAATAAAGATGTTTGTTTACTTTCAAATACATTGGAATAGCATTGAAAGTTCAAATGGGAAATAAAATAATACATTGTTTATTAGCGCTATATTAAATATCACTTGTTTTCCAGGAGTGATAAAAATTAAAACATACATTAAATATAACCGAAACGCCAAATCAATCAAAATCCTAAAATAGTTTTCTGTCTAATGTATTGGGCACACTGAGTTATGTCATTTTAGCTGTAATTTTTCACCATGTATTGCGTGTGTTTAAATTTACCTATTTTGGGGGTAATATAGATTATCTTGAGCACGATAGTCATACCTTAGTGTGTGTTAGGTTAGGTTAGTAAAAAATAATAGTTTTCAGAAACGAGAAGCTTTCTTACAAACTTCATTTAATCACTACTGTTTATCATAAAATGAGGATTAAACATCTATTTTGGGTATTGTTATTATGATAAAGAAATAGTAAAGTATTCGAAGTAAAGGATTGGAAGCTGCGAAGTGATATATAGAGCATATTGACTCCTACTGGAGCAACGCAACAGAAGTTTTTTTAATGATAACTGATTGTATATCAATTGTTAATCCTTTTATTTTAGGATAAGAATAGAAAGTAGGTGTTAGGAAACGACCCAGATTTAAATATGGATAGGTATGCTTTGGATGCAAATCTGTAATTCGATCGAGCAAATCAATGTAAGAAAATGTCAATACGATGATTTGAACCCTTGATCCTATAACTAAGTAGGACGACCTGACCACGGTGAAGATTTTAAAAAATTAGACTTAATTTCTTTATCTCGTTCAGCAAGATCTAAACGATAAAAATATCTAGATTTTTAGTATTGTAATTTAGCTTTTTTGTCTACTGTAATTTCTTTTGGAGTATTTCAACAATAACTGTTTTACGGGTGTTGACTGTTAGCCAAGCGCCCATCACCTCTGATAGCCAGAGGTTTATATATTACCGATATTTATCAGAAAAACATAACAGTAAATTAAACGTGAACATTTTACGTTCTTAGTTGGTTTCATTATGAGCACGTCAGTAATCAAAATCTTTGGTTCACTAATTAACATTAATTTACTATTAAAACTATTCGTGATAAATTTAAAATTTTAAAAAAATGTTCAATTAATGATGTTTAATAATAATATAACTAGGTATCCCATAAAGCAATTTAATCCATAAAAGTAATATGTTATCGATAGAATTAAAATCTTCTTGGATTCCATTATAATCAGGTAAAATGTGATTTTACTAAGTACATTTTGTACTAAGTCTATACAATTTTTACCATAACACCATTATTTCTATGATGTTTATATAATTTAAGTTAAACTTTTAATGTTAACTACATAAAAATAATTTTGGTGTCTTACAGTAAAAAGACAATCCGTCCCACGGCATTCAACCTAAAATATCGCTAGCCATAAAACAGAATTTAGTGATAGTTCATACAATCTTTTTTTACACTTTGTGGTTATTTTATGTTTTCCTATGTTTCATTCAATTTAACCCAAGTTCAATTGACAATACATCAAGCATGCTCAAATGAAAATATCAGTGTTGTATATTTTTTCTCAATTTATAACAGATAATAAATAATCTCTTAAAAACCAGTTGAAAGAATTGTGAGAAACTAAAATAAACACTCATAGAATCAATGTTGTCATACTTTACCAATCATTCACATATATCAATATTATCCCTTTGTGGTAGGTATCAAATTCTGCATTTTAAAGGTTTCACTGAGTTTCAAAAGCACGGATCATGTTTATATTTTGCCAACATTTTAAATGATTAAATAAGTATTGTTCAAGAACGGTAAAACACAAAAAATGTACAATTACGTTTTCACTTTTTAAAACTTTTTTTTATTTTTCTCGATCATCTATTAAAAAATGGAATTAAAACGTTTTTTTTTATCTTAAATAATTTAAAACTAGAACAGACATTTACTTAAATAACAAAAGATATTTTTATTGTAGAAATATCTTTATAAATTCTCAAGTTACTAAAATATATCAACTTTGTCATAAAAAATGTATATGAAGTATATTCTTCAATCAAAAAGTTTTGTAATTCATTATTATTTAAATTTATTCCAATATATTCCAGGAGTCCGGCAATCAAGACTCGAGCCCCCCAATCGGAAGGACGATGAGATTATCTTTGCCGCAATAAACCACAGTAGGCACTGATAATAACTCAGCTTCTTTGTCTAAAAATGTTAAATATAATCGGAGCGGTTTTAATTTGTGGTTGTCACTAAGATACTAGTTTATTACAACGCTTGTACATCACCGGAATATTAACCTTTTTTGGAAAGAGAAATCTGCCAGTGATAGGGCTTGAATCGATGACACGAATTTTACATGTTATATATATAATACATGTGTTTTATCCGACACATAAACCTTGATACGTATTTAAAATGCATCTAAACAAAATCAGAAGCTTGAAAAATCCCACCCAACTGTCAAAACCAAATAGTCTTTCCCAAATCTGAGATATTTTCACCTTTTTCAAATATCGAACGCGTCCAGTATTGCCGCTCCGTAAGGCTGTTACGTTAATTTTTTTATTTTTTATTTACGCAAGGCAATTTATTGAATTCAAACTTGTAACACTCGCGACGCGTTTCGATTTGATTAATCCGATTTTACATACGGGGTTCGTTCATTGTAATCGCGATGTTTTTTCATAGATTAGTCCTGTAATGACGTTTGACGCTCGCCCGATACTAGGGCCCACTGCCTGCGCAGACAGCGCCATTTGCGGGAAAGCGTTGAACTTAGGCTCATGACGTATACTACGTTTTCCTTTACCGCCAAAGCTTTCCGGCTCCATTTTAAAACGCTCTTGAAATCATGTTTTCTTTTTGCCGCAAATTAACAAGGATACATGGATTTTTTTCCAGCACAATCATGAAACAAATAACGTTGTCATTTCATTTTGTTTATGTAATAAATTATAAAATTATCATAAGCGTATTTGATCCAGTACGTTCAAGTACGACGTAACACGGCAACGTTAGTTAGATTTTATTACCAAAAATAATATTGTTTACTACATCTTTTCATTGTATTCTTTATGGACAATGACGTAATTGTAACAAAAATTTCCGCACCATGTAAGTAACGATTTTATATTATTTACTACCATTTTGAAAGACTTTCCAATGAAAAGTATAATGATCTTTTCGGAATATTACTTGTAGTGACATTTAAGACAATATTAATTATTGTTAAAAGTGTTAACATCAATAAAACTCCCGCTGCATTTTTTTCTGGCAGGTACTCGATATGTGTGCCACAGTTGGTGGAATGACATTAATAGTTTATGCTAACATCAGTGTCACTAAGTCTGGTCTTATCTTTATTTTTTTAATCCAAGTTTTATTATTACGCAGAAACCTGCGTAATAATTATAGCTATATGAAGTACAGTCTGTCCACTATTACGAAAACTTTTTTTTTACAAATTCATATAATTGATCACAATTTTTGATTGTATTATAGATTCAAAAGTTTAATGTATTTGTCATATTTAGTTTTTTTCTTAATTTCAGAGGTTGGGTGATTTGACTCCAGACACTTTCACTTATACAAGCGTAGATGTATAAAGCAAGGAAAATGCACTTACACAAATGTTCGTCCTCACGAAAATATGCCTATTACAAACACATGCACGGCCAATCTTATTGAGAGGGCTGGATGTAATAATCTATGCGTGTATTTTCACTTCAATTTATTTTTTCACACACATTTATAATGACGTATAATGATTTATTTTGATTACATTTATTCCATTTCATAACACCGTTTTATTTTTAGATGTTTAAAAGCGGCTACATTTTCACGAAGCATATACTTTTTTTGAATCTCAAACTTTTAATGACGTTTCAATGTCATTATTTCTGATATCATCCAATAAAATAAATTGTTTTATATAAGGATTACAAACTTACATCATAATACAATCATTTTAAAAATATCTTTTTCAGACTATTATACCCTTATGTTATTTTCGTAACATTTATGTGTTCGTCATCCAGTCCATTGAACAGCTACTATTATGTACCAGATTATTATTTTATTGAATGAATGCCTTGTATTCTCATCATTATCATCAGCAGCAGCGGTTTTCGATTCACTAATAGATTAAAGCCTTTCTAGATCCTTACATACTTTTCAATTCATAACTGCCACATCATCCATTCTAGTTTGGTATTTTCATGTAGTAGAACTCGTAGATCACCCTTCGCCTTTGGAATATCACTGTCCGACCCGATCCTTCCGTATGTACAAGTTGTGCGGCGCACACAGGCGGATGATTTTAGATGGCGATCAAACGCAGCTAGAAACTTTTTACATTTTATCACAGAATGTGTTTTTAAAAAAGTTGGTTTGCTTGTTTGTACCTTGGCTAGGTATACATCTCGCGTAAGGAGCAGGTATAAATAGATTAGTCTTTACGATTTTTTAACGCCGAGGATGTTGCCCGGTTCTCAATGAAGAGACAATGCCATAGAATTTTCGGAGTAGCGAAAGGATGAATGAAGTACTAGTCTTACTTAGTTTTCCGTTTCGCCACATCCGGAGATATTCACTTGTTATCGTTCTGGATTAATTGGTTTTGACATTAATATCGTTTTTTCTATGAATTATCATTTTTCAACGAGTTCAAGGTACTGCAATTTTTCCATCAATGATTTCTTCGTCAGGTGATGTGTCCAGAAGATCAGGATGTATTAAATTAGAACTAGATTTATTATAGATGACCGTTGTTAAACCAACTTGCGCACACTTCCTATTCATGAGTGGATCATATCTCAAACATGCATTTTTTTATAAGTATGTTTCATATAAACTAAAAAATGTTTAATTTTGGATTATTGAGATTTTGTACACTTCCATGTATTTTGTCACTAACGACCCGTGTTTCGCCTCTCGGCATCTTCAGGCATTCGAGCGCACGAATGGACTCGAACTGACAGACAGTAAACAGTGTCTAACGTTTATATAGAAGATACAAATACGACAAATATTATTTACGAGATAAAATATTATATGTCTAGGATCCACACTGATACCCGAGTTAAAATTTCGAGAATCGCCTTAATCCTTATTTTGTAAACAACACATTAACAGCTTGATCGATTTTCTCGTTTCCTAATATTGTTTTGAAATAAAATTGATTTTGATGAATTTTTTGACTTTTCGCATAGAAATAATGGCATGATACTTGCAAGGAATACAGCCCATTGGTTCAGACCTCTTGTAGATCACTTCAGGTATTGTCAAATATAACACGATCTCGTAACTACATCCCGTAGCCATCTCCTTTATTATTGAAACTCAAGGTTTTGATAACACTAAATCATGCATATCCCAAAATTAGCCCCAATCAAGATATTCCCATTACACATGAATAAGTTTATCAATTTCCTAGAACTTTGGCTGACATGTATGCATGTATGTATGTATTCACATTATATGGACCAGGAATTCTTAAGGGAGAATGTGTCTCACATAATTACACTTATTCAGATGTAAATGAAAACACGTACAGAGTGCTTTTGCTGGTATTCAACTTCGTCAATCCTTTGGGGACGTAGAACGTTTGTACACGTGTTACATGGACGTCTTTGTGAAGGGAAACACTGCAATGTATACCAGTTGAATGGCTGAATTTATTACATGACAATTCTTAAGTTTACACGTAATAACTCATCACTTAACATATTTTTTCAGTTACCGTTATTCTTTTCTTCGTATGTATACAATTGTGATATTAACACTGTCATTTCCCGCTACAAATAATTTAGTATCTACATTTTGTGTATATAAATACATATCGATCGACAAATATCAATATACCGTTACTCACTAATTAAACATGGTGAGCTATGACATATTGGTCAATCGATATTATATGCAAATGTGTATTGTTCAAATTTTGTCATATCTAAGTATTTACTTGTCACTAACGACCCGGGTTTCGTCTTTCGGCATCTTCAAGCATGAATGAGCTCGAACTGACGACTACATGGAAATGTACAAAATTTGATATTTAAATTCTATCAAGCACCCTCAGTCGATATCGTAAATGATATTATATTAATCCATTTATACTCTTTCCCAATACAGAAATGAGCGGGAATATTTAAAAAATATATTGCATAATAATTATCTCTATCCTTACTCTCTTCTAAAAAAGAGAGGTTGAGCAACTGAGTAACAAGCAGTTCTCATAGAAAACTTCTGTTGAGATACCTCCATTAGGAGGCCATATGCTCCACGTTGGAAGCGAAATGGTAAAAAAGATATTATTATGTGATATACACATTAGATTTTTTTGCAATGTGCGTTGCTCAGAAAACCTATATAATTATGTACTTAGAATCCGTCGTGACCCGCTTTGAATCTAAAATAAATCAAATACACTGTTTCTCGCATTGTATGTAAACTTTTCATGGCCACAAGAAATGTAACTAGCATTAAATTTATTTTAAATATTTCCAAATACGCTATGTGTGGCGAACGTTTGGCGTATTGAAAAATGCGTGCTCTGCCTTACATTTAACTAAATTTAAAATGGCTACCTATGATCCACAGTGGTTTTGTTTTTGCTTTTATGATAGTTACCAAAGGACTATAATTGAATAAACAATCTATTTTAAATTTACACAAGTAAAACTCTGGATATCCATTAAATATTTGCAATAAATACGCATTGTTCATGACGCGCGCTGCCACCCCATAAACTCAGCTGCAAGCGTGCAATCAACCCCTTACACATATATATGGAAGTTACTAGCCTGCTTAAAATGGTAAGTAAGATTAATTAATGAATTAACTGTACCAACCCCATGCAATCGACTAAACGAGAAACCGCCTCAAAGCATCGAAACAACACGCGTGACGAAAATTAACAGCAATGGCGAATTGACTTGAAGAAAAATTTTCTATTCGTTATATATTTATAATTGAATATTTAAATTATTCTCAATGTCATTACACATACGTCATCTGACCTAATGGTATGTCTATATATTTTTTGTATTAATTTCATAATATTGTTATATGATCAGGACCTGTTTCGCCGAGTGCGAGTCATGGGAAAATTACATGCAATGGCATATCAGTTGAATGTGCCAATATATAATAAATAGCTCAGAGAACTCTTTAGACGCTTTAGTGGTCGGCCAGAGTCAACGCGCGACGGCGGGGCGGCGCGGCGTTTGAAACTGAAATGCAAAACCGCTCAAGACAAGACGAGCGAACTTTCAGTCCTTGCGCATTAACCACGGACATTGCAAAAGCATGCTATGAATTTTAATTTTAAGAGCCGCGGCCGAACACTTATTATCACATACCACATGTAGGTATTAATTTTCTCATAACCCATTTTAATATAAAATAGAATTTTATGCAATGGACACACAATTCCGACGTACTAGCTACTTTCGATATTCAGTATTTCAATTTCAATACCGTCCTCTATGACGGGTACGGTTATACTAGACATAAAATAAAATTGTGGATTTAGTACAAAAAAGTGTGTACTGTTTTTGTTAAAAAAATTTGTTACCTACACAGTGTGTCCAAATATAGTAATTCTACGAACTGTACAGGTAGCGTAAATATCTAATTACTTTATTGACTAACTGGAAATTCAAATCATTATTTTTGTAACCTAATCTAATAAGGTGGTGTTAAAATTAATTATTTTTTGTATACGCCAGAATAATAATTGGAGAATGTTGTTTTTGCATATTAAAAAAACAATTTGGTTTTAGCTAGTCTTAGGATGAAAATACAGAATATTTCAATTTAATTTTCTGAATTTATACGTTTAGCACTTCAGTAGATGCCCATAATAATTGAATATTTTCCCTACATTTTTTCGCCAGACAATAATTTTCCACATTATAATAATATGGCCCTGGTTACCTATTCAATAAATGGTTTCGATTCCCCAAACGGCCTTTTGAAAACATTGATTTTTCAATTTAAGATATCGACTGAGAGTGCTTGATGGAATTTTGATATCAAACTTCAATAATTCAAAATTAATTTTTCAATCAATTAATGAATTTAGCATAGACGTGGATATTTTGAATCCTCCCTAAGCCCTGCCCAATCCCTAAAAACAGGAAGCAGCTAGCTTAAGAAAAGTTCCCCACTTCTTTTCTTCCTTTCCTCGAGAATTTCATGGAACTTATTTACAACCTGAGCATTAGACCAGACTATTTCATGAATTGCTTCGCTCTGGTATCAGAGCACTTGCTCCAGCTACTCTAGGTGATTGAAAAGTTTTAATAGGATTATAAACATAATATATTGTAACTATGTATATAAATGTTAAAAAAAAGGTTTTTAAATAAGCATTATTAAATTATTGATAATATAAAATAAAATGGCGGTCAGTATATCATACTTCAAAGTTCACCTATTCTCCCTTAATAATAATTTCAGGTCAGAAAATAGTCGCTCAACACTCCCTTGAGTATATGGCCGTACTTGATGACAGTGTTGTCGTATGTCAAAATTGTCAAATAATTCTTGTGTTGCCGAATATAATATTTTTTGATAAAATTTTTGATTATTAAAATTTTTAAAAACACCTTTCGTTGTAATTTAGGACGAAGTTCTATGACATTAATAAACAATTTTCGGGGCATTAGAGCACTGCAACTTCTCTGTTCTACTACTCTGCTCCTGCCCTATGTAAAATCCCATTGCTTCAACGGTCCAAGCTCCGCTCCAACATTCTGCTTACAACCAATTCTTGCCCAAATCCTTCATTGGAACACTTCATCCGGGGTAACATAATAATGCTTCCCATTGATGGTGAACATGGTGTTTAAAATATATTAGGAATTGTGTTGAGAATGAAGACAGAATTAGTAAAATGACAGCAAAAAGCAAATGGCATATTCATAGGGGTAAATAAATTGATTGTTGATTTATGTAATACAAGGTTGACATAACAGTGATAATATGCCTTTCAGCCCAGATAGTCTGGTGCAGCAAGAAGTGTATTATTTATGCCTTTATTATGTTTGCAGCAAATGTTTGCAGTAAATAATAACATTTGCAATGAAAAGTTTCCTAAAACAAAAAAAAAATGAGAAATGATAGGTGTAGATTTACTATGGAAGAATTACTATGTAAAAATAACATCATACTTTATTATATTCAACATTATTAAATAATGATTTATATATTTCTTGGCACATGTCAGTTCGTGCATAATTCATTTGTAAAAAATTAACAGAGTTTGTTTAACTTATTCCAATTTGAATAATCAATCAAAGTAAACAAAATGTTTACATTTCATCCATCCATCAGCAAATGTGAATCACCTAACTAATTTTCATTCACAGTTCCACAAATAAACAGAAATTATTAAACATCAAAAACTCATATGTGGAAAATGTTTATTAAAATAGCTTTTTTTACATTCATTAGTCTTTTTTTAGCTCATATATTTGAATGTAGGCCTCTGTCAAAGTGATCATCTGAGGCAAAATACTGGTCACGTGAAGATCCTGCAGCTCATACCTGCAAAATTAATAATATTCAATGGAATGTTTCATTGAGAGAATAAGCATAATTAAATATTGAACAACAGGTTGAATACGTACGATGAAGACAGTATGATATATGATTGATAAAAAGAGACTAATGCTAGGTATACTCAAATACTACATGTGTCGCAGAAAATGTATCCACAATTGATTTATTTTTTAAGGTTGCTAAAGATCTTTTAATTTAATACTGTAGATGCATTTTTTTGCAATACCGTATATTTACCATTGCTGTGTAGGTTGATGCAAGACATGAGCTCGATAAGTCCCTTTATCCGGGGTTCCATCGTGGACAATATTTCCAACTAAATCATAAATAGTCTTGCCTTTGTACTGTGCCTTCACTTCCGGAGTAAGAAAATCGCCAAAGTCTACATTTCTAAAACAAAAAGTGGAATAAACACATTAAATATATGCTGACAGCTAAAGGTCCGACTTTCATTTCTCATCTCAGTCGTGTTGTGTTACATAATCTGTTTTATTTACAAAAAGAAAATAATGCTTATGTAATATGAACAAAGTATTGATATGATTCTAAAACAATACATATACTACATACCAAGTAGGAAGCCATAGTCAACATGAGCGACGAGTTGAAAACAAAAATGATAGCTGCATATAAAGACTACTTTAAGCTGACATTTAACATTTTTCACAGCATCTATGGAATTTTTATAATATAAAAACTAAAACTGTGCAAGAATGACAGGAAGCCCGAAAACCCAAACATTGCTGGAATCAGGTGAAAAAGGACAGAGTCATATATAACATTTGACAAACATGGACCACTGCACATATAGATTTCTTTTAAAATCGCTGCTGCGCCAGGCGCTCGAATGTTTGTCAGGCCAATGAAAGTAAAAGGGCAAAAAGAATACGATTCTATCTGGAATTAATTAATTAGCCAGAAACTCAATTAGCTGGATATAAATACTATTATATTTATAAAGATTCAATTATTCTAATTAATTAAAATGCCAAAAACAGCATTGCAAGAATTGTAAGAAACCATTTCCTTTATGAATATATTTAGTATTTCTTCATGAATTTTCGCTATCTTCATACAAGTTTAAGTATGTTTCCAATTTTGTTAAAAAACACAGGAATATACGTGCTTCTGTTAATGGGTACTTACTTGACAGGAAAATTGATGACAGTTGGATTTTTCTCAACAAAGAATGTATTTTTGGTAAACCTCTTAATGTACAATATTAAATATGGTGGTAATTTTGTGATTTCAAATCGTTTTAGAAAATTATCCTTGTATGTTTTATATTCCTTTGCAGTTGACCCATTAAACTTTGTAAGCAATTGATACAAGTTTACCTAAAACAAAGAGAAGCATATTGATGAGTATGATTTATCGACAACTGTATCATGAATTATCATTTCTCATATGAAAATAAATTATGTACAAACATATTTTGTAAAACATGATTTGAGACTTGCTATCCAGCACTGTTTTCAGACCATTTTTTAGTAAAATGGGGTGGATATTTATTGTTGTATGGTAAGATAAAGAAGTTACATAATATTATGATCTTATGAAGATTAAATATTACTCACATAATGTATAAAATAATATTAACAATCAATGTAAGGGAAGGGTATCAATGCTCTTTTCAGTGACTATCATTTACTTTTAACATCCTGAGCAATCAATAGCGGAAAACGATATGCGGAGAAATGATTCATACAATATTAAATACCTGTGGAATGATATTCTCACGAAATTCATCAATAAAAAGTGGAGTAGGCGGCAAATCACAAGTTAAATAAAGAAATGGAGATTCGGTGATCACTTCTTTATACTCGTCTACCTGAACATCAGTCTTTGCAACTTCTTCATCTGTGGGAGGTAATTTCCTATGAAAACAATAAAAAAAATTAATTCCTGAAGAAGTGATTGAAACCATTATAGTGAAATTAGAGCAGATAAAGGTTATGTTTCAAAATTTCAAAGCATACTGATAGTCCCTTACTTTGTATATATCCTCATTTGCCCCAAGAATGATTTATATATTATAGAGCTGTTTGCCTTTTTTGTTCCATTCAAGGCGATGTGTAAGGAATTAAGAAACCATGAAAGAAAATCAACAGGATCTCCTAAAACAAATAAAAAACAAAATTTATTTTGACTGATTCACAACTTGTCAATCGTACATACATTTCAAAAGCTGAAAGTTTATTACTTTAAAACATTTATAATATTATTTGGATTGTTAGATAACATACCTTGTTTAATGAATTGAAATTTTTTTCTAGACCAGAGGACAACAGCTTGGAGCATCTCATGAGGAGATACGTGTGCTTTGAATGCTCGTGGATTCCACAGTTTCCTCAGAAGTTCTCCAAATCGCTGGACGAGTAAAAATTGAGAGTCACCGGGAGGTCTTTTTACTGCTGCATAACTGTTTTCACATAAGAAGTAGTTTCTAAGCGGACGTACATGCGATAGGCACTAAAAAAGATGGTTAATTAAATTTCTTGATCTAAAAAACATTGAACCAAAATAGCTACAATAATTGAAATGAAGAAATACCTGCAATATGACATTACAATAATCGTTGGCTTTGATATTGTTCAGGCCAACAATGCCTGGCATGTACATGGTACTGTCAATTGCTCGGGACATCTTCGTATCTGTATCCATCGACTGAATTTGAGGAGGAGTGAATGTTGGATTGAGCACATACTTAATATCATCTAACGATGAATCTGAAATCAAGAAATTACTCGACTGTGATTGTACATTTCAAATTGATATACTGTATTTCCTTGATTGCAAGACGCATGTTTTTACCGATTTTGGAATCTTTCAATTCGGAGTGCGTCTTTTAATCGATGACGTCTTACAATCGCTGTCAAAAATACAAAAGAAGATATTTTCTAAGATGTCTTGGAAAACAACGATTCAGAAAAATCATACTCTGAATCCAATAGAATTTCAGGCTGATGGAAGGAAGTATGTATCTAATATACCTACTTTATATCTGTATATTGTCATCATATGACTTTTTTATTAAAACATATTTTTTACTATGGGTATTTATAAATAAGGGTGTCTTAAAATCGTTGGGAATTTATAGTTGAGGAAACACAGTGACGATTTTATTTGTCCAATATTCATACAAACCTAATTGTGAAAAATTTATATTATTTATTACAGAATCAAACATAATTTTTTATCAGCTACCTTGGCATAAGTGATAAATTAACATATTGTCGGAAAATGTAAAATTAATACATATTTGAAGGAGTCAAGAAAAATCATTCGGAGGCATTTGATGTGACTAAAAATGTAATTTTGCTAAATTTTAATGTATGTAATGCATGTAAAAAATTAACCAGCCAATTTGCTCCGACTTGCCTTAAAGCTGATAGCCTGTTTTTATACCCAATTTAATAAATTACTTATTTCCAATAAAGATATTAAAAAGAGCATTTACATTGTAAATATTATTTATAAATGGTTAAAGAGGTAAATGCATGTATCTAATACATCACGGCTTTTGTAGTGGCAATAGTGATGACAGTATGGAGCTGCTAGCTTAATGGCAATGTCATATATTGCATTTAAAGTGGCAAGTCAATACGAAATATAGCATTAAATGTCGTTAACAAAGTTGCTTTTAGGACTCTTTCACCAAGAATAAGGCCACATTGCCAATTGTCTACTACCTTTTGTCAGTCATTATCTTGAGACTAATTTCTACAAAAAATATTTCAATTGAATTAATGTAAAAATATCTACATCTTACCAATGACTTCGTAGTTATCAGGCAAACAGTAAAATTTAAGAGTGTGTAGGTTTAAAAACACATGATGACTCTCAGACACGGAATGAGTGTATGCATGAGTGTTAGTGCCCCTACCCTGAAATCAGATCAATTAGATACATATTAAAAAGTTCAAATGATAGGTGCAATTAATAATACTGTTTACAGTGAAAACCTTGTCAAACATAAAATTATCAGACTCTAACCTGAAAATATTTCCCACAAACCAAACAAGCGTAAACATTAATCCTTGTTAATGAGACAGAGCATAGTTTTTCAAAGTCAAAATCCAAATATTGGCGATTGATTGTATCCAAGTAGGGACATAGCCGGTATATTTTTGATGATGTACCTGAAATGTTAACATAGAGGTTAGGAACTTATCAACCACTGAATAATATGTAATAAATTCCTGATATCTTCTTAATGACCTGGTATAGCTTTGTTCTCTATAATAGACCCTGAAGCCGTTCGCTTTACAGCTTGCTTTAAAATAGTTTCGGATGACATTTTTATAAAAGATATACTTCAAAATACAAACGAACACAAACGTCAAACTCGTCAGTGTTACCAAATTGCATCCAAATTGAAATATTTCTCAGATACAAGCCAAGCTATTGGAATAGTTCCAAACAATCCAAACCTATAAATAAATATTGTGCCTGTTCCTATAACAAAATGTACTTACAAATTCAACTCTTATTCTTACAGTTTTGCAAAAAAATATTTTACAATTTAACCGATCATTTTTAATTAAAAATGATAATTTTTTATTTAAGTTTTCATTTTTTTGATGGCGGGAACTCATAAGCGTCATCCGTATTGCTATAACTCAAATCAGTTTTTATAAACATTTAGGGCTCTAAGTTTCCTAAAGCGACCAGTTTTTAATGATTTTTAGGGATATTAATCTCAGTTTAGCCCCACTTATATTGATATACCTACTGTGACAAGAACTTTTGCACCAAAATTATTTCAATCGTAAAATTATAAGTACTACTTAGGTAGGTATATTCAACAATGGCGGTAAAGGAATTTTGGTGTTGCCAATGATGTTTAGTAAACGTGGCGTCATCATTCATTATGACCAACATTATTATTCCTTCTATCTTTCTATTTCCTCATCCCCACTCTTTTGAATCGACACCTCATTTAAAATTTTATAAATTTACACAATATTATGTTTTTTATTATTCTAGTTTCGTCTGTGAGATATTTTGTGAACAGTAACATTATGTATATATTTATTTATTGAATTATATTGTACCAACGCTTAGGCAAATGCTTTTATAATTATATTATATTTTATAAACAACATTATAATATTTGTAAGATTTTATAAATATACATTTTGTATTCTAGACAAACCAAATCACGAATTCTGAAAACTATTACAGATATCGCAATATCACATCTCATCGATTACATTATTATTTACATCCATGTAAGTAACTATCTTTACAAGCTACGATATGAATTGATTTTTCACTAGTTTCTTTAGAAATCGTAACCGCTTATCATATTTACAACATTATTATAAATAAATTTTTGAATGTTTATGGCAGCCAATCATTGTATTGGTATGTTGCAAAAACAAATTTTATCATTTCATTTATTGCCTATCTTTATTATTTTAAATGGTTGATCACCCATTTAAAAATATCAATGTAGATCTATGTCTTTATTCAAATACACAATTAAATATTAAAAGAAAAGTTCATTTATGCACATTTAAAAATTATTGTAGAATATAAATGAAACAAACTGTCTGCATTATATATTATTTTTACCATCGTGACTGATGGTTTAGTTTAGATTTTACTTAAGATTAAGTGGGAGAAATAATTTATGCGGAAAGAACTTTTTACTTTAAAAACGACTTACTTCAATATTTATAAACTTGTGCAAATGTATGCAATTTATTGAAATATGGTTTTATATGACTAGAAGACAAATTTATTGTTTTGAAGTAGATTACTTTAATCGGGAGAAGAACATGAAGATGCAGTATAGTAATTAGATTTGACGACGTAACTTTTCACACTCTTTCTTGAGTAATTGGACTGAAAAATTTATTTGAAGTCCACGATTTCATCAGTTCCCCGTTCCGACGCCATTTCTCAACAGCTTTGCTGTTGGTGAAACTGTATTTTCTTAATTCGTCGCCATTTTGAATTTAGTTACTATCGGCATATTTGGTCCATATACATGTATGTGGTAGTACTCATATAGTAAAATCTAGCCGAACAGTCAAACGTTCTGTGAGTCAAACATTTTGTTTAGAGGTTATAACTCTGCCGCCAACCTATTTTCTTATATAAACAGGAAAAAAATGCTAGGACTTGGAGCAAACGCTGGAATACCGGACAAATCATGGCAACCGCCGATCGCGATCTTCGAAACGACGTAAGCATTTGAATAAAATAAGTTTCTTGTCAGCCTGTAGGTATTGCTTAGGGCACGGCCATGGAAGTAGGGTAATCCAACCTACGGCTCACGTGCCACATAGAGCATAGAAAATCATTATTTTTCTTATCCCACATGAAATGCGGCGGTCTAATTAGTAATAAATGTCAAAAACCTGTGTTACTTAATGTTTGTTTGTATGTTTGACATCCTAACGGTGCAAATACACGCCGAAAATTTTCTTGGTGTCTGATTACGGGGTAGCTAATGCCATGTCTCTAAATCGCAAAGTAAGCGTCAGCGAATTCGGCATCCACCAATTTTTTTCGAATTTGATATTTTTTATCACTATTTTCGTATATGTACCTACTTTTTATACCTACTTGTTTTTTGTTCCTGGTTTCCAAGGTTGGGTCAGGCCATATTCTGTCAGGAATAAATGTTCAGTCAAAATGTTTCACGACTAACTTTGTTGTGAAGCTAATTGTGAAAACAACTTTACAGCACAGAGTCACAGCTGTTTCTTTGAAATATTTTACACCAATATAAAGTTAATCCTTCTACCCTTAACTAGTGAATATTTAATAAAATATATATCAGTGATTGTATCCTTCCTTTAGTTATCATTAAAAAAAAACACTTGTATTACTGCAGATTATTATGAAATCAATCCAAAGATTAATGTTTATTTTGACAGTAATTCTCATGCATAATTCAATAACAGCAAACAATTATCCATGTCAATCATTTCCCCAGATACCCAGCACTTGTCTGTCATGAAAGGGTCTATACAAATTTTGAGTTTACACTAAATGCTCAATCCAAATACTCATAGAATTTCATTTATAAATTTAAACTATCAGTGTCTGTTTCCCAAATCAATTTTATGCTAAAAACTTATCAGCTGAAATGAAATTTACTATATGTCCCATTGTTTATCGAAAAAATCAACATATCAGAAATTGATTTGTGTTCTGAAAAATATTGATAAATGTCCTAAATGTAATATAACTTGTAATGCCATCTTAAACGTTCATAGTGTATTACTCAATTTAGATTTGTATAGTAGGTAGTATCGGAGAAGTAGTTGTCAGCCCAATGCACTATCTCTCATTTTAGGAGTTGATTAGATCACAGTCTGACACATTACTTCCCCCCACATATTGAGAACGGAATAAGGGACACATTTGCCACCAATTTTATTCACGTGAATAAAACTTTCACTTAAAACCAAAAATCCGTTATACCATCCGGCTTCAGCGAATTCAAACACTTCAGAGAGAAATTTACTACCGTTTGACTAACACATTCTTGTCGCTGTAAATTATTATTCCTATCTCTGAGGTAATATTACCATGCACATGTTAAAATATAGGGCTAATGCATTGCTAATGCCGTGTTCTCTTTGAATCCATTTGCTTTTGTAATATGTCACAAACGCAATGCAATAAAGATTTGTGCCTTTAGGAAGTAATTTTTTTAAAGCATTTCACTCACAAAGTATTAATATCACCAATCAAACATGATGAATTGAATACATCAAAATAAATATTTCTGTTACAGTCTCACAAGTACAGAGAATGTTATTTTTGTGACTCATTTTTACACTGATTTGTTCACCAAACAAAATCAACATAATTCAATGGAATTTTCAGTCATAAAAATATATATTTCAATCCACAACTACAACAGTGATTACTTTAGAAAAACTGTGAAGAATAATAAACTGTAGAAAAATATCTGATCAATCAAAACATTTAATATGTCGATAAACAATTTCGACTTTGAATAGTACCCGGTTTGTTGTCATTAATAATAATAGGAATGTCCCATATATGGATGAATGATATTAGATTTTTAGGTAAAATTTTAAAAATATGTATTTAGTCAGGGTATAATATTTTTTGAAAAAAAAGAGGTTTGAAGTTGACAACATACCAAAAGGGGTTCACAGCATTCCAATAAAAATGTACTGCCAAATATTGAACATGCTTTCTGCATATTTACTTTCAAAAAAGTACAATCACACAGTTGAAATCAAATTTTTATTTATAAACTGCTTGTAGTATGGATATAAATTATCACAATAAATTTTAATAATTCATATGCAATTATGTAGAAAACATGAGTCCTCTATACATTCTCCATATATGTACCTTAGCTTACCAACTTTACAAAATTGATTTCGATATATTTATGGTTAGAATCTAACCTCACTTAGTGAGTAGTTAGTGAAAAGATTTTACTACTTTTTGAGCATTAACTTCAGTAGATCACTGTAAGTTTTCAATTTCAAAAGTAAATTGCATCAAAAGAAATAGTTTGTATCACAGTTACATACTATGTATTGCTTACAGCAAGAATTTTTCAATGTAATTGAAAAGTATGAATTCACAATATTTGAATATGAAAATATCTTTTTTAGAAAGACCTGGCATATAAGACTGATGTTTGATTAATTTTGTATTGAAATTTCATAAAAAAAACGTAAGAGAATTTACTTTGTATCTTAAGAGCAATTATTTTATTGAGTGAAAAATGAAGTATTCGCTGAGTATTGTGTATGTTCAAGTTTTAGTTGAGTTTTTACTCGCATTCTTTGTACAAGGAATTGCGTAGCACAAAGAAAACTCTTAAGGGATGAAAGTTGTTGAGAATTATCATGTCTACCTACCGAGATGAAATGTTGTCTGTGACACTGTATATCACAAAATTGCATTCAAAATAATGTTTAACTGCCAGATCAAAAACGAAGATATTTTTTCTGTACCATCAGAATGGGAGATTTCAGTCTTTTCTTACTGCACAAGTGGACATGCAGCTTGAGATACTTGTATCGTCTATTAAAAATGTCATTCCAATAAGTCAAGTACCTGATCGCATATAATTACTTTGAAAATTAAGAATAAAATGATTTGGTGGGTGTTTTTCAGGTGCTGAACGTGCTCTTACGGTCTTACCCAAGTGTGTGATTTGAAATGAACGGTTTGAACGGCAGCACTATGGAAGAAAACATGTCCGCTGCGTCGTCACCGGAATCCTCACACTCGAGCACCGGTCGCGGGACACCGCAGGGTGACAGCGTGCCCAATAAAAAACATGATGACACCCACGCAAATTCCAATTCGGAAGACAGAACTCTGGAGAGCGACAGATCGCCGGAGTCTTCCAAAGAGCCGGATAACGATATGGAATCCGACGCGGCGAAACCGGCGGACAAATTGTCCGCCAACGAGCAACCTGAATCGAGTGAAATGGACACCAGTGATATCGTTCATAGTACAACTAATCTCGGTGAAACTGAAAACAGCAACGACAGTAACAGTGACAATAGTGAACGTAATCATGCCGAAAGGGCAAAGAGTTTAGAAAACGGTAATAAAAATGATTCCAATTTAGAAACTGAATCCATCAATAGTTCGCGCGTCAAAGACAAAAGTGATCGTGGCACCGAAGACGAATCCGAGGACGGTGCGGTCGTTCACGAAATACAAACAGATTCCGACGGGGAAGACGATGAAGTGAAAGCGGTCACCATGAACGAAGATGATTCCGACGAGGTCGATTCGGACGATGAAACTTCAGAAGAAGAGGATTCTGATGTGGAATTCGATGAAGTTACCAGCGGAATGGACGAGGATCCCGTCAGCATCAACTCTGACTCGGATCCTGAAGTCATATCGGGTGACGTTATTTCGGGAGATATCCCGACCAAAAATAGTAAAAATCCTAGGAAAAATGTAGATTCCGGCGAGGTACTGCTGGTGGAGGACCTCTCCAATCAAGGAGAAGATAAGGCTAAAAGCGATGAACTTAAAAATGGAAAGCAGAAGCCTGTCATCCACGAAATTCTGAGTGACAACGACGACTGCATTCTTCCAGATGTGAAAGAGGCGTCTGATAAAAAAGCTCAGGAGGTAGAGAATCGAAGGCGCAGCTCTAGAAATGTCGGCCGACAGAGTTATAAAGAAGCCGACGAGGAGGCTGCGGAAAACGGCGGAGCCGAGTCCGATCTTGAGGAAATCGTGAAAGATCCTCTGGATCATAAAGCTGTGATGAACAACTCGAATGTTACCAACGATACAAAGAAACTCTTTGAATTTGCTTCGAAGCAAATAGGGAAAGCTTCCTCTATCAATTTAGTTCCTCGTCAGCAAAAAAAACCCAACATCAAAATAGTTGATCCTGTCTCCTTAATGGCTTCTTTGCCTCCCCAAATTTCGAAGACACCGTATTCCATGTTGGCATTGAATGCATCATCTCAGGCTCTGTATCAAAGCATAGCGTCCAGGGGAACCACCGTCACTCCCATGTCTGCTAAGACAGCTAACGCCACTAACGCTGTCGCTCCCACTCCCCCCATAATTCTTCCTTCACTCACTGATGACATGTTTGTTGTGGAGGCTCCCTCTTTTATAGTGCCGTATGTCTATGAAAAACCTTCAGTGAAACCGTTCAAGGAATTCGTTGATACTCTGGGTAAAGAACTCGAGGAGCAGAGACTCAAGAAAGAGCAAGCGAGATTGGAAAAAGAGAAAGAGCTGCAGGAAAAATTAGAAAAGGAGAGGAAAGAAAAAGGTATCGAGGAACCGCCGAAGACTGCGGAGCCCGAGGAGAACAAGATGGATTGCGATGAGAGTAAGAATACGGATGAAATGGAAGTCGACCAAGACGACTCTGTCAAAGATACCGATAAGAAATCGCAAAAGAGGCGAAGGAAAAAGGGAGACGACGACGATGCCTCTTGGGATGGGGAATCATCATCTGATTCTGACGATGAGAATATGAGTGATGATGATCGACCCAAAACAGTCATCATAAAAGACAAGGAGGATGATTCAATCGTTGAGATAAAGGACACCGTTGCAGCGGATCCTTCCCTCGACCCCAAAGCCGGAGTCAAGTCCGACAGCTACTTCGAAAACTCCCTCGGGAAATTCTTTATTAATATTGGAGGTAACCTGGTCCAGGAGTACGTACAGAATGACCTCCTCCGACAGCAAAAACGTAAACTTCATGCGGAGAAGCGGTACGCTACTGGTAATTCCAAAGCAACCGAGACGGCCATCTCATCGCTGATGAAGAATTTAGAATTTAGCAAGGAGAACAATGCCCCTTATAAGTTTCAGCAGAAAAAGTGTGAGTTTTGCAGTTTCAAAACTGAGTCTGCTTTGGCGATGGCTCACCATATGGAAACTCCTCACATGAAGAACAATGTTTATAAATGCAACTTTTGCGCATTTGAAATTCGCAGTCCACATGACATTCTCTATCACATGGAGGCTGAGCATAACACTAGGGGTAGACTGGAGAGGGCGCCTGCATACCATCAGTGCGCCAACTGTCCCTTCGAAGATAACGGCAAAGGGAAACTGGCTCGTCACTTGATCGCATGTGCAAAGAAGTTCAAGCCGGACTATAATCTATCTCCGCCTGTAGAATGGGAGCCTCCTGCGAAAATCCCCAAAGTTACGCGGGCTCGACAGCACGGAATGATGAACAGTTATCAGGCCGCCTTCGCCAAAGCCCAGCCCTCCAACGCCCGTCTGCCCCATCCTACCCAATTACCGATGGCCGGTATGGTCGGCCAAATGTATCGAGGTCGAGGAAAGCCGCCTTTCGTGCCCACAGGAAAGCCGGTGCACGGAGCTCCTCTGGTTCGAGAGGGTGTCATGTATCGATCCAATACCCCGCAGCAGGTGTTGTCGCAAGCTAACTACCAGCTTCTGCCGGGCCAGACGGCCGCCAAGGCCGGCCTGCAGATTCCGAAAGCCCTGCAGCACCAGCCGTCCATCTCTATCACGCCACTCCCCCGATCTGCGCAGCCCCCTCCCCTGGCACCGATCGCAGCCGCGGCTTCCGCAGCTGCTGCACTCGGTTCCGCTGGCAAGTCTTCGTTTGTCATCTGTGAGATCTGCGACGGCTACATCAAAGACTTAGAGCAACTGCGTAATCACATGCAGTGGATTCACAAAGTAAAGATACACCCCAAGATGATCTATAATCGTCCGCCACTGAACTGTCAAAAATGCCAGTTCAGATTCTTCACAGACCAGGGGCTGGAGAGACATCTTCTCGGATCTCATGGCTTGGTTACGAGCTCGATGCAGGAAGCGGCCAACAAAGGCAAAGATGCCGGCCGCTGCCCCGTATGCGGCAGGGTCTACCAGTGGAAACTCCTGAACCACGTGGCGCGCGACCACAGCATGACTCTCAAGCCGGCGCATCTCTCTTATAAATGCACCGTATGCACGGCCACCTTCGGAATGTACAAGCAGTTTGAGAATCATGTTTACTCTGCCCACAGTGTGGTGGTTAAGCGTGAAATCGATAAGACTAAAGGAGCAGTAGCCGCTGCGGGTTCTTCGAAAACGCAGAAGGTCAACGATGACGCTAAGAACGTTGCTCCCAAAGCGACCGCTAAATAATGGACGCCGTCAATATGAAACGGTCCGATTTCACGTTGGCGGCCGAGAGGCACTCTTGAGCCTTAGAATTTTGGAATAACCGTCTGACCTTGAAAAAAATTATTTATCTTCGAGCATAATAAACATTCGCTGTACTATTTTCATTAGTTAACATTATGGACAGACGAAAATAGAGTGGCTGTGAGGGAGGACACGGGTAGAAAACATCAGTTGACTTGTTAGTGATTATTTCAACGAGTTCACAGCTGTGCCGGACATGAATCCTTTTCGATTGAAAGATTAAATTGACTCAAAATTTCCCAATTCCCGCGAATGAATCAGTGAAATCGGCAGTTCTGTGATTCCACATGATATACTTAGCGTTCTCCTTTGTTTTCCCTTTTCAGCTGCTCCGTGCACTTCAGTATTCGTCTAGGTGAATTCAGTCTTGTCGAAGAGTCACTTTTGTGTTTTGATAGTAGGGCCGATTTATCCTCTCATAGTGCCTATTCCAAAGATGCAAGAGTGCGCAAAGGAAATTTTTGATCATGCATATTTTTGTATCCGTATTATTGCCAGGTTTTCGTTGTACGTATTTCATTAAGTAGCTGATCTCTTTTTTAATGCTAACGGAATGTTGAAATTTTTTATTTTTATACAGGCGACAATAATTTATTGGCGACGATTGCGAATGCCGAAACGCTATGATCCGCGTTTCGGTACTCCTTTAAAGGTATAAAAAGAAAGAATCGTCGACGCAGATGAATCACTAGTAAAATTTAAACACCTTATTAGTTCAATCATTAAAAATATAACTTTCATTCGTCATAAGTTTTTTTTATGGAATAAAATCATATTCAGTAAACAAATCTGGTATGAGTCTGCCGAACGCCCGCCACCCAACGGATCTTCAATCAGACCGGTCAATGATACTTTCGAAAACAGCATTCGTGCAGGTGCTAATTAATTCTTTCGATTGCGGATATTCCTTAGATGTAAGTCTTGCCAAGCTTACTTACAATCAAGATACCCATATATACTTAATACGAAAGTATTAATTTAATACGAGTGTTATTTAGATTATTCTTAGTTCACGTTTGAAGTTGTAGGTTAAGTTAGCGTTGTTTTTTTAGCTGAATTACATAAAGGCAGATGTTATGACTAAATATTTAATAACGATTCCGAAAATTTCCTTTAAAATGATTTCTAAGATTTTATTTGGTAATTGCGAGTGGTTGGCGAGTGGCAGACGTGTGCTAGAGATCATTTCCGTACTGCAAGAAATCACCGATCAACAGTAACAAATATCCCAAAATTACCACAGTAAAATTCTGAAGATTTTATTGCATGCGTTGTCTTGAACATAAATATTCTATTATATATTTTATCTAGTAATCTTTCAAAGTGACAAAAAACACATTTAAGTCTGTGACATTTTTTGCAGTATGTCAATGAAAAATTGAGAATAGGAAACTATTGATGAAAAAGGTGCCAAGTGCTAAAAGATTAATTTCAATCGCTCAATAAAGACATTCATTATCAATAACCTCGAATAGACCTGTTTTTTTCACAGAAAGAAATTATAGATACATCCCCAATATATTTCCAACTGCGAAAATTTAAATTTAAATAATTGTGAAAGTAGCGTATGCCAATTTTACCAGTGTCTAATATTTATTACGAGATGTGCCCCCGTAGGACATTCCAATTCAGCGGTATCTAGCATGGATTCCACGTAATGTTACACATTTCAATTTTTAGGCCTTTGCACCTTTTTAATCGACAGCTTTCAATAATAGATAATTATATTGATATAATTACTGTTGTAAGGGGTAATCAATACGTTATCTGATTTAGCATTAAGTTATTTAGTAATTTTAATGATTATAATATTATTTTGTAAATATACCTATGAATCATGCTTTTCATTGAAGTTGTAATTGTTGCGGTGGAAAAACATTTTCTCATTTTTTAAGTGTTGTGTTAAATAACGTTTTAAGGATTAGCCTCTTTGTCTCGTCTTTACCAATCCAAATTATGATTATATAGCAGCTGTTACAAATGCTACCTCGAAATGCGACTATACAACTATATACCGCTGTGAAGTAGAAGAAAAGAAGATAAGAGACAAATATTTTTGGCATCCAGGCCTCATTACCAGCTTAAAAACGGTTTGCGGGCCAAACACAGACACCCTTAGCGAATTCAAATCGAAAATATTTGATATGCATCTCCGATTTGTATGTGTATATATAAAATCAATAAATATAATTAATGTTACGCACTCATCGATGATGTTTAATCTCCATAACCGATTACATAATTGTTACGTTGTCTTTAAATTTAGTGACCGACAATGGAACGGCACAACGCCGTCTGCTTCACACCCAACACTATTTCACAGCATGTTTAATCTCCCATAGTGATCAGTTGTGTACTGTATTAATTATAAGTAAAACATAGGCATAGTAATTCTGTACGGGATAACGCAATGAAATCGCGCGTCGTACTGTGACACTTTTCTTTCAACTCGGAATACTGCCAATTTGTGCTCTTAACAATATTAATTTGAGTTTAAAACAGCTGAATGAAACCAAATTGTATCGCTGAAATCTCACCGCGGCACACTTCGAGATTTATTTTTATGCCTAATATATAATGAACATAATAATTAAGTATGTGTAAGTGTAAATAGTACAGAATTCGTATACTCCTAGTAATCTTATTTATTGACTAGCAAAATAAAAAAATACATTACCTACTTCACAAATATTTTCCGTCTTTATCATCAAGATTAAGTTTCTACAAATCTTCCTTATCGATCTATCGAATTCTTTTTTCTGTCGATCCTATAAACTGAATATCCGTAATGCAAAACAATTTCACAAAATATTTACAGCAGAACGGCGATGACCCTGTGTGAATATCGTTTAGTGCATTGTGTTGACATGCGTGTAGTGCGGGTGCGTAGATTGAAGCCCTTAGTATTCTTGAATAATGAATCATATCGATTCAAACTAAAGTAGGTATGTTAGATTTAAATCTATAAAATATTGATGTGTGCCGTGTTGAGATTTTGCAGATACAGTCATCCTGATACCATTTAAACATGCACCAAGTGAGGCTCGCCTCGCATCTAAATGTATTACGAACTGCAGTTCAAAATAATATTGTTCTATAGACGGTATCGTAATCTTATAACTAACTGAATTGTATTAATAATAATATAAGTGTAAACTTTGTTAAGATATCATTATATTGCAAATATGGTATGTTGTGGAGAGTTTGTTTGCGTTTAAATGTTAATTGATATTAAATGAATCCTCTGAAATTTAAAATACATTCTTATGTGTATTTTTTTAAATTATCAAAGTTAAGAATGTTTTTGATAAACAATTTAATAAAATGCGAGAACAATGTCTGCCTTTTAATTATTTAACATTCTACAATTTATTTTAATTCAGCAATCGATTTGAAGTGGTCCGTAGAGTTATTCGCGAGAGACATCTAAACTGGTACATTGATGTATTTTGCTGGCTGTAGTAATGAGCTTTCAGAGCTGCTGCAAACGTTTTATAATGACAGTGTGACTAGGTCGACGTTAACATAAAGGTTATCTAAACTTCTTTGTATGTATTCTGTGAGGTAAAGCTCAAGGTATCGATTGCAGTAATTCTTACTCTATTGCATAATATTGTTAATTTTCTGACTCGGCAGTTTGGTATAAATAATGTCATGGAGATCACGAAAATAATGTTTTCACACCATTTCACTTTAGATTTGAAGTGAACAGTGTAATGACAGAGACAAGGGTATTGTTATTAATGTTATTATCCATATGGTTTGATATTGTGTACCAAAATGAAATATGTTAAAATAGATTTTGGGAGAATAGCCTTTGTTTTAATTCCGTTCACTAAAAAATGAACTGTGGACGATCCGAATATAAAACTTTTCAGATATCTGCCAATTCTCTGGTATACGTATATGAATGTAAAAAAGTGTATTTATCATAATATTATATTTAAAAGCAAAGCGTAACTCTAAAATTAAATCTATTACGAGAGGTCAATTTTTGTCTGATGGAATATGTAATCATTTTCTCTGCGGAAGTTTTGTTTTGTGGTTTACTATGGAAAATTTAAACTGAAAGCGATACAATCACTGAGATCGCGTTGAATGCTGCCCTGAGATAAAATTAATTCGCTTCTGGGTTATTTATATGAAAAAATATACTGGTGCATTGTGGGTTGAGCGCATGTTTTTTTCATTTCCTTTAAAATTGTGTCGGCAGTTACAAATTTAGAGGAAAGCATGATTTAATTATTATTATTATGTAACTTAATGATGGCAACATAAACTGGGTAAATGATGATTTTTTTATGGGAAATGAACAAAACAATGGATTGTCATTTTAAATTTTAATTACTAAGTTATTTCATACTTATGTTAATATATAGGTTAATAATTATACTATGTGGAGTCCTCTTTTTATCAAAATCGTTAATGATGTATTTCAGATATTCCCAGAAATAAATGTCTTTCAAAAAACACTTATTTAACAGTTTATTTTATTTATTGCTACTAGATACTAGAACAAATCCAAACGACCTTATCTCTGTAGCAAACGAATCACCGGTTTGCTTCTTTGAAAATATTAGAATCATCACAAATCTTTTTTATTTTCTATGGATTCGGCGGTAACTTTGTGGAAGTTCATTTTTAACCAAGTGGAATAGCAAAGTTATCGATTTAAATTTAATATTCATCACAAATCACGTGTTTTCTCCCAGTAACACTCCTTTGTCCATAGCAGGCAGAGAAGCATAAGAAATGAATTGTAGAGAATCGATTTAGAATTGAACTGCAAGTTGTCTGTTTTCACTTAAAACTGATATGATTTGAATGATAGAATCAGAGATTGCAATTGCCTCAAAGTGTCCTAGTTGCACCTGTATGATTTGTTTCCCGTGCCAAATTGCTGCAGGTCAAAATTTGATGGCTGTGAAATGAAAATATAGTTTGATTGATAAAATTAACTACACAAAACACTAGACGAGAGGAAGAAATTATGGTTCAACTTTGCTAGCAACTCAGCATAAGGGCTGCCGAATAATAAAAGTCTCACTACGGTCATCAAAGCCCCCGGGCTTATTACCAATGTAGTTTTGTATATTTGAAAACCCATTACTTGAAGAGGTTTTTTGTATGTCATTATTCTTGATACTTGAATTCATAAAAAAATTGTGATTCGATTGATGTCTTTTTTCGGAGTATAAATTTATGTTTTAAAGCTTTTATCCCCTTAAAATTAATATGTTCCATAGTGAAATTGTATATTTATTTTGTAAGTAAGTAAGGTTACATTATTTTTATGAGTTATGTATGCCAATAAAACATATTATCGAAGACATAAACTGATAATTTAACATGAAAAATTAATGAAACACTTTTTAAAAAGTTATAGAATTCTTAATTTTGGCCACTCCCTAATAAAAAAACGTCCTGTAATCAAAGGGCTAGGTGTAGCATAAATAAATTCTGTAGGGTCAAGAAAACATACTAACTTGTTGCACATTTTTTTTGTAAATTATATTATTGACTCGTGGTAATTATAATGTTTTCAACAAAAATTAACAGATTTCACTTATGTAAAAAGTATTTCCATGCAATTCACATTATAAACCTAGATGTAACTTGGTTTCCATTTTGTTCATCATGCTTTCATATCCAATAATAACCATCATTCCATTCCACCAACGGAAGAAACAAACACAAGGAATGTGAAATTATTATCGCCATCTGTTAAATTTATTTAAAAACTTCTATTCAGTGTAGACAGGAAATCGGTTAAGAAAAAAACATGTCACTATTATTGTTACTCAACTATTGTAGGCTTCTTTTTTACTAGATAGAGGTCACCAGCACAATAATGCTGACAAATTAATATTTACCGTTTAAAATACTGTTGATAATCTTCAATTAGGTATTGCTGTCTAAGAACTTCCTGTTTTTTTATTTACAGAATGGGGGATATAACTGTTGAAATGTATTGGAACCATGCTCCTAATACATGTAGAAATTTTATGGAACTCGTCAGACGAGGGTATTACAATAATACCAAATTTCATAGGTAAGCAATTATATTTACTTAAAATTGAAGAGGCCTGAATTTCGTTAAATTTCTTATGCTTAAGTTTCATGAAGTAAAATGATAGTAATGTAAAAAAAAAACCATTTATTGTGGTGATTTTATTTTCTTGTCAATTTATAAGAAATATGTTTACTAAGCATAGGTAATATTAATTCCTTAGTCATTTGAATATTTCTTTTGAAATTCATTCAGAATCATCAAAGACTTCATGATCCAAGGCGGAGATCCAACAGGTACAGGAAGAGGAGGTTCTTCTATCTACGGACAGAAATTTGGAGATGAAATCCATCCGGAGCTCAAACATACTGGTGCCGGCATTCTCTCAATGGCTAATTCCGGTCCCGACTCCAACGGTTCTCAGTTTTTTATCACCCTAGCTCCAACTCAATGGCTTGATGGAATGCACTCAATCTTCGGAAGAATTCAGACTGGGATGACTGTCGCCAAAAGAATTGGACTTGTCGAAGTCGACAGCTCAGATAAACCTGTGGATGATGTTAAGATTATTAAAGGGTATATACCCAAAGTTTAAAATAATATTGAAGATCAATTTTTCTTACACATTTCACAACTCTATTTCTTTGTTTAAAACATTTTTCAATTTCTTATGTTTCAATGTAATCTATGGGCAGAAAAGAATATGTAACTGCTAATTGAGATTTAAGTAAGCTCTGCCATCTATCTACAAAACTATTGACGACAACTGTATAAATAATAAGTTTTCTAAATTGAAATGAGTTTTCGACAATATTTGCAACGAATATGTTCAATGATAAAACTTTTGTACCCCGGTTTTTCATCCTGTAATAGAAATAGTGCTTCTTTCCTGAAATTCGTGTGAAATAGTACAAATATCTTTTATGTGTCAGCAGTAATTGCATGTTAATCAGTATAAGACAGTAAGTTTAGCCGTACCCGCTTCACTAATCACTTTTAAGGTGTTAACTGTCAATTCTTGATATTATAAATATGTGGAAGTAGTACAAACGAATTGTGTTTTATTTTTTAAAATATAATGTCTTTCCACCAAGAATTGACAGTTAACACCTTAAAAGTGATTAGTAATTGCATGTGTTTATGTATCGAAGAGTTGTCTTAAAAAATCCATATCCTTAGAACAGCCTCAGAATAATTAAATATGTCAACGAAAGAGGAAATACCTATCATTATTGGAGCAAACTTGCGTAAATGATAGGTTGTAGTTATTTTGTTGGTCGCACACTACAAGTAAATTGTAATACCTCAAATAATGCACAAATTCTTACGCAGATATAAAACAAAACATTAATAAGATAAAACTAATTGAAACTAATTATTTTTTTTCTGATTACCTTTGTAGTATCTGTCAAATTATCGAATCATTTATTTGTTTTTCTAAGGTTTTCATGTAATTAATCTTTTTTTTAGGAGATAACCCTTTAATTGTTTATTCACCATTACTGGCTAAACACTTACTTTAGATATATTCATGGCTTTTTTTGCCATGTAACGCGGTGGAACGGCCGGCACCTTTTTTCACGGTGTTTTGAATGTAAGAAATTAGACAAAACAATTTTCGCGCTTACTTAATTATTTACATCCATATTTATATAAGTACGCATTAACTTTAGATTTTTAAAATATAGAAAATGTTTATTTTTTATGTGCTTCGTGGCATAGGAAGAGTTTCTTTAAATTTTATTTAAATAAAATTTTCATTAGCAAAAAGCTTGTCGGCGTCTGTGGCGCAGTTGGTAACGTCATTGGCTATGGTTATTGATGACTTGGGTTCAATTCCCGGTGCGCTTAATAAATTGATCTTTCAATCGATTTGGAAAAAAAGAAGCTTGACAAGAAGTGAGTTCCGGCACCTTTTTTTCTAAAAAAAAAGCCATGAATATATTAATACAATAAGTTTACATTTTAGATAAAAATTTGTTAGCATATAGCTCAAATATATCTCATTTAGAATTATTTTTTAGAATGTTTAAACTTGTCATTTTTGTACCTTTCCTTGAAATAAAATAAAATTTTCGCAACAGAGTTTTACAGTGTTTTCTTTTTGCCAACCTGATAATGAAGAGTAAAGACACGATATTAATCAGCTGATAATGGTGACATTTGAGAAGTCAGGTGAAGAAAAGTTGGCTCTTGAAGTTAGCTTAAAAATTCATGAGTTTGCTGAACCAGTGCATAACTATTTCAAATCCTATATTCAATTAATATAATATTTCTATGATGTGTACAATCGTTTTAAAATTCGTAATCTTGAGTACACTTGAGTCCAGATTCTTAGAAAAATAAAATTTCCTTATCCAGTATTAAATTTTGTGAATTTTCCTTATCACTGGCAAACATTTTAAATATTAAAAATAACAAAAATAAATACTACTAATCAAACACGCTAAATATATATCCATCCAAAGAACGAATAACATTTTTAATTGATATTTTCAATGGATTCTGCGATAACTTTGTGGAAATTCATTTTTAATAAAAAAATTGAAGTCGATAACTATTTTATTCCTCTGTCTGTGTCACATCGTAACCCAGCCAGTGGAATATCAAAATTATCAACATTAATTTTATAAAAATCAATCGACGTGTGAACTGATCAATCAAAAAGGTAATATTATTTCGATATTTCAATATCACCATCAGTGTTTACAACGTTTTGTGTAAAATAAGCAATTCCTAAAAATAATGTCCGACGAGACAAGCATTTTCGAAAAACATCGTTTACAGAATATGGTATAAATTGAGGAAGCTCTAATTTTAAAGCAACCGACATTGCTTGATGGGCTGGAAAAAATATTACCGTTCTATTGTGGGTCGCACATATAAAAGTAGACAATAAAATACCATCGAGAATAATATATAGTTTCAGTCATAATATAGGTAGTCAGATAATCGATAGGTAGTCGATTTGGCCGCGTGTTGGACATAGCTAAAATTTGGAAGTTATTCCATGACATGGGCGACATTTACTTTCCGCACACGAAATTCATGTAAGTAAAAAAAAATAATATTATCAATTATTCGATAGACACTGTTTCTATAACTTTTTAACAGTTTTTTACTATGTTGAATATGGTGACCCATTTAAAATGACGCCTGATTCGATTATTTGTGTAATATGTACTACCTAATTACAATATGACAGAGAAAATAGAAAATTTTGCGTTTACGCATATTACTAAGAAAGATAATAACTACTAATAAAAGTAAATTTATTATTCTCGACGGATTTTTCAATACATTATGATTAATAATCTATTTATTTAATTCTACCGACATAGATTATATTTTACTACGCATTATATTGTGGCGAAAATCGTAAAACTAAACAATAAATAAAGATCATTGTGGTGATATTGCCTTGTAATATATAAATATAATGTAATACATTATGCAGTGGCTTTACTACAGTCCCTTTATGAATTTGTTGTTCCTAACTGTCCTTTTATCTATATAAATTGCGTCTATATTTATTTTAATTACGATATACACACGAGTTTTTAAAAATTTGATCAATTCCCCAAGAGCAGCTTCTGAGAGAATTATTTTTGATTCATCTTGACAGCTGAGTTCACCAAAAATTGGATTACGGTCTTAATTAGTTGACGTCCATCTTTCGGGCTAGCGAGCCTAGACCTTCGTTTGTTTCCACAACAACGCATTCGAGAACGATAGATTGGGGTTCCACTGTATATAGGCCCGGATTGCCCCTTCAAGTCACGGCTGAACAGATTAATGAAGAATCCACATCAAGCAGACGATTGAAAGTGTATGTATTTTATTCTACTATCCTACTTTTTATAATAATTAAAATAAACTTAAAATATTTTTAGTATTCGCATACTAAAAATATTTTACGATACGACGCAGCAAATAAAATACAACAATAATACTCCAATACTTCTTACCAAATTTCAAAACATTACAGACAAGGGTAAAAAAAGTATTTCGATGTTTGACTATGGACTGTTAAAAAACTGAATGTTTTGGCAGCTACATTAGAACTCATTTGGTTGAAATATTGACAAATAATGGGGCACACAATATAATGTATTTTTTGCATTTATCTTCATATAAAATATACTGAGAAAAGCCGTATTGATGTAATAGTATTTTATGAAAACATTTACAAAGATTTTTTTAGTTTTAATGGTTACATTTCAATGTATGAAAAAATAATCTTACAGTGTTAGTGTTGTGTTTTGAAATGCTTTTAATTTGCGATATTATGTAGTAAATAGAATTTCAAATAAATGATGTATTATATAATTTAAGACATCGACTGAGGGTGCTCGACGGAATTTCAATACAAAATCTCAATAATTCAAATGATGTATAATTTTTTTGTATTTGTGTATTTATTTTAAATCTAAATAAAAGGAGTATATAACAAAATACTGTAAAAGTAAAGAACTTAACGATTCATGATACTTTTATTTATTATTTTTTTCTTTAAAAAGTTTTATCGTTTGATATTTTTACACCAAAATGTAAAAAATCTGTAAACGAATAATATTGCCCCAAATTGAGGCTACACTTTTCATTTCTGAATTTAGCCAATACGTTAAATCTATTGCGATTCTACGTTCCTATTTCATTTTAAACCAGTGAGTACCCGGCATGCATTGCAATGCCACTCAAAGAAAGAAAGGGTTTATGTTTTAATTCTATTTATTTAAGTGCTTTTGGATTAGAGGTCTACAAGGGTCGAAATTTCATAAAATCCCGCGCGTCATTATCAACAAGAGTCCATCATCTTCAGGCTCGGCGTGGCCCGAGCCCGAGTCTTAATATCACACTTGTTACCCGAACCCGAACCGAAGTCCAGATTTATTTTTCTCAGCCAGAAAAAAGCCCGATTATTTTTTAATAAATTCATTTATACTTTTCAAACAATATGTGTTATTGTTTCCATATTTCCAACGATATTCATAGCACATGTGAAATAAATTATTTAAGTTATGAAAACTATTGCCGAATCTGAATTGTCTTTACTCGCCCGAGTCTGGCCCACGTTCCGGGCCGGGTAAAGGTCCACGGGCCCGTGCAGACCTCTATTCCGGATATATATATTTTTTTGTTTTTTCGTCTGGTTCAGAGATGTCGCTAGTTGTACGTATTTTGATTCTCTTTTTTAGATTTTAATTTTTTTTCTCCAGAAATCGGATGAATGGTAAAGGAATGCATAGAGGACAAAGAAACAAACAAACAAACAGTTTTTGCATGTACAGATATATACAGTTTTTATATATACAGATAAAACTGTCCAGAGCGGGGCATATTCCTTCTTCTTCAATCGTCAGTCGGCTAAACCCAAAGTCTGAAGGTCCATTTTTACTGCGTCCAGTCTCTTCGCTCCATAAGATTCTTCGACGATGTAGAATTATTGACCTTCTCAACGTTTCCCGCTCAGCGGGATTTTTTCTTTAGTTCGCGACAATTAGTAAAGCATATAATTAATGGTCTATGTCTCAGCCACACAAAGCAACGCTCATGTTCTACAATGTGGCAGTAATTACATACGATTTCGATAAATATGATAATATGGATATGCTCCATCGCGCAAACGGTATTTTTATTTACCATGACCTCTCCTAATGCGGAGCTAATGTATATCAGTACACCTAACGAGACATCTAAACAACAGTTGTTCTTTGAGAATGGGTTGTTATTCCGTCTCGCAATTTCCCCTTTTTGAAGGATTGGGCTTGGGGTAGGATTATTAATAAGTTAATCGGTCTCACTATATTCTCTTTTTGTTAGTGAGAAGAAATAAAGACATCCATACCTTTCAACACAATTAGATTGAAAAATCATTTTATATCTGCATCCGTACTGGAACTCGAATCCATGGACAGTGGAACCGAAAGAATTTTAGTAGTCAGTAAATATATTTGCAATTTTCATAATATAATGCATGTTTTACGTATTTTGTTTAATATCTCTTGTTCCTGTTTGCGACAGATTGTTAGTGCCACTGTATGCAGACTTTTAAATATTTTGATATTTATTTTTATAAAACAGAAATTTGTGAAGCTTTACGATGATGTATTTATTACCAAAGTAATAATTCATTTAGGTAATAATTCTACCCATCGATTCGATCACAGACACCACAGCCGTGTCGATCGAATAGGTGAGTACAAATTTAATCGTAATGTATGTATCGCCCCTTATGAGATGTCAATAAAAAGATATTCTCAACTTAACTTGAAGCCAGTCTTCTTGTGTACTGCGTCGCGGCCTACGTGCTCCGCGCTCTTTGTGACCGCCAAGTGGCCGCGCGGAAAACTTCGCGCCAATTTTTTCGCGCTCTAATTAATTAGTGTTTTACGTGGCATAATACAAGATTATACATTGATTATAAAAACCTTCCCGAAAGGAACATCGCGTCAATAAAATTTTGTGTGCGTACTTAATAAAAAAATATTCGGTGGAAAGTCTGATGTTTTCTTGATAAAATTGATAAAATATAAATATTTATTATTTTCAAATATGTGTAGCATCTATTTTATAAATAAAATATACATTTATATCGTGATTATTTAAAGGGAGAAAGATGAGGGAAGTGTCTCTTGCTAAGTCGGCATGAAGCCAATTTTTACATTGGATATTTATGGAATCATTTTATTTTACCTAGACCCACCCCTCTCGTCAAAAGTCTAAATAATCTGTGTGGGGAGTATTTTTTTGCGTATGGTCGATAATTTTCTACAAATGCGTATCTCAAAAATCACAACTGTTCAAAAGAGACAAATGTAATCTTTATTCTTTTACTTCTGATAACTGAAAAAAGAACTTCACTTTCAATTATTTCACAATTTTTTTCTGCAAACTTGTATTTGGACATGCGACAAAAATTTTCAATATTTCGTGAATAATACTATTAACTCATACTACAATATTTCTGATATGTGTTTTAAGTAATTTCTTGTGATGTTACCGGGTACATTTTTGAGATACGTGTTAATGGACTATGTGCGTATTAAAATTCTGCATTTTTTAAGCAAATAAAACGAAAAATTATTTATAATATGTGTTCACTCAATTATTTAACAAATATTTATGAAGATCTCACATCATAATCACGTATTGTCGCTATTTATTTGAAATCAATTCGTATGAATATAAAAATGCATGTGGAGATAATCAAATCAGAAATAGATTGACGGACTGAGCTTGGCATATTAGAAACATTATAAAAATGTACATGATTATTAAAAGTTTTTCTTGCAGCGGTAAAACTTTGTGAAATGTCTCCTAAGTTACCTTTACATTTGATAAATTATTAACCCTATTACACCTAGACAATTTTGGCATGCATACGGCTTAAATGTTTTGTGTGTATTTTAATTGATTTAGTAATTAATAATAAGTAATGATATGTTGATGTTTCATCAAATAATTAAAAGAAAATATCGTAAATTTGACTTGAAAAGTTTCGGGCCGAAATTTCACCCATGGGAGTTTTAGCATTAGTTGGGTGGGCGGATATTTTGGCCCTGTGGGAGTGAAAGGGTTAATTTTATATTGAAATATTTTAATGTTAATCCTTGTTATATAGCTAGACGTTTAATCACTAGAGACCTGACAATATAAAACAACGTTTGCTATTTTAATGTTGATGAATTATGAAAACCTCGTTATTTTAGTCACTTTTTATATTACCTCAAAGAATTTTTCATTTAATTAATTTTACGTAGACACCGTTAAAATCGTTGTTTGTTTTACAGTATAACAATTATCCTCACATCATTAAAAATAATTTTACATGTATTAAGAGTTTACCAGCTGAATACAAAATTAATGTCTACAAATATTTAATATATTTTATTACTTTACATTCATAAAAATACACAAACGTCAATGCAAATTTATAAAATTATCGCTTTGTATAGATTCCACCTCGGACGCTTCGGTTCAAAGACCTTTCGCAGGAGTGTTTATTGAGCAAATACATTTTTGAATTAAAAAAAATAATAGCTCATAATTATTGATAACAGTAATTTCGTTAATATCTCACAAGCTATTTGGAGCCCTTACAGAAATATTTTTTGTTTCAATTTATCACCGACGAAATCTGTAGGTAACTTACACTATTTTGTTTGCTGGTCATGTGGTAGGGATTCAAACTCGAATATTCGATATTTGGCCCTTTTTTAACTATTCGATATTCGAATATTGGGGCAACTATTCGAATAGTAGTTGTAATAATTTTTAATGCAGTATTTTACAAAATCGACTAAAGGTTGTGATCTTTCACAATCACAATTTCTTTAGGTTTCAAGAACAATAACGAATATCCCAGATAGTAGCTATTTTTGCTTTCACTTTACTCGACTGCTTTCAATATTTTATCATAATAGGGTTTGACGAATGACTTGTGACTAAAAAAACCCTTTTAACATCCTGTAATTTCAGTAATTGAAGAAATACCGTTGTATTAATTCAACGCAGCTGCAAATTTGAAATATTTTAATACAATGGAATGGTATTGGAATGAGTATTTAAATTATGTTATATTCAAATCAGTCTTTTAATAGTATTTTCAGAAATGAATCGAATGTCCGAATAAATTCGGATAGTTTCAGTTTTACTATTCAATATTCGAATAGTTGATAATGACGAATAGTTGGAATCCCTAGCCTGTAGCCGTCTATTCAACGTCGTCTTCTTCAGTTGCGGTGTCCACTAGTTCAAATCTCAGTGCAGTCACTTTTCATAAATTGTTTTTTTTATAGATTATGTTAAAATTAATCGATGGCTATGATGTCTACATTAACTCTCACACAGGCGATCCTAAAATGGTGCATAACAAAAACCATTGGCTAATTACTATTCCTACTCAAGCCGCATCTTCTCCAAAAGGAGAGCTTGAACCACTGAAAAACAACCAGTTTTTGTTGTTGTTCAACCAACCAACATATATTATTGAGAAAAGGTTCACTTAATTATTTCTCTTAATAAATAAAATGATATTGTTCTTTATAAAAGCACAGTTGTTAGTTTATTTATTTAATATTTTAACATTTACATAAAGTTTTAGATATTTCAGTGAACACAATAATAGTATACCGAAACGAAAAAATTGCTTGCATAAGAGCAAAAGCTGCAAGTTTTCAAAATGAATAATAATAAGATGTAAGAAGAACCAAGATGCATTTTCCATGTTTAAAATATTTTTTTCGAACACTAGGCACCGTTTTACATAAAGCAAATCATAATAATATATTCTATGATTAAATTATTTGATCTGTAATAGTACGTAATAGTTAAAATTCAACTTTCATTATGCGTGATGGAATCATTTGCGAGTCCTTCAAAGAAACTGATTAATATCATTTTCATGATTCGGTTAACTTTTTTCAAGAAGTGAGTGGCTCGCAAACTTTGTATTTGAAACGCCTGTGCTAAACGATTGGCAGAATTGATCTGAATAAATTTATTTCCCTGCGCTGGGAGCATAATATAATATCAAGACGCCTTCTGCAATGATAAACCTTAAATTATATTCCTATTTTACTTACTGATTATTTTGTGTTACGCAATGAGTTGATGATTGTGATTAGATTAATTCAGACAATGGTGTGATGCCGAAATAGCTATGTGCAATAATAAATTTTTTTGTGGAATTAAATACATTGCCATTATTTTACCGTATTGTAATGGAGTTCTATCAAGTAAAAAACAAATTCGATAAATAAATAAATTTAACTTGTATCATAAGAAATATTATCAATGAATTTTTTAGGTCATATACCTGAGTTATAATAATATTTAATATGAATAGTATATATGCATTACATATTCCGTTTCTTAATTACTTAACAAAAATGCCACTTTCTTTTGGTCTCAAATAAACATTGTGTAATAAGTGGCATAAACAGTTTTTTCATTACAAAGTATTGTGTCATTCCATCTAGGAGTAATAACTAAACAATAGAAAATAACATTTTACAATTATTGTTGCATATTCAAAATAATTTATTAATTACGTGTAAGATGTTAACTGTCAATTCTTGTTGGAAAAGCACTATATTTAAATTTTATTTTTAAAATTTGTACTACTTTATCAACTGGTGCTCACGATGAGCGAAACCGGTCATGATCATTATCCAATTGTGGAAGAAGTACACAAAAAATTGTGTTTTATAACAAAAAAATATAAATATTATGTATATGCAAAAGAAAGTGAAATGAATTTTCGAACTTTTTTTGTGAAATCGAATTATTACGTAATATCTTTCAACGAACGCGTTCTAATAAAGTTTGTCGGCGTCCGTGGCGCAGTTGGTAGCGTCGCTGGCTACGGCTACGGATGTCTCGGGTTCGATTCCCGGCGCGGACGGTTTTCATAGATTGACCTTTCAATCGATTTATGGATTTCTGTTCGTAGTCTGAGTCCTCCCTCCCACCCGTCCCATCCTCGCGGGGTCGTAGCGAGAGCGATTAGCTAATCACTAGTCCTGTCCTAGCCATATCCTTCAATCCCTACCCTCTTCGAAAAAAGAGAGGTTGAGCAACTGAGTAACAAGCAGTTCTCGTAGAAAAATTCTGTTAAGATACCTCCATTAGAGACCATATGCTCCACATTGGGAGCGGACATGGAACAAAAAAAAAAGTTTGACTTTTTGGAATAACACTTTACACTTGAGACAATAAATTTGTCATTTGATATCTTGAATTTGGGAATAGGTGATGTCTATTTTTTCTTGTTGATATCGAGTGACTTTGTTAAAATTCTCCTTTAGTTTGTTTGGGTATGCTATAGTGCTAAATATAACGAAATGTGTAGAAACACTAAGATAGTATAATATTTACGTTTCTATGGAGAAATTAACTGTACATTTATATTATATGAATAAACAATATTTAAGAAATAGGACTTTGTTGACTCGTTTATAACTCTAAATCATTATTATTAGGCACGTGCGCACATAATATTATCGTGACAGTTATCGAAATATCTATTCGATATTCAAATAACATGATTATTTATTTATATTGCAACACTCCCGTATAATTAACTTCTTATATGGGATATATCATCATTTTCATTTTTAAACAAAACGTAGTCCCGGAAAATCCGGTTATTGATTTAAATGTAAATTAATAATATAAAACACTTGGGACGAGTTTTTATCAAACATTAAGAAGAATATGGAAATACTTCATTACTAACAAGGGTGCTTGTAATAGTGGATACATTTAAAAAACAGATTTTTTAAAAATTTTCTTGGTAGTCTTGCCACTTCAAAATGTATATTTGCACTATACTGACCTATATGATGCAATACGCAATTAAAAAAAGCACATTTTTACTTCGCAATTTCGACAAATTCATGTTGTATGGGGATAGCTAACAAAATATATTTTATATTGTCATGCTTTACATCATTATGTTTTTTATTGTTCTGTCTACTATCAGTAGACTATTTCGCGATATTCATGAAGTTTCATAGTGATGGCCGAACACTGGGAAACGAAAGGCCGACCATTGGATTTTGGGGGCCGACCACTGGGACAATTGGCATTTTTTTGTAAACTTCTATCATTTTATGCTTGGTACGATATTAACTATTTTATTTTATGTTGGTTACATTGCTTAATCCATCTTTAATGGAATAACAGCGAAAAAAATATGTATTTATATTTCATTGACTCAAAATCCCTTTTGAAAGTACACCTGTCGCTTAACTGGCTGAGCATTGGCGAAACGACCCTATAGCCATTATACTTATCTGTTTTGAGACCACTAATCAGATATAATTTGACAATGACAAAATTATTTTATTAACGACATTCCAGTACCTATATCAGCAAATTTGTGTAATGTTGTACGGCTTCATTTGTATTTTATTATTTACAATTAAAATCAGATACAAATTTATCAATAAATATACTTATAAAATAGATTTTACAATTATTGTCGATTTATGTGCAAATCAATTACTTATTGACAATGGCGTGACTTTCGATGGACTCATATCCGATATGCGGTTAATATGTCGTAAGTTAAGCACATGTCTTCAAAAGAAAATATGTATGTATAACACTTCAGGTAATGATTTTTCATGATTATTTAATATTTTACGAAGGCCCAGAGACTCGACTACCCGTGTGCAACGTCTAAAAGAGGCCTAAAATTCTGATGCATTTTTTTGTTTACCATAAAAATTAAAGTGCAACTTTAGTTATGTTTGCATTAAAATCATCGACATCTTTTAATATTTTGTGTTATAATAGTTAACCTGAAAACTGAATAAAAAGTCGTAAAGCTGAATAAACTAAATAACCTACCGTCAGTACTATGGCAAGGCGTGAAGCTGAAATAGCTATTAACCAATGCATATAACTCTCGTAGAATTAAACACTTCAATATTTTTATCTAATTATAGCGGAGTTCTACCAAATAAATCCGAAATCAATCAATAAACTAAATAACACCTTGATAATATGCTGAAAGAAATTCATGCAGTTCTGATTATAAACAGTGTATATTAAATGAAATAGTTTTATTGTTAAACAATCAATTCACTTGTTTTACTAAAATTATTATAATCGCATATTGCTATTGATCAAACACGAAAGAAAAAATAGGAAAAATCGACCATTTAATTTTCAATTGACGAAAGGACATATGCGTAGTTTAAGATACTGAACAATTTATGTTTTATGTCTAATTGAGATTGTATTATTAAATTTTAATCTAAAATAATACATGTTGACAATCTAAGTAGTTTTGTGTACGTAACAAAAAAGTAATAACGATTTATCTGTGTCGTATTCAACATAGAAAATATTTTTGTATCGCGTCAAACCTGTCATTGCAATTATTATAGATTGATTCAATATTATTGTTAATGCTAAAACATCGAAATTTTGATAACGTTTTTTTTATGCAATATATATTATGTAAAAACTGGTTCATTTAAATTCATTTTATTATACTGTGCACTACTGCAAAATTACTGCAACCTCATATCCAATTTAATCCATTCAAATTCAATACAGCATTATTCAAAATATAATAAAGGTTTGAAAATCAATTTGTATGCATGCAGTTCGTAACCGTTACATTTTTTTATAATCGTAATACTTTAACTTAAGTATAGTAACGTACACAATTGAATCTGAGTTTTATTATTTACTATTGTTATTAGATATTTCTCAATAATAACATAATAACAGTGGCGTTTAAAAGGGTTAGATAGGTATGCACCTAATATTATTTTTACAAGATTTCGAAATTGCACGGTCCATGGCACCTATGTTTCATTAATCTATGTTCACTGCATCATTTACACGGTTTTTTTACACGGAATATATCCACGGAGGATTGAGTGTAAATTTTATGTGCTTCTACTATTTTTATTGACTATGGTTTTCAACTAGGGGCACCAACTAATTGAATATTCGGATAATCAATTAGTTTCCGAAGTATGAAAATACTATTAAAAAATCTATTTGAATAACTAAAGACATAATATTATATAAATATACAATCCAATACCGTTGTATTGTATAGCAATATTTAAAATTTGCAACTTCATCGGCATACTAGAAAGTTATTTATTCAATTATTAATGAAACTACGGTATGTTTGAATGGATTTTTTAGCCCTGAGTCATTCGTCAAATTCAAGTATTATGATAACACTAGTATAACCGTACCCGTCATAGTTGACGGTATTGAAATTGAAATACTGAACGTCTAAAGTAGCTAGTACGTCGGAACTGTGTGTGCATTGTTTACACCGCTAACGCTTACGTCATGAAAAAATTTCATACCCACATGTGATATGTGATAATAATAAAGCGTCTACAGAGCGGTCTGGGCTATTATAATATATAATATATTGAAAACGCCCGAGTTGGGTGAAGGTAACAATAACCACTACTTGGGGTATTCGTTATTATTCTTGAAATCTGGAGAAACTGTGATGTGTTCTTTCGTCGATTTTGTAAAATATTTCATTGAAAATTATTAGAAATACTATTCGAATAGTTGTCCAAATATTCGAATATCGACTACTTAAAAGAGGGCCGAATATATTCGCATATCGAATATTGGAATTGCTGTAAAAATCATTTTAATACGAAAGCAGAATTATTTGCGTCACACCTGAACTTAATCAACATCTTTTCGAAAACTGTACGCATACATTAACTCGGTACCATTTCATTCGTTTACAGACCTTAGAGATAACAGGTCCGATCTGATTCATCAAATCATCCCAACACATTTTTTTAATTCTTTCACTTCGTTCATGTCTAGCACAAAAACATATCTGTTAATAAGTGAATAACGTTTTTTTAAACTTGTTTAGACTTCGCTTCCCAACTTTTGTTACTTTACAGTTACGTATCACTGCTTACAAAAATTAAATACTGTTTCCAATGTTGGTCAGAATACACATTCCGTAAATTTATTATAATATGAGCGAATGAGTATTTTAGAGTGACAATTAAACCGGTCTTGGTCATATCGGTACAAAAGGTGCTTTGTTTTTAAAATTAACCATACCTGATGTATGCCTGATGATAAGACGAATACTGTATTTTCTCATGAACTCTATAAATTCAGCACAAAATATCTTAAATTATACCAAACTTCAATTCAGCGTGTCTTTATGTTTGCCAATTTTTTTCATTGTCATTTGGTTGGCTATCGTATATTTTTTGTTCGTGAAAATTTTAATCAAACAAAATTATAAGAAAAAATCACGAAGGAGCACAACAAGGGATATTAATTATGTCTTTCAATATTTTTTTATTGTGTGTTTTTATAAGTCACCACAATTGAAAATTTAATTTGAGATATTTGTATTTTATACGCGACAACAACTCCACGTGTGACATTGCATTGTGCAACCGTCGAGCGAACTTGGCATGTATTATTGGCTATTGGCTGTTGTCTATCCTATTTGAGCAATGGATACCATGAAACGTTTAATTGTATATAATTATCGATTTAAATGCATTTATACATAAGCTTCTGTAATTTTACGAATACAATGTATAATAGCTTACTATACGCATTGATGTCATAATTATACAATGCTTTTTGACTATCACTAAATCGATACTTAACAATGACCCACAAATTTGATTCGATTTGGCCATTTAAAAAAACCTGTTGTATCACGCAGAGCGCTCAATATATTCAATACCAATGTTTTGATTTGTGATATTTTTTGTATGAGACAGACATACTCAATGAATAACTTCTTCTTAGTTCTTTAAGGCGTGAGATAACGTTTGAATTATATCTTATATTAATAAATAAAGGTTTTTCTGCTAATTATAGCTAACATTTTTGCAGAAAAAAATTCGTATTTATGAGTGGCTAATTCTACGTTGCAAAACTGTTACAAATTTCATCTAAAGCGTTTGTTTTAATCGAGTGTCTCATATAATATGCAATATTTATATCTTATATTGATTATTCTCTCTCAATAGTGAGGAAAAAGCTTCAATTCACAAGAATCAATGAGAAAATTATATTTTCCAAGAAATGTTCTTTTTATATCTACGGTCGTGTGTCGTGTGGTAATTCAGTAAACATTTGAAAATATATATAAGCTCTCATCCTTATATGTTATTTTATTAGAAGAGCTCAATTACAATAATTCAAAAAAATATTTTATCCCACAAAAAGTATGTGGCTTTATACCGAAACAACCTATTAATAATTATATTTAGTAATTCTTGTGGAACTAAATAAATACTTAGCTTTTTTACCTAATTATAACATGAACTTCTCCATTAAGTCCATCACACTCTTTCAAAAAAAAACTGCTTAACAGAAATAGGACTTCCCAAACATGATTTCAAGTGATACTGCTGATGAGAACCGCGATTACAATATAATGTTTCTACCGTGCCGTCTTGATTGTTTTCTCTATTATTTGGTATGAAAGTATCAGTCGCTCCTTTTCAGGTGAATAGTTGCTAACAAATTTACGCATTGAATGTCTTGGCATTGATCTCGAAAATAATTGAACCGCATAAAAAGAGTTTCGCAAAAAACATTAAAACAATATGTATTACACGTTACTGCCATTAACAAATCGCTGCGTATTACGAGTATTTTACTTGCGAATTATACGAAGTGTTGTCATTCCAACACCGTATTTCCGATTGCGTTTTGTCTTGGAAATTTTAATAATACATGCAATAGCTTTTAATATGCAATAAAATTACTCTTCCACTGCTTGAATTAATAAAAGTATTTCACTGATTTATTAGCATTTGACATCACACGAAAAAGAGTTCAATTCAAAAGGTTAAGAAATAAATCGATAGGTATATTTAGTTTGAATATAAAGTAGTATTATTATACTCGTAGTCATAAATTTATTGTTTATGGAAGACACCGTCTTGTTATTGGTGGTAATAAGCTGATGTTTTGAAACCATTCTCAAGGGTTGTAATACAGCAATAAAAATATATCAATTTATAATTCATTAATAACAACTTGTCAGTATCAAATTTGTGACGATTTGCAAATTTTACGGTGTAGAATGCGGTGTCTTTACGAAGTAATGCTTTTAAATAATAAAATGATAAATAATAAATTATGCTTTCTTCAAAAATAAGCTATATTTCGGTACACACGTGGCGTACAAAGTTTTATAATTAATACTATATTTATAAACATTATCAAATTTTATTGGATAATCTGGTCGGTTCGGTGTGCAAGTCGTCTTTGTGTACAATTCATAAATTATTGTATTAATCGTGTCAGTTAATTTATAGCGATTGGAATAATTCGAAGCCGTATCTTTGACATCTGCCTAAAATTAAACGAGAATTATGAGAGAAGAATAATTGCAATAATAAAATGACTTTAAACAGTGAAATAGCATTTGGAAACAATAACCACGAACACCTGTATATCTAGAATCTGGATAACTTTTGTTGCTGCGAAGGTCAGTTTATCTAGACATGTGTCCTGGTTGCTGTCGTTTATGGATTAAATTATGTTCTTGATGACCAAAGTAGGTATACCAAGTCGGTGGACACTTATAACAATTCTAATCACGTTAACTCGATTGAGACAGCTCTAAGAAGATCGAGAGATATATTGACATTGTAGATGCGTGCCATGGTTTTATATTCTGTATTTTGCTAAATATATTCATGTATATTAAAACTTAGATCCTGTTGGATCTCAATCAAATTCAAAAAGAGGAAGGATTCTGTGCTTCTTAATTCGATTCTTAAAAAAGGTGTTTAAGAGGACAAGTCTAAAAGCTGAGAAATGGGTTAGTTAGGTATTTAAATGTTCCGGTTCTTTAGTAGAACACTCTTGGGCTAACGTCCTACTCGAATGCGTGACCGAGGGTTTCTTACGTTAATTTTTCAATCTATCATTGAATTTGCATTTCAAGCATGGAAGTCTGTGATGCTTTCTTTCCTTTCTACCACTTTTTTCTTACCCCATACTTACATACTTAGAAAACATGTGGAAGCGTACACAATTTGAACGATACAAATGTGATATTGAAGATCATTAAGTGTCCTCAGTCGATAGTATTAATTAAATGATTTAGTATATCGACTAGTTGATCGTCGGAAAACATTTCATCGAGAAAACATCTGACTTAAATATATTTTCCGGACAATACAAACAAATTAATATTATTACTTACTATTAATTATTATACGCAATAATAAAATAGTTATTGCGCTAAAAACATTAAGGTTAATTTTCATTATGTAGGCCATTCACACAAAAAAGTGTTTTAATGAACCAATTACAATTCCTTTGTGCGAACCCAGTGTAAAAACTACATCGACTGTTGCAAAACATCGAGAATCGAATATTATGCAGACCGGTACGCAAAAAAACATATTAAATGCAATTATTACTAATGTGTTTTGCAGTTGAATTATGACATTTAATATCATATTTAGCAAGAGAAGACTCAATAGGAACTGGCAACTTACAACGTTCAGAAAGCTCAGCTAACACAAGGCTTTACTAAATTGTTGCAAAATGTCTGCATGGAAAGGTTTCTTCGTTCTCTTTGCCGTTGGCATTGGGCTTGCAGAAACAATAACGCCGACATTATTCGATCGGTTCAATAGTGTGTACAGAATGCTAGGTTTTCGAGAAGAAGGCGTCATCAGGGATACGAAAGTTTTTGACGCAGAATATGATTTCATTGTAGTTGGAGCTGGCTCTGGTGGTTGCGTTGCCGCAAATAGACTGACTGAAATTCCAGAATGGAATGTTTTACTTCTGGAAGCTGGCAAAGATGAAACTTTTCTTTCAGATGTTCCTTTGTTGGCGGCACTGACACAAATTACAGCTTTAAATTGGGGATATAAGACTGAATCAGTGGCAGGTGCCTGTTTAGGATTAGAAGGAAAAGTCTGCAATTGGCCGCGTGGCAGAGTCCTCGGTGGTTCAAGCGTTATAAATTTCTTAATATACACAAGAGGAAATAAACACGATTATGATAGATGGGCGGCGATGGGAAATGATGGTTGGAGCTATAAAGACGTTTTGCCATATTTTAAAAAGTCAGAAAGGATTGGAATAAGGGGATTAATGAATTCAACTTATCACGGCAAAAGTGGATACTTAAATGTTGAATTTGCTCCTTTTACGACAGGAATGCATAAAGCATTCAGGAAAGCTGCAGGAGAAATGGGATATAAATATAATGATCCAAATGGAGCAACGAATTTAGGATTTTCCAAAGTTCAAGCAACGATGAGAAAGGGCAGAAGATGTAGTGCATCGAGGGCATTCCTTGAACCGATAAGAGAAAGAAAAAACTTACATGTATCTAAAAACAGTAGAGCAACTAAAATACTTATTGACCCCTTAACAAAAAGGGCTTATGGGGTAGAATTTGTAAAAGATCACAAAAGATACGTAGTACGAGCAAAAAAAGAAATTATTCTTGGAGCTGGAACGATTGGCTCAGCACATTTATTGCTTCTTTCTGGTGTGGGTCCCAAGAAGGATTTGGAAGCGGTTGGGATTCCAGTGATTAAGGATTCAATGGTGGGACACAATCTCCAGGACCATTTGTGCTTATCTGGTGTTGCGTTTTTAATAAATGAAACAATTAGTGTAAGTGAAAATAGACTGACGTCTCCGGTGCCAGTTATGGATTACATGCTGAATCGTAATGGACCATTTACGGTTCCTGGGGGTGCTGAAGGTCTGGCTTTTGTCAAAACTAAGTATTCGGAGGACAGAAATGATGACGAGCCTGATATTGAATTGGTGATGGGGACTGGGGCACTCAGTGGCGATTCATCAGGTAGCGTGAGGAAACTTTTAGGTAAGATTGAATTGAATTTATGTTCAGAACAAAGATCTAAAGATACAAAGACTAGAGATCCACTATACTAATAATAGAAATATTTTTAGTTTTAAAAGGATTGCCGATACATATTACGACATCACACAAATCCATTATTTGACTCACTCTGGTTTTTTTTATTAAGTTTAAGTTTTATTAGGGTCCATAACTGAGAACGTCCAGCGTTAATGGCAATGATTCGTGGAAGTCGACCCGATTCTTATCGTGAAGGGCGATCGGCCAATCGCCAACGGACACGTTTGCTGGACGAATCCATTTTTGACGGAAAGGGGTGGCTCCGACGGTGCGGGGAGGCCGATTTTTTATTTTTGCGGGGAGTCGATTGCCAGCCTTCGAGCCAAGGAGAGCTGCCGGCCCCGTGGCCGGCACCGTTGACGTTGTGGGTTGTTTGTGTTTGTTTTGAAATTGGACTTAATTTCAAATCGTTTGTCGTGTCACTCGCATTATAACTTAAAAGTGAATTAATGTGTTAAGTAAATGTAAATGTAGACTCAATTTTATATAGTTTAAGACATCGACTGAGGGTGCTTGATGGAATTTCAATATCAAATTTGGATTATTGAGATTTTGTACACTTCCATGTATTTTGTCACTAACGACCCGGGTTTCGCCTTTCGGCATTTTCAGACATTCGAGCGCACGAATGGACTCGAACGAAACCCACAACGCTATTATAATTGTAAAATCACTGGTAATTCTAAAAGTAGTTGGAAAGCGGCAATTCGCCACTCTGTTAAGGTGTTGTTTACAAAATAAGGATTAAGGCGATTCTCGAAATGTTAACTCAGGTATCAGTTTGGATCCCAGACGTATAATATTTTATCTCGTAAATAATATTTGTCGTATTTGTATCTTCTTCGTAAACGTTAGACACTGCTTACTGTCTGTCAGTTCCAGTCCACTCGAATGCCGAAAGGCGAAACCCGGGTCGTTAGTGACAAAATACATGGAAGTGTACAAAATCTCAATAATCCAAATTCAATTTTATATGTTAGAATTATTTTTGTGTATTTTAAACCACTGCATCTTCGATTAAAATAAATAAGAGTTGAACCGGATTTGAAATGGCGTTTGTTTGAGATTCCAGACCTTCCGACGTCGATAACCGACCATTCGCCTCTCTTCGATTCGGGTTTTCTCATATTGCTATAATATGGATTATACTTAAAGGGATTTTAAGTTGATATAAATACAGTGTATTATATCTGTTAGAACTTAGATCAATTCTTACAAGCTGCTATTTGTAGTATAAAATTTCAAGTCTAAAATCCGAGAAATGTGAGACATATTCTTCAAACAATTACTTGGTTACACGGAATATATAACTACGGACTATTTCTTAGGTGCATTGAAAAGTGATTTTTTTATTATTTTTACCTAAAAAGATCTTTTCTGTACAACTCTTATATGCATTGTAATATATTATGGAAGAAGGGATTAAAATAAGTCTATATGAAACCGATACCAGAGAGCTGAGGGAAAACCAATTTGTATATATACTGAATAATTTTCAAAATATCATAATAATTTATAATATATAACAGATGAAGGAGCAATAATAAATAGGTTAAATATCGAGGTTATACTGGCAGAAGGCATTAAGTCATAAAAAACAATTCTGACATAATCGCATTTAGAGCATTATTTTTACTCGAAGTACTCTCCATGTTTGTTTTTTAAAAAGATTTCTTGTCAATTATATAGAATTATCTTTTTGACATACAAATCATAAGATTTGCTATCGATGGGTAATAGTTATAGAATGTTTTTTGCTAGAATAAAAAAAATAACAATAATACTTAACACTGTTTTTTTTTAAAACTATTATATCCAATGACTTCATGCGTTTTACCATTACGTAGATTGTTAAATTGTATAAATTTTGACATTTAAAACAGAAAATCATCTAAAACTGACATAATACGTTCTGTCGGTCATTTCACCAGTGGTCAGCCAGTAAGCGAGAGGTGTACTTTCAAAGGGGATTTTTCGGCAATGAATGATAAATACATATTTTTTTTGGGTGTTATTCGATTAAACAGGGATTAAGTAATGTAACCAGCTAAAAATAAAATAGTTAATATTGTACCAAGCATAAAATAATAGAAGTTTAAAAAAAATGCCAATTCCCCCGATCCCCATACAATATGAATTTGTCGAAACTTGCGAAGTAAAAATGTGCTTTTTTTAATTGCGTATTGCAACATATAAGTCAGTATAGTAAAGATATACATTGGCAAGTGGAAAGACTACATACACGAATTTAAAAAAATCTGTTTTTTAAATTTCTCCACTATTATTTATGTTTAAATAATATTGTGGCGACGGCTGACTTTAGGAACTCTCGCCCTATTCTACAAAAATGTGTACTCTTTGAATTTCGATGGAGCGCAGTAATTGCAGTAGTTTAGTAAATTGTGCATTTTATGGCTTTGTCCCTACTTCAGTATTACTGTAGTTAAAGTTGTTGATCTTGATAAACGAAAAATGCCGACTTAAATTTATATGGCACAATTTGGTCAGTGGGACGGTGCGCCATGAACTCTATGACCGAATAACGCACTAACATAAACGATAATTATTGAGATAATATTGCTGTTGTTTTATTGTTATTTACCTGATTCGATAGCTTGAACAACGCCTCTTTTTCACCTCATAACATAGATACTGATTTCAAGGGCTTTGTGCAACTGAAATAAATTATTATCTTATTTGTTCGCAAATTATACACATTCAAAAATATCAATAAGACGTGCACGCATAAAATCTTCAGTATTAATTAAATAGGTTAACATCAATTAGCAATGAAATAATTAAAATTTAGTTGACCTTAAAATAGATGTTAAATGCTTACTCATCATAAAAAAATGTTTTAAATAATATACCAATTTACTCAATAACTTCCTTGTTCATCCACAAATCGTAAATTGCACTCTAACGCCTAAGATTTACAGTTATTTTTATTCCCTATCGGTTCCTTCAGCCAAATGACCTTTGATGAATGTGTTGAAAGCAGTACATACTGAAATAGTGGATGTACATGGGAAAATACCTTATACTCTCTGATTTATTTGTAGAAATATCGTATACCCTTCGGTTAAATAAAAATATTCTACTGTAATTTTTACCAATCTGTGCTTTATTGATGCCCCAAAATATATTAAATCTATATCCTTGATTTTCATTGTAGTTAATTTTAATTTTTCTGATCGACGGTACGAAAAGCACAATACGGGAATATGTTTTGGATATAACTATTGGTGTAAATATACGAAATGTAATATGCCCTCTACAATGTTTACGACTAGATCACTGGTTGCAGGTCACATTTTAGTTGAAATTATCATCAAAAGTTTGATGGATTAAGTGAATGGAAAGCACAGTTATTACTTTTCATATTTTGTGTTGTTCCATCCAAAGGGATAATCAGATCATACATGTTGTATCAGATGTTTTTATTCAACTGTCACAAAATTATGTCACAATTATTCATTAATTATTTCAAATGGCAGTTTGTATAATGTGACACACTTTTCCAGTTTTGCAGCGTGCCCAAAATCATACATCGAGTCGCCTTTGATTATGGAAATTCATTTTTTCAAATCATTGGCAAACAAATATTATTTAATTTAACTTCATTTGTGTAAATCCGCGTTGTAATAATAAATCCATTTTAAGTAGTCCTTGAAATCTTTCTACCGCCTCAGGCAAAGGGTCGCACTGGCCCAAAGTCACGTACCTGCTAGTATCGGTCAAAACCTTTTTAAAAAAGTGCTCATTTTTGAATCTCTCTTCCTCATTAACTGCTGGTTCGTCGCATCGTTAACACCTCTAATCGTCTTGCAGCCGTCTTGTAAGGGTGGGGATGACCTCGGTACTCTTACATGAACAGACGGCCGGTATATTTTTTTTGTTTGCAAAACGCTACGTTGCAGTTTTAATTTTGTTTTTGTATAACGTGTCTTAACTTGTAAACTGTAACAAATTATAACTTATTTGCATTGAAAAATAACCTACTGCATATGAAACTAAACAAGAAACACAGAACTGGTGTTTTTCTTTTGGATTGTCGTGGAAGGTGGGATCCTGTCATCTTCAAGCGATCCTACCAAATGCGTACATTTCAAATATGTATTAATTGTTTATCATTAAAAATTAAAACGCAGAAAAAAGAATTTGCAATAAGGATAAATGACGCTACATTTTGATAGTATAGAAGAAAATGGACAATTGTTTTATGATCAGACGTTTTCTCTTGTCGATAATATGTAAAACTATGAAAGTATCCGTGGTTCTAAAACCTACTTTTAAATTTAACGTAATCCAATGGACTACTAAAATTCCAGTTTTTTTTTTACTAAGCGAGCAATTTGACGCCTATCTCAATAATTTGTTTGGTTTCATAAAAGTGTGCATGTAATTTTTGAGGTGGAGTAACTTTTTTTACTTTTTTTATTATTTATTATGGTTTATCAGCAACACAATCTCACAGGTGCATTTTAAAATTTGATATTATATGTTAATTAATGACATTTAATGCACAACCCATCAATATTAGTCACTCAAATGCATTTCAATTTTTGAATTACATACTCATATAATCTAATTATGGAAGCTTTAAATGAGAATGTACTAAAAAAACTATCATTTGAATGTACTATAAAAACAGGTTTCATTGTTACCAAACTTTTAACAATTTGGTCTGCTGTTATTACTGTGATTTTTTATATTATGTATTCAATAAATTTAAATACTATATGGACTCCACTTTTAATGTATAACTGTCAATTCATGGTGAAAGGCATAACATTAAAAAAAAAAACAATTTGTTTTGTAATACTTTTACATTTTTAATTAATTCGGTCGGCGAACCCGTTCAAGTGTCAAGAGAACGAATTGTATTTTTTTTTGAATACATATATTTACATACATCATTATAATTAAAATTGTTTATTCATTTTAGGTATCACCAAAGAATTCTACGAATACATGTACCATGACATAACTGATCGACCAACCTTCGCCATAAATCCTGTTCTCCTGAAGCCCTACTCCAGAGGAAGAATATCTCTCCGGTCGGCGAACCCGTTCAAGTGGCCATCAATGCAACCCAACTACTTGTCTGATTACAGAGACTTGGCTGTGTTGAGAGAAGGAGCTAAAATAGTAAGTGAAGCTACTTATCGATTTTTTAAAACAATAATTTCAAGATCACCAATAGAGCATTTAAGTGTATTAAAGTAAAACGAATTCATCGATTGTATGAATGTTATCAAAAACGAAGATGGCCAACCACTGTCACATTTGAAACATTTTTCACCTACATTGTAATCATTTTTTTTAAATTTACTGCCAAGAACAGGGTTCCCAACAAGTGGGGAATCCCCCCTGAGAGTGAATTATAGAGTTTCATTGCTGCCACTTATTAAATATTTTCAATATAACATCTATGCATATTTGGAAAGATCCTTTTGAGTAAGATTTAGATTATCATGAGAAGGGGGAATTACGTTGTGAAAATTGGTGATTGGGGGAATGGAGCAAAAATAGTTAAGGATTTCTTGTCTACAGAAGCTTTAGAATGAACTCTAGACAGGATGACTAAAGGGCTTTAATAAATTCAATATTATGCTCGTACAACATTATGTCCCTCAGGCAAATCTTTTCCTTATAAATATATATATCAGGCGCGTGCAGTGGTTTTATCTCTTTCTCGCTCAATCGCATGAAAAGAGAAGGTGCAAGCGAGATGCAAGGGCATGCGGTGCATGCTCTTGTATCCTTCTTGCTCATACCTTAGGTTGTGCGATAGAGATAGTGATAAGTCTACCGCACGCCGATGATATATATATATATATATATATATATGACATACACTTAATCACATCGTTACAATATGAATATAAATATCTGTATCTCAGAAGCAGACGGATGCAACTACATTTTTGGCGAAAGTGAGTTTTTGACGGATTCATCATGTTAAAGGCATTATTTATTAGTGGCAGAGAGATGAAGGTCCTAGCTGCTATAATAAGAAAGATAGGCATAACATAAAGATGCAAGTACCATACATATATTCGAAGCAGAAGGGTGCAAGTGGAGTTGCATCCTAATGCATTAGTTTAAAAATAAACTATTAAGATGCAACTCCACTAGCATCCCTCTGCCTCGCAATAATTTTATGTCGATGGGCACACTGTGTGGCTCGTGCGTCCTTATTCATAACCTCAAAATATACGGTGCTTGACGTTTTTCACGCAGAAGGAATATTCTAATAACTACTTTCTACTGTTATTTTCGTTGCAGTGACATATATAATCATTTTTGTCTAAATTAACCTGATTTATAATTTTACACATCGTAAATTTTATATACAATAATGTCTTCGAGAGCATTCAAAATCTTACAAATGGCAAAACGTGCACATTCTGACAAACCATCCACAGTCGAGGAAATATCATTACAGAAAAGTAAGCTTTGATTCAATTACATATACATTATAAATATATTACCATTCTAATTGTATTAGAATGGCATAGGTATGGAAAACAATAACAATACATTATGACACACCCTGGTTTTTCTTAAGTATAAGTGTCATTAGTGTCCTGAACTGAAATCGGCCTGCGGCAAACAGCAATATTTCGGAGTATAGGTTTTTTTCTTGTTGCCAGGGGTTAAATTAGCCCCCGCCTTCGGCCGCTGGACGAGTCCATTTTTACTGAAAAGGGTAGCTCCAACTTTGCACGGAGTTTTTTTTAATTTTTGTAGACAGTCGATTACGATCCGCCGAGTGGGACGAGCTGCGGTCTCGTGGCAGCGGAGGTGACATGTGAACTGTTTGTTTTTGTGTTTTGATTTGCGTTGGATTTAATTTAAATTCGTTGTGTTATTTGTATTATAACTTAAAGTAAATTCAGTTGCTAAGTAAATGTAAATGTAGAATCAATTTTATGTGTTAAGATTTATATATTTGTGTAATGTTAAACCACTGCATCTTGAATGGAAAATAAATAAGTTTTGAACCGGATCTGAAATGGTGTTTGTCTGAGATCAGCCCTTCCAGGACTCCGGATAACCAGCCGCTCGCCTCTCTTCGATCCAGGGTCTTCTCAATTAATGTAGTAATATATTTAATAGTTATTATTATCATAATCTTACTCGAAACCGAAATGACTTCACTAAATTATCCTTATTACTATTTACTGGTAACTATTTAAATATATTGAACTTTTCCTGTTATATAAAATTCGTTTCAACATTTAACTAGGCCGGAAAATCGCAAGGTAGAATCCTTGAAATTTAGTTACGACATAATTTTACTCAAGTATTTATTCTATAATACGATCAAATTTCCGTATCGTAGTGAAAATTAAAATGACATTTTTAGCTCAGATTTAATTGACCCATGCTACGTATTTAAAGTTGATGATTTGAATGTTCAGGAATCTGTTAAATAAAGTAACGGATTTCATGAGGAATATCCGTCACCAATCCAATAAACGTAATTATCATGAAACATTTCTTAGTCTGTCATTGAATATTGCTCAAGAAACCGGTGATCAAGATACATTGAACTTGAGGCGGTTTTTCTATTTTATAGTGAAACCTATTATTTTATGTGCCTACAGATTTAAATAAAATATCGTTTGAGGTTAAATTAATTATTTACCAACCGGTTAATTACACGCATTCTGTCAGGCATAAAATGAACGGCAAATAGACTTACTAGAATGGTGTTAACTGCCAAATCTGAGATGTAAAACTTTCTAAATAAAAACTGTCAAAAGTATTAGTATAAATATATAATAAAATCAGAGTTCATCGGAACAATGAGACATTTTTTTAAATATTATGCTTCGTCAAAATTTTTTAATAATATTTCTGTAGTGTAAAAAATGGCCCTTTAAGTCCTTTTGGTCTATCTATAAACCTTTGTATTCAGATGCAGCAGTCACAAACAGGTGGTCCTCAGGGCAGTTGCAATAAACGTCAGAAGAACAGCAACAACTATCACACAAATTAATTTGTTTTTATATTAAACGAGTGTAATTTATTACTATTTCATAATAAAGACTAACAAACTGCTTATACCCAGACTATATAGACATACACAGTCACCAAGTATAAAATGTAAGCGTCTTAAACGATGCACATATGCATACATTTATGGAAAACGATTGTATATAAAGCATGTATAAATACAGTGTATAAATTTATTTGTTTTGACCAACGTTAACGTTTTTAACAGATAGTCAATTTTAGATGACAGAGCGTGTCAATATATATGTAATTAAATTAATTGGTTATACTAGCTGGTCCCTTACTTATTATAAATGGGGAGTTACCTCAGTTAACGAACCCTCAATAATAATTGTAAACATAACTAATGTGACAATATCGAATACATACTTTCATTTTATAACGTCGTGTACTGTCATTAAAAAATATTACCTGAATCAATCAGTCTATAATTCTGAAATAGAGCAGTCATAAATTGAAATATTATTTCAACTTGCACTCCGCATTTGACTAATATTCAATAAAGCATTTATTATTACTGATAAATTCTTGCACATGTAAATATGCCGCTATACAAATTTAACTAATCTACAGCTTATAATAACACTTATTACTCTCTTTTCACAAAATCAAGTGGTTAAAACAATTTTGAGGTTAAACCTCTGCACTCAAACAATATAGACATATAACAGGGGGTGGAGAACCCCTTCTGCCTCCTAGCTTATCTAGTGCGACATTTACTGGATCAAAATTTTCGTTCAATTGTGTCATTCGTTTACGAAATAATGTTTTTAAACAATTTTAAATATTAAACAATTAAACATTTTTAATTATTATCTAATGAAAGTTTCTTGATTGCGGCTTTATTAGACAACATTGATGTAACCCTCACTATTGAAATTGTTCAGGAGAGAGTAAAAACTGTTTTTATCGAAAACATTATATGGCGAGGTGAGATATAGTTGAATGTGGTTTTTTAACAGATTGTTTTAGTGCTGTTTTTTTTAAACCACAGTTATACAGGATTTGTAAAACAATAAACTTCTAAGTGGAATATATTAAATAAATAATTTCATGTATTTTAAGATTTACCGGTTTGCTCTCTAAGCTGACAATATGTTATCTCACAACTGTTTATATTAAATCTACTGTCAATATATCGTACTTTTTTATATATTTTAATAAAATGTATAATCGTCTTGATTTATCTTTCAATCTATAGTGTATAACACACACACACACTCTTTCTCGCATTCTCTCTCTCTGCGCATGTGCTGACAGAGAGTGTGTGGGCGTAATTCTTTAAGAAATTTTCAACGCACATCACACACACACTCTCTCTCAGCAGGTGGCAATTTTATTACCTTGGGGACAACTTTTTGTCATAATTATTTCTGCAACAGATATCAGACCTCCAGATTCCAATATAACGAAGTACGCATAACGTTTAACCCATAGTTATTGGATGAAGACATATTAGTAAAGCAATACTAAGCTAATTGAATTAAATTTTTAAACAATTGATCGCAGTTACTTAATTAATCGATAACCGGTTAAATGCAAGCAATAATTTTCACTGATAAAAACATGAAAACATAAATATTTTATCTGGTACCTGCGTGATAAAATGTATTTTTATTTATTGGTAATTGGGCTTTGCATTATTGGCAGCACGTAAATATTTTAAAAGGTTGCTTTTATACTTCTTTTTCAGAATGCATGTATAGATGATATATTCATCCATCACCCAGTATTTATAATTAAATGCAACCAAGAATTTTAGTAGTAGTAATAATATGAAATGTTTGACAAAAATAGAAAATTTAAGAGATATGTTTGTAAAAGCTTGGCGGTATAGTGTATTATTGTGTGATTGCTCGCCACTATGAAAACCTACATGTTACCTTACGCTGAAATAGCTATCGACAATAAAGGTAAATATTTCAATGTTTTATCAAATTTCAATGAACTGAAACACATACAAAATACTACGAAACCGATAATCAAATCGTATGTAATGTTCTGTCCCCTACTCTATTTACATGAATGTTTATTGTAATTTTAATTATAAAGTAGGCGCTAGCATCTTTATCTAAATAATAAGATTAATAACACTAGTGTTGCCAACGTCGTACTATTAAAATGAACGATTTTAAACTTAGTCACATAGACAAAAAAACAATACTCGTGGCATTTAAATTTAGTGGAAATTATGCAAATTCGAATACAAATTTATGGGAACAGCTTCATAATATCTGGATTCATTTTCAAAAAAGGAATATAATCGCTAGTTGATTTTAATGATTCTTGATTTAAATTTCTACAGACGATGAATTGCAATATAAAATGTATTATTAATATCAGTTACTTTCAATCTGATAATATCCAAGGTTCACTGTGAATATAATGTTCAGTGATCAATATCTATCATTATTGTTAATTTTGAAATTAGAGGATATCACTTGCATGTCACGCTAAAAGTAATTTCCAATAAACATGTGATGGCTATGAACACACAATATTCATAAAATATTAACGACGGGCTTGTTTAAATTTGATTATTGAAATTTTGACACAATTTCCAATTACTTGCGGCCAACTGTTATGCGATTGCAGTTTATAACAAGGCACGCATGTGAACAGTGCAAAATGGTGGTTTCGCCAATGGCCTTAAAGTAAAGATATTGCAATGCCAATTAGCATTGCAAAATTATGTATTTTTAATTCACATTAATGAATAGGTTTAAGGATCGATGTAATTCTTAAAGTAAGTGTTAAATGCAATCATATTATAGTTTGGGTTGATATAGTATAGAATATAGACTTTTCCACACTCAAAAATCACATTAAAAACTGATACATACTTATTATTTATATTGTCAGCAAACAATTTAAATCTCGTAACTCCACAAACCGAAGGTTTACATCAGCAAAGTTAAATGTCCACATCGTTGATTTATTTACTGTACCTACCTGAAAAAATATTACAAATATTTGCTATGCGTCTGTTATAAAGTTGACTTTATATCGATAGTTGGATGATAACATATGTCTGCTGCTTAATTAGACTTATCCCCGCTCGCAATGTGGAGCAAGGGACACTTAATTGGGTATTAACAAAAATGTATTAACTGTACATGGGGGGCCTCAATCGATAAATAAATCCAATTAAAAAATATTTGGCTGTAACCATCTTAGGTGACCTATACACCTAACAATAATAAACGAATCAAGGTAAAAAAAACGCTGAAAGTACCATGGTGTTTAGTACCTACACGCGGCATTGATTAGTTAAGCATTACACTAAGAGATATATTTTTAAGATAGTTTGACACTTGCGCCGTTTTTCGAAACGTTTCTTATACCTAAACAAAATAATAGGATATACGTAAATTTGATTATTAATGTAAACTATTATACTAATAGAAAAACGGTACTATCGTAAGTAGTTTTACATAATATGTTATATTTAAAGGTCGAAGGACTAATTCAACAATATCATCGTCATAGCGCAAAAACGATACCTACCGCTGAACTTTAAAGCGTCCTCAAGCGGAAGAGTTATTTAACTAACGGTTGTATGAACTACCTAGCTGCAACTGGTTTGAAAATACGAGTCTAAACCGTGTTAAGGTGTACAACTTTCAGGGATATTGTCATTTCAACACACGTGTGTATATTATAGATGCCTTGTTTATTAACTGCATTAATAGTGTTTAGTTTTAGGGCAAATGTCTCATTATTAGATGTATTTTCTGTAACTCAATAGAAAGCTTTTAAAATTCTGATAGGAATCGACTATATTAATTCAATTACTTGTACTAAATTATACATGATAAATAACACAATTTTTCCAATTACATCGTATCCAAGTAAAATACTGGTGACGCCATAAAATAAGTAATGAAGACAGCGGTCTTCTTTGACGGGGCCGTCTTAGGTGGACGAAGTCTTTGTGAGCGTGAGGCGGCGCGGCGTAGCTCGAAAATATCAATTGTTCTCCGCCAATGGGAGTGTCCTGCGTGCGAGCGACGAAAAGATATGGCGCGCCAACGCTGCGCCGCCGGAAAGACTTCGTCCACCTAATTTGTCACTTTAATTTTATTGAACGTACACATCTACCAACTCTTAAATCTACAAACCGGCTAACTTCACCTTTTTCAGACAATTCATTAAACCATGAAGCGTAATTTAACAATTATTACAAAATTCACTACGTTACTTTTATTTGTTAGAAGTTTGAGTCTATGTATGATTGTAGCATAAACACATAATATTATGTTTAGATGTGTTGCGTGACTAAGAAGCGATGCTAATTAGCCAAAAGCTCCGGAACTTGTTGAGGACAAGTGGGATACTTTTGCTGAAACGTTTGATGTTAAATGGTTTTTAGATGACGCATATCATACGCTTTCTTCTTGTTTTTTATCGATGGATAGTTACAATACTGTCATCTTTAGTATAGTCAAAGTAAATATTTTTTTTCAAGTGCGAAAAATCAGCAACATATAAATGTTTTACAATATATAAATATTTGCAGTCATCGTTGCTACCCAATGCATTAAAGGCATGAATTATTGGAAATATCGAATATTTATCCGATTTCAACAAGGTCAATACATAATTCCAAATATGAAATTACTGCCATAATATAAAAAATCTTTCATACTGAACATTATTATTTACTTTCACGGTCTTTCATCTGTACTTGATAATCGGTTTGTGCCTATTTGTTGGCCTTACTTTGGTTCGTGAAGTTCACAACGTGTGCATGGGCATGGTTTGAATATCGGCCAGTGTGGCAATTTTGGAATTCATTTTAATCGATAGGCCCGAAGACTTATTTAGTGCTAGTGAAATGATTGCTCGTTTACATGGCTAGATATCGGATCCGCAACGGTGGTTCGCGGAGTTGTTTTAATTGGGCCACCAATTATTAAAAAGTAAACTAAAAATCGTATTGACAGCGATGCTACACTCAATCATTACAACCATTCTGCGTATCTCTCAATGTGGACCCAAGAACCTACGGAAAACTTCCTTGACACGTAATTTGTTTAATAATGCTGATTCAGCTCTGCAGTGTGCTGTGTAGTGTGTATCGTTAATTTTCTATTATTACATATTTGCTTTTCAAGTAAGCTCTGCGAGAGTGCACTTTCAACGCTTGTTAAACTGTACACTTGGCTGTACCAAAAAGGTTTCGCGTCTTAAAAATGTTTGAGATCCGCTAGACGTATATTAGGCCTATTTTTCAATGCTGTTAAAATTTGATTACCTACCGTAAAATGAACTATACATAAATAATCCATGTAGTGTATTTTATAGCCAGTATCACTAGTTGTAAAAATTATAATATAAGTGACTAATTTGTTAATATTATTCGGTTGAAATATACTTTGTAGCACACATTTTACGTCGACTGAGTAGCTGCTTACAGTAAGGTTAGTCATATTTATTTCCCTGAAATATCTTATTAGTTCGGGAAAACAAACTTTACGATCAGTTTTAACTGTTCGCTTACAACAATGAAAATAAATATGTACTTCCAAAACGGAGCAGTTTAACCGAACTGTTTATGAACCTGCCGCACAACCTGTCTTTTCAGAAAAGATAAGAAAGAAGGATTGTTCAGGAACATATTAGTAGTTAGCTAATCACTCTATCAACGTTCCGTGGATCGAATAGGGTGGATGGAAAGGGATGAAAAAATATCCATTCCTTAAAAGATGGGATCGTCGGAGCACCCAAGAAATACATTTTGACCACCAACAGGGAGGGGGCTATATATTTTTTATTAGCTATTAATTATTTGAAAAAAATTTATTACACCATTAGGCTAGGTAAAAAAAGTTCTGTCGGTTTATTTAACGTTATTTTACAATAATTACATCAACGTGACGCAGTCGAGCTTGTGGCGCAGTTGGTAGCGTCGCTGGCTACGGTTACGGATGTCTCGTGTTCAATTCCCGGCGCGGACAGTTTTCATACATTAACCTTTCAATCGATTTATGGATTTCTGTTCGTAGTCTGAGTCCTCCCTCCCACCCATCCCATCCTCACGGGGCGTAGCGAGAGCGATTAGGTAACCACTAGTCCTGTTATAGCCCTACCTTTCTATCCCTACTCTCTTCGAAAAAAGAGAGGTTGAGCAACTGAGGAACAAGCAGTTCTCATAAAAAAATTCTCTTAAAATACCTCCATTAGGAGACCATATGCTCCACATTGGGAGCGGACATGGGAAAAAAATATAAACAATAAATTCACAAAAACAGTCAATTACTTGAAGGTATCTTATATATAATAGCTCAGACGGCTCTGTAGACGTTTTATTATTGTCACATAACACATTTAGCTATGAAATTTCTCATGACCGAAGCGTTCGCGGTGATAATAAAATAAAATTGTATGCAATGCACACACAGTTCCGACCTACTAGCTACTTTAGACATTCAGTGTTTAAATTTTAATGCCGTCATCTATGACGGGTATCTTTATATAAATGCCTTATATTTGTGTCACTTGAAGTTCAGCCTCAGATTAGTACGATTAGTTATTATCTCGGTCCAGTTCGTTACCCACACAAAACGCCTATCGTAATACAGGTGCTAATTGACTCAGGAAACTTGATGTTATCATCTATTTAACACACCAGTATGTACTGATACTAGTGTGTCAACAAAACTGTCGTCACCCCATTAATTTTCACAACTGAAAGACGAACTTCTTCCGCTGTTAATAAATTACATACATATTACAATCTGATCTTTTCAAAATGTAATATTTCTCGTGGGCAGTATTTAAGTACACATATTTTATTATTAGGGTAAATCCTCTAAACATTTTGAGTAACACCTGGGTAATCTAAATAATCAGTTTTATATTGCACTGAAAATATACAACAGTACCTGCAATACACCTTGTTCATAAATATACATCAGCGCTTAAAATATCATTTTTCCTGGGAATGAACGAAATGTAGAGTACCAATAACAAGAAGAAAAAGAATAGTATCGATCACTCTAAAAGATCTTGAGGAATAAAGTGGGTTCCCCTGCATAGGAAAGATTTTATAAAACACCATGACCTGTCAGTTCGTTAGTTATGTTAGAGAAAACTGTTGTGTCAAAATTCAGTCAGTCGTTCATAATCCATAAATTCGATCCCAATTTTCACCGTATGAACACTATAAACACCGTATTCAGTATTTTAACAGAACTTGAAATAGTGCTTGATAGCCAATTAGTCGATTTTTCTTTTCAACGTGGGTAAGAGTAATTGGCTATCTAATTGCTCTAGGTTTTCAATGATTATGTAATGAAGAAATATCCATTTTCTTGATCAATATTGAGGATCAGAACAATGGATCGCAAAATGGTATTTTAGAATAAATAACACTTGGGGATGGCGAATACAATATTTTATGTTGTGTTATCACAGTAACATTCTTCAGGCTTGTCTTTAGACAAATTATAAAAAGCCGTTTTCGGTTTGTAGATAATAGTAGCATATTCTGGCTGCAGTTAGAAAAAACTAGCGACGTGTATGTTGATTGAAACAATAATTACGTGTTGAAACGCAGACGCTTTGCCATGGGCAGAATAAATCTCATGAAGATAAAAAAAAACCGTAATCACCAGAGCCAACTCATGATATTTAATTTATCTTAATGACATCTATAAATTATGAATTACTTTTATGGATGTTTGAAAATATAATCACTGAACGACATAGAGTAATATGTAATATAATGTCGTCTCCGTGGCGCAGTTGGCAGCATCGTTGCTATGGTTACGTTTGTCTCGGTTTCATGTCCTGGTGCACACAGTTTCATAAATTGATCTTTCAATCGATTTAATGTCTGTTCGTAGCCGTGAATGTTTTGTGATGTCTAACCCCCCCCCCCCTCCGATCCTCAAAAACAGGGCATAGCGAGAGCGATTAGCTAACCACTTGTCCTGTCCTAGCCATATCCTTGTATCCCTACTCTCTTCGAAAAAAGAGAGGTTGCGCAACTGAGTAACAGGCAGTTTTCATAAAAAATCTGTTGAGATACTTCCATTAGGAGACCATATGCTCCACGTTGGGAGCGGACACGGAAAAAAATATGTAAGGCAGAAACTGTTACAATGAATATCTAACCTTTTAATCCGGTATAGTAAGAAACCAAATTATCGGGTAAAATCTAATTTTTATTAAACTACAAAATTAAGTCCCATTTTGAAATAACCTTCACTCATTGTTTAGGGATCACGAAAACTTGACGCATTCAGAAGCAAAAAAGATTTAAATAGGTATCTCATAGATATATAATAAAATCAGATTTGTAAAACGTTAGAAAAAGATTCAACTTTTGATGATATCAAAGATATGTATTATTATAATTATCAGTACGGAAAGTTACGAGAAAAAGGTCATCCCATAATAATATTTAAAGAGACATTTTGTACAGTGGTAGAAAATGCTACTATATATTTTTAATGAACGATGTAACCGCGTGTGCGAGCAAAAACATTTTCTATTTGATGCCGAAATACATTTTCTCCCTCTGAACGATTTTTGGTGGATTCAGTTTAAAGGTTTGGTCATGCGCAATAATATTGATAAAAATATTAATACGAAACTGCACAATCAATATTTAGTTCCGCGGTTCACGTGGATGACTGCAAGATCTGAAAAATATAACTGAATAAATCCCTGCTTGTTTATAATAAGGCTGTATCAATCGTCACAGATCTTCAGATGGTTTCCCAATTCACCATCAACTTTATCTTTTTAATATAGAAAATATTGGCGATACATATATCAAATTTTGAGTATCGTGTAGTCAAAATGGCGTGACTTAAAATAAAAACAGTTTCAAGTCTGGAACTAACTAATTATTTTACATACATAATATAGTTTTGACTTAAATATCGGATACATAATTCGTTTTCTCGGAAAGAATAAGCCGCGGGTTTCGAATTTATGAATAATTTTTAAATAAACATGTTCAAACGTAACGGATAATAAGCAAAATTATTACAATATTATATGTACGCAAATTTAAAAAAAAACTGCAGTTAACTGGATTTTTGGAATTTACAATATATTATGACAAGTCATAACATCCGATTCTCCGACCACCGTGCACTACAATACAAAAGATTATATATGGTTATATAGAGATTTACGAGAATACCTATACAATTTCTAAGAATATGTATGTTCTTGTTTTTATTTTTGCTTATAAAAGATACTTATAAATGACATATCTATAAGTTGAAGGAGACCCATAACCGTATACCTACGCAGGTTTCAAATATATAACCAGAAAAGCCGTGGCTTCTTCGAACTCTATTATCGATCCTATAAACCGAATTAAGTTTATACCGTAGTCAAAGAATTAAATTAACCCAAATGTCAATGATTAATAAATGTAGTAATCAACGTATGTACGTGTTTCTTAGTTACATCGTATGTATGAGATGACGATTGATTGAGTTTTCATACGTATTAATGATTATAGGCTCATTAAAGAAGGCTGGGAAATAGCTCAATAACTACTGCAACGATTCATTATTTTTTAATGTTTGATAGTTACCTACACTATGCGCTAACATTGAACTTTGGTAATCCATTTGAGTCTGCAATGATGCAACTTTACAACAGACATGTTGATGAATAATGACGATGCGTAAATATTGTTTTCAATAACTTCTTGGGATTGCCTCTTACGAAATATTGGTCTGAAAGGTGATGATCCATTTGATTGTCCATAAGTCAGTCCAGTCATAATAATATTGAGAAACAGTTTGTTTACGCTATGACTTAAAAACAGAGCTTACGTAATTATATAGTAGCCGCACTTGTATATCTCACGAGATTCCAGAATAATGTTTTAATTACGCTCTTTGTTCATATCAGTTTCGTTTATTATTGATTTTCTCAATTAAATAGAGAAGGTAAAGTAAACAAAAATGGCAAATAACTTTCAAACACAAGTCTATCGAGAGAATCAAACTAATTAAGTAGTCACGAAAATAATAATTATTTTACTACTGAGAATTATCCAAAACAGTAAAAGAGAGGCATAAAGAAAGAATAACGGATGGTTGATAAAGAGTTGATCGAATTTTAAGCGAGAGGATTGTTAGTTAAACTAGACTCGTCAGAGGTGTCAACAAAGTATTTTAAAATTACTCTGACGATTAAGAGACTCCCAACAACCATAACCCATCCGGGTTGTGTAGAGATTGATTGTCAGTTGTTTATAACGTCTAGCATGTGAGCCCTCGCGAAACATGATGTAATCATTCGTTGAATTTTCTTTCAAACTTGATACTGCTGGCGAACTAACCCACACCTACCTTTGGCGGGTAATGTTATTCAGTCAAATACGCAGTTTGGACATCTCAATTCCATAAGACCATATCTTCAAAGCATTGTAATTCTCTACTCACACGCTAAAAAGCATAGATTGTTATTCATTTTTTTTATTATTATAAAAGAGTATTTTTCGTCACTATGTCATATATTATTCATTTTTAAATGTAAACTCTTAATGATTGTTGACACATATTGACACATATATTTATATTCTTTTCGAAATTGGTATCTATTATTCCCGATTCGTAAATATTACATATCCTTTGTATTTGACAGCATATGATTAATGATAATCAAATAATACAAAATCTTTGTTTCTGAAGTACAATGTGTTTTTATTACTTTCCAGGCAGTGCAAGTCACTAAGACATCTGGTTTCCGGCGTCTCGATGCCAAGATACACAAACGCCATTTTCCCGGATGCCAACAGCACGAGTTCGAATCAGACCGATATTGGGAGTGTGCCATCAGACAGATATCTACTACATTAGACCACCAGGTACTTGCTATAATAAACTTATTGATAAAAATTCGAATAAATATTTAACTCAAAATTTTGAGTTTATTCGAATACGAATCCCGAGACATACTCGTACCTACGTAGTAAAAATATATTTCTATTTTTCTGAGAGGATATAAATGCTGACAGTGACATCTATTAATAAGAAAAATAACTTTTTTTGTCACTTGGATACCAACTGTCTTGGTGGAAAGCATTATATTTTAAAAATAAAGCACAATTTATTTGTACAACTTACACATGTTTATAATCATTAGGACCGGTTTCGTTCATCACCAACATTATCAACTGATGATAATGCTCGTGATTAGCGAAACCGGTCCTGATGATTATTAACATGTATGGGTGTAGAAGTACAAATTGATTTATTTTTGAAACTGTTTTTTGTGTTATTGGTAAAATCCAGGATGCTAGAATTTAAAAAGTGTCATTAGGATTTACTCATAATACTATTCCACAAACTGCTTGCTAACTGATGCCATTTACACATTCAAGTCTATAAAGCACAAAATCTCTTATGTTAATTTATATCACCTTGTATTGTTACAGGTTGGAACTGTAAAAATGGGACCTGTTTCTGATCCAACAGCAGTGGTGGACCCTCGGCTTCGAGTGATTGGAGTCTCCGGTGTGCGGGTAGCCGATGCTTCCATAATGCCCATTATACCGGCCGGACATACAAACGCTGTCGTCTTTATGATTGGAGAAAAGGCGTCAGATATGATAAAGCAAGACTGGGGACTAAATATTTGAACTGTTTCCATACTTCATTTGGATCGATAAAATGTTTAAAATGTGTGATTGAAGGCATATGCACTGCAATAGCATGTATAATTTAGGCTGAATATGTACTGGTGCAAAGTAATCTTGATAAGATTCAGAACTTTGTCAGGAAAATAATGAATTGACAGATTTATTGAGACATTCTAAACTTATAATTTTTAGCAATATTTTATACGGTTTCTTTATTCTCCACATTGCAGACAAATTTCTTGTCTCTAGTCAACTGAAATAAGATTTTTCCTAGGATGTTTCTGTAAAGGTAGATTAAATATTGGATTTTCTATTTATTTTATGCTTTAATTGAATAAAAATAAACTTTTTGAGTCAATGTAACTAATCTAAAAAGGGATGGTAAAATTAATGTAAATAGGATAATTTCCCAATATAGGTATTTAACATACTGTTGTGTTAAACACAAAAGGTGATGAGTTTTGATACTAATTTGTATTGTTTAATGAATTTGAATAGGTGAAGTAATTTTTCTTACTATTTTTTTATGAATTTGTGAAAAGGGGGAGGGTCGTACATTCCTCGACAAAGAAAGAAGTCACAGCTTGAAAAAGGTTGGGAGGAAGAAAAGGTGGGTCTAGTCTAGATAATAATATTTTCAAGTTATTTTATTTAATGAACGCCATTGTTATTTATAATTTTAACAAGTAAAATTATATAACTGAGTTATTTTTAAAGCTAATTCATAACTTGGATGATAAATTATAAGTAAAGATTATTGATAAACACAATGGTACATTTTGGTAAAGGTAAAGAGTAACAGTATTAATTTTACAAAACTTTTTTAGGAAAATAAAGTATGCAGCTCATTTTTATCAATATAGTACAAATTTATTTAAAATTCCTCCACTGTGTAAATAGAGATGCCATCACATAGAATGTTCAAAATCGGAGACCTGTAATAGGGTTGATGCTTACTAGTTATTAGTCTTGATAATACCAATATCAAAATCACCGATAACAGCAGGCCTTCTAAAAGAGGTCATAGGTCATAGCTCTATTAATAACATGAGCTATGAAAAAGAAAATTTGAAATTGACACTCAGGGATAGAATACTCAGGGCCAGGGGATACTTCTGAGCCAGATTGGCATCTGTCAGGCCCGACACCTGTATGGAGAAACAATGTTATCTCAATGAATAAAGTGTCATTTTCATCCTTACTCTCTTCAACAAAATATTATATTAGATATACACCAGAGAGCGACCACGCAGCTACAGACCTACCTACCTTGCAAATTTAGAAGAAACTATCACATCTTTCATTAATTTTTAAACATGGAATAATATGAACCCTAGAGTTATTGTTAAAGACGGTGTGGTAAGATTCTCTTTATGAACAAAAACAATGTTAGTATTTAACTATCTCTAGATAGGTTTAGAAAGAAAAACTTGATGAGTCTCTTGAGCAATATTATTTCTGTTTCCATTAAAAAATAAATATTTTAAAACGCATTTTTCAAGTTTATTTTCGACTGTCCTACAATCTTACAATTAACTTTTCAATCAATTTCGAAAACCAAACAGGCACATGATCGATGAACACCTGTGAGTGGTTTTAAAATTAAATCTTATAATAACTAACTTGATCCATCCGCTGATTCTGTATTTGAAATATTAAAACAGCTGCTAAATCATTATGCTTGGAGCAAAATCTACAGCAGAAACAAAAATACCCTGTTCCATATTATGATACGGCAAATATTTTCGACAACTCTAAATCAGCTTCTATTGAAATTTTATAAATGCGTAAAAATAATACCAAATACAAAAATACTTTTAACAAAATTTATTCAATACTGCAACTATAACTATTCACTATTCTTTCACATATTAATCAGCTCAACATATTTATTTACACAGACACACATCAAGTAAAATTAAAGTAGTGTCTATTGCAGAGATAATCCAGTTTTTGTTTTTCTGTTAAGACGTTTATACAAATACATAATTCTCTTTTGCATCTCTTTCCATTTGGTGGGTCGCGTAACTGGGACAGGTGTGTTTTTCAGCATCTTTCTCCTTCTCAATAAAACCTGTAATCAATGTTTACAAGCACATAGCAAATCAAAAAATATGAAATCCTGCTTAACAAACGCAATAAACACCAGCAACACAGGTTTACCCAATTTTGAATTAAAATATTGTCTTTCCAATAAGAATTGACAATTAACATGTTAAAAGTGGTTAAAATATATACGCTATAGAAAGCCAAATCTTTCCAGTATAGTCAAGATCAGAGGTTGAGAACCTAATTGAAGTATCGTGAATGTGGCTTTATTAGATTACAGATAAAATGAATGCGGCTTTCCGACATTAAAATGTTTCCAAAACCCTTTTACAGATACAAATCTAATTCAAATTTGATACAAATCTCAATAAAACTGAGATACAATTTTATAACAAAAAAAATACCTGGTATTCATTGCCATGCACTCCTCTGAGCCATGAAGGCACATTATAAAGGATTTTGGTTGGATGAAGTGCATTGTCACCTCCGAGTATATCTATGTAGTCATTCTGTCCAAATAGAGCCTTCTTCTCGGTCCATTGTGAGCCAGGTCTACACAATTGAATTTAAATTACATATAAAATAGTTATACAATATCATTCCACCAAGGATTAACAGTAAAAAATATTAAGTATATAACGAATTCATGTTAAAATATTCAGCTTTTTAACCCATGGAGTGGTGAGTTATTTTTTATGAATTATAATGATTATCCAGTGAAATCAGTCCAGAATGGTAAGTGTGAGGTGACACGAAGGATAAAGAACATATGAAAAAAAATGAATCTTAAAAATATTACAGAATATATTGATAATGCTACTACACTATCTAAATAAGTTTACATGTGAAAGCTCACCTAGGCGTCGTTTATAGGAAACTTGACAACTGCAACATTAACAATTAATTTGGTGTAGACCGTTTGTAACTTGCAAGATACAATTAATTTTAAAGTTCTTTTATAGATTATTTATGACATCCCTAATCGAGGATTCGTAAAAATTTGCTAGAACCCATGCAGGTAATTTTATATGGGAATGTTTTTGTTCAGAACTGGGAACACTTAAATACATTAATTACGTATGTACATAGGTTTTGCCTTTTTTGTATTTAGAAATTTTCTTGCAAACAGGCCAGAATCATACATGTTAGTCATAGGTGATAAAGGGTTAGAATCTCAGAGTATACTAGAAATACTCTACTGGTTGCTAAATTTTTAACAGCACACTTACTCGTGTATTCTAGGAATATATAAATAAAATAAATCTACACCAATACCAATGTACCTGTATTCTGGCATTGGTAGTCTTTGTCCACTTATGACATGTGGCAGTACTCCACCATCAAATAACTTTTCTTTGTAGCCATATCTTCTCACCAGAGGGCCATTTGCTACTTTGGCAGCATGATATCTGAACCTGTTGATAGTAAAAATGATCAAAAATCTTCAGTATGTTCAAAATGAAAGTCGGACTAAGATAAATTTGGACCAGCGATTCCCAGATGGTAAGTCACAGGGTACAAAACCAAAATACTGGGTCATCTAAAAAATTCTTAAAAAGCTAAACCGAATTGCAGGATTCAAGAATTGATTTAATAATTATTATAATTCAACAAAATACTACAGATGGAGTTCTGTCTAGTTGCCAGGAATCCCTGGTTGTAACAGAAATAGCGATACAATTTGTAATACCTTGTGTCATGACCTATATGTGTGAAACAGACTTTTTATTTACAATATTACAAGGAGTTTTCCTCGATAAGAATCCGCTTATAGGGTGTCTATATGGAAGCCATCGTCACAATGTGATAAACTGACAGCCGCTGGGGAACTGTCAGTTTTGTTATTTAGGTAACTATATTTCTATTAAGTAGTGCGTTTACAGCTTCAATATAAATATTAACGTAGAATGATTTAATCTTTTTAGAATATAGTTCCGTTGATAAGATTCTTCATCGAATACATAATTTTATACATTTTCTAACCTCACAGGTTCCACAATGGGTTTCCACAATTTGTTCAAGAGATTTGCGCTTATCCAAGACATATTATTAGACTAATTTGTCTCCTTTATCTGATTAATGGTATTCTGGACACAATTATGTCACACTTAGTTCTGTTTTGATTTGATGAACGTATATTTTAAACACAAAACGCTGGACAATTTTCCTTAATTTTTGTCAAACTTAATATGTATTGTAAATTTTAAAAAATACATATAACTAACTTCACTTCATATCGATAATGTTGTCAGGATACTTAAAAAATAAATATAAAACAAAACCGATCATAAACATATCTCAAGAACTCAGTGTTTAGCTTTTTGACATATGATATTATATCGAATTAAATTGTAAAATTTGTTTATCAACGCAATTTTCTTATTTGAATTGTTAATCTTTAATGAAATAAAAATGATATTGCATTAAAATCTTCTGTCTATGGATTTTTTTGTCAAAACAAAATGGCTAACTTATGAGTCAATCATCGATTTGTGAAGTTTGGTCAAGAATCGCATTATTCTATGTAAAACTTAAAAATGTAAGTAGTTTTATTGTTATTATTGAAAAAAAATATTTTTCATTACGAAGTCCTATGCGCCCCAAGTGTCTCGGTACCCACATTGACAGTAAACACAGTGGCCCTATGTAGGTTAGCATTGATTTCTCATAAAAAGGACGCGAACCATTCGAATGGGTTTTCATGGTGGGCGACTGCACGGATGTTTTTAGTTAATTCAGTTAAAACGCAATTGATCATAATTGAAGTGAAAGGCTTTCCTGATTTGGCGTTAAGTTTCATTTATATTTTTCGAAATCAAATAATGCTTACAAACAAAGTGGCTTATGAAAATAGTTCTTCCGCGAAAGTTGCATTGTTATCGTTTTCATAGCAGTCCCTGTGCGAATGCATTTTTATGCATCCTGTTTTATAAAGTTATGCTTTGTGTAAATGGGTTGAAAATTGTACAATTTTATGAAAGACATTTTTTAAAACAATTTTGGAAAGTTTGTTTACTATTATATAAAGATACAGGTGTGTTTTGTTTATTTCTAATTTCACTATGACAACATAAACAAAATCTAATAGTACGGCGTAAATGTTTACGATAAGTAGTATTCAATGTCGATAAACTCTAGTGTTGAATGGTGAGTGTACCTTATTGTTTCTTCTTGTGAATAATCAGTGTTAATAAATAAACAATTTATTTTGAGCACGAGAATTAACTGCGAAATGATGTGTAATATTTCGTTCACGTGAATTGTGCAATTGCAGTAAAAAATATCGATCGAAAGGGAACTTTCACTGATGGATTGAAGAATGCAAAAAATTGAAGTTTTAGTGAATATATTAAAAAAATATCGTCAAATTTGCGTAAATAGAGAGAATGATCTTTTTTTAACCCTTTCCATGCCAATGACTGCGGTTGGTGAAGATCGTAATGGCTGCTATTAATTTAGCGAATCGCGTGTTTAGTACGTTGTATTATTGAATTTGTATGCCAATATGTTTTTTTTTTCAATTTAATTCGTAATGTTTATTATTTACTTTTTCCATACATATCATCCTTTTATATTTTGGGTTATTGATACATTTATTTTCGGTGATTTGTAGAAATTTTGTCATAATATTATATATATGGGGTAACCATAGCTCAAGTTATTAAGTCATAATAATATTATCAATCAATGGTGCTTGGTGAAATATTAAAATATCGTGTGCAACTATATTTTTAATTTTGTGGCTTTCAGATTTCCTTGAATTGACAAATGGCAATCAGTATTGATGTTGTTAACGAATGAAAGTTATTTAATCATTACTGTATTTTTTTCAGATTGTACTTTTTTCCTGGACTAGCAGCTTAGTGTTGCCATGTCATCGAAGAAAGATTTAGACAGGTCGCACATGGTAGACAGCTCCCTAAACCGCAAACAAGAAACGAGCGACTACGACAATCTCATCTCTCCTCACAATATATATGAAAATAATTCAAATAAAGTACTAAAGCAACAGCAGCAGCAACAGCAGCAGCAGCAGCAGCAGCAGCAGCAGCAACAACAGCAACAGTTACAGCAGAATGATAGTATGCCCACATTCTCCGGCTATTCAAACGCCGAAACTCAGACCAAGACTAACGACGCCTCCACATTTGCTGGACAGCAACGAACACAGACAACTCAACCAAACTTAGCACCGTGGCACTATAATCCGTGGTGGATGCTAGCATCCACTTCAAGAGGATCTACAGAATTCCACAACGGTTCAGGGAACGGAAGTTTGAGTATAGACATTAAAATTAAACAAGAGGAAGCTCAGGAGCAAGAGGAGTTGAGTGTAAAAAACGAAGTCATGGACCAATTATCCATAATACCGATCACAAACCAAATGTCTAAGTCACCTCAGACGCCTTCGTGTGACGGTATATGCGACGATTGCTCGGATCCGTTCTGTGATTCAACGGGAATTATATGTCGTAAGCTGTTTCACTGCCCGCACTGCCGGAAGAGCTATCCGACCACCCTCGAATTTCACACACATCTGACGGGAGTTCATCCCACGCAAAAGCCTTTCCGATGCCAAATCTGCCTCGAACCTTTCGACAAGAAGAGTCAGCTGCTCAGACATCTGGACTCCAATCACACCCGCAAGGACATGAACAAGTGCACGGTATGCTCTAAGTACATCAAGGACAAGTCCAACCTGCGGAAACACATGCAGGTGCACACGGGTCGGGTGCCACAGAAGCAGTTCAAATGCGACCTCTGCAATAACAAACGTTACATGTCTTTAGACAGATTAAACAATCATCGCATTGTTTGCACGGGAGAGAAGGTTCTTAAGTACTGCGAGATGTGTTCGAAGGTCTTCGACAACACCCGGTCGCTTAACAGTCATAAGAAGGTGCACGCCAAAGAACTCAAGTGCGACCTCTGCGGGGAGCAGTTCCGTTCTTTGGAGCATCTCAACAACCACAAGCTGGTTTGCAAATATGCCGCTAGATGCTGTAACCAACCGAACTGCGACCACGACAAGGCCTACATAAGTCTGCCTTACGGGAATGACAGAGCGGGCGTCCGGGCTATTGACGCCACTCTGTCCGCCCTCAAATCACAGATGAACTGATTTCGAATAACTTACGGATAGTTATAGGTTATGCAGCGAGGCCTTGTTAATCAATGTGCTATAAGACTTAAGCTATAGAAAAAGCTAGACAGACAGTCACATTTGACATTTTTGCAAATATTGTCATCAATTGTTTTCGTGATGTGTAGGACTTGTGGCGAATTATGAAATGGTATTATCACATTGTGGAATATTCTCACAGTGATGTCAACTGGCCGTTTTCGGTAGTAAAGCCTTTTCAATTTGATTACATTTAAACTTTTGTATCTTTGTCACTGTTATTTTCATAAATTTTACTGTTTTCATTGTTTCTTGTATAAATTTAATTATCAAATAACATTTATACTAGGTTTTATAACTTATATTATTGGAGTTAAGCCGAGTGAATGCCAACTCGGTTTGTAAATGAACTAGATAATAAAGTTAAGTTCAGATTTTCAATTTTATCCATTAAAGACTTGCGCAGCACCTGTATTGTGAATGTAATGTGGAATTAAAAGTTTTCTTACAGCTGACAAAAAAATAAACATGCATTTTTGTCTATGTTTGCCATAATATATTTGTATTATTACAGTTTTCTTAAATGAATTTAAAGCACCATCAGTCTTGCCAGATGGAAAACATTCACAATATCCAATTTGATGTTAGAATTTGGATTTGGTGGAACCTTCTGCAAAATATCATTTTATCGGTTTTGTGTATATCTTATCATGTTGTATTAACGAGAGTTTGCTGCATTAGTTTATAAGTCGTACGGTGTACGATGCCTTCGCGTCCATCGGATGGCAGCTTTAATTGAAGTAGTTTTGATAATTTCATCACAAGGATTACAAAAACGCCAGTTTTGAAACATTGGGCAATTCCTTTTTTGCTTAACTATTTTTGAGGCTATTAGAAATATATATGAGATGGTGGATTTTTTTTCTACAATGATAGCCTTGAATTAAGTCGAAGCGTGTATTTTGTGCATTTATTACATTTTATTTCTTCCGAGGCTTGATTTAAAAGGTTTTGAAATTGGCTTTTTTGTAATCTAGTCGAGTTGTTTGTATGAATATTAAACGATATCTTGAACCCTTAAACTGTATTCATTAGAGAAGTTATCACAATAATAAAATTATACTTATTATTCTAAGAAACATTTCATAATCGAGGATAATAATTTAGTAATTTAAGTTAAATCATTTATTTTTACAATATTTCGCTATGTCACCAATTTTTTATAATGTTTTTCATTATATTCATTAGTTAAAAAATGCATAACTCTACTTAGTGTTTGATCATCGATGCATAGCTGATCAATTAAGCATCATTGAAAGAATGAGTCCTGTATGTGGTGTATGAGAAATTTTTCCAAGGCGTAGATCGTGGCTGGCTAGTTTTTTGCTACTGCAGCATAAAATTTTTGCTGACTTGAGACCATGTCTGTCGATCGGAATACATATATCCATAAATTTTTATCATAAAGGAGTTATGAATATTTTTCTGCGGTATCATTATAAACCCTCTCACATGCCATAAATTTTATAGGATTATCTCGGATAGAACAATGAAAGTCAATAAAAGCATTCGTCTTTGATAATGTGTTCCGACAGATTGTCGCTTTAAAATATGAGACTGATACCTATTTTATATGGTATTGAATGAATTTAATAAAGTAACACCAAAAAATAGTGTTTTTAAATGTTACTTTGCTATTTGGTAATATTAGTAATTATTGTAATGCTTTTTTATGATGTTTTACCCTTAACTGCTGTTTCGTGTATATTTCTCAAAATAATTTGAGGCAGATTTTGCTGCTTCATTAAAATATACATAAATATGAATTTATATGTGAAGTCTGAGCAACGTTGAAACCTATTAAGAGATGTTCAACTCTCTTGAGTTCTAAAATTTAAAATACGCTAATTTTCATATTGAAAAATGCAATCAAAAATTTCTAATTATTGAATAAGAATTTTAAAGAAGATAAGAGCTGATTTTAACAAGCTGTTAAAAACAATCAATTTCAAATGCTATCTTTTTCCCTTTACAATAAATTTTTGAATCCATATACAAAAACACTTTGTATGTTAATCGATAGTTTTTCAAATAAGGGCTAAGGATTGTTATTTTTTAAAGATAAATCAATCAAAAACAGCCATAAATTTCACTATTTTTGTTTTCCACCGAAAGAAACCTTATTCCGAATTCTTTATGTTTTTATATTTCTTTTAATACTACATGTTTTACTGTATGAACAGTCAACAAATGAACATGTATCTTTCGTGCAATATATTTTTTTGTTTTGGAATTATGTAAGTTTCTCATTTATCTTGAATGATTTAAATATTTTGATTTTATGTCAGGCCATGAAAACTATTGTAATTTTATTTGAATTATGAGTCCGGCATAAAATTAATTTTATATTAAAAAATATGTTACAAATAAGTTATGAATTATAGTAATAATTATTTTTAAGTATGTTATGATTATTTTTTAAAAACATAATTAATTTATGCAATCATGTTTGGTCTGAAATAAGTTTTGAAATTCTCATTTGCTAAGTGCAACCTTGTTTGAATATTTCTGTAGGACCAAATCATTGAGAGCTGAAACTACAATTTATTAATGCGTAAAATATCCATTTTCAGAAGTCTGTAGGACACACAAAAGCAAACAATAAGGTAGTATTGAAAAAAATCGGTTTCTATTATTACCTTAAGAGTGAAAATTCAATCTAATGTATTTTACAACCATTTTGGATACTTCATTTTTTCTTATAAATTAACCACACATATAATCAACTCGAGTCTGCTGGCTATGTTTCACAAGTCTAAATCAATTAATGTCCTTGCATACTCATTCAATATGATTTAGACCGTAAATGTAACAATCTTTGTCTGAGTGCAGTTCTATATGTACTGTAATTTTTCTCAGCAATTAGATGACGGGAGAGTACACAACTACGTCTCCATAATATAAATAATATCTTATTTGCTATCATAACACAAGTTGTAGTCTTTCAGTCGCTATATTATTTCACCATTTGTTGAAAACATCTGTACAATAATGTCACATATTTTAAAACTGCTTAAATAATAAATTCATTAATATTGTGTCAAATTTCCATTAAATATGCTATATATACATTTTATCCTATGGTATATTTTACATTCCGAACTGATCTTATATAGTGCCTGGTTATTAAAAAAAATTGTATTTTATAACTCAGACTCACGTCAAGAAGAATATGTTGTCTGCACTTTAAATATTTTTTGTAGGATATTCAGTATCTTAAATTAGGTTTTATAACAAAGCTTTTGATTAGACACTGCTTTTTTAAGTTATCCAACTATTAACTATGACTGGTAGATTAGTCAGCCAAATTTGACATTGGGCACAATGTTTTTTATGTAATTTTTACAAAAAAACATACTTCAATAATGTTACTATCCAATACAAAACGAGGCTCTCCAAATAACATTAGATTTATATCAATATTGTGGGGCCAACTTTTTTAATGTTGTCTGTCTCTTTAATTATTTGGTCAAATTTACTTGAGCAAATGTCGCCAGAAAACTGATTTGTTTTTGCTATTATAGCTATAAGCTCATTTCAACATTCAGTGTTTTTTCATGTGAAAATTAACACTTCATACGGCTGCCATTCACGACATACGAGTTTATAGTATTCATGCTATTTTTTCCAGTATAGAAATCATATATTACATATTTCCATACTTTATGTACCTGTCAAGAATTTTCGGATCTATTTGTTTTAATGACATTACACATACGACAGGATTGTTATTATAGTTTTTCTTGTATACTTGAAATAATTTGTATATATTATGCTATTATAAGATGGTATTCCTTCATTTAAAAATGCCCAGATGGACGCGAGAGCATTTATTATAATAATGTCTGACTGCACTATAATCGTAATACCGCGCGCGAATATTCGACTTTTTCATATTATAAAAATGATAATTTTAAATGAACATTGTAAATAATTTTTTGGTACAAAAACAAATAATGTAAATTGCGTGTCGATTTTTTATAGAAGTAATTGATTTCTACAAATATGGTAATTGGTAGTTAAAAATTAAAAAATAATAGAAAAATGTCATGTGTTTTATTTTATTTTAAATTTAATTACTACATTAATTTCTGCATATTGCAGTGATCCTTAACTCATTGAGTCTGGATTAATTTTACAAAAACAATTGCTATCTGTTTTAAATTAATATTTCGTCGCCTTGGGTAATAAGGTTCTTTCTGAAAAAACACAAACTGTTCAGGAGAAGCAATTTAAGATTTCAGAAAATATTACTTTTGTAGGAACAATATTTTAGCTTAAAAGTAAATTAAGTGTTTTATAATCTAAATGATATTTATATCTTACATAGTAATTTAAATGTTGTGATTATATTGGCATATGTATGATCAACAAAATTGTAGGTAGAAACTTCATGCATTCAAATACTCTTAAATCGCGCAAGGCAACAGAGTTTTTAGTATATAGAACCATGTTACAATAAGTGTAATGACATATTTTGATACAAATCAAACTAAACATAACGTTGAGACATATTTTTGTATTTATTAAAGAAAGTTATTTGCAAGGAATTGGTAGGCAAGTAGATGAGCTTTTATGTCTTGAAAATACAGTAAACAATAAAATAAGGTTATAGTGTTGGCCGGGACTGTAAAAAATGAACGATACATGCGAGAATCGGGGTTCCGCTGTACTGTATTCCACTGGATGACAGGTGAATTTGTTTTTTGTATTTAGCCTGACATTAAATATCTAAAGGAATTTATCAAAGATAATAGAATATTGTTGGGAAATCCAAATAATAATAGTAACAAATGTATCATCTATTTTCCAATATGTATAGAAATCCTCAATTCGAAACTTGTGGGTAGTTTTGTGTAGCGCAAAATGCTGATTATAATTATCATGTTCCCAGTTCATTCGACATTCATTGATAAAAAAATATTTACCTCTTCGCAATTAATTTCACTGACGATTTTTCACAAAGATTTTCCTATTTCCGTGAAACTGATGTTGCAACGAAGGAGCTACATCTAGAGATTATACGATCTGCATTGTGAAAGCGGATTCCACCATTATGAATAAATCTGTATATCTTCACTCGAATTCTGAAAATTTTGTTATTTTTGGATCAAGCTTCATTTATTTGATCAAACATTGTGTATCGTGAATCTCAATAAAAATTGTGATCAAGCATCACTGATGAACATTTATAAGTAGTTGCAAGAATCTCAACTAAAAAATTAGCATCTGAAATAATAGGAATGTAAAACAGTTCTATTTGTTTCATTAAATTGTTGGTTATTAAAATTCACCATTTTATTTATATAGGAATTGTTTTTTCATGATTTATCATATTTAAAAATATATGTGGCATTACAGCTTATAATTTCCAATACGTAAAATGTTTTGAAATTTTACATGAGAAAAACATAACAAACACCTGTGTAAAGTCTCAAATCTAAATTTCATATTAACTTTGTCTATTTGAACACAGACTAATCTGATTGCTATGGACAATTTATTACCATTACACTAAAGAGAACAACTATAATTTATAATATATATCGAATAATACTTGCGGTCCAAGGTTTATTAAGAATTTATAATGGGTCCTCTAACCATTGTGCTAAAGTATCCCTCAGATAGCTAAATATACTTTCTCATTGTATTTTTTTAAACACTAGAAACACCTATCCGTCAAATGTTAATGGCGCGCACGTGTGATCGTTGAATGCGCGTCTTGATACATTTTAAACTAACTGTAAATTGCCTTTTATCGTTATTAATTGATTAAAACTAATCTAAAAATGCCGCCGCAGCAATTTTCGTGTGGAATTGACTATATCAATGTCCGTGACCTGTCAACCGGTTTGGCAACGGCGACAGAAACGAGTTACAATTTTGCATGTTTTCCGATTGTGCATCCTCGATACCGAAGAGACTATGTCGTTGGAAAGCCTGTTAAATGTGCATTCACCAGAACAGATATGTTACTGCAGCCTTCGGATTGGAATATCAGGGTAGTTGGGAAGCTATCGCCGTATTTAGATGTGGACTGCAAGGTTCCCGGTATAAGGCAGCATCACGAAGATCTAATGGTCGAGGAGATGAATTACTGCAAAGGACTCGGGTTGCCTGCTATGATGCTAAGGCTTAAAGGACCCAATAATAACAACCTGGCGAGGATTGTTAATTCGTTGTACAATGTTAGGTTAGTTCTACATATCTTTAAATAGAGGTTAAACTAATTGTGGATAACATCCAATAATCCCAATTCTTGAAGATAATTTTACTTATAGGGGGATTTAACACCACCTACTAACCCCGTTAATCATGGGGAACTATTGCTTGTATGTGGCAATGCTTGATCTACAGGAACTTGCGCATTAATTTGACATGTACTCCACGACACAGCATCCTTATAACAGCTTCATTCATATTATGAAGTATATCCAATAAAATTATATATTTAATTATATGTGTATTTTAAAAATATTCTTTCTAGTCCTACAAGCACAAATGTCTGGGTTCAAGTGCCAATGGAAGACCCTGCAGCAGTAGCACGCCGACGCCTTCAAACCACAACTGATATTACAGAAGCCTCATCCGTAAACCCTAATAGACCTTATGATGAAGGCACATGGCAATGGTGGAGCGATTTTCACAAGCTCACCGAATGGGAAAGAAGAGTCGGTTTGGCTTTGGTTCTCTGTGCAGATTTACCTGAAGAAGGAGTCCTTGCTAGATGGCTCGGGGAACCCGTGCGATGCATTCTGATTCCTACTCACGTTTTCACTAGCAATAAAAAGGGGTAAGAAATATTTTTATTTGTCTCACAATATTAGTTTCTCCAAACCATATTAATATGTATAATGGGGTAAAAATAACAAAGTATTTAGTTCTGCAAGAATTTTATCAGTGTGTTGATAACTATTTAGACCTAACCTAACCTAACCACCGTCACTACTATGTTTAAACCTAATTTAGCTTAGCTTTATATACTGTTTTGGAAGAGAATATAATATCATTTAACTTATTCCAACATTAAATATTTAACATGCCAATTTAATCGTTTATTTTTGAAAGGGGATATGTCCATAAAAGCAAACAGTTGGGAAAATGAAAAAAACTGCACAAAATATATAACTGAAGATTTTATTCTGAAGAATATTTTTTTGCTAGAAAATCATAACTATTAAAATATTATTGTTACAAAAAAAACAGAAAATTTTAAGAAGTTTAAGCTTGAAAAATACAAACATATGTGGGATTAGTTACCTTTTAAAACTTAACATGTTTTTCTATTCATTTTGTAAGATCAACCTTGTCGGTTTTATTGCAGGAATTCGTTGGGCAAATTACTTATTAACAATAAAGATAGAATCCACTTTTAGAACAAATCTGGCATTTATTAATTACAATGTAGTGATTGCCAACACATCTATGTGGGTAAAACCACATGTACATCAGATAGAAGAGTATCAGAACACTTGGCTGCTTTTAGATTAAAAAAGATACATCAACATTTCCAAATCACTTGTTATTGGAGAACCATACCTTTAATGCGGATGATGGGTTTAAAATGTTGCATCAAAACATGGGGGACCATAAATTATTTTGTCAAGAAATTTTTGAAATCAATAGAGCCCAGTTAAATTCCTTACCAATTTTGAACGAACTGAAACTTCCAAACTCCCCTCTATTGTACCTATTACGTGAGATGAGTCCGTAAAAAATAAACATAAATTAACAATCAAAATAATGAATTTTCCATATTAATATATTGGTCCATGGTCACCCTGGCAGAACCCATTAGTTGAAATTGAGTAGTTAGTTCTTCGAATTGCATTTTAAAAAAAACCCCTCTTTTTCACCCGTAATACATGTGTTGTGACTATTCCAGATGCTAACTTTTTAGACTCGGTGATAAGATTTGTTGTATTTATCATGTATATAATTGTTATAAACTGTTTACTTGTCTCAGTTCGAGTTCATTCGTGTGCTCGAATGCCTGAGGATGCTGGGTCGTTAGTGACAGAATACATGGAAATGTACAAAATTTCAACAATTCAAATTCGATTCAATTATGTTTTTGAATTGTTCTATGAAAAGAAACTATTAATTAATTGTTATTTTATTGATTATGCGTAATTCCGTGAGCTTCTTGTAATTGTTTAAGTCAGTGCTCCGCAACCTTTTCTCACCCATGGCACACCTAAGTAATTATAAGTATGTCGCGGTACATTACAAGCTAAAATATGTAAATTTCATAAACAAAACTTACAATTTATTAATTGGTTTTCATTTGATGAATTTGTAATAGTGGCTTATATATTTTTTTAATAAAAGCCAATTAAACTATTTAACCCTTTTAAAGTGATCACTTACAAATGAGACAAAAAGTATTTGTAAAAGTGTGACTAAAAAAATTAACTAAGCTTCACCACTAAAAATTATTTAACCTAAGTTAAGTGGATAAAGTATTGCCCATTTTTTGTTTGACCAAATCCAATATAATCTTTCTGTTTTCAATAATAGTCTAGTGAAGTGGCGTAGCTAGGAGTTGTGCCGCCCGGGACAGTCCTTGAATTTGCTGCCAATCCTCATTTTTTCTCCAAAATTTTATTCAGCCATCATCATGCAAAAGATTGCGCCGCACGCAATTTTTTTTATGTATTACACAGTTGCCAGGATGAAATTATATTCCTCCGATCATCATCATCATCATGATCTCAATTTAACTAACACTCGTAATTTTCACTTAAAAGATTTGATGAAGTAAGAAAACCATATTTTTCAGTAAAATTATAAAACTGTTGAAATCTCAAGAGTTATTTTATGAGTCACTGTCCAGTGAGGAAAACATTTCTCTCCCCAATTCTGCTTCGAATGATAATTCAGAATCTTGTGATTGTTCACCAGACGACAATTTCTTCTTTCTCCCTCGACATTAAGACTTCATGATTATTCTTAGATCTTTCAGAAAGGAAATATTATATTTTGTCAGCGAATCACAAATCATAACAATTTTTATTTGTTTATTATCTTCAAAATTTTCATTTCGTTTTCGAAAATGCCGCCCTCAAAACGTGCCGCCCGAACCGCCCTCCCCCTTTTGCTACCCCAGTGGTCTTGTGTTCACATTCTATGTGAAACAGCAAAAAAACATGCCTTTTTAAGGCTCTTGGTTTAACAATGTTATTATTTTGATACATTCGTTCATTGTTTGTAATAATTCTACCAGGAAAATTTTGGCCATCAATGCTTCCCAATTTATGCAGCAATGTGCAATTTGTACGGTAGGAATTTTTTTGTTTTACACACGAGACAACCGCCATTTTATTCCCCATCATTGGAGTTCCACTATCCGTACAAACACTAATACAATTTTCCATTAAATATGAAAATAATGTAATATTTGTGTCAATGAGAATATTTTAAACAGAGATTTTGGCAACCGAGGGTCTTTAATTTTTTTCTGATGCATATAAAAATACTCGATTTTTCCTGATTCTGGACGCATTGCGCCTGTGCACACCTGGGATCGTCTCGCGGCGCACCTGTGTGCCGCGCCTCACCGGTTGCGGAGCACTGGTTTAAGTAATGGTGATGAATTAATGTCTGTTTGGTCATGAGGCCTGTAGGAAAAAGTTTTTGTTGATTGATGTCAAATTATTACTGCCAGTGTTTTTAATTTTTTTTTTATCTATATAAGTTTTTGTTAAAACTGTTTATCTATCCATTCTACTAGACTAGAGTGTAGATCGTGTGATTGAAACACTGGAAATATCGACAAAGCTCAACATGCTAAAAATTGTATATTAAAATTAATGTCTTAACACTTTTCATAATCCTAAAATTACTGTTGGAGGATGTTGTTGCAATAGTAACGGAATTTAAATTCTTTCATTTCAGTTATCCAATTCTTCCGAAGGCACACAAAGAGTTCATTATGAGACTCATGGATAGAGATGTCCAACTAGTGGTTACTGGAGCATGCCGCCACAACGAAATGATCTATTATCTGCAATACCTCAAGTTTCTGTGGAACAGCAGAACGCCCACTCGAGATCCAATGATCGAATTCGCTAAAGGGTTGGTTGAGACTTGTTTTTTATAATTTTTGTTTGGATTATGTCAAAATGAACGCTAATTATTTTTCATTATTTTGAAATCATCATTTACCTCTGTAATAAAAAATAGAAGGTTAGTTAGAACTCAAAAGCTAGCAGGTGACATAATGCATATTCTGCTCCCTTTATCTTCTATTGCTTCGACATACTTAGTACTAAATATAATAAACAATTTTAAGAGAAATTGTAACAATAGATTCCTTGAAATTAGATTTAAGATTTATTATGTGATCTATGTTTCAAGTTTCAAATGCATTCAGTAGATGACTTAATATGACAGTGATAAATATTTCAGTTGGGAAGATTACCTCCAGACTCCGCTGCAGCCCCTGTCGGATAATCTCGATTCGCACACCTACAACGTATTCGAAAAGGATCCCATCAAATATTACAATTACCAGTGCGCCATCGTATCTGCCTTGCAGCACAGAAAGAATACCACGAACCCTTGCAAAGGTGGTGTCATAAACTCATTCACTGTGGTTAACTCGAGTCACAAAACAAACGGCGATACTGCGAAAGGGTCCTCTGGGGAAGCAAATACTGCGGGGGACCATGTATCGAATCTCACGTCCAGTGGAATAAATTCTATCAGTATACCTGCAGAGGCTGCTAAAGAGTGGACAAAGTCGTTGGATCCCGAAGTAGTTGCCGGAGTGTGCCCGTCCCCTGATGAAAAAGGAAATTGCACATGCCGGTTTGTCGCTGTTGTGATGGTAGTTGGAGCAGGAAGAGGGCCCCTTGTTCGAGCCACGCTCAATGCTGGAAAGATGTCTGGAGTCGAGCTGAAGGTGTGTACAGTATTCCTTTTTATATGCAGTTTTTTATACTCTCGATTTTTGTTAATAATCAGCGGAGACAAAATATACTCGTAATTTGAAGATTTTATATTTCATCTTTTTTTTATGTAACTATGTTTAAAGACAGAAACAAAATAAGTGTGGCAAGGCATGTACGACTTTATATACCACAGGCATTAAATTTATATAACTGTTTTACAGAGTATTTCTTAAACTTTTCAGGTATATGCTGTTGAAAAAAATCCTACAGCTCTAATGGCATTGTACGCACAGAAAGAAGAAATCTGGCAAGACAGTGTGACTGTTGTGGCGAGTGATATGAGAGACTTCAAACCCGATCAACTAGCTGATATAATCGTTTCAGAAATGTTAGGTAAATATTCATTTGTCCATCAAATTTACCATTATCCAGGATGGATCGACAGCTTATTTTTGCATTGTGATTATGTCTGGTCAATTTGGTATGACTTAAGATACATAAGGTTTCCACCAATCGCATTTTATTATTGGCACGTCACCTCAATCTGAAATGTTTCTACGTTGAAACATGAAGCTGAGCAGAGAATTGATATTATATTTAGCTAGCATCATCAAGGTATGTTCAATTTTTACAAAACATGTATTATTCAATATATTGTTTTGGTCGACATGCCGACCAGGGGTTGAATTTGGTTGAAAAAATATTTCTCATCTTAAGGCAGCAGCTTCCAACCTTTATGCTACAACGCTTTACCTAAAAAATATTTTTTTTTTATCCGCGTCTCCCTATCTTTTATTTTTTTAATCAATATAATAATATAGACACGTTTTAAATAATTAAAACTTTATTAACAGAATAATAGGGGTTTTGCCGCCCCCCTTGCCATTTTCCTTCAAAAATGATTTAATATATACAGTAGTGTTGGATTAAGGGTATCTTTAAAATTACTTAGTATTTATTTGATATCATATACCATCACGGTACAGAAAATTGGGTCACAGGCTCAAAATTTTTATGTACAAACATAATTTCTTGAAAACGTGTACTATATTTTTACAATTTGTCATTTACAAATGTTATATTTAATATTAATATTGTAGTCCCGCAGGCTTGTTCTTGAAAAATCTAGTCTTTGTAATAATTTTTATATTTATATATATATAATACAAAATTATTGATTGACAATCCGTTAATATATTGTACATTATAATTGTAAATTAATTTAGGTCAAGATATTAGTAAAAAAAAATATTTCTCTAAGCTTTGCTCTTTGCAAAATCATCAGCAACATTATCAATATCTGTTTTATGTGCCAGTTGGTGTTCTATTGAAAGTATTGGAAGATTTTTTAATCTAAAATTGCTCACTGTCTATGTTAAATAGTTTTTTTTTTTTATTAATTTCAACCACAAAATTATAATTCAGCATCTTGCGACTGTTCACAACAATATTTTATTTCTGTCTTGACATTGCGGCTTTAGGCTTCATGATTATCGTTAGATTATTTTTATTTGTTTATTACCAACGGAATTCTCTGTTCATTTTCAAAAATGCTGCCTCCAAGAGTACATTTTGACAATGAGTAAAATAAACATTCATTCACTGAATTTTTATTGTTATGTTACGATATGAAGTTTTTTTATGTTCATATATTTATTTTTATTTTTGAAATAATTTTTTAATCAAAATATTTTGGTGCCTCCCCGGTTGGAAACCACTGTCTTAAGGCATTCTCGAAACATATTGTCCGGCATCCTGTATGTTATTTTCAAATATAGTCTGTATTTTTTTACGTAACAATACATATTTACTAATCTGGGGAGATACATAATGATGCATATCATTCCAGGTTCTTTCGGTGACAATGAGCTGTCACCAGAATGTTTAGATGGTGCTCGACATCTGTTGAAACCCGACGGAATCAGCATTCCTGAAAGCTACACCTCTCACGTGTGCCCTGTTATGTCTGCGAGACTCTGGAGCCATGTCAAGGCTGGGGAAAAGGAAGACAAGCTCAAACCTCCAGGGCACTGCTTTGAAACACTGTGGGTCGTTTATCTGCAGAATAAATACGATATTGCGCCACCTCAGGTAAATATAAAAGAAACATCCAAATTTGAAAAAATACTGACCGAAATTTAGTCAGGCATTTATCCAATTCAAAAAAGTTTTTATTACTGTACTGCAGGACCTGACAAGCTATGTTATTCTGCGCACATCTCACAGTTATTAGATGATTTGTGGACTGTTCCACATGGTCTTAATGCTAGCTTTGCTTTATTGTGCCCTCCTTTGAAATGCATCGATATGCCTGTTCCTTCTGTTTTAAATGTTAAACTGTTTCACACAAAATCATTATGTTGCTATCTAAGTGACAGGTAATGGCATATTTGAAGAGCAAACATTCAAAACATGATTTGTCACACAGATACAGAGCTTGGGAAATGATGAAAAACATTTTGCTTAATAACCTAGCCTATATGCTTAAAATAAACTTTATCATAATATACAGTATATGGAAAGAATTATGATTGAAATTTGCACAAAACATGTTTTGCACGAAATGCATTGATTGACTAAACACTTTTTGAATGTTATCTGACATGGAAACATCAATAAAAAAAATAAGTCATCTAATTTATTGGTTTAAAAATGTAATAGTATAATAATTATGTACATATTGTTACGAGTTATAAGGCTCTGCTCCACAGCTTCATATAATCTTTTGTTCTTGTACATTGGCAGATGGTGCATCTAAAAGCATATTTTAGTACTGTACTAGTCTTTCATCTTTGAAATTCTGCCAGTCGTCAAACATTATTTTTAATAATTTAATAGCATTATTTATCTATTCTTGTGATATCAAATGGTATAAAAGCAGAGTTTCTATTCGGGTTGATGGTTTTTCAATGCTGGAGAAATCATGTTTTGCTTGAATAGGTCAACTTTAAAATTATTTCTATGTAGGGAAAAATATTCTTTTGACAAAAACAGTGGTTTCATCATATATATTTTACTATGGACTATCGCACCTGAGATTTGACTCATTTTTTTTTAAATTTGTGACAAATCACGTTTTTAATGTTTGCTCCTCATTTATATTTTATAGGACTTTGACTAGAATGTATAATTGGTGCATTTTATTTAATTGTATATAAAATACAAAACTTATTGTGATATTATTTTTGTCATAAAAATAGTGCAATAATGAATTTTTAAACGAAAATTTGTCATATAAATTACAAGACAATAGTTGTAATGTTAAATTTTTCTCATAATATGGAAAATTTAACTGTTTTCTCAAAAATATTTTTTACTGACTGGTCAAACTGAATTATGGTGTTCTAATAGACATTTACTAAACTGTTGTAAACTAAGTCAACTTCTGGTTACTAAACGTTTGTAATTTAGTTATGACATTTTCCATAAAAAAACAAACATCTAGTATTTTTATATCAGTTAATTGAAATGTTTTTCTGATTTTGTTTCAGCCTCTGTTCACTTTTGAACATCCTAGTCCTCCGGGACCGATAGACAGACGCAGGTATGAATCTCTCCAGTTTCCGGTTGAACGAGGAGCCACTCTGCACGGTTTCAGCGGATACTTTACATGTAACCTGTTCGGTGAACATACTCTCAGCATACACCCTGACAGCCATTCAGAAGGAATGATATCATGGTTCCCTGTCTTCTGTCCTATCAAGGTATTTTTTTTCTTTTTGTTTCTCAGTATAAAGTGTGTGGATAAATTTTTCTGTTTTTCCTGTTTTCTACATTTTATTTAAACATGAACTATTTGACTACACTTAATGAATATTTATTCTCCATTTAGGCTGCTAAATATAGTTCTCTAATCTTTAAAAAAATTTGAGGATCAGTTTATTTGTAAAAATTTTTTTTTAAGAAATAATGTGCAGTTAAAAATTTTCTTAATTCTACTTGAATGACTGAATGTAAAAAGAGTTCTAGTAGATTTCAGGACTGTATCAGTTAACTCTGGACTCGAGTGCCGCAATAGCGGCGGCATTGGAAGTCCATCGTATTACTCTCAATAAATTGTGTTTTTTTTTTTTAATATTTTCAGCAATTATTTTAATTCCGATTTCAATCAAGTTAGAATGAATAATAATAAGTTATTACATTTATCTGAGAAAGGAGTCGCCAAATGAAGACGACATGCATAATTTCAACATGTGTTTTTATCTGAATCTTTCGCTGCAAGCGATATTTTTTTGTTGCATAGGGTAATAGATCTTATTTATTAAATGCGCTAGTGACTTGAGAGTGAACAGTGTTATGCATGATCTATAACTCGCTTTTATTTGTTTAAAAATTAAGGGCATCTCGTTTACAGTTTTATATTTGAATAGATTGTCTTTGTTGACAATACTTACTAGTATATTATACCGATTCAGAAACTTACAAATCTAATGTGAAGTACTATAATGAGTCTAATGAAAATTAGTACGTATCAATTTATTATTTACATTTGAAGTTTGTGAAATTATTGGTTTACCAATTAGTAGGAGATTTTCGGCAAGGTTAATCTCAAAGGCGCACTTCAACTGTTCCTACAGAAGACCAACTTGCAGATAAGTTACATGTCCTGCATACCCGGACTGTGCACTATGTTCAAATAGAAAAATTCCAGGTGGTGGATCAGAAACACGACTATTTTGCGAAAAATTATTGCGATTTTACAAAAACGTTTCGAAATAAGGCATTATGAATATTTTACGAAAAAAACAAAACAATTTTCGAGTGGTAATGTTTTTAAATTTATCATTTTATTATTTTGGTTCTGCTAAATATGGCCAATCTGGGTAACTTTGGCCCATTACCTGAGGGTGTTTTGTATTTTTATGGTTCACCATTGCATTTATGTTTGGTATTTTTCTACATAGAAATTTACTTAATGTCTTAAGGTGAAATTTAATTAACATAAATAGATTTATTGTTATAATTAAAATATATAGATTGAACAAGGTGGGTCAAAGTTTACATCTAAATCGCATATCTTTGACCCATCATACAAATAATCACTGTATTTACTATAAATTCAGTGATTTTAAAGTCTTAACAACTTTTCTTTATGCTTTCATATATTCTGTACATAATTGTGATGGGAAAAAATATACAGCATTTGGTTCACAGATTAGTAATTTAACATATTTAAAATACGGTTAATCCAATTTATTTCAAGAAAAGTTTTTAAATTATATTTCATTATTCCAAGCTGACATTACAAATTCAACAATAAAACAAATTATGATGATATTCATATTTCTACCACCAGGGGCTATTCAATACCTTTGCTAAACTAAAAAATATTCATATGGCGTTAGTATTATCATGATGTTATAACAGCACCTTTTTCCATGTAGTGGGCCAATCTTAGACCGATGGGCAAACTTACCCAAATTGATGGTACTTGACTTGCATGGAATAAAACAGTTTTTGGAACAGCATACATTTTTAAATTGCAAAATAAGTAACATATGGGGAAGAAGCTAAATCTGTATTTATCAATCAATTGCATCTGGTTGTTACAGATGGATTTTTTAGCTGGCTGCCTAAAGTTTTCTTTGCTGTGTAATGTATAAATAATAATGTGTGTATGTATTACTTTCATTACAGTCACCAATATCTTTGAAAGCTGGTCAAACCATCGAAGCAAACTTTTGGCGCTGTGTCGGTCCGAGAAAAGTTTGGTACGAGTGGAACATTACGTCTCCTGAAGTTCAAGCTGTGCATAATTCTGGAGGAAAATCTTCAGATATGATCCTTTAAAATGGTCTGGAATCCTATCTAATGTATAACTGAAAATTAACTATTAACCCTGCAGAGACGAACGTGACCATATGGTCACAGTAAACGCCATCGCCCATCTATCATAGTCTTCACTCAATTTCGCTTAAAGAAGATATTTATGTCAGTTTTGTACCACTTGTTTTCACGCCGATATTTACTAAAAGCATGCACGATTTTTTAAAGTAAATTTAAAAAATCGTGCGTGCTTTTAGTTGATATCGGCGCGAAAACAGATAGTGTAAAAACTAACGTAAGTATCCTTTTCAACCGAAATTGAGTGAAGGCAACATATTCAGTAAGAGATGGGGCGAATACTGATATAGATGAGCGATAGTGCTAATGTGACCATACGGTTACGCTAGTCTCTGGAGGGTTAAACTGGTTTACTTAGTAATAAGTAATTGCTATTAAATGAAATCTTCATGTTTTCATTCCACGGAAAAGTGTTCAGTGCCCATTTCCGAAAAGATCTTTAACATGATTTAAACTTTAAGGTTTTAATTAACGAAATAATTGTAAAAGATTTATTACCTATAAATTGTTATATTTTTCTTAAATTGTCAGTTGCGTATTGATATTCGGATTCGTTGCATTGAGTTATAGGACCAGCAAATTAAACTGTGATGGTGAGATATTAGAATAATTATTAATAATGGATTTTGTCAATCTAATTTGCAGTACTAAAATGGAAACTATTTTGTACTCGCAGTCACTTTATATGGACATCACGATTATTAAGCTCTTGTGTTATAATATATATTGTCAGTAAAAGTTAGCAATCCATAATATTTCCAATGTGGAAAATATGGAGTCCTAATGTATCTTAACAGATAGATGCCGGTGGAAGTTGCTCAACCTATCTTCTTGAGATTTAAGGAAAGAAGGATTGGTCTCAGAACAGTATTAGTTAAAAATAGTCGCTTTCATTTTACACCCTGTTTTACAGAATTGGATAGGGAGGAGTGGATACATTACAGACTCCATGAATTTGATCCAAGGATGGAAGTTTCAATTGAGGGAATTTATATACCTTATCTCTGAGAATGAAAGATGTTTTTTAATCATAATATATATTCAAATTCATTGATTCATGCCACACCCACTTCCTCCTAGTGGAGCTTATTCTCAACAGAAGTTTTTCTACGAGAACTGCGTGTTACTCAACGTCTCCTTTGCGGAGTGAGTAAAGGAACGGAAGGATACTTTTGGGCAGTTAGGTAAGTCGCTGCTCACAGCATACCATTTTTAGGATCAGACGGTGGAAGGGACTTTCTGATATTCCTTCCATTCTTACGAACACAAATCCATAAATCGTTTAAAGATTAATTTATAAAAAACTGGTTTACTGGGATTCGAACCTAGAACGAACGGTAACCGAAGCCAATGTAGTTGACCGGACTATGGTGCTTTTAATTATGATTTGAATACTGAATAAATGAAGCAATTTAACTGACTAATTAATGAATATTTATTGTCTAGATTTCTAAGAAATGTTTATTTGGAATGGCAATTGAATATTTTGAAGATTATTTTTTGTATATGGATTAGGTTATATAAAATAAACGTCTGAAATGTTTTTTTTTTTTTAATATTGACTCCAATTCTTTCAAATGAATGTTTGATATAAATATAGACAGACCTTTTGTAATAAATTCACCAATGGATATTTGGGTTATCTCAATTCCTAAGGCAAAAAAATAAAACCCACCTTTTCATTTTTGTATATTATATAAATCATCCTTTATTGACTTTTTAAATGACCTACATGGACTCAAATAGACATCACGGCAGCAGTGAAACATCTAGATTTTAAACTGGTTGTAAATGATATATATTGTGAATTTATTTTTATAATTTCATTTTAATTGCACAAAAGAAAAGGATTTTTTTATTCAGTGTGTTATCAATATTGGAAACATCACCTGAACTACTCAACATTCTTTGGTAAAACATAATAAATTACATATTTTGTTCCTGCAGCTTTTTGAAAATAAAATGTATTCAACATGCAAAGATTGTCAAAGCAAGTATGTTTTCAGCTCTAAGCCAAACCATGACTTATTATTGACTAGGGAGTTATTTCCCCATAATAATAATTGACAAATTATTATGCGGCTAGAAGTTAATATGTGATGTTTCCAAACATGCTAGACTTAATCACTAAAATATAAATAATATCAAATTACACTTTTACAATAATAGTTTATATTGTTTATGTTGTACGAGTACAGATAATAATATAATAAACATTATAAATTTCTTTAGAATAAATAGGAATATATAAAATTTATTAAAATACTTTACTAATTGTTACATTGTACAAAACTTTATTGTTTAAATAATCATATTTCTGTGAACACAAAAGTTTAAAAGTGAATTTTTTTTAAATTGCAGTTGCGGATATAGAACATGTCCAGTGGAAATATGGATATATATGTTTTTCTATACAAAGTTTAATTAATATAAATGATTTCTTTTTATTTGACACAAATTTTTATGCTACTGTAAAAATTAAATTGTGGATTAATAATTTTATACAATCCCATACTCACTCCTTATTGATGTGACATTTAGTTTTGCAACAAATTCTGTATTTTCATAAATAAAAACAATTTTAAAAGTAATTAACATCTTAATTGGTAATCAAGAAAAATAATTTAAAATGATAGTTTATTGATTGAATTGGCATTAACTTTGGTAGAAGGATAAAATACCAAAGTCAAATTGTTCTACAAAATTTTATTAGGTAGTTGGTAGCTATTTTGGCTTAACGCCAAGAACTATACTTAAACTTATTTTAAACAGGAGGGTTAAACAGGTTTAGGAGGGTAGACAAAATTGTGTCATTTCACCTATTCAAATATAATATTTATTTAAAATTAGATTATTCATTCATAAATGGCATTGAAATTTTATTAATTAATAAAATTTTAAAGCATTTATTTTAATGGCTAATTAATAACGCCACTTAAGCTCCTTTTTCAAAAACACAATTTTAGTACCTTGAATAATTTAATTTTAAATAAATATTATATTTTTAAATAGGTGAGATAACAGTCTATCTCTTCTAAACAGTATAAATATTGGCTAAGCTAAAATATAGTTCTGACGATGGCATAAGCCGAAATAGCCATCAAGTACCTAATAAAATTTTGTAGAACTAAAATATGGATGGATATATTTTATATTACCATAAATTTATTTGAGGAATCTATTATATTGAACAGCAAAATTATTTCTACAAAAAGGTTGGTTGAATAAAATAAAAATTTGAAGATACGTCGTCTAATCCAATTGATTCTTTCAAAACTCATGGATATATTTGATCTCATTGCAAATATAAGTGAGCTAAGAATGAATATTCAATATTAAAAAAAAATATATTTCAAAACTTTCAGGCGTTTTGGTGCAAAAGCGGAGAGGAAAAAATAAATTTTCTTCTAGAAAATTCATTATGGTTAAACCCAATAGTTAGTTACAATAGAAGTATTGTGTTTTAATTTTTTTGCTGCTCAATAATAGGTATATGGAACAAAAATCAATCAATAAAATCCAATCACTCCTTTAAATTCTACAATAGACGAGTGCGTTGTCCATTCATAATTTATACATTATGATGTCTTAAAGATACCATAAGTATTTTTGTTATGCAAGTTTTGAAGCTATGAAATTATTGTTTTGGAGATATTTTATTTTTAATAACAAGTCTTGGGAATTATGTTTTTGATAGGTCTAGTGATTAACCAACCACCAATCATAAACACTCTTCCAAAATAATAATCTTTTTATGGATCAAATTAACCAAACACCATCGCCCATCTATCCCACCAATTTTCGCCCCATCTCATCCGAATATCGTTTCCTTTTTACACCACCTGTTTTCGCGCCGATATCTACTAAAACTCTATTTAACCGAAAAAGAGATGGGGCGAATCTTGGGATAGATGAGCGATGGTGTTAACTGTGACCATATTATAGTCACGATCATCTCTGAAGGGTTACCTAAGTATAAATTTCTGGATTTCATATCAATAAGGAGAAGTGTACTGATAAATTATACCCAGCAGATGATGACATTTAAAATGCTACCAAAATGTCATTTGACATTCAGATACAATGTTGAATAATAATTACATTGTGTGCTTACAAAATATAAGGCAAGTTGCCTTATATTTTGACAAACGCAAGCTTCAAATCCTGTCATGGATATATTTTGATTATACATAATTAAAATCCTATTTTAAAATATGACTTAAGTTGTGGTATAAAAATTCGCTTAGATGTATTTATGTACAAATTCATTTGAATCATCACATTAAAAATTAAAATTATGCACAGCGAACTTCACTTCAATAATATAATTTTAACTATTATAATAGTCCAGATCAATAATAACAACTGAGATAAAAAATCGAATGAAATGGAATCATTAGAAATTAAATATTTCATTTTAAGGCGCATTCTTAACCAAAGGATTTTACAAACTTTATGTTGAATTATTATTGATTTATTCAAAGTAAAACTCGCTGTCATGATAATAAAAAATTAAAAACAACAACATCAACAACAACATGCAAAAATAGCTCACACTTTTTGTACACATAAGCAAAAAGCTTTTAGTTTTCTAATTATTGTTCATATCATACAAAATTTTTGAACATTTTAATAATATAGATTTATAAAATACAATGTTATCATTATTCATAGATGGCGAATTCGTTCAAATTAATTTTGACAAAACAATAAATAATATTGTTCTGCAGGTCTAAAGATGTTGAACTTTGTCATGCCATAATATGTTTTTAATTTATACAGACAACCCTGTTTTAGCCATCTCGGTTAGATTCAGTAAAATAATTACACGAAACTTTTGCAACATGGTAGCAATTATTTACTCACTAACTTAAAGCATGATTACATGAGTATATATATAACAAATAGCTAAACTAGGATTGTCTTCTAGGACACATCAAGTCGATGTGAAAATATTTCACATATTTATTTGTATAGAATAGTGTTTTATGTTTCATGATTATTTTAAATCAGTCAGTACCCAATGAAAAAGTTTTTCATTTCATTGTTGAATGAATTTTAATTTTTAGGTTTTGAATTCAAAACTACCGATAAAAAATCTACTAAGTAGTTTTGATTTATACCGATTGTTATATCTGACTTCTTTCATAGACAGTTAAACATGCTTAGAGTTCGTTTCCTACAGAGCTGTCGTGCGTGAGGTTAGAATCAAGGCTGGCGTTGTCTGAATCTTGACTGTGATTTCCGCTGTAGTTGGCAGCTTCTTGTAACCTCATGAGCATGTTGAGCTGCAAAAATATATTCATTTTAGAATTCAATATAAATATAGAAATAGCCATTATATGAACAGAGTTGGCTTTAATGAAATTTTCTCTCTTCAGAATTGGCATTGTAATGAAGCAAGTTAAATATAATTACCAAAGGATCCTGATTGTTGGCTGCCGAATTGTCATTTGAGTTTCCATCGAGACCAATGTCTTCCAGAGAAATGCCTCGTAGATTCTGCAAAAAAAACAAAACTATATTATTAAAACGATCTTTAATGTTCGAGTCAATTTTGAGTAGATGAACTAATGGATTCATAATCATGAAAAACTGATTATAGGACGGGTTGAATTTATTGATATATTGTAATAAGAAAAATCCTTTAAGGACCTGTGCAGCGACGGGATCTGACCATGGATAGGTATCTCTGACATGTTTGACGGGATCCGACCAAGCTCCTCTCCTTCCATAGAGGGCGACGCCTTCTCTGGCGGCTTCAATCAGATACGGAATCACAGAGAAGTTCCACACTGAAGTAAACCATGCCTGAAAACAATAATTATTTTCATAAAATAGGAATCCAGACATCATAACATCAAACATAATTCCTTTCATAAATGGAGTTTGTAATACTATAGCGAAATTAAGATTGCTAAGTGACTTTAAATATTACCTGGCTGGCAGCCAACTCCAATGGGCATCCAAGGAAAAGTCTCGGTCCAACGGTTACATCGCTGGAAGAATGTGCTTCCAGGAAGGAGTTAACATGCTGCCAAACAGATGGCAACCATTCAAGTACTGTCGATAGACGTGGGCATCTTGCCGCACCGCCTAATTCTGCTACCAGCTGTTTACGACGGAGATATCTGCAAGAGTAATTTCAAAGATAATAAAATTTGCTAATAAAACAAATGGATTACAGAAAATATGAAAGAATCATAATGTGTAAAATAATAATAAAATGCAAACCTGGCTAAGAATCCTTTGACGGGTTCCATGTGATTGGCAGTAAGCAGCCATCGGAAGTTGTGGTGAAGCTGTAGATTGGTAGTGTTACAAGTCGCTTGGGACATTGTTCCTGGAAGAAACATTAAGAAATTATAATATGTTTCAATGTAATAATACAGAGATGAGAGAAATTTGTGAAATATCCACATACCTATGATACAAGGAAGAGTAGTTCTCCTTGCCCCGAGTAGACCACTAAAAACATCAGCAAGTGCGCTCGCGTGGTGCAAGTTATCCAATATAAGAACTGATGGTAATGCCGCTTCGGTCTCTCCACATTGTTCAGCCATATTGCTCAAGTACTGCCTCAGTTCTTTTGATGATTTATGCTCTACATTAAATGTTGCAATTGCTTCGGCCGGATTCAAGTGAGAAGCTGTCCTGGCGACATGAAATTCTGCCAGTCTAGCTGCGAGGTATGACTTCCCTGTACCGCTCGGACCACATAATATTACTCTACGATGTTCACTCAGCAGTGAAACATATCGATACACGATATTTTTTGGGATTAGGCTATCAAACGCAAGACTTCCTACACCTTGCAAGCATATATACAAAGTTTTAACGGTTCCAATGATATAGCCGCAGGGTAATAGCTCTGGGAAACCGATCTCGGGACCTCTGGTCGCATCTCCGAGATGATAGGACGTGATGGAATCAGTGTTAAGGCCCAGATTAGTGCCAGGATCTATTCTTGACAAATAATCCTTGAATGTTTTCCTAACCGTATAATCCAAATTCTGCCATGTTGTTTTGCCACTGATGTAAGTATATGCGACAACAAATTCGTTGCAGTTTACAGCAGTATGGTTTGGACCGTGCTCAATTACAACATTCGTATTGCTGTTATTGTGAGAGGACTTGTTGCTTTTCAGACTATTAGTGTTCGATTTAGATCCGGTCGTAATATTTTGATATAGTTCTCTGTCGGGACTTTGCATTGATGTTCTGGAAGATGGATTTAAATCTGGGTGTTCTTGATGCTGAGGGAAGGCAGCGGACGAGCGATTGGAATAGAATCTCGCTTCACAGGAGTTGAGCGTTTCGCACACTTCTTCAAAGTATCGCGGAAAGGTATCAGGTTGGCCTAAGTAGACGGCGATTGCGATTTTCTTGCCATCACGTATGTCAGCACTGTTTTCTGTCAGACCTGTAAAATAAAATAAGGATTAATAATCCAAAGATAATTCAATCTGAAAACCAAGTTTAAGTTGTACAGGAGATCATTGTTAAAAAATAGGTCTCACCTAAGTCAGCGTATGTCTCTCCCATTGCCAACTCTCTGCATTTGGGTGGTGCTAGTACAGATGATGCCATATCGCAGTCAACTCCGCTCAATCTTCCAGTGGTTAATAGTAGTGGATCTTCATCCAGAACAGAACCGTTGCTGAGCAAACCCATTGCATGGCAGTGTCTCAGTTCTTCCATTCGATCTTGTTCATCAATGTCGAGCTGACCGTCATCGTCCAAGTCATCCATGTCGCCATTGTTATCATCATTTCTGGATATTCTTGAGTACAGATCGGAGTGCTGATCGAGGGGAGATTCGGCCATCTTGTTGTGATGGTAACCGTGCGATGTTGGAGTTGATGTGGCACAGTCAAAATCTACTTCTCGGTTGGGTTGGGAATGTCCATTGGATTCCTGGATAGCAAAATAATAACCAATATATTAATTGTACAATAATGAAGATAGAAAAGTAAAATTATAATTAAACATTCTAAACAACAAAACATATTATTAACATACCTGGGAATCAGTTCTATGTGCATCAGCTGCGCTAAACCTTCTTGCAGCTGCACTATCTCCTTCAGACTGCGCCGAAGAACAGTTGTTATTTTGCTGGGAGTGAGCATGATTTCCCTGTCCATTACCAGCAGATTGAAGTTGAGAAGAATTTGCCCCAGAATTGCCTCCAAGAGACACGTGGCTACCTCCGAGAGACCGTGGTCTGACTAGACGCTGCAGACGTTCATTATTTTGTTTTAGGTTAAGCATCTCATTCTAAGAAGAGAGAAAGAAAACGTTACAATTAAAACTTGTATCACAACAATAGACAATTTTCGGCTTTTTTACGATTGAGATATTGATTTACTATTTACTTGCAAACAAGGTTTTTATTCTTCATACGACAGTTTCAAAGAATCTGTTTAATGCTGATGATATAACATACCCTCATCTTGATGACAGTATCTTTCAGACTCTCGAGTTGATGAGCTGAGCTCAGAGCTTCAAGTCTGATGTCCGTCAGAACGAGGTCTTTCTCGCGCAGTTGCTTCTTTAGATCATCAACGAGTTGAGGATCACACTGACTGTTATCTGTAAAAAAAAATACTCTTAGCCCCATAGTCTTCACAAAAAGTGGATTAACATTCAAAGCATATTGAGCTGTTTGAAAACATATTCTATTGTAATGGGACAAAGTCTTTAAACCAACCTGTCCCATCATTGGAAGAATTGCCATTAATGGCAATCGAAGACAATCCGTCTTGCTTTTCGGCACCATCCATATGATGCCGGCGTTCTCCGATGGAGTTTTCAGCGAGAATCTCCCGTGATCCATCGATGCTGTTTTCGTTGGATCCTTCCCTGATGATGGGATGGTCACCGGATACGGACGCTCTGTCCTGACTAGACGAAGAAGATAGATGACTCAAGGAGGAGTGTTTCGATGTCTTCGAGATTTTCGCATTTCTTGAGAAGGCTTTGGTAAATGATGACCGGAGCTAAGAGGAAAAGAAAACACATATAAGCAGTTCATTATAATATTGCACAAATTATTGAAATAATGTCCCGATAATATTGTGAAGTGCAGAAGCGACTTACCCATCCTTTCTTTTTATGTTTCTTGTCTTGAGCTGAAGAACATCCGCTGCTCAGACTATTTAGACTGCTGACACTGTCTGTTGAAAGATGTCTGGTCATGTTACTTCCATTGCTGTTCAGGATCTGATTTCCACTGCCGTTGTGTTGTTTTATTTCATCCTATTAAGGCAATTAATAATATTATTATTGTTAATCATTGGTGAGATGATCTTATAAAAATATAATGAATTTTCAAATAATATAACATAACCGAGGAGTCTTTGTCGCATAAAATTAACGTCAAAAAGAAGCTGAAAATACTCATCTTTTTAATGTCATCTATCAGTTATTTTTAAATAATTACAGGTTATTAACTATGTAATTAAATTAATCAGGGATTTGCTAGTTTTTGACTTGGACACTAGGAAAATAGTTTAAAATACTCGCATCTTATTAGATATTTTAGGTTTATAATTATCTCAAAAATAGCCATAACATAAAAATTATTAAAAAATACAATTTAGAAAAATCGTTATGAAGCTGTACCTGTTTCAGAATAGATCCAGGTCCAGCGACAGTATCTTGCTTGATGCCCATAGATGTCATGTGAGCGCTGGTCAGCCCTGCTTGGATGGACTGCTTCCTCAAAAGTTCGATTGTCTGTCGTAATTGAGTGAGCTCCGAATCCTGCAATAAAGACTATTATATATTCGGATATCCGTGAAAAAAACCAGGTTGCAGGTTGCCTCGCAACGAGCTGTGCAACGTCGGATGCCTGGCCGCCTCGCAAGGAAATACAAGTGTGGGCACATTTTTAAGATACTATATTGATTGTTTTGTAATTAATAAAAACAATGAAATGGAGCATTTGAATTCAGTCAAATGGTTGCATGTTGCGCTTGAGGACTAGAAGAATGTGAAATAAAAGATTCATATTTTGTTTTATTGGTTAATTATTTTTTGGTACACGCTGTAAATGAGTAGTAATTATACGAGCGCACACACTACGCTCTGTTTATATTGTAGTACAAACTACACAGGGGAATTTCCATGGTGGAAACAAGGATAATAAAATATTCATGTCTTCGTTAGAGATACACGGCAATGAAATAACAATTAAGTCTTAATACATAACTTCACGTAAACATACTGAATATTTAATAATGCATTGCGCATTAAAATCAATACGTCCTGTCTAAATATATATATATTTATATTTCTCTCTACTTCTTGTTATAATGTCACGCGTTTGAATTGCATCCATAACAATTGATATGATATCAAAGCATGGGTAATGGAATACCCTGACCACTTTCTGAAAAATAATTTTGTTAAGAATATCAGATAATAAGACCACGAAATTAGCATTACGGATGAGACCGCAACGTGCTCATTTGCTTACAAATAATCATTGGTGCATTACTAATACAACTGAACAGGTTATATAATAGTTGCACTAAATTCTGTCGCTCATTGACTTAATTCGTACGATAATTGTGGAAGATTAGATAAAACAATCGTTCTGTAGATATGTATTGAGTATTATAAAATAAAATTATTTTAACCCCTTTACTTCCAGATTTCTTCTAGCATATGCACCAAAAAAACCAAACGTAAATTTTTAACTTTATTCAACGATACATAAAGTAAAAATTGGAGAATATGTTTAAATGTCACACCAATAAAAGAATCAGTGAAAATTTTATTATTTTAATTGCAAAAAACTAATCTGACTTACTTAAATGCGTTTTCATATATTTTTGTTCCATAAGTAACAGAAACAGTAACAATTATTTTTAATATAATAAAGTATTCAGTTCTACAAAATTTTATTAGTTATTTGATAAAATGATTAAATAGATAGCCTTTATTGTCAACATTGATACCTTGTATACAAAATATGATATAAACGACAAAATAATATACTCATTTGTGTCTTAAAACAAGTTTGGAAGATATTTTCGATGGATTCGTCGGTAACTTTGTGGAAATTCATTTTTAATAATCGGCCAGAATGAAAAAAATTTCTTCCATCCCCCTGGATACCTCGAGCGTGCCCATAACGGTGACAGCATTCCCTCGTTGGATTTCTATGCTTATTCGCTGTCTAAGGTATTCACTTGAGCGGCACTCACCCGTCTTGTCCGTCATCCTTCGACCATTTTCCGCCACCGTCCTCAACGCCGAGGGTCCCCAGGGACCGAACGTCTCAAAACCCAATGAACAGAAAATGAAATTTGGCGAGAGACAGTCGTATTTTCTGAATTTGGAGGTTTCGGCTTTGAGAGCCGCTGAGCCCGACGACTCAGCGGATTTATTCGACGTGAGATGCCGCGATTGTATCCACCACAGTGGCATCCCAGACCATGCATCGCCCCTCTCTCCAGGGGATCATAGTAATACAGTCGGGCCTCCTGCCATCCTGGCGACAAACCCCCAGAGGTTCCAGTCTCGATGGGACCCCCGATGAAACCAGAGAGCGGCAGATCAGGTCGTTAATGGCAGAGTGCCGACTGTATCTTCCGGCACTCTTCTGACAGCTCAATCCTTGCCGCCCCATGCGGTCCACCAACCTCCCACAGGTGCACTTGTGCTCGTGACACAATGCTGAACCAAGCCGTAGAGCAACCGAAATTCGTAGGGCATCATCGCTCAGAAGCGTTCCGAGACTGGGCGATGGAAGAGCATTTAGCCACAACCCCGACTCATTCCGCGAAGCTGCCATTAACCGAGCAGTCTCCGTAGGATCACTGAGCGAAAAAAGAATTTCTTTTTTAATTTCAATCAGCGGGATATCCCACTCTTTTTGGATAGATGGCTTGTCCGGTGCAGACATACTTGTAATTTTGCACTAATTTTGTTTTGCGGCACTGACTGTTTTCCCAATCAATATCCGGCAGTAGGGCCGTGATCAGACTCTTGACAGAGTGAATTGAGGCTAAGAAAGCCGGGAGAGACAATTATTCAGTCCGCCTAATTCCAAAACCACCGTATCTAACGGGCAGTGTCGCTTGTAGCCATGCAGGACCATCCAAAATCACGTTGGTTATTTTTTGCAGACTAACCCGAAACATGTCATCAACGGCGCGGAGGAGAGTTGGTGTTCCCACACGGGGGCAGACCTTAGGGTATACATGATTTTGGGGACCAATAGGCAGTTTTTCAACAAAAACAGACCATAATGTGAAATTAAAGCTTTCAGTCTTGAGACTAGCACTTTAATAGTCTCAGATCTCTTCTTTAACTCCACTGGAACTGCCTCGTCTGTTATAATTGACGTCTTCCTTCTCCATCACTTTTATGTTAGGAGCGACCTCCTGAAAATCACTTAGTATATCACGCTTGGTCTCGTCCGTTACTCATAATAAATACAATTTCAAAGCATTTACTTTAACGATTAATTAATAATACCACGTAAGTTCCTTTTGCAAAATCACAATTGGTAAGGTAAATATTTTAATTTTAAATAAAAGTTATGATGTTATCTCTTGTTAAACAGTATATATAGTTAAGCTAAAATAAGTTCATGCATAGTTCTTTTTACGTTGGAATAATCAACCATTTCCAATAAATAGCAAATGTTAGAAATATAATAAATTGTATTTTAAATATTTGTATTTTGAATAGAGTCAACATAAATATCGGCAGTCTTGAAGTAATGGATTAAACTCTGACGAGTAACATCGTATGGCCAATGGTCATTATAAGTTTATTAACGTTCCCTTGCTTCCTTATAGCATCCAGATGTCAGATATTCGTATCAAATGGTATCCAGTTTAGTGAACGGTGATAGATACACAAGCTCAAAACGTATTCATATTAATCTGATGAGCACTAATGTGTGAAGAAACATGATCCACATTTGCGGTGAACATATTGTACGAAGAAAGTTCACAAATTGTTAGGAAAACCTCAATCATTTTAACCAAATAAGCCTGATCGAATATCAATTCGATTATATTTGTGCTTCACATTATGTAAGTACATTTTTATATATAAAAGTATGAACGTACATATTGAGTCGAGCTTAACCGCTTTATTTATAATAAATTATTAAAAATAATTTACTCTGATTTAATCACCTAATTATCACTTAAGTGTGAGATTGTGCTTGTCTCAAATATGACCAGAGAAACAATAGTCATAAATGACAAGAACTATGAAAACGTTTGAATGTAGAAATACATCGCGTAAATATTAATTGTTTGAAAATAGGTTTGGAAATAAATAAAAATTGTATTAGGAGTAAAACTTATTGTTAAATATTGTTAATATTAGGATGTGTGTCTCTCCTTTGTTTTATTTTCCATATAATAACCCCCTTACATCCCACACGGAAGGTAGCGGATTGCCTCATAAGCGCACGAGGCGAGCGTTTGGGACCTGTGAATCTTAGGGCCCTCAAAAATAGTTTATAATAGAACGCACATATTTTAAATTCAGTTTTCAGTATTTATTTTCATTTTAAATGAAATTCTAGTAATATTGCAACAATTGATTTTGTTGAATAAATAATTAAAGCTTTGATTAGAACGCCTTCGACATAAGTAATATAGATTTTTGTGATAACAAGAGATTATAAATAGAGAAGAATTTTATTCAGATACGCTGAAAATCTCAAATATATCGCCGTTCTTCTGGAAGAAGAGTCTAACTGGAAAATACTAGTTTTGAGTAATTGGACTTTGAAGTTTGCCAAATGCTTGAAATGCCATACGTTTTTCATTTTGTTTGTTTGTATAAAACTGTTTTTGAGTAAAATTATAATTTATAAAAATAAGTGAGTTCCGTCATACGGTAGAGTTTGAAATAAGAAACATCTTGGTATAACTAACCCAATGTGTATTTTTTCGATTTAGAGTTTTCTTCCAGAACAACGACGATATATGCAAAGCTTTATTCTTATCCGGGCCCCCACATTATAATACGTCTGGAGCTTCCCTAGTACTTCATCCACCACGGGTAATAAATAATTAATATGATTTGCTAGTTGCGAGTGTTCAATAATTAAGGAGTTATAATTTGTATTATAATAAATATCACGAAGCGTCTCAAAGAAGTGAAACACGTGATAGAATTGGTTAAAACAACAAGTGGAATAAACAAAGTTATCAATTTTAAACTAATATTGTTTTCTTCAAAAAGTCATGTAGGTCAGTGTTAAATGAAATAAAAATTATGTCATTCTTTCAAATACATATACCCGGTAAGGATTACGTACCTTATAAAAGAATGGGAACGATAATTTATTTAGTCAATATAATTATTTATTAATTTAATCGAACCAACGACTTCGTGACCGAGAGCTCAAATTCCAGTGATCCCATCGTCGCATTACATCATCGATGGATTTAACAAATTATTTGATTATAATAATAATTTAAATAATGAAGCATTCCATCTAATATGCGTTGCAATAAGTCCCCCCCTTTAAAGGAATCGGACGCAGGACAACAAATGATTTTTAACCAGTATTCTTGCTAGCCACTTTCTTTCGAATTATACTGATATTACTAAGGATTTATTCGATTGTTTTCAAATCATCATTTATATAAATGTTCAGTTTCATAATACAATTAGGAATCAGTTATTATTTGTTTAGGTAGTATCCTTGATATATCAATACAATAAAAACCCGGAAAATCTTCTATCCAAGCCGCACAGTCCATATTATTTGGCCGTATACATTTTAGAAAAAAGGTGTATAAAGTTGCACAACACAATAAAATGATGCAAAGGAATCCTTTTTTATGTATTACCTTTCTCTCAGCCGTGGCAGTCAGCTGCTGCAGTCGCTGGGTCATGTTTGAGAGGCTCTGCTCGAACGCAGAAACGACATGCGCCTAAAACAAATAAGAAAATATATTATAAGTCAACGAGCTGGCAATTTTATCACATAAAGAGGGCAGTTATATACAATAATAAGGCAGACTAAATCTAGATTTGTTTTTCAACCATGTCCGTTCCCAATGTGGTACATAATATGGGCGCCTAATGGAGCATCAACAGAAGTTGTTTTAAGAGAACAGATTGTTATTCCGTCGCTCGTCCTTCTTGTATATGAGAGCGGTAAGAGGATAAGATAGGGCTAGTCACCGAAGAATGGCTCTGTAACGGCTCCGTTTTCAAAATCGGATGGGTGGAAGAGTATTTAATCAAAGGGGAAATGAAAGAGATCATTTAAGACACAAATCCATAAATGGATTGAATAATCAATTTATGAAATTCCCATACGGTGATTTGAACGCCCAAGAGCGTTGACCACTGTGCTACAGAACCGGTAAAAATATATTACCACTAAAATTTGAGCCAATATTCAACGTCATTATTTATCCGAACTTTTTTGTTGCCTACTAAAAACCTTGTTCATATATCAATATAAAAGTGGGTGTAGAATTGATAAAATATCAGATAAATTTTGTATTGTTTTCTGTCAATCTTTGGTGGATTTGTGTATTTTTTTATATATTGCAATAACTGTGTGTACTGTAATTATTTTGTGATCACAAAGCGTTTCGATACCTAATCTATCCTATCAATTTTGGATATTGAAAGATACGAGATCCACCCTATATAATTATGTTATTATTTAACAATTTCTATGCGATGTGAGTAGGAAGCCTACATTGAAATTATCGCATATTAGCGAGTGGTTATTCTTTGACAGTGCAGATTAATTAGTTTTCCACTTTAGTTGGCGGTATTAATAATAACAAAAATGCGTAAATATTCTCGCCAGACACGCGTTTATCGTATGTTCTACGCCCCGTAGAGATCGTACCACGCCGAGAGGCGTAGGCCGTAGAAGCTTGTAGAGATAGTTGTTACCGTTTTCATCATGGTACGGTCGACAGCAATAATATGTTCCGAGTTTTTGACGACAATAATTTAAATATCAGTAGGTATTTACAGGAATCTATTTCAGGTAATTGGAATTTAAAATGTCTACCATAAAACAAAATAGTATTTTTCAAAAAATTGCTTGTAATAATGATAATTCTGTTACACATAGGAGTGAAATGATTCTTTTTTATCCTTATAACTTAATTTCGTAGATTGAGATGTGAATATTTTTTTGATTACGCACAATTATCACGGTTGAAAGTGTATGTTTAAATTAAAAATAATAATTTACACTATTAACAAGGGAGTATTAACTTCACTCTATGGTAGTAATAATTAACACCCTAACTATTTTTCTAGTCATTCCAGACTGCGTGCAATCCAGGGTGCGGTTTTAAATGGGTAACCCCATGCGTAAGAAATTCAAACTAGCATACAGTAAGTCACTTGGTCCAGTAATTTTACATAATTGAAGTGGCAAGTCGGATATTAATTAAGTTTCTTCATCAAGCAGAAAATACAAAAAATTTTTTAACGCATTATTTTAATTTCAATAGAGAAACTATAGAATATCTCATGACATTTAAAAATCATGTTTCGAGGATATATTTTTTATATGCAAACGCAAATATTATAAGTTGTTGAAACTTAAGCAAAAAACAAGACTATGATGAAATTATACCTGGATACAGAATGAAGGATATATTTGAGTACATAAAATTGACTAAAACACCACAAAATTATCTACTTATGATACATTTAAAAACATTTTTTAATTCACTTTTAAGGTGTTCACTGTCAATTCTTGGTGGAAAGGCATTATATTTTAAAAATAATGCTCGCGATGAGCGAAACTGGTCCTGATCATTATAAACATGTGGAAGTAGCACAAACTAATTGTGTTTTATTTTTAAAACATTTTATAAAATTGATTGTTCTATATTCAATTGTAGTGTCTAAACAATTGGTTCATTGAATAGGCATATGGAAAGATTTAAAATATCGTAACCTGTTTATCGAAAATTAGGAAAATATCATTGTATATAACCATATTCAAATCGTCACGATTTATTCGCAATTGCCAACAATGGAAAATTAATATTTACAGATTTTTAATTTGTCAGTGAAAATTGGATTTGAGTGACAATTCGTTAACTTTTAATGTCTGTTCACAAATCGGACATAGATTTGTTTTTATTTTTTCCACTATATTACTTCGTCGTAGGATATGTTAAACATTAAGAAATCACAAAGATATTTCTTACTTGTTCCATTCCTTTTGCCAATTTTCCATAATATATTTCAGGTTTAATATAACGTACATTTATGAATGACCGCGCTTGCCCTAAAGTAACCAAATATAATTTATTAGACAATAATTCTCCAAAAAATGTTCTAAAAAAGTTATAATTGGACGCCTGTTAATTATTTTAATGGATTTGATGTAAGCGTATCCATAGCGAGTCATCCGAGCAAACAAGCAGTGACGGCACACCCACATTTGCGAAGGGAGGGTATAAATGTGTATATTTTACACAGTGGTGAACTTGTTGTAATATAGGAGAAAGCAAAATGACACAGGACCCTGATGGATGACCGTGTCACATAGTATGAGTCATCTTTGTGATGTTTTGACAGTTATTAGGAAAAATATATTTTCAAAGTTACAGGTGTTCCTTGAATATAATCAGAGTTAATCTTTTAATGGGTTTGACACAACTCACAACGTCGACATTTAAACACAATTTTGAGTGTCTAGTGTCGAGTCAGATTTGCACATTGATATTATAAATATGATAACGAAGAAAATGGCTGCTCATTTATGATGCGTAATTTATTATTCAATATTTAATCTGCAAAAAATTGTACATTTTTTACACGCAGGTGTACAAAAATTATATCTGTACGAGTATAATTATTATTTATGATAAAAATATAAGACTCATCGAATATAAAATGTATCGTATGATGATTTTCAATTGGCTTATAACTGCTTACTGCCATCATAACAATATGACGGTAACACAATACCGTCCTCTTCTTCACGCTCCGTTTGCTATCAAATGTTCCATTTAAAATTCGGGGATGTCTTTTATATCATTGTAAAATTATGCGTTTTTAAACGAAATCTTTAAATTTAAACTATGATAGGGTCGTCTACTATATTATTGCAAAAATGAATACTTACGATACGTAGTTCGCAAAATTTTGTAAATACAGTTAAGATATGTCATTTAATTTTACATCCAGCGATAACGAGAGGTACTAAGGCAACTAACTTTAATAAAATTGTGTTCAGAATTAAAAGTTCGAATAGATATTGTTATATTTTATTTTAATGGCGAATATATATATATACTCGTTAACATGTGGACATCTTACAAATGATACGATTCCGTCTCTCATATACCATATAACTACTATAATTAATATTATAAAGAACACTTATTTTTAAGTCTTTGTAAAAGAGCTTTCACTTCTTTGTTTACAAGATAAAATAAACTGAATATCCATTCGTTATATGAAATAGATAACAAGCTAACAATGTCTAATAATTATAGGTATATAAAATATATGCTGAATATAAAACTCACCCCCATGAGAGAACGCGAGCGTTCATGTTTGCGACCGGGGTTGGAATCTAATTGAGGAAATGCATCCTATGAGTACGGGGTCCGAACAGAGTTGGGGTGAAAGCCCCTTTGTAAAAATAATAGAAAATAGCGTGACTTTATACAAACTATTTGACGAATTCAACTATGGATGCAACAGATAAAATAACTAGAAGAAAATTGTCGTAATAAATTATGAACAACTTCAAATAGGAATTAATGTGATGGGGCAACCGCCAAACTTAATCAGTATTTCAAAAGATAGATAAGATACAAAAGAAAATATAAGATTCGATAAATAATCTACAATGTTTTAGTATTAAGGATTTTCTACTCTTTTTACGAGACTTTTTCCAAAGATCCTTAATAACTAAAAGTTCTCTTGCAAATGTTTTAGGTTGTCCTCTCCTCTCTTTAATAAAATATTTTTTACTATAACTGTTATTGATTTTATTGCAATACTATTTACAGTATACTAAATAATGTAGTTGTGATTATTGGCTTTCGACCGATCGATGGATAATTATGGCTATTGAATACATAAATATAATATAGGAGTTAATATTCCAAAATGAATTATAAATTGTATTACATTTTAACCATTACATAATTATATATTTTAATATTTTATAGATAACACTAAAAAAGTACGTTTTTTTTATTTTGGGATCTTTATAGATGATATAATAAGTTTCGTAACGTCATATAAGCTGTATAAATTTCGTATAGTTAATGTAATTACACCAAGATATAATCAATAAGATAGGCTAATTATATGTTATATTTTAAATACCCGGAAGATGGTCGAGTGAGGTATGCCAATACTAAATTCATCTATTTATAGCGTTACCATTTATCGAGGTAATAAAAAAAGATTTATAACAATTACTATAACCTGAAGGCATTTTCGTTATTAAAAATATTCTCAAATATACAAAACCGCGCCTACCAAGAACAATGCGCGTGACTTTCTATTCATTAATAGTTATTATATAGTTTCCGTGTGGGAAACAGTCAGTCACGCCACTTTACTGGCTCACGCAGTACACCAGTTGAACATCAAGGGATTGAATATAATCGCAGTATGGCATTAAAAGGGTGCGACTAATATTATAAAGAAGGAAGAATAGCGGCTATGCACGCGTTTTATTATTTAGCATATTACCGTCGGCCACTGTCAGTTCTTTGTTGTATGATGTTGTATGCCTACAATTTACAGTTTCTCTTGAATAATGTACTCTGCGAAAATTGTTAATACCTTTTGCATTGAAAATCTTTATTCGGTATATATTAATTTGTTTTGTAAGTCTGAAATACATAAATATGGAAGAACAAATTTGTCTATCAAATGTCCGATAGATAAACGAACCATTGAGTTTTTGGTTGCATGTTAGCTTTCTTGATTACTTAGCTTTTTGTATTTTCCCCCACACGTTAAACATGCACTTCCACAAAACAAGGCGTATCAAGTTTTACATATCACCGTCTTAAAATAAAATGTGAAAGATAAAAAAAACAGTACTTTACACCGAAATGATATTTAAGAACACGAAAAAGATATTTATAAAATACATTTTGTATATTTCAGGATGGTAGGAATTTAAGTGCTTCAGGATTTTGACAAACTGAGAAAATTGCTGTCGATAATGGAGTTAGCAGGATTACAGCGTGTCAGAGAAAGCACTTTAACTTGAGGTACTGTAATTAGTCTATTACTTAAAGTAGAAATACGAGCTTGACACAAAACTTGCGAACCGTATATAATATATGCAGAATACGATGTAATCTCATTTTTGAAGAAGCCGAGTTATATCTTTACGCACAAAAAACGATACACTTTTCGCGTATACGGATAACTTATTTGAATATGTACTCTTCAATTTCATTATGAAACATCGTTTTTGAAACCATACTGACTGCATTTTGCATTCGTTTTCTAGGGTGTGAATTAATATATTCAATTAAAATAATTCTTAACTGTTATTATAACAGTATTTTGGAATCTAAAAGAAATAGTCCGCAGTCAAAGGATTGGGAATAAATCGTATAATTGAAATACGAAACGCGTACAATATTGAATTTCATAATGACCTTTAGCGACTTTATTGTAACGACTTATTTCAATACGAAGTGATGAGGTGATTTAAAAAGGGAGGAAAACATGTCGGTAATTAAAGTGTCATGTCTGCGTAAGCGAAAACACCTGTCAGCCGCGTCGATTATATCCGGCTGGCACGCGCATACTGTTGCACAACTGCGCACAATGCAGAGCGCACTACTCGACTGTCGCAAAGAGCGCGAAAGCTCGCCGGAAATGGTCCAAACAGAAATCATACATCAAATAAGCGACTCCGGCGGCATCCTTAATTGCTTCATTTTAATGAAAGGGAAAACACCACGGATCCCAGTTAAAAAATGTATTTGTGTAAGCAGTAAATGCACGCGCTTCGCCATCCTGTGTATAATTTATTATTTAAATAGTTTTTAAATTGTGAAGAATCCATTTATGATACAATGCGCAATTAAAAGATCTACTTATTTCTTTAAATAAGTTGATTACAATTTAAGCCGTACAATGCACATTGATTGAAAGCTCATTATTTCATATATCTGGTATGTGTATGGATACGAGGTCTACGAGACTACGTACTACAGTATTACCAACATTAATAGGCCACCACCGATTTCGGAACTAGAATTGTCAGTCTAGAATAAATTTCCCCAATTGCCATTAAATATCTTTCTAAAATCCATGTCTACTTTACATAACCGTCGCTAAAATATCAGTTTTGGAATTTATTGAAATTTCAGTTCTGGGTGAGTATGGCAACATTCCTAACGTAACGGTGGCGTCCTCACTAGCGGCCAAGTGAAATTGGTACATCTATAGTGATATTTATATTTGGTGTTGTGAGAAATAATTTATTCAAAACATTTCAACAAATATTCTTATTCTTTAACATCAATAATGAATTAAATGTAGAGCGCGAGGTGTGCGTTTACGCATGGCTATAGTCAACGAACCAACGCAGTATTTGCGACACACTGTTTTAAATTCAGTTTCATATTTAATTGTTGACATCGATGTTAATTATGTGTAAATATAATAAAATATTGAATAATTACTCAACAAATATTGCCACCATAGATATCTCACGAAAGATTTAATTTGGCACTGAAAACAACCTAAAAACTATTGCAGCAGGTGCATTTAAATTCAATATAATATGATTGGACCAAATTCGGCCGTTTCGAAAAGAGTTAAATAAATACATAAATATTTTAGCAAGTTAGTCCATATTTCTCGCAGGTGTACTCGCTCACTTCGCCAATTAAGGTGGACAGATGATCCTGATTGTTGAACGTACTCCAACTGGACAACAGAGTAGAAAAACAGCTCATTAAGCCCTACAGTCTGCTTCAGGGCAGGTGTAATTTCGAGGAACACGTGAAGCTTGCAATAATTATTATAAATTATGATAATATTGCTGTCACTCTGATGAATTGAGTCGACATTTTTATTACATATTCGTAATTGCACAACAAAAACTGCAGCTACGTTACTTTAATCTGCAGCTTATGTCACCTGGACTTGTCGTCATTTAAAGTAATATGCCATAAACAAAAATTAAGGCACATAAATGATCACATCTGTTTCAATTAGTTAAGTTTAAAGTTTCTTTGAAGTATGAGTAATCGTAAAAAACGATCGCGACGAATTGGAACGATTTTTGCAAACATCCTGTAAGTGTTCCTTAAATGCTAATGATTTAAGAACAATCCTTAGATCATAGGTGGGGTACATTCGGCCTTTTGCGTCCACAAGCGCGGCCTTTTGATTGCACCCAAATTTTTCAATTCATTGTTTTATAAATTTACAACATAATTTACAAACGTAAGGAGAGGCAACGCGCCAACGTGGTTACGTCAAAAGACGAATAGGCAGTGGTAAGATGTAAAGGTTACAAACGTGAATTCTTTTATTTTTATATATACAAAAATGGCGGCCATGCGAACGTCGCAAACGTAAAGTAAAAATGTTTCTATGAAACATACTAAGAGTGTTTTCGGTGTATATTTTAGTCTTAACATAACGAGGTCGTGTTAGTACATACTTAACTAGTAAGATAGTTGATTAATATACATAAAAAGGTTTCCCATCCATGTGTAAGACGATCTGGGCCTCTGCAATGACATATATTGCAATCTAAGTAACTCTAAAATAGGATTTTCTGGAATTATTTAGTCATATTACAGTATTTTCCAAAGTTCATTTAGAATTAAGCTATATGTATGAAAAATTACGTAATTTGTTTACAGCATGTTTTGCGTCAGCAAAACATAATAATATAGTAGTTTGAACTGCCAAAAAAATATTTATATTCACACTTTAAACATGTTAATGTTCTCATATATGAAATCTTTTTGTTTTTATTTTTACATTTGTGGTTAACGACACATTGGACAAATCAAGTGACGTTTTGGTTAGTATTGTTTACACATCTTTTACGATTCATAATTATTTGTCTGTGAAAAGTAACGCTGGCGAAGTAAAACAAATATAAATAATTTATATGACAGGTTGAAGAAATAGTGGGTAAGAATATTTCACAACGCACGAGATTTTTAGCTATGATTTAGCATAAATTTGACCGTATATTTATGATCATTGGTAGAGACGTTAACACTTAACTCAATTATTTGGCAAGTCAAATTAGCATTTAATAGAGTTTGGTCATCACCCAAGAATAAGAGTAGAAGTCACCAATAAAACTGATTGTCATCACCAATTCTCGCAATTGTCATTATCGTCTGGAAGACCCACGCAGTCTGGTCATACCGCATGCATCTGTGGAATTGATACAGTCGACGAAGTGCATGATACATTGCCAGCTTGGACCCACATCGTAATAACTCATCAATATTTTGAAGTTACAGATTTAGGGGATACACCGGATATGGTAAGTGAGCAATCGATAACCCATCACAGTATCAATTGTGTCGCATTTTCGCTTGTTATCGAGAAGGAAGTTGTCATCGAAAAGTCAAATGCAATAATGTAGAATTCAGATAAAATCAGCATCGTTCGGTCTAAGGAGATATTAGTTTTGAGTTAATTAATTTTTAATATTTCGTGCTTTATAAAACACATAAATAACTGTTGTGATATCAATATTTTTGCATTTGCTGAAATGATTTTTTTTAAATGTTTGTCGGACAATAGAGATTGGAGAAATATAATATAAATAATTCAAAACACGCCATTTTATATTTAATGGTTTGTGACAAAACGGGTGCTTATATTATACTATAAGGAAGACTAGAAGCGTAAAATTATATATCAAATTAATTATACTGATTAAATAAAAGCAAATTTGACGGCTTTGTTTTATTTATTATTTAGACATCTTTAAATAAAATCCACAACATAAAAAAGGAAACGACAATTTTATTTTTTAAAAAACATATTATAATGTAAGATTTAATGTTATGCTTATATTTTAGTATGAATAAAATAATCAAGGATGTAAATCCATTCCACATTTTGGTATAATTAAAAATTCTAAAAAAAATTAAAATATAAAACTGTTTAAATTTTGATTTCAGACTTTGCTGAAATAACACCGGATTAAATTTCGATAAAAATTCCAATTAACCAAGCATTTCTCAGTTTCAACAGTTTTTTTTATTATATAAATAAATATGCAAATAAATATTATTTAATTAAGATGAAAAATAATCGAGACTAATAATTAAATTAGTCTCCTGCATCGCATAATTATTATTTGTTTTGATCTGTACTAATGTACTAATGCATTCGATAACCTTTAAAACAAATAACGATATTTAGTACCATACGTAGATTTATACGTAGATTTCAATAGAGCCGCATGATAAAAAAAGTTTTGTTGAGCTATGATAGCTGACAATGAATACCAATAACATATAATTTTACTGGCAAAATGGCATGATGCGGGCTTTCTAATACCGATCATGATTTCATATTCGACCAACAAGAGATTAAAAGAAATCTATACAAAGAATAATTATCGCATAGATATGCTATTAAAAAGAGAAAAATGTATCTTGCTTTACTATTTTACATTCTAGTGTCAACGCAAAGCTTTTATTAATGATGATCATATCACAGATTCATACAGACATACGTCAACAAGGCTGGAATTCGTTGATTCGTTATTTATGCGACCTCAGGAATAAATATGTCTTACTTAGATACGTGATGCAATCAATTCGCGGGCTGAATGTAAAAACGAGTTAATTATTTATATTCTGCATCGATGATGCGTACTAGAACAACGTGACTATATAGGAGTGCCGCCATTATAATAGATGAAGAAGAAACATTGAGACGTATTAATAGAATTGAAATGTCAACGAAACATCTGTTGTCCATATTGGACGTTTTTTTCCACGCTATTGATGCTGATCTAAAAACAGAGGAAATAATAATGTCAACTCCTAGCTTCTTTATAAATATTTTATAGTGAGCTTAGAAGATCGACACGTGTCATAGAATTGTTTATTTGAGATCATATTATACAAACGTGCGCCATCCATTAAGCGAAGGAAACATAAAGAATTGTCAATCAAATAATTTTTTTTATTGACAATTTAATACGTCTGCTATTTTTTAGATATAGGTATAATATATCATAATAGATGTAAGAGAGGCGTTTTTTTTTATTCGGCTATTTGTGCATTTGACATATTCGCGAAAACCATAGATTAAATTTTAAACTCGCAGAACCTGTTTATTGAATTGAAAATTTTAAAAACATATGTAACAAAACTGTAACGGCATTTCAAATACTAGCCAACACACATTTTTTGGTCGAAGATTTGATTTGACAAAGCACGAAACATATTGCTTACAAAATTTGAGAAAAATTTCTTTATAATTCGTTTTGTATAATCGTTGGATTAAAACCGTTAATTTTTATACCAACATAAATTTATAAATATCAGTGTTTATATTTAGTTGAATTATGATTATACAAAATTATCAGATATTTATTATTCTCATGAAGGTATTTTAATACATACTTTCTGTCAAATCAAGGTATTATTCTTGTTATGTATCGGCAGTTTTAAAATAATTGCCACTAAATTAGCCAAACATTCGAACCGGCAATAAAAAAAACCACATATTATTTTTTGATTGTGGTATACAGCTAAATAATTAAAATATTTGATAAATTTACTCGTCGCTACTGATTAGTATTCAAAGTTATCAATTCAAACAATATCAGGACGGAAACATTTGACCTGTTCGTATCTAATTAAGTATTCAATGACAAAATATTCGATAGAAGTCGGTAGGAATAGTTTATAATAGCTTCGTTTTAATCATTTCATTGTCTTACTCATCTTATAAGAATTGAAAGGTAAATTTTGGCATCACTACTCATTAAAATAATTGTCGTATTAATCGGTAACATTACGACACCAATGAGATTCAGCGAAAACATAGTAAGGAAATAGATTTCAAGGCAAGAAGATATAATATTTTATTGTTATTGTTTGTATACGAAAAAAGCTCTGATTTAAATCAAGGAAGACATATTCGTAAATGTTACAACCCATTAAATTTTCGCCGACTGACAGACTTTAATTTAGTCGCAAACTATCATAAAAGATAAATTAACAAAAAGTTTATTCAAGAGAATTTGACAGTTCAATTGATATGTTATGAAATATCAGTATAAAAAAATAAAAACAGTTCATTATAGCAATATATATTTCACTGAAGCAAACAGTGCAAGGTGTTATGCTTGGTTATTAATACTTAAGGATTATTCCGTCGTTGTTCTGGAAGAAGACACTAACTCAAAAATACTAGTTTTGAGTAATTGGACTTTGAAGTTTGACAAATGTTTGAAATGCTATACCTTTTTCATTTTGCATGTTTGTACAAAACTGTTTTTAAGTAAAAGTAAAGTTTTAAATAAGGTATGTTAAGGTATGTATGGTAGAGTTTGAAATAATTTTAAGGAACACAGGATATTGCGCCGCAGGCGAAATATTTTTATGTGTAAATATAATTTCTTGAAAAATATATACTTTATTTTTACAATTTGTCATTTACAAATGTTATATTTAATATTAATATTGTCCCGCAGGCTTGTTTATGAAATATGTCAAAAATCTAGTCTTTAAAATAATTTGTATGTTTAATATTTATATAAAAATACAAAATTTATTTAGGACAAGATATTCAGCAGATTTTACTGACAATATTGACTATTCGAAAAAAAAACATCAAAAATTATAACAAAATTATTTTTCCTTAGTTTGCTCTTAGAAAAATTGTCAGCAACATTATCTAAATCTATATTATCTGCTATTTGGTGTTCTATTGAAAGAATTGAAAGATTTTTTAATCGCAAATTTCTCACTGTCGTTGTTGAATAGTTTTTTTATTAATTTCAGCCACAAAATGATAATTTAGCATGTTGTGTTCACAACAATTTCTTCTTTCTGCCTCGACATTGCGGCTTCCCGATTATTCCGAGACTATTTTTATTTGTTTATCACCTAAGGAATTTTCTCTTCAAAAAAGCTGCCTACATGAGTATATTTTGTCAATGAGTAAAATATTACTGTTTTTTTACTGTTATGTTACGATATGTTTTATTCATTTGTGGAATGAAAATTATTTTTTAATTACACATGTTTGCCGCCTGCCCTCGCGACAGTCCGCGCCTCCCCGGTTGGAAACCACGGCTGAAAACCACTGTTTTATGGTATATTTAACTTTTTATTTTTAAATTATGAATTCTTATAATTGTAGAAGATTTCGAACGTGAGATAATAAAATATTATTAAAAATATCTAATATATTTTCATTTTTTTTTTTTGTAGTTTATACGTGTTTTTGATTGTAGTTTTAAATAGCCTCCAACAAGTCTAACATAATGTAAGCTAACAAATTACATCTATGTTTACAAGAAACAACTCAATAGATAACATTAAAAACTCAGCGTTTGTACGATAGCAGAACAGTAAAGGCGAGGAAAAATACCTAGTAATTATTCTCAATTTCGCGTTCCGTAAAGGTCAAAGTCGTTTTCAAAAACAACTTTTGATAAACACTTGGTACAACTTTTATAGAAATGACGTAAAACTATACAGTGTTTTATTGTGTACAAGTAAAATTAATTTCCATTTGATAATTTATGACAATATTTCGTGGAATATTCGTTATTTTTATATTCGCTTAATTTATTTCCGCAATAAATAGGCACATTTATCAGTAACTAGTTTTTTTTTTTTCATTAATTGGCGGAAAAATAAAACTTCTACGCGGCGTAGAGACTAAACGTTTGATAACCAAAGAGCTGATAACTTTTACGCATATTTTATATAATATGTTTGAATGTGACGTACGATAATATAACCTTCCGACAGCTAGAAAAACATTTAAACACAATAATCAATAGTGAATAATAAAAGCAGTATAACATATTTAATATGAGGGGTCTAGTATCAAAACTCATAATCTCATGCATATGCAAAAAATGAGTGATGAATGCAGCATTGTTCTTTACGTACTTTACAAACTCCCATCATAAATGAATGTGAAAAGTCGTTTATTCTCAAAACTTATATTCTCCAACTCCCTATAATTATTCAAACTAATAATCTAACATTCCAGCCAATGAGAGTGCAGCATTGAACTGTCATGCCCACAAGTGTTCGTTTAGGTACCTATCGCGGTTTAGGCGTCTATTGCATAGTTTTTCCTTTAGCATGAAAACGGTTTTTCTTGGTTAGCCAAAAACAAGCGTTATGATACTAGACCACTCATGTGAAAGTTGATAAAAAATATTTATTGATTTAATTGGCATTTACTTGGTAGAACTCCATTTTAATCACATAAAATCAAACAATTTAGTTCAATTACCTAATAAGATTTTTAGAACTAAATACTTTGATGTTTCATCCAGTAATAAAAAATATTTACATTAAAAGAATGTGAAATTCATTTCTCTTAGAGCACTTAGTTTTAATAGTATTCCTATTTTTATAAATAGCAATAAGCTTTTTCCAATACAATGCTGGTCATCTCTGCTTGATCATTAAGATCAGCAATAATAATACCATAATAATTATGGTGCCCATAATCATTAAATATTTCAAACAGAATAATGATCTTCGTCATGGTAAATGACGCCAAAATTCAGTCTTCAAAGCGAAACGCAAAAATTCATGAACCTATTCTAAAACTCTCAGCACTTAAAAATATTTACTAATATCGTATGTTTGCATATTTTTTCACATAAAATATGATGTCAGAGATTTTCAATGTTATTGAATTAGGGTAATTTGACAGATGAGTGAGGAACTTGAAGAAATTTACATTTTAAAAGTAACTCAAAACAGGACTTTTGTTATCAGCAAGGTAACGACAGAGTAATCTTATATAACTCTTTAGACGCTTTAGTGCTCGGCCAGAGACGCCATGACGCGTGAACTTCCAGTCCCTGCGCGTTAACTACGGACATTGCAAAAACATGCTATGCATTTCAGTTTTAAGCGCCGCGCCCGCCCAGCGAGTCACGCGTTGATTCTAGCCGTACACTTTATTATTATCACATATCACATGAAGGCATGAAATTTTTTCATTACCTAAGCGTCGCGGTTCGTGGTGTATAATAAAATAAAGTATTATACAATTGACACACAGTTCCGACGTACTAGCTACTTTAGACATTCAGTATTTCAATTTAAATACCGTCACATATGACGGGTACGGTTATACTAGTAATATATAATTGACTGAAGCTTGACGTGAACGCAATTTTTACTTGTTTTCTTAGTTTCCTCGCCAAATAATGATTAATATTAACTTTACGTATTGCACATACCAATACATCGTTTATAATAGGCAAACGTTCAGGAAAATCAATAATACTTAATTAATATCAAACATTACAAGTAGAACTTGCTGATAACTTCGCACTAATAATAATTGCCAGAAGCAAATTTGTGATGAATGATGATTGATAGCATGTTAACATTGTTGGTGGCAGACTTTTGCGATCGTTTCGATGTAGACATTTCGAAATCATGATTATTTGCAAGTAACGTTTCTCTACAACACTTTGACCCCGAAGTGACCTTTTTTCAAGCAACGAAAACATATTTAAATATGGTAATTGTAATCGTTATAACGCTAATGCGATGTAATAATACATTAAAAATAACGTTTGAACAAAATATTAATTACATGGGAGTGGGTCAAAAGAATTATGTACCTAGTGCACGATGATACTGATAATAATTACGGGCTTAATGCCATGACAAAATCATCTGTTCATTCTTAAATAAATCCACGGCATACTACGTGTCTACAAAAATTGATATAACTAAATATCTTCGACGTAGAGGTCCCAGAGTGAATAGTTTGTACAGTAGATTCTCGATCACTCGTTTTTAGATCGGATGAACCAGACGATAAATACGAATAGAAAACAATGAATGCTAAGATCTTACAACAAAAAATTATAGTGGCACAAGGCACAACTATCGAAAAGATTTTGCAATGTATTATTGCGGTATCAAGATTTCTCAAAAAAGCGCTAAAAATGTTTATCGCTATGTTATTTGCATACCATTTCATAGCCAATATTTTAAATTTGCATACTATTAAAACAGCCAGAAGTTTTTTTTTATATAAGTAGGTACATATTTATTTATTCCTACTAGGTATACTGAACTAATGAAAACTAGACAACATTTTAAACGGTCGGTGCTGGAAAACGATGAATAGAGGACGATCAATGCGATATTTTTTGGTTAATTTTGAATAAGCATTTTTCGGGAGCTACTCAAATGACAAATATATTCTGGAAAACGACAGGTTCAGGTATTTTAAGCTTCTAATATATAATATATCGAGGGTATACTGAAAAAACGTACTGTCAGTTTTTGATGATTTTCTGTTTTAAATGTCAAAATATATGCAATTTAACGCTCTACGTAATGGTAGAAAGCATGAAGTCATAGGATAAAATGGCGTTGAAAAAAACCTAATAAGTCATATTTTTTTATTCTGGCAAAAAGCATGATATAATTACAACTCATCGATACAAAATCGTATTTGTATGCCAAAGACTATTCTTTGTAATGTACAAACAATCTTCTAAAGAATTCAACAACTGTGCTTAGGGGAGAGAGTATATTGAAAAAAATATGTTGCTTTAACTGCGATTATCTCAGAACTTGTTTTTATAACTTAATGCCTTCCGTCAGTATAACGATCGACATATTTATATTATAATCGAGGGGGCATTGGTTAGTGTTAAAAGTTGCCTAATTTTAACGTGACATAAGTCAAGTAGACATTAACAACATACTTTTTGCTACTAGAACGTGCATTTATAATACAGATTTGTCCTTGAAAGTGACGTTATCCAAGTGTAGTTAAGGTCACGAATATTTATACTAATTCTCAAATAAAAATAATTTAATATGCATATTATCGATTAGATTATAACCTGCTATATAATATAAAAATTAACGATACGCGATAAGAATTAAGAATATCCAAATAACTCGAATAAAACGCTGCTGCATTCTACTTTTACATTCAAATTATCAATTTATCATGTAAATGTAAATTTCAGGCAGTTTGTTTAGACTTGCATTATTGATGTGTCGTTTTTTGTCCTCGCGAAGCGATGAACTTGAGTCGAAAACTCACTGCTACATTTGTATACAAATGAGCGTGCTCGCTGATGCTTCGTTTGGAAGTTATCTAATACAGTAACATAATATTAAACTCTCATGCAATATTTATTTATAAACGATTAACAAGAAATTCATTACGGCATTCAAATGTTATGTAATATTAAAACATGTCATTTTGTATTTTACAATATTTTCAGTTGTGCTATACCTTTTATCTACAACGGAAAGCGTACTCCTTAGCATCACGAATTCGAGTGAAACATGGGCACGCAACATAACTATACTGTCAATTCACGAATATTAAATCGGTAAGGAATCAAACAAAAATTTTCAACGTAATGAAAGTACTTTAGAAAACTCACTTAGTCGCGATAAGTTTTGTGATCGAGATTGAAGCGGTCAATAGACAACATTATAATTAGTGCCAACACACCATTATGTGTGATATCTAACTTTATTATGATTAAGGTCAAATGAAAGTTTTATTAATTAAAAATAGATAATAAATAATACCTATTATATATATAATACCATCGATTGTAACATGCAAACAAACGATCTTATTAAAACACTTTGGGGCGTTCTTGTCCCGAAAATTGTATCGTGACAAAAGATAGTAAAAAATAGCAACACAATTATTTAAACCACAAGACCATTTTGACAGAAAAAAAGTAACGCCAAAACTACGTGCCGTGGTGAAATCCAATGAGCCAAATACAATTCACATAGAAAAAAGATACGTCTTCATACTTATGATTATATAATCCATTAATTTGCACAGTTTCACTCGTGATTAACTATTCATATATATGATATATAAATATAATGGCATTGAACAAAACTTTATTAAGTCATATTGCTATTTTTTATTCTGACAAAAAGAGTGTTATATCTATAACTCATTATCACCAAATCTTATGATTCATATGCCAAAAAGATTATCCTTTATAATATACAATTGTACTTGGGAGAGAGAGTATTTTGACCAAAAAAATAATGCTTTAAATGCGATTATCTGAGAATTTGTTTTTATGACTTAGTGCCTTCTGTCAGTACTATGATATCTGATACTAGGAAACATTTTGTTTAGATGTTCATATTATTATATAACAGTAATACAGAATAATTCTGTTGATTTTTGTAATTTTATGATTCTTATAGAAACGTGGTCACGTTTATACGTATTTTAAGGAGTTACGTTTTTTCATTTGTGACAGCAAATCACCGTTTGAATACTCTGATAATATAAGGGGAGAGTACTGTTTAATTACTTTTGAAATAGAGTTTAGAGTAAAAGTATTCCATAATCATTCTTTGTAAAAACGACCACTGTGAATACTTGATAATCGATGTGATATAAATGGCTGAAATGACGTATGTATTGCCAAATGAATTGAAAGAAATGTTTGTTACTGTCGAAAATCCATAGTACACAACACATTACTATAGAATGGAGCATGGGCGGTTACAGGTGCTATAAAAAACAACAGCCTAAAGGCACATATAAAAAAATTAAAAAACAAAACAGAATAGATACAAATTATGTACATTAATGTATCAAAAAGCATCAGCGAAACAAATCCTCGTGTTTTTTCTACCGTATAACCATAGACGAGGATGTCAGAATAGAGCCGAGAAAATCAATTCATAGACAAACAAGCCCAGAGGAAGACGATCGGCGATATGCTAATGTAAGGCGGTTGGAAAAGGACGAATATTGTTTTTTTCTTATTATTGTTTCGACAGCTGTTGGAAGCCATTACGTATACTGACATCTATGTAATTATTTTTATGAGATTTTTTATTACCATCATCGACTACGGTTATACTATGCCCGTAGAATAATAAATTTAGAGACTATTTTTAAACAAGATTTAATGGTAAAAATAGCCACTTAACGTAGAGGTAATCACAATAATTCAGTGGAAAGCTAGAAGATTTTGTACATGTTCGTAAAGGAAATACTGAAAGTGAACATTTAATAGAGTAGTTAATATTGTACAATGACGGTAAATAGCTCTTTGCGCCCCATTTTTCAAGGAGCAGTTAGTTGGAATGTTCTAGAATATTCATTATACTAATAATATCATTGAAAATTTTATAAATGCAATGTGCCTGACTTATATTTAGACGGATTCTAATTATCTCCATTAACCCAAGTAATGGAATAAAATTTTATCGATTGAAATAAATTAACTTTCTTAGATTCAATGTGAGTTTATTCATATATATAATAGGTTATTAATGTATGAGATTAGTTCATTTTCAGAACGCATCTCTTTCTACTCGACAACATTAAATTGCATAGGTTTTGCGAGTGTTTACATTCGTATCTCGGGGAAAGGGTTTATCAAATATCGTAGAAAACGTATTTGTTGGAGTGGAAAAATTACTTTGCCAATTTATAATTTACAAAATGTTAGCTTGATGGGCACCCTATAAGAGTACTTAAAATAATACACAAAAGACATGTAGGCACAATTATTATTATTACGTATAAAAAAAGATAATGTAGATGGCTGGTAGTTTTGGAGCACGAAATTGAAAAGTGGTCTGGAAAAAATACGCATGTGGTCTTTTCGACAACTCAATCAATAACAATATTCTCAATAAGTCAGAAGTGGAGTTTTTTAAGCTAGACAAAAAATAAAGGAAATAAAAAAAAACACCAAAATTAAATTAGTGCCTAGGTACTTCGTCGCTATCAAAAGTGTTGTATTTTTTTATGGCAACTATATGTTGGGTTAATATAATATTGACGCTTTAGGCTTTTGTTCGACCTTAGCAATAATTTAAATTCAACTCCTTTTACCAGAATGGGTATTAATTTTTCAATGAACATTTTCTTAGTGACCAATATAAAAGTGTGTACACTTTAAATAGTTTTGCAATACGCTACCTTACTTTGCAAAGGTTCCAACTGACATTTTGGCCTAAAATGACTTTTTGATTGGAAAATATTGTAATAGCCAAATTCTACCATATATGAGTCATATATTGTTCAATGAGGAAGTTAGCAGTATTCCAGAGTTCTATCCACACATTTTTTCCATAAATTTGTTTTATACGGTTCTATGAATCGATATAACTGCTTATTATCATCTCACAAAAAAACATACAAATCAAAGTTTTTTTGAAAAGGTTTTAACATCATGTCGAACATTCTTCGCTCGATGGTTGGTGTGAGTTTTACCCTTTACTTCTATTATTCTATCGATGTGATCATTGACGAAAATTATCTGAATTCGTTTAAACATTTAAAGTATTATTATTCTGTTGTATTATAACATTTTTGTTAGCTTATATGGTTCAAAAAGGCATGATAATATATACTATAAATAAATATCTCAAAAATCATAACATTTTGTTTGATAAAATGGAAATATCCGATAAAACCTTTTCAAACAAATTATTGTTGTCAGTTCTAATTAAAGGTTTAGATACTCGTCATTTTCTAATATAAAGGCTTTAGTAAAAATAAATTATATAAAAACAAGTTATATATATATGCTAACTCACTTATTAAAAATATTTTTTTTTCTTAAAAATATGATTAGTCAAAACTTCAAAGGTCGTATCTCAAAACAGGGTCAAGAGCAATTAGAACCTTTTCAAAGTAAGGTAAATAATATGAATTAATTAATGAAATTATTTTATTTAATTTTACATTTTATTCACAGTTGATCTCAATTAGCATATGAAATAATAAAATGTAAAGAGGTGGTCGACTTATTGCAAGAAATTAAATTGTATTTTAATTAGCAATGATTTAAATTCCAATGCTACTTGTGTAATTTACCATAATACTAATTGGGTAATTTAATTATGCTTACGATTTTCTGAGAATTACGGTTTATAATAGCACCATCTCCTAGAGTATATTATTATTAGATAGAATAAGTAAGACTACCGGTAAAATGATTCCTCAATTATTACAGTAAAATATAAACCCTGTAGGTCCTGAATGAGAATCTCCGAACATCATTATTATAACATTTCTTCTTTGAGATTAGCGGAACTATAAATTGAATCAAAATTTTAAGTAGAATCGGATGTAAATACAATACATCCTAATTGAATACATCCAAACGTTATATGGTTTTATTTTGTTTGTCCTACCAAAGGGCAAGAGGAAAAGATGGTCGAGAAATTCGCGACGAAGTGTTGGAGACGATTTTTCCTTGGCATTTATACAGATAAGGCAAAAACTCTGAAACCCTATAATAGCTCTTAAGCCTTTTCTTACCGGACCCGGAGATTTCCGGGCCTAATTTTCATCACTCGAATATTAATGCTTGAAAATCTTTGTTTTGATTCCGGGTCGTGATTAATTAAATTGTATGAAGCATTTAACGAAGAAATCAAACCACCATTTCTCTAAAATCATGCTGGTATGGATGGGCTTTATATCGTATTTTCATCGGTATTGCGCTTTAAGGTACACGTCAAGCAGTGGACTCAGACTGGTCTTAAAAGCATTCACTGTGATACCTAACAAGAATGAACGAATAGCACGGACAAAATATTTGCGTAACTGTGTGGTATATATAATGTATGCAAGTCTTTCACTTGCAGGACCATAAAAGAGAGACATATCAAGAGAAATATGTAATCAGTAAATCACATTAAAAATATACCTAGGTAAATAATAGTTGGTGATGGCTGGGTTACGAGATCCGATATCGTTACGTCTCCGCGGGGATGATCTGCCCGCTGTTAAACGGTCGATGAATTTTGGATCGATATCGTTTCTTGCTTATTTCCTGACAACCTTTTTGTCTTCGACCAACCGTACGAATCCAATCGCCGGATCCGACGGACGTAAAACAATTCCACGCACTTTTCCGGTTCACGGGTCTTCCATTGATACAAATGATGGCATTGTTCATCGGTTCGCAAGGGTTGTCAATAAATTTGATTAAAATAACATGAACAACTAATATGCATACATCAAGCTGACTTTGAATAGAGAGGATTCGTCGTTAGATTTATGGATTTGCATTCCAATAGTCTGCGATTTTTTCCATCTTTGCCATCCGATCTATGCGTAACTGAAAATACGGTACAAATAGAGTGAAAAAGAGAGCAATTACCTATACTAATATGCCTTTTTTAAACTCACGATTCCTATGATTTTTGAAATGATAAATTGAGAGCGGACATAGGAAAAAAAGAAGAAAACTAGACGAGTTTTAAAGAAAGGTGAATGACTGCATGTGATCTTTAATTTGTTGCAATGGAGTTGACTATTTTTTGATTTGTATCGTAAACATAAAAAGCATGTGGTTTTTGAAAAAATACATTATTTAAATTTGGATTTTAAAATGAATACCGTTTTATTATTTTTGTTGAATTCATATCACTAAATATTAAATTTTTAATTTTTATGGCTTTATCCACGTTTGATCTCGATCGACTTGTATCTTCTCACATTATGCCACTCTACATAATTGTACAGGTAAATAATGATGAGATGGCCAACTGTTATCATTAATTGTAGGTAAAAGAAAAGGGTGACAACCCTACTCTGATGATGCATCGATCCAAGAAGCAAGCAGCTCCTCCAGCAGTCAGTCACCGAGACGCGTCACTGATCGTCTACTTGACACCGATACAAATGAGCGTAATATTGAATTCAATTATCCGCATCACCACAATCATGGGAAACAATTAATGTTCACAATGCATCGCAAAGATATTCCATTTTCCTATTTCGCATTCTCATTAACATTATTTATCTTAAGGCAGAAAGCGTTACAGTATATGAGAAATAATAAATATGTTAATAATAGTTAGAATTAATTCTACAAAATTTTCGTAGCGGTTTTTCTTTCTGTCTTATTTTATTACTAGGGTAGATTCAGACTATGTCTTTGTATTCGTCTCTAAAATGTGTTCTAGAACTGTCATCCATCTACCAGCTGGAGGGAGGTATGACGTAGAGCTACGTCGTAGAGATAGTATTTAAGGAAACAACCTTGCGAATACCGACATAAAAAAAAAGAAAATGAAACGCGTATTTATTCAGTTATTATAAGTATTATTGACGGATCGCTTACAGTTTTCACAGATTCGAATACCAGTATCAGAAATTAATTTTTCAATCGATTTATGAATTTGTGTTCAAAAGAATGAACGTGTGTGATGTCTAAAATTCCACATTTGCTCCACATTGGGAGGGGACATAGTTCAAAAAATTGTATCAATATTAATCCGTTTTATTTGATCGCACATAATTATTACACTTTTACCTGTGAAAAAAAGTTTGATAATCTTTGCAATACAGTTTCATCATGAATCATGTTTGACTTTGTAACAGTTTAAAATACGGACATAGCAAAAAATTATTCTATATCTAGTACCCTAGTATAATATTGAAACTATGTGCTCAATCATATGACGGTACCGTACATTTGTTAAGTGCTAGTTGTATAATATGATGAATAGCTGTAAATCTATTTCACGAGATCAATATCATGTGAGATGAGGGCACAATCTGCCGTCGATCATAACCGCAGGTGTTTCATGCAATATTGTAACCGTCGTGCCGCGCCGGGTCTCAACCTCGTGACCTCCTGACTGCCCGCATTAGGCCCGAGTCGCAAGGCCGATCCGCCTAGCATAAGTGCATGCACTGTGCGGTTAAATACGAGAAAGCAATCGTTTAAACATAACAGCTCATGAACTTTCACGACCATTTTAGTATCAAATGTGTCTAATATAATCAAACGCAAATGGTATGAGTTTCGTAGAAGTTTATGGAAGTTTGACTGCATATTATTCATCAAAAAGAGCATGATAATGAATATGGGACGTACCACAAAAAGAGTGCATATTGAGTGTAGCTTGTAAGGCTCGTTAAAAACATTGTCTCTCCATATGGCGTTACACATTAAGGGACACTAACATCATACGTGATGAAGAGTAAAGGATGACTGTATAAAACGTGACATAACAAAACCAACCAAATATAAACTTTATTTTACGAGCGTAAAATATTTCGTGAGAATATTACTGTTCTTTAATTATGGAGAAAAATATTTTGTGACGAAGTGTGACAATAACACGAATATACAATGGAAAAATAAAGATTGCAATGGCTAAAACACCACCGAAAGAGAAGATAGTTGTTGGCTTATAGCAGAGAGAAACAAACGAAAACAGAATAAATAGTGTCATTTCGCCAGTGGTCGGCCAGTTAAGCGACAGGTGTACTTTCAAAAGGGATTTTGGGTGAATGAATGATGAATAAACATTTTTTCGCTGTTATTCCATTAAACAGGGATTAAGTAATGTAACCAGCTAAAAATAAAATAGTTAATATTGTACCAAGCATAAAATAATAGAAGTTTACAAAAAAAATGAAAATTGTCCCAGTGGTCGGCCTTTCGTTGCCTAGTGTTCTGCCGTCACTATGAAACTTCATGAATACCGCTAAATAATTTACTGATAGTAGACAGAACAATAAAAAACATAATGATGCAAAGCATGACAATATAAAGTATATTTTGTTAACGATCCCCATACAACATGAATTTGTCGAAACTTGCGAAGTAAAAATGTGCGTTTTTTAATTGCGTATTGCATAGGTCAGTATAGTGCAAATATACATTGGCAAGACTACCTACACGAATTTTAAAAATCTGTTTTTTAAATGTATCCACTATTATTTAAGTTTTCAGCTCAAAAAGCCAACCACTGGCGACGGCTGACTTTAGGAGCACTCGCCCTAGTCAGAAAAATAATTTCTTTAGAATTAGTCATTGGGACGGTGGGGTTTTCAATTAAAATTTAGATGACGGTAGCAATATAATTAAATGATTAATTGATAATTACGTTAACTTCTGTATATACCGTACTATACAGTTATAGTTACAATAGTTTTGAAACCAGACATTAATTATTATTAAACTGAGATGTGACTTTGTAATGGAAGACTGTCAAAATTCATAAATATTCCACAACGGCTTACCTGATGTGTTCGAACTATTATTTGTTTGTCCATGATCTATTTATTAATTTCAGTTAATGCAGAAAGGATTATTGTAATCAATTAGTCACTAAATCGAATCTTAATATATGAAATATACGAATTTTAAGCCACACAAAGAGTAATCAACTAATGCTTTCTCACATAAAGGAACAAAATTTCACGGAAAATAATTTCAATTCCTCTTAGTGTTTTAATTTATTGCTAGCATTAACCATTTGGATGTCGCACAGCATCCACTAAGTAAATGTTTGCCGAACGAAGTTTTTCGCAAACAACAAGATTGCCGATAAAATTAATTGAATGCATTGTAAAACAGTTCGGGGTTTTCTAAATACATGGTACATACAAGATGACTCTTAAAAGATTAGAACAGCAAGAGTGTTTGTTTCAAAGTGGTATCCAGTTGAGGGTAACAAACAATACGTTAAATTTATGTTTAATCCGAGTAGGTGCTATTAAACACGATATTGATAGAAGACAAATTTAATATTATTAGTCAAAAAGATCGCTGTTCGTACCGAGCACTATTTTTTTTCTTGTGTGTACTCATATCATAAGAAAAAAGACAGCTAACGACAAACGAAATAAACGGATCCATGAAATATGAACTATTGTTTGCAAATAGAAAAATAGCGTCAAGGCCCTTGAATAGAATACCAAAGTAAATTTTAGATGCTTGTATATAAAATTACTTGAGTATATGTGTTTTATTGACAGTAGTATATATGTTTTAGTATATTTTTGAGTATATATGCTTTATTGACAGTAGTTTTTTTTTTTACTGTAAGAACGCGATTCATTCGTGGAAGCGTTTACGGACGTCAATGACCAAAAACTAATATTATTGCAACGGTGTGCATGTATAACTTCTTTTTCGACTGCGAAGAATAGATAGTTTGCCTATATTCTTCCACGACGAAAGTAACAACCAAGCAGAATATTATTAAAATTTACAATACATAAATAGAAACATAACAATTGCACGATTCAAATGAAAAAGATTTCCGAGGCTTGCCTCTATTATTCTTTTACTGGTACCCATCTTGCGCGAGTTTGAAAGGTAAAAGGAATAATCGAACCCGGGTCCAAACGATACAAAAGAAACAGCCAAAACCTTCAGAAGCGAGTAAAAAAACACAATGAAACGCAGTTTCTGCTTTCACACGGAATCATTAATCACAGGTTGGAGCTTTTGTAAAAAAAGCTCGCAAAGATGGATAGATAGTTTTTGGGACAAGGGAGACGTTATGGCAATTAGGTTGTTAGTGTAGACTGGTTGGATGGGTTAAATTTACGAAGGCGATAAACAAAGAATACCCCCTTAGAATCACTCGCAACATATCAATCGTATTTATATTCTTAACCATCGTGGAGTATTGTTTTTGCAATTTGAATAATTGTATCTTAATTTTTAACCGACTAGAAGCAAGTCACGGGGAAAAAACGCATGGTAATTTTTTAAATATATTTTTCTAAATATTACATTTGAGCAGTCTTGCGAAAGCTTAGTGCTTTTTGGTTGTATGCTGTATTATTCCACATATTATAACTTCTATAAAATAGTGACTTTCAATCATTTTTAAATTAAAGTATGACGGTTTCAAAACATTTAATTTTGAAGAACAACACATGTCCAAAACTTAGATTCATTTTACGTGATCATTGTTGTACTTCATAAATAACGATAAAAGATAGTATCAAAGCAATATATAACACTACAAAAAATGATATCATATCTAAATTTATAATGCATATTATAGTTTTCTATTAAGGGACCAATAATGGTGAGAAATATAGTAATATTATAAGATAAGCGATAAGATATGACAAAAAATACATTATTACGAAGCATATCAGAGAATATATTTCATGATGAGTCCAGATATGATTGCATATGAATCATAAAAAGAACAGAGGAGATTATTGAAATGTGTAGTGAGAAATTTATCATATAGGGCATTGCGCCAGTGGTAGGCCAGTTAAGCGACAGGTGTACTTTCAAACGGAATTTTGAGTAAAATAATGATAAATACATATTTTTTCGCTTTTATTCCATTAAGCAGGGATTAAGTAATGTAACCAACTCAAAATAAAATAGTTAATATTGTACCAAGAATAAAATAATAGACTTTTACAAAAAATAGCCAATTCTGCCAGTAGTCAGCCCCTCAAAATCCAATGGTCGGCCTTTCGTTGCCCAGTGTTCGGCCATCACTATGAAACTTCATAAATATCGCGAACGAATTCACTGAGGGTAGACATAACAATAAAAAACATAATGATGCAAAGCATAACAATACAAAGTATATTATGTTAGCGATCTCCTCACAACATGAAGTTGTCGAAACTTGCGAAGTAAAAATGTTCTTTTTTTTTTTTAACTGCATACATTGGTAAGTGGCAATACTACCGACACGAAATTAAATAAATCTGTTATTTTTAAATATATCCACTATTATTAAAGTTTTAAGGTCAAACGGCCAACCAATGGCGACGGCTGACTTTAGGAACACTCGCCCTACCTGAAGTTCAATATCGTTTTGCTTTATTCATCCGAAAGACACCGAAGAAAAAAATGTTACGCTATCTTGGATAGTCGTATCAGATCATATTTATGGTTGCCATATAAATTTGACCTTGTAATACGAGGGAAGTAAAATTTAATTTATGTTTATGTGATAATGCAAACAAATGAGGGCGCGGTATTGAAACAAAGTCAAAAACCGAGATGCGTGAGAGTTTAGTTTAGTTAGTTCCCCAAAACATCCCAATCGAACGAGACTTGGCTGGTTGTTAATTTTTATTTTTTCGATCCAACGCGGACTCACTAGCGAGAGGAGACTAACAAAAAATGCAACCCGTGTGTTGACCCTAAATTTGATCGTTTCCACCGACTCCCAATATTCATCTCTGAGTGTTATATCATTATTTTTGTACGCAAACCATATCGATCTTAGACTAACGGTATTTCTTTCATATTTTGTGTGGTAGTTTTATTAAACACAATAATTATTTATTATTTTGGAATTGTTCAATATCGAGGTATACTATACGGTCAGTTTTTTGTGGTTTTCTGTTTTGAATGTCAAAATGTATGCAATTCAACACTATACGTATGTACTGGTGGAACACACTATGAAATAGTGGCTTTGAAAAAAATAGCATTAAGTGACATTGTTATTTTTTTATTCTGGCAGAAAGCATGATATGACTATCACTCATCGATAGCAAATCTTATGATTTATGTGTCAAAAAGATTATTCTAAATCACAAAAAATTGTACGTGAAAGAGAGTTCTTTGAAAAAAATAATGCTTTAAATGTGATTATGCCAGAACTCGTTTATATGACTTAATGCAGTCTTTACAATTTCACACCGATCACTTTATAAAAAGAAAACTTTTATACGATTTTAAATTAGAAATTAAATATCGATAACTTATAATAAGCTTTAAAGTAGTCACGGCGCAAAGCAGTTAAAAGCATATCTAAAAAACAGGGGTCAACTATTTGGTTGGCTTGAAAACTTTACTATTTCCATGGAAATAAAAGTGCGAGAGTGTAAACAAATACTCTTTTAAAATACAAATTATCAAAAATATTTTTTAGGCGACGAAAAACGATTAACGATTTTCGCGAAATGGGGAAAAAAACTACTATACCCTCTTAATATTTAAACGTCGATGCTAAGCGTCGCTGATTTCTTGTTTACAGATAATACAATGAAATGTAAGCGCAATTTACACCCGCATCGATATAACTAACGATATATACAAATATACTTTATGAAATCAATAGATTTAATTGAGCACTCTAAAAGGTTTCAATGTTTAAAATTTCTAACAGTAAGAAGTCCAAGTGATAGGTATAGTAGGTAGATATAGATAGAGGTTCTTAAGAGAAATAGTTGGACGGTGATCCGTTTTGAATTTTATCATTTTATTTTTTTATTTTAGCATAGTTCGTATTTGTTATTGAAATTATCAAATTAGTTAAATGTTTAACATTGTGGTGTGTTCCGTAAATAATTTATCAATAATATCAACACAAATGGGCAAAGTTGGAGGACTACTATGAAGACAAATGATGTACAAATAAATACACAACAGAAGAGACAGAGCTCTCTATACAGATTTTTACCCTCAGGGCATCTGTTTTGTGGTACACTACCTTTTTTCTTGTATTTTTTTTATTACCCTACTCCGATTTGATTTATTTAATCTATTATATAGTATTACAGGGTGTATTTGCGAGAGATGATTTTCAAAATGAAATCAGTTAAATATTACCTGAAACCAGTTCGTCACTGAGTTTTAATTTTATGTGTCAATTGTCACGGAATGATATATCATCAACTGTAAATGTATAGAACAAGGTACATGTAACGTTGAATAATAAACATTAGTAAAGCCATTAGCTTTGTGGATAATAACAATAGAGAATAGAAGATTTTAATGAAACTGTGATTCTACATTATTTTATAACAATGGTGTCATTAAGTAAATGGAAAAATAGTAGGTAAGCAAATAATTAGCAACAAAACAACAGTTCTGGGACGATAATAATTTTGAGACAAATAATGACAGCATACCCCCTTCAGCTTAATAGAGAAATATTTGATTCGATTTAAACTCAGTAAAAAAATCCATAAATTTTATTTATATTTTAATTAACATTACTAGTTAACATATTTTGTATAATTTACAAATAAAAATGTTTAAAAAGCTGTATTTTTATTGCATTTAATTACAATAGAATCCAAGTAGAATAGTATGTCACAATTCTCCACATTTATCGTGGCGTAATTTCAATTTCTAAATCTATTACATTAAACAAAGTTTTACTTGTAATATGAACTTATTAAATTTATCGTAATTTGGGATGTAACATTTAAATCCTTTTATTTTTATTATGTACATACCCTAAAAAGTATATTGATCGACTACCTTACAAAAGCCTTGTGAAAATGTTAATTGTTGAAGCATTATCTCGAAATCTTATGTATTTATTTAGACAACAAATGTAGTAAGGGAGTTGCTATAAAAAATGTTTCATATGAATTAGGTTGTTCCCCAAAATGTCATACTTCTTATTTATTGAACAAATACAATTTTAAATCGGATAATCTATTCACCGAATCTAACGTTTAGTAAATAGAGGGTTTATTTATAAACATTTAATTCAAATTTATTATAATGAAAAATAGCCCAGTTATCCTTTGTGATAAACAAACAAAGTAACTTACCCTGATGAATACATTATACGATATAATTGATTGCCCACATACGGAAGTGTTAAAAATCCATGCAAAATGAACAAGCGGAGAAAAAAAATCACGATACGTGCTTGCGCCAATGTCATGTGGATGACAAAGGTTAAATTTAGTATTTATTGTTAACATTTTTTTTTAATAAATCTGTTTCAGCGGATCCGAACGGTACTTGAAGGTAATCCAATGATGTTTACACTGTCGAATTCGTGACTTTATCTTATTCGAGAGATTAGTTGGTCATAGTGTTGTGAACAGTTAGTTTATATCACACGTACGTATTATAACGTTATATCTGATAGTGAGAAGAGAGTTTATTGGAAACGACAAATCGGATAAATTGCAGGAACGACATTATATTAATCATCGATAATTTTACTGCTGTACTGTAGATTGTATACGCATTATACAAGATCGAAGATAAAAATATGTTGTACATTACTTGCTTACAGTTGGAAAATATTTTTTAAATTCATTATTGATTATTGTTAATCTTTGGTGGAGATAAATTACATTACAAGAAAATCGTATATCACTATCAGCTGTGAGTTATAATATTAAGATAGTCAATTTTATCTCTGTTTTTTATTTGTTATTATTCATGACACAGCTACTTGATTTTGCTTTATTATATTTAAACGAATTCTTGCCTTGAGCTATAGTTGAAATTAAATTTTTAGATTTGATTGACGAAACTCTTTGTTAGTCAATTGATCTACATCAAAATTTTAGGATTTGCTTATCAGATAAGGTAATGTTGAAAGCTTTAAAAGAATTTATGACATTTGAATATTAATTGAAATAACAGTACGATCACCCTTAACTGCTGACAATTAATATATACTAGGTATAAACGTATATATAGCGATAATAAAATACAAATAATTCGTATTTTATTCATTAATTCATTAAAAATAACAATATTTTACAATTATTCCGGTTAGTAAGACAAACTTTGAAATACATAACGTTACCGATGTGCCATTGCGGTGAGCTAACCATTATAACAAGATGTATTGTTTTCAATAATCATTTTTACAGGCGAATAAGGGCGAACACCTGATTGGTACGTAAGACATCAGGTAAAAACCCCATTGCAGGTAGCCCGGACAGACAAGGTAGCAGGTTCCGTGGGAAGGTCATTCAGAGAGAGGCAGCATCTGTTTTGGTCCTGTCAGAACCCGTTCACTATGTAACAAACGATAATCAAAATATAACTCAGGTGGGATAGAGGGCGTGTCTAAGACATGATAGTATCCAAAACCGGTACCTGAGCTGATTTCATTCAAAAAAACTCGATCATATTATCATATAGAAAGGACAATTAATTTTATCTAGCCGGTTCAAAAGCAGTATATTTGGATTAATGTATGTATTTAATTTATTTCCCAAATGGTGCTTCGCTTAACTCTGTGGAAGTATAATACAATGAAGTAAATTACAATTCATTTGTATAGTAAGAAAATATTTGTACCATATTCAGCACACATTTTCAGGCTAATGCTGAATAATGATGGAATCATTATTCTGATTTAAAAATATTCTCAAGTTTCACATAATCATTGTTGAGTTGAATTCCGTAAAAGTAGGAAGTGTAAATTATTCATAATTATTATAATTAATTAAATTATTATTATTGTAAGTTTCATTCGGATAAGTTAAAATTACATTTAAATTAAAATAATGATATTAAAAAGGCAAGTTCATGAATCTGTTTGTTAACATAAATCTTTTCAGACGCTAATTCATCTCAATTTTATTGACATATGCGGTGGATTTGTTACGTTCCAATGTTGCTTAGTGTTCTATACCAAAATACCGGTATAGCAATCTCTAGTTAAGATGATGGAGACAAAAATTGTAATAGGCGCTACAATATTTTTACGACTAGACCAGGGGTACCGTACCCTACCAGTGGGGAATTTCCCATTAGGGGAAAATTTTAACGTTGCGGGGAGGAATTTTTGCCATTTATAAAGATTTTAAATATTACATACGTATATGCATATTTAGAAAGCACCTTTTGAGTTACAGTTAAAGTATCTTGGAAAGGGGCATATATTCCGAGCATTGGTGAAAAGGGGAATGCATGCAGCAAACAAAATTGGGAGCCCCTGGACTAGACAATGTAGACATGATACTGAAATATACATATTTTTATTAATGCTTCAGTTTTAAACTAATGAATTAATCTTAATTAAAACAGAGATAAAAATTAATGTAACCCTAAAAAAATACGAAAATGAGTTAATGATTAGATCTCATTTTAAAGACAATAGAGAAGGTCTCGAACAAATGATGTAAGTTAGAAAAATAAATTGATCACTATTTGGGATGAAAACATCATTTTACATTAGTTTTAGGTTTAGAAATTCTGACCCGGTCATTTGATGTAAGCCACTATTATATCGACACTACCTACGTATAATCCCGTGTCTGAAAACGTGAGATTTACAGGACTGCATTTCAAACATTCATAACGCAACTCGCCATTTAATGTTTTTGATAGAAACAGTTTTTACTCTCTCCTGCATAATTTCAATTTTGAAGGTTACATCAATCGGCCGAACTTCTACGAAGCCAGGATGCTTCGCAAAAAAGCGTTCGTGTTTTATAATTATCACGTTATATTCTGTAAATTAACAATTTCAATTGCAAATGAAAACTATTCAATCGTAATATTATTACATTTAGTTTTCTTTCTTCAGAGAATAGCATTATATCATCGAGCACCAATGTTGTGTACCTGCTTAGCCATTAGTTGAGCAATCTCAGCATAGATTTTCCACCAGACATGACCACTTGACTTATAAAAGACGGATAGCAGAACTATTAAAAAATCGAAATGTATAAAAATATCACTCGGTAGAAGCGGCAGAAAAAAAACACATAACTCAACACAATCCGCAGAACATGACTTGCTTCATGATATTATACAGTGGTTTCCAACTCATGATACAACTGTATCGTCATATACAAATTAGTTTTCGATATCAATTTCACAATAAGTATTTTAGAAGAACCTTTCGATTTAGTATATTTTTATGGCATTGACTAATTTATTTGGTCGAATAAATTGGTTTTGCCTTGGCCGATCAGTTCAGTGGTATTGATCAAGTGAGCTCATTAGGTCATCAATAACATTGGCGCATTAATGTAGTTTGCTCAAATAGTTCAAATAGCTCAAATAGTTAGACGTGGTCTAACTATTTGAGCATGGTGGTCAGATAGAAGACAGAATTGTATGTAAGTATTACATTTCTAAAGAGAAAAGAGTTGAGAATTTAGAAAGGTAAGTTATACTGTTTTATAATGTCAATCTAAACATGATTCTGCGCTAGCAGTATTGAATCCAAATCGCTTCCATGGAGGTTAAAATAGGATTAATCAATAAGCATTGAAATTCATTATGGAGCGATTGACCCGATCATTCTATCCTAGCCTTGTTGAAAATACAGACTAAGCGAATACTAATATATCAAGAATTCGCATGATGTACTAAAGTGTTACGAGTGGTGATATTGGCCAATTTTTATTTTGTTTGAATGTTTGCAGATAACAGTTATTGATCTAACGAGTTCAAATCCCAGAACGGATAGTTTCACAAATTCATTTTTCACTTCGATTTACGGATTTCTATTCGTATGCATAACATGGATGTTTGTAATGTCTAGAATTCCGTTACACCCATCCGATCCTAAAAACGAGGCGTCGGGGGAGCAATTAGTTAATCACTAGTAATGCCTTAGTTCTATCCCTACTCTCTTCAAAAAAGTGAGGTTAAGGAACTGAGTAAAAAGCAGTTCTTGTAGGAAGACTTATGACAAGATACTTCCATAAGCAGTCCATAATATGCTACACACTGTGAGCGGACATTGTTAAATAAATATATAACTTTTATACACAGTTTTATTATTTATATCAAAAAGTCAGCGTTACACATAAAAAGAATTTTGAATTTAACAAGAACAAGACAGTGTGCCAATATCGTTGACGAGTAAGCTATAAAATAAATTAATTGAGGCAATTTGTATCGAATCACATACAACATATTACTGATTCTCTTTTTAGCGACATAAGTATACCTAGATCGATAAAATAAACAATTCATGAGGAAGTTAAGTGACTTACGAAGAATTATGTTTCTTTATAAGAATAATTGATTCTATAATGGCGTTCTTCGTATTGATTAAAAAAATATTTAATTGCATACAAAATCCTCGACGGTTAGGTATGCCTGGTTTGTAGAAAACGCGTGACGCAACTTCTACGGCGAAACGTGGTTCAGGAAGCAGCAGAAGAATTCCTATCACTTGGTTCATTTCAGTTCCAGTTTTTTAAGTCGTCCGGCCGACCACATATTCGGGTCAAGCTAGATATCGAAGACACCGTACCTCTAACTCAAACATACTCGTTTGCTACTGAAATCATCGAATTCTATTGTACGTGACGATTTATAATCACTAGGCTAATTATGTTTTAATATTTCTCACTGTTATTTATTAATAAAAGATCATAAAGCAAAAGAAAATTTTAAAATATTTATCAAGAAATTGTAAATAATATTGATCGTCGTAGGTACGCAAGATTATACATAATTTCAATAAATACAAGAAGAGAATTAAAAATAGCAAAACATATATGCCAAAAGACAATAAATATGTTCTACTTTGGTTATGATTTCTAGTACAGCCCTTTGTTCGTTTAACAAATAATCAATCCTGTATTTTACTACCGAGTAAAAGATGGCAATATAAATTAAAATTGTATTTACATTAATTGTAAAACTTATCAAATATGAATAGTGCAATAATCGAATGATGAAAACAAAACAAACATGTATAATAAAGCAGGGAAATATATTTTTAAAAATTACCTCGTCTAGAATGGGGCAGCTGTTGTACCGTGATTTTCTTATCGCAAGATCCCACCAAGGGACCGGCGGTTTCGATCTCAAGATCGTTTGACACCCGACCTTGGGATCCTGCGACTCGTACAGCGTGTCAAGAGTCCTTTCGAATCCCGGAACTCTGCCACTCGGAGAAAGAACTGTTCTCGCAGATGGTATTCCCGTTACACATTCGCAACAAATGTGACTGTTCTTAGTTTGCTGGCTACCCATTGAAGAAACGTCTACAGATACAGAGTGCCTGTAGTTAGGCAGCGTGTTACTGTAAGGTAAATTTTTATTCGTATAAAAGTTACCAGATTCACTGTTGGATCTCCGGACGCTCTGTTTCTTTTGGTATCCATTTTGTGGCGCAAAATTTAAAGACAATGAGTGGTTGTAATCAACAGGACTCGGCAAGGCTGACCCATTCGAAAATCTAGTGGGGTCCAAAGGTAGCGATGATACTGGAGTATTCGGTTCAGAGCAGTGCCCAATCCGTGCTCTGTTAAGACTCCCATAGTAAGAATTATCATAAGCAGGTATTATATCAATAGTTTTTGGCCGCCTCGAGTTTAAGGTGGCATATTTTTGTGGTGACCTACAAAGTCTTGGCATCATCGTAGGAAGTTCCTCAAGAACATCATCTCCGTCATCTTTACCGTTGACGGATTCGTTCGTAGAAAGGTTATCGCAATATGGCACATTATGTTCTTTCAACAAGTCATCTGATTGGTTGTAAGGAATTCGATCATTGAGGAAAACTTGATTTGTTGTTTTGAATGCAGGTACTTTGTCAAAGATTACGTCTAAAGGCTTCTCCAAAAATACGTCATCGTTATTTTCTACACTTTGCATGATTGGATAAACTCTTGCTTCAGCTGGGTCTCTATCTTTCCGTTTCTGTCCTTCTTTTCGGTGACTCTCCCTTCTCTTTGGTTTGATATCAATTGAATCATAATGCACTTCTTGTCTACCATTTTGTTTACTTTTTACTGGCGAATTTCCATTACTCTGAGGTGGACTGACTTTGGCATAAATTGGTTCACTGAAAACATTCATTGGAGTGGCAATTTTAAACGGATCTATGTTCGGGTCTAAAATATCCGGAGTTTTGAAGAATAGTCCCACATTATTGTTTTCTAAGAATGTTTTCTTATTGTTTCTCCGGAGAGTGAAATATTCGGAATGTCCATTCGGCGATGAAGAGAACGAAGATTCTTGAATACCAGTAGAGTCTTTGAGTCTCACTCGACTTCTGGTGGACCTGATGGTGGCAAAGCCATCATAAATTTGTGATTTATGATGCATAACTCCTGCTTGTGATGTCTTTACAGCCATTTTCTACACAGCAATAACTGTTCAACTCGTCCACATTTCGCCGGCATTTTACCAGCTCTTGAAAATCACTCGATTGTTGCAATCGTAAATCAGTTTTTAAGTATTGTAGTCGTAAATTTTTTATGACATCTTCAGAAAGAAAAAAAAAATTTTACTTTGAGTATTGAGGAGTGTTTTATTTTACGATTATGATAGAAATTGCTTGTGGTGCAACGTTGTTATGTTAATTTTGACAGATAGCACAAACTATAGAGAATGTGAAAAAGAACTCAATTTCAACATCATTTTAGGCATATATTTATTTACCTTTGTATTGAATTTATGTCACTGTAACTAAAGAACGTTGTTTAGGCAAACAAAATAGGACGTAAATCTGGTTTTTATCGGGCTAAGTATTCATAAAAAGGCTAAGACTACCATATCAGATGTTCCCAATTTAATAAATAAACCGTAATACTGATACCTTCAAAATGCAAAGTTATTTCATAGCTACAAGTGAAAAAAGCTTTTTAAAGTTTATGATAATGACCAATCACAAAAATAGACATAAGACAAATCAGAATTATTCAATATTTTCTATGGAATCTGCGGTAACTTTGTGGAAGTACATTTTTAATATAAAATTAAGAAGTAACGAATTAAGTAAAAAGTAAGAAGTAACTAGGTTATCAATTTTAATTTTATATTAGAATTATTCACATAAATTATTTGAACAAGCCCGATACAAAAAAATAACCATCATCGAATATATAAGTCATTTAATGATAGAATGCGTATTTTTTTAACGTATTATTGTCGTTTTAGAGTAAAAAAAAAATAGAATTCATTGAAATAGGACAAAATATCAAGTATTTAGTTCTACACAATTTTATTAGGTAGTTGATAGCCACTGACGATGGCGTTAACCCGAAATAGCTATCAACAACCCAATAGAACTAAATACTTGATATTTTATCCTACTATAGTAGAGTTCCAAGTAATTGCCGATTCAATCAATAGAGTCCAATGAACTTAGGTATTTTTCAAGCACCTCATTATCTTGAGGAAGCTTTTTCAAAAATGAATAAAAAAAGTACAAAGATTATGTAAGTAAATTTGTCTCTCCGAAATATTTTATTACGAAGGATCAAAATGAAAAAAACAATACCAGTCAAATGATATGTTCAAAAGTTGAAATAATTCCAATTTTATCAATTGGCCAGTGTCTGGCGGTTAAAAAAATACTACGGGTAGTAAGATATGATAGTACTATAGATAATTTTGTCTACAACGGCGTATAAATGTTTGATTACTAGATTCACAACGGTTGAGGAAACGGTCCCTAGACGTAAAAGAAGATAAAAAAATTAAAACAAACGCGGATAAAGGGGAGAGTGGGCAAAAGTCAAAACAAAACATACAACCAGCCAACCACTTGAGATTATGTGTGCTCATCTTCAGTCGAGAAGATGAGATAAAAAAAAACTGAGCTAAGTGCAACAACAGAGCATGATTATTTGATGGTGGTGTTAGTGAAAGATATCGAATTCAGGTTGTTGATACTGTTTTCATACGCGAAAAATAAACACTCAATACTTATGTGTAAAAATGTTTCTACGTGTATTCTATGACAATTCTCGGTGGAAAAGTATTTTATTATTTTTTCAATAAAGCACGTCATATTTTTGTAATTACGGCAATTAATTGATTTTCAACTAATGCTCACGATGATCAAACGCGGTCGTGATCTTTTTTGATTGAAAGGCATTACATATCGACGGTGATTTGGCCAATTGATGTAACCCTCAAAATTGAAAATGTTCAGGAGAGAGTAAAAACTGCTTTTATAGAAAACATAATATGGTGAGTTGCGTCATGAATCTTTGAAATGCACTCCTTCTGTAAATTCTCATGTTTGCAGATACGGGATTATACGTAGGGAGTGTCGATATAATAGTGACTTACAACAAGTGGTAAATTATAAAAATAAATTGACCACTTTTACATCATTTGGCCGAGACCTGATCTGTCGTCTTAAAAATGAGATCCAATCATTAACTCATTTTCTTATATTTTTAGGGTTACATTAATTAATAAGCCAAAACACCGTCAATGTATTATATATTATTATTTGCTACCAATTTCAAGTTTGTTTTAAGTGTGAAAAAATAAATTAATAATTTTTCTCTGCCACTACTGGAGTTCAAGAAATTAATATTATTTTCGATCAAAAAAATCGATCAAAAAGACACGAAACCAACCATATCAAATAACAGTGTGAGAAAGACGATGTTATGCACGTGGGCAGCTTCCGAGTTTAGGTTTAACAATAGGTTTAAACCTTATATCTCAACTCTATCCAATTGCCTCTTCGATATTAAAAATAAACTTAAGTGTAGCAGGCGTAATGGAAATTGAATTACCGCTCCATCTGTTTGTCGGATTATTATTCTGTTGATGGAAGCAATATTTTCATTTGTAATAATGCCACGGCCAGTGCATTAGCAGACATTATTAGAAGTGGATTGAGAGATTGTTTATAAATAACTCGCGCAAGTGTAAGATTGTATGACCTAACTTCATTTGGAGTGCGCATCTTTGTAATACATAAGATATAAAGCATGGCATGAAATCAAATTACAGCATTATGGTCTGGGAATGGTGCAGCTGGATTACGTTCCCCTTTCTATAATATCGTTCGTAAATAGTTTGTAATCATGAATAGTGTCATATTTATTGTATACAAACAATAATGTTATTTCAAAATGCTAGCACTAAAGCAAAGATTCCAAAATGTGGTTCCGCAAGAAGAGAAGTTGATAGATTGCTGTTATATCTTGGCGCGTACGACATGGTTTTGACAGATTTTGAAGAAGATTTGCTCATTCCAATTTTGAGAACATGAACTGCACAGTATATGTTGGGAAACATGTGGCGATGTGTGCACTGATGGCGCTAAAATATACTAAACATAATTTTAGTTGCTCAATCTTATTGTATGTATGCAATATAAAAGAAAATAGGAAATACGAACATTTTTCCGATAGTCAGCCTGATCATTTTATCATGATATATATACATAGAAGCGACTCAGTGAAGTCTAGTAAAATGATATTTACCAATGATTTACACTCATGATGTTATTAATAGTCATTGTAGTATAGTAATTGTTATGAAATACGTCAAAAAAATCTAGTCTTTAAAATAATTTTTATATTTATTATATATATAAAAAATACAAAATTATCGATGTAAAATCCATTAATATATTGTACATTAAAATTGTAAATTAATTTCGGACAAGAAATTCAGCATATTTTACAAACACAGCATTAACTATTCGCAAAAAGAACGTTATACAAATTATAACAAAATTATTTTTTCTTGTTTTGATCTTAGCAAAATCGTAAGCAAAATTATCTAAATCTATATTATCTGCCAGTTGGTGTTCTATTGAAAGAATTGCAAGATTTTTTAATCGCAAATTACTCACTGTCGATGTTAAATAGTTTTTTTATGAATTTCAACCACAAAATGAAAATTTAGCATGTTGTGACTGTTCACAACAATTTCTTCTGCCTGCCTGATAGAGGCTTCGTGATTATCCTGAGATTATTTTTATCTGTTTATCACCTACGGAATTTTATGTTGAAAAATGCTGCCTCCAAGAGTATATTTTGTCAATGAGTAAAATAAACATTCATTCACTGAATTTGTACTGTTATGTTACGATATGACGTTTTATTTATTTGTGGATATTAAGGAATGAAAATCGTTTTTTAATTACAAACTTTTGACGCCTCCCCGGTTGGAAACCACTGCATTAGAACATTGAACAGATAAAAAATATACTATAGTATTTGTAGTCATAATATACGTGAGGATGGATTTTTTATGTTTGATGTCAACATAAAGAAGGTTTTCCGCAAAATTGTTTATGAATTACACGTTGCCTATTTCACAGATACCAAATATTGACATCAAGAACACTACGCCGTTCTAAATTTTCTTTTCACTATGTAAACCACTACTGGACTAGCAAATCTTGTAAATATCCTTAGTTCAGTCATTCATCATCATTTTCAACTATATTATTTAAAATAAATTACTATCGTGCGTAGTAAAGCATATTGCAGAAGGTCTTCATCGCGAAGTGTATTGTCGACGTGCGTGCAACAGTGACAATGAACCGTAGCGATAATATTTCAATAGTAATTCGTGAACGCAGACAGAGAAGGACGAGCGAAGCAAGCACAATGATGAGGATGACCCGCCATACTGAAATAATAACAAGGAGTTTGTTACACGAGCGGCATTGGGGCCCGGTCCATCGCGCTGCAGGATATTACAAGATACGTGAGCTATGTCAAAAATACTTAAATTTATTTTTCTCAAATGTTTTATCTTTTAATGGTTTTATATAGCATCTTTTTTTTTAAATCGTGTGCAGTAATCAATATCGGGAATAACTATCCAATATCTTCGATGCTTTTCTTTACGTTGTCATTTATTAATCTTGCACACAATTTTAATGCTTTGATACAGCAAATCCTAAGTGAGCCTTGGTATCATATCAACTTATTAGACATGTGTCGCGGTTGCGAATGAGCGAATCCGAGCGATCCGATAATCAGTCGTTCGCTTCTATGGGAATATCAGAATCGTCGCGAATCACTTTCCAACTCTAACACAACTTCGTATATAGCAAGCAGAGTGAGAAAACAAATAACTCACGGAGAATCCAATTTAAATTGAGCTCCGAGTAATTTTCGTTACGAAGTAATACGAATCGAATGAATGAATAGAAAAAGGCAATCGAATCGGGAGTGCTAGTTTCACGCGCGAGTGATTCGTTTCTCATACCAACAACCTTTATCAAGCTCACTTGCATTCATGCAGACACGATGCAAGAGCCAACGAATTGTAGTCTCGGTCAGTTTTATGTGATCAAATGAGAATCTTTCACCTTGCACGACTGCTTACGAAACTATTTGAAAACGACGATAATACAAATTTGACAAATTATGTGATAGTGTTTGGTTAATTATACTAATAAATACTGAAATACTAATACTATAAAAATAAACAAAGCCTATACACCACCACAATCCGAACAGGTAAAAGTAACAAATGAACAATGTTTAATAGTTTTGATCAACTTCTGTGTTATTGTCTTAGAGTATAATTAACTAAATTTAGCGTTCATCTCTCTTCGGTTAATTTATATAGACGGGAGAGTGGCGCACAGTTAGCTGAGTTACTTGCTTTGAATAACAAATAATCATGAACTAAACTCACTAAAGTCACGGTTATACAGCCAGTTAAATAGTTTTCCTGCTGTACCGCTTTGCTGCCTTTTTGTTACGCAATCGTTGGTGTCTTGTTTACATTGAAATGCGTGCAGTTTTATTTTGACCACCTGATGTGTGAATTGCAAACAAATAGTCAATGTAAAACGGTGGTAAACATATTGATTTATGGTTATTTTCTTAAAAGGTCACTATTTTTAGTTAAGTAGAGCTGGTGCTGGGTATTTAAAAAATTGCTCCATACTCCATACCAAGACTAATAAATGTCTAATAACTCAAGCGATTGCTGACCTACATACCTGATATTTTCAAATATAAAGTACTTGGCTAAATAACTTACTTACGATCGTAAAGTTAAGGAAATCGGCTCATAAGAGCAGAAATATGATGACAAAAAATTCAGCATATTGTTTTGTCAAGCTTGAACATTATATGGTGATGTTTTTTACCAATTAAAGTAACATAGAATCTTAACGAAGCTTTTCGAAACCAAATCGAGGAGAAATGACATCACCAACTCGATCTAAAACGATCTAAAACGTGAATTGAAAAAAAATATATATATGATATCGACGTTGGCAGGACCTCGAAGGACGGATCCTTCTGTTCGCTAAGCAGAATTCTTACTGTTAAGCATCAGATCCCAACAGTAGATATTTTTAATACAACTGATAACTTTCTTAAAAGGTATAATATGTTTTTTCCTAATATGTAACGAATTGCTAATAATCTGTATTAAATGAACTTATGATATTATTATCCTACAAAGGAATAACAAATAGAAATTAAAATTTGACGAATCAATCCTATAAACAGACCCACTAAGACAAATAATATCGATAAGATATTTAGTTATTGATTACAGAAAGAAAGCTCATAAAAGCTCGCTCTAAACACACAAGCTCTATATACGCTATAACTAAATGCAGCACGCCGCATCCACCCGTCGAAGTACAATTAATTACCAAATTAAGTCGCATCCGGGGTAACACATAACCGTATCTTTGTGGCAGTAAAAAAACGTAAAAACCGCCTCTGCCTGACTTGCGTTCAGTGCTGTATTTACATATACCCGGCGAGAGATTGACTGATGATGACTGCATCACACAATCAAATAAATAGGTACACACAATACATACACGGGGTGCATGACTTCAACGACAGACGAGGGTAGTGACGCGCAACCTGTTTGTTTGTAGAATGCCAACAAAGAAGAAGCAAATCAATCATTGTAGTAATATTCAAATTTTATGTTTAACATCAACATAATATGGGTAAGTTGTAAAGTGGCTAATTGAATGTAAACGCATGTGTGCCGGTTGAAAACTGGTTAGGTCATTATCACATTATTACAAGGCACGTGTACTGATTGACTGAACAATATTATCAGGTTTCGTAATTTACATGATTAAAAATCATCTTCACTTATAGAAGAAACAATTTTTATCTGCGACACATCCACTTTTAGAATTTATAATGTGGAATCATTTACTACACTTTTTATGAAACCAGTGACCGAAAAAAATAATCAAACTTTTGACAGCAAATTTCGGATTATTTACGACACATCCGGTGAAAGACTTGAAATAGAGTCGACATATTTTTTATGTATCTGAAATGTATTTGAAAACATTCTACAATATTCAACAACTAACCTGTGTTTGAGGTAAAAGAATTGATTCTTTACTGTCAATCCATTGATTGAATTATGTATATGTGCTCAATTAATTATAAACGCCATAATATTTTAAAAAAAATCAGTTAGACCTTTTACAAAACTTATTGTCATACAATTTAAGATACGTGAATTTAATTTACACTATAAAGGTGCTAAAATACATGCGATAAAATATGTAAAACTTCTTAATCCGAACGTCATTTTCTGTAAATCTTTTCTGAAATATCTTGTTACTTTTACCGTGATAGTTGGAGTCGTATCACTGCATTGAGGTAGTGGAAATTAATGTCTGAGCTCTCCAATAGTATTATTGTCTTGCCTAGACAAAGAGTTACAAAGAGTAAATGTATCTAGTATTAAATGATTTGTATGCATCACGAATGATACATTCGTATGAAAGTTTAATCTTTTCACAATGTCAAGGCCTGCCTGGTGGCGCGTTTTTTGTACTATAAGATCTGATATAATATGTTATTATATATTACAGCAAAGGTTATACACTAAATAAAAGATTAACAATTTTGATCTCAAATGAGATAATATCAATTTGGTAGATCAATCAAATGAAGCACACTTCATTGATTTTACACTGGGTTTCAATTCATTGAACACCGATACTCGTATTATAAAATGAAAATTGAAATAAAACCAATTTATTGATAGCCAATTTTGTCGACATGTCGCCCATTGTTTATCTTAATACTTTTTTTAAATATTTTCTATATTTTAACTGTAAATTCTACTGAGAAGTAATAATGAAAAATAATTTTACAAATACCACATGGTGGATTAAGCGTATGCTGAAAATGATTACCCGTTAGGCGAAACCAATTTTTAAATAATTTGTTTCATTATAAAAATAAAGGTTTTTTAGTGATATTAATAGATATAGGATAATATAACTAATCACTTGGTGGGAAGGTATTATATTTTAACACTAGATGTATTACTAGCTTCCTTAAACGTAGTAGATATGAGTGACGACGATAATGTCGAGTTTTAATTGGGCAATGCACACGCACTAATAAAACCACAGTTCCAAGATTTTCCATTTCTGAACCAAAAGGAATTTTAAGAGTTTAAGTCAATTGCCTAATAAAATACGTTATCTTAAACCTTGCGGAGTTGATGTGGGTTTTATCACAGAGACCTACATTAAATTTAATTAGTTCAAATTCTTCTATGTGCACCAACGTAGTTACCTTTAAAGGGTGGACAGTAATAGTTGCAGTGCAGGTAACCTTGCGTTTCCGTTATACCTGGATGCACTCAGCTGCGTCTCCGTATGCGGGGACCGGAGCCGGGACCTGTTCCTATGCGTTTCGATGCCTCATTCGAAGGTCTGATGCATGTAACACCTTGCTTTGCCCTCCGCTGACATGCGATGAGTTATGATTTAAATTCAGATTAGTTTTTAACTAACTAGCTGTCGAGGATATGAACTTCTGGACAAAAACCTAATCCAGGAACGCCTACAGAAAATACAGATCGTGAGAAAGGAATGAAACGATGTAACGAAACAATATTTGAAAGAACATACATACTTACGATTATACAGGTAAAGCATAAAGTTAGGTATTTTCTTCTCAAGTTGATGTCGAATGACTTGGTGTGTAGGATTGAGTAAAGTTTTAAATTCCGATGTAATCTATTTTTTAGTGTGAAAGAATCATTTCTTGTAGCGGTAAGCATGTACGTAAAATAATAAACTAATTTATGAATATATTCGAAACTACAATAGAGAAGCGACAGATACTGGAAATAAACTTTCTCTGCGACGATTGTGCCCAAAATCCAATTCATTTGGGCACGATTGTGACTAACATTACTGAATAATTGTTTTTGGGAATTCGAATTCAAGTGACAATATTATAAAAAGATGCTAGAAATGAAAAAAGATATATTGTTCACCGTTACAAGATGGAATTACATGAAAAGTTTTTCCAATCGACCTTCAGTAAGATTTTTTCAATTTATATCTTACGCGTAGGAAAAGTTCTACTCATATAAAATTCATGCGATACCGTATTTCACATTTTGAAATATTCTTTACCGTTTTCTATTTGTGATTAAAGTCAATTGTTTCATGGAGTTATGTGATTTTATCATCATGTTTGGTAATTGATATTATATTGTTAACAAGAAAATCACTCGGTCAAGACTCAAGATGTCTGCTGTGGTAATTACGACTGAATGCACAATATTTTATTTGTAAAAGTGAAAATGAGAAGACATTTACTCAAGTACTGTTGATATTTTGTACTATTATGTTTGCATCCATTTTAGTGGACTTTTTCAAAAACTCTTTAAACAAATACGAACGTAATTACTCTATTTTGTCAGTAGAATATGTAATTGTAAAATATATTTGAAGAAGATACATAATGTGTTATACTAAATGAAACTTAAATATAGTTATTCTAACAAACAGACCGTTTAAATTATAAAATACGAATTAGTTAATCCATGTGCTTTCTACTTGAATTATCTGAAATTGTCAGGGTTACATTTGGGGTTAGTTATACCCTTTTAATCTAATAGATTAATATATAGCACTTTATCCTTGATCAGAGGCCAAATTTTGCCTTTCGTGGACGATTAAGTCCTTTCACAGAGGAAGTTCCGTGGCCGGTGGATACTCAATAATTAAGCATTTAAGCCCAAAGCTTCGCAAGCCGCTTATAAACGTTTATATGGGATGCACGCTCGTAATTATGTAATTCAAAATGGCCGCTATTAAATCAAGCATCACAACCTAAAAGTTATTTCATCCACGGTTTCCAATTACATTTAATATAAATAGTAAATGAAATTTTATTGATAATGCCTATTCATATTAATCGATACTTTTGTAGCATGTCACTCACAGTTAAATGCGTTTTTTTATCGAGCACATTATACGGGTGATCAGTGGGAATTACGCACACATCAGTGAAGAAAAAAATTAATTACCGGGGTATTGTAATAACATGTACATATATGATAAAAAACCGAGGCCAAGTTGTGTACCTTAAGCCTACGATGATATCTACGGGTACTGGCTGGTATGATGATTTAGATAAAAAGTGGAACAATAATAACTAAGCATAAATGTTATGAATATTAAAAAATACTACAACATATAATTATTTTACTCTCAACAGCGTTTCCAATCAACTTGTATAGGGAATAGGTTTGTCACTTTTAAGTTTTTTGTTTTAAATATATCATTTCGGAAATTGGCTTCAATGTCGCTATGGTTAATTCGTCGCATTTGAATGCCATTTAATCAAGCATTAAGAGCTAGATTAAATAAAACAAAATTAATTAATAATTATGCGTGCGCAATTCAATCAAAATTGTAGTTCAAACCATAGGTTCTCGTTTCCGTGTTTTCATTTATCAATAAGATTATCAGACTAAAAAACTTAGGAACAACGGAAAATATTTTTGTAAAACATAATATATTTCACATTTAATTAAATTAACAAACTTTTTTGCTTAGGTAGTAAGAATTTTTAAATGAAAAATGGTTTAAACATTAAAGCGGACCCCGTTTTGACGGTTAAATTGAATGTGAAATACGTTTAGTAGCATGTGTTTCCCGTAATAATTTACATTGTCATTTTACCTCGGATTAACAATTAATAAACTATTTATAAGCTCTGTCAGTAAGGTAAGTGAAAATAACTTGTCGAAATCAAGAAAAATGTCAAGGAGTTAAAGATTTTATCTATAAAGAAAATATTTCGAACAACAGTTGTCATGAAAGACTTATTCGGAACGATGCAAAACACAAAATTATTAATAACGACTTCAAAACGATGATGTAACGTTTGATATTCATCAATGATTGGTCTTCGACTCTTTCACTGCCATAACAGAAGGACTGGCAATATAATTTATAAACATCTCCCAACCGGTTCAGTTGAAATTATCGAGCAATCAATTTCAAGCAAGTCTAACTTATTATTTATTTAACTATTTGTTATTATTTACAAAACGCCTTCAAGGAATTATGAGCGCTGTCATAGGAAAACACATCACGTTTGAGGAAATGCCGGCATCAGAGAGAGACCCTCGGGGTAAAAGATGTCCGAAGAAAACGTTGTATTGCATCGGAAAACGTCAATAAGCACGACTGATGCATTTTAGATAGTTACCTCCGTAAATTATCTATCAGGTAGTTAGACAGCCAATTATTTTTTTGGGTATAGTCAATAATTAATTGATAAACATGACACATTGTTTCCCACATAAATACCAATAAAATAAATACCTACAAAATACTGTACATTTTTTTCTTCGCTCTCTAAAGTATAAAGCAGTGCTCCGCAACCGGTGCGCCGCGAGACAAGCCCAGGCGTGCCTCGTCACACAGTACATCCAAATGAGAAAGAACGAATATTTTTTTTTCCATGTCCGCTCCCAATGTGGAGCATATGGTCTTCTAATGGAGGTATCTTGACAGAATTTTTTCTACGAGAACTGCTTGTCACTCAGTTGCTCAACCTCTCTTTTCTTTTTTTCGAAGAGAGTAGGGATAGAAGGATAGGGCTATGACAGGACTAGTGGTTAGCTAATCGCTCTCGTTACGCCCCGTGAGGATGGGATTGGTGGGAGGGAGGACTCAGACTACGAACAGAAATCCATAAATCGATTGAAAGATCAATCTATGAAAACCGTCCGTACTGGGAATTGAACCCGAGACATCCGTAACCGTAGCCAGCGACGAAACCAACTGCGCCACGGACGCCGAAATTTTTCATATTAGAAAAAAATTTAAAAAAATCAGTGGCAAAGATCTCGTTATATGAGTGTTGAGTTTTACAAATGCTTATTTTATAATTTGTAATTTTGTTTGTGTGTACATTCCATCACATTGAGAAAGGGTTTAATTGGCTTTTATTAAAAAAAAAAAAATTGTTAGTTACCATTAAGATTCATCAAATAAAAACATATTAATAAATTGTAAGATTTCTTTTTGAAATTGACATATTTTGCCATGCGGTGTGCCGTGGGTGAGAAAAGGTTGCGGAGCACTGCTCTAAAAAACGAAATATACATACCATATTATACGTAAACCATTGTTTTAAAAGCTATTTTGAAACGAAAACAATAGTCTAGATATACGTATGGAAAATACAACTGACGTTATGAAAGGTGGTGGTGGGCTAACTGTATATTTTTTGCAATTTATTTCGATCTTTAAAAGCTTTCATATTATGCAAGGCAAATATACGATACTAACAAATATTTTAACTACTTGAAATAGATATCCACTAAGAAAATACGAATTCAAATTATTACTATATATTTGAGCAGATATTTTCTTTCTTTGGTTAACATATAAACTTAGTTATTTTTGTATGTTGGCACTGTACTGCGTGCGTGCCCTTCGGCTATTAAAACTATTTGTGTTTTCAATTAATAATTGAATTCAAATACAATTATTTCTCTTACAAAAGCAATTGAAAAAAGATGCTATCACTTGACAAATGCATTGTATCTTTCAATACGTTTAACATGAGATACAATTCAAGCAGTCAAAATACTAGTCTCTTTTGTTAAAGTGCATCAATAATAAAAAATGAAATAATTGATCGATGTTACCATGAGGTAGAACGCAACTGTCATAAACTCATCACATCGCAGCGAGCCGCTTGATTGCATTCACAACCAAATTGGCCGGACGAAGTGTGTTGAGACTGTTGAGTCAACTGTGCGTACTGTGTACTGCAACACGAATATGGAAGCATGTAAATAATAGCGTATGAGTAATTATTACTACAGGCTTACTATAACAACATACAGACTGGTTGATTGATGTTACAAATTCAGTTGCATGTAACATTTCGTTTCATATTCAGATGTGAAGTAATCATAGAAACGTGTGCAATGTTTACATATACATAAGCAAACAGTGACTTGAAAAAAGTACAGAGGTATATTTCGTTGACTTGAAACAGAAGGGCTTTAAGTGAGTAGAAATCTTGTTTTGAAAGCTTGTGAAGACTGAAGAGTATTCGTAGTAAAAAGCGTTGTGTATTTATTATTCACACAACATAGCTCGGCAAATAGTATGGTCCTTTGGTAAATACTAGGAGGCGAGTGTTGTGGTTGGTTGTCTTCTTTGTGTTGATAAACTAATTATTATAACCTCAAAATAACAGACGGAAAAAATGCTTTCATTTCGCTAAAGCTTTTAATAAAACATATGGAAAGACGAGGTAAAAAATTGAAATCTATTAGCTGTAACAAAAGAGTGCTCGTTTATTTTTTCAATAATCATTAATAAGATTTAATTGAAATAATGGTTATATTAAAATATGAATTTGAATACGTTTTTCCGTCCTATATTATCCCATGGCACAACGTATGATAGATAACTGCTTGCGCAACTTAACAACACTACTTGTCTTGTTCTACATCTGGCGTTTTTATGAACATTATATTATTACTATCAAAGAAATTAGATTACATTTAATATCCAGCACAGTTCGTTATGTTGCATTAATGGATTAGTCAATCACGATTCGACCTTTGTAATGCCATTAGAGTACACAGTCAACGATAATTTGGTTTTTTTATACATATATTATGTGGAAGTGTTTCATCAGTCAGGTGAATTAGGAATATTAAATCATTTCATTTGTTGTATATTGGAATCAAATTATATTATACAATTGATATTTTAATATCTGCATTTCACCGCAGCTTTTTATAATACAACCAACATAATTGCAACACCCGAATTACTAGAGACATATTGACGTGATATTAATCCAAGCATCCTTCCAGTTCACTGGTAGCTACCGCATAAGTGTTTTCATATATCACAATGGGTAGCACGATTGTTTTTGCGGCATTATGACGAAAATAATGATATCACTGACAACAAAATAAGCACATCTGCCAACGAAAAAAAAACGGTCGTTCTAGTTTCCCACGTCCACGCATGGTCGCGCGTATATCGCTCACGATGCTAACATGGCGGACAAAATACAGAACAGCTGATTTGGTATATAAATGCATACGATGCATAAATAAAGAATTCGCTTAGTTTTGTTATGTGTTAATTTAAAAATGCGAGAAAGAGTCCCCGCGCACAGTATTACGATCATAAAAGCTGTTCTCGAACAAACTAGATGAATTTATGTGTTTACGCGTTAATAATTATTGTCAAAGGTTATCAAGCAAAACTTCTCAGAGGTAAATTATATTAATAAATGAATATTATACGTCCAAACTAGGTTACTATGACAACTTTATTGAATTTTGTGGAAATAGTTATTCAAACGCGTATGTCCGCTTTGGGCGTGGAAAAAATGCTACAGATCGTTATAACAAACAAGCGCAAGAAGATCATATCTTTTACAATCTAATGCATGGTTAATACATGAAAAAATTATAATTTCCCTAAGGGGTCTGTCATGCCCACGCGATGTAATTACGATGACGGAAACAGACGATGATGCTGATGAAAAAAAGGAATAGGACGTCGATAGAATTTATGATTTTGATTTAATTGCGACCATGGAATGTCAGGTAGATTTTTTGTAATTTATTATTAATGATTGTTTTTCACTGGTGGTTTGTTTAACGCTATGTAATAGAAGCACCTAACTATGTATCTATAATATATTTTATATATATAGACATGTCTGGAAGTAAAATTCAGTAATGATTCAAATTACAAATATAATCTTACGAACATACAAGCTTAACTGTAAATGATTGCTAAACAAACTTTTTTTTTTTTTCCATGTCCGCTCCCAATGTGGAGCATATGGTCTCCTAATGGAGGTATCTTGACAGAATTTTTCTACGAGAACTGCTTGTCACTCAGTTGCTCAACCTCTCTTTTCATTTTGAACCTCTCTTTTCATTCGAAACAAACTAATTCAATAATAATTGCGTACTTTATTGGAAGCATTTATTATATCGCACATACCTAACTAAAGTAAACCGTACATACCTAGTCAATCAATCTCGTAGTTTTATGCCAGCTAATTAAAATTTAACTCGAATTTCTGAATAATTATTAATGATAGTAATATTGATCGAAATAGAAAGTATCCATTGTTCAAGCATTTATATTCGTGAAATTGACATTGGAGTTTACAGTATAATTTTATCGATGCATCGTTAAATAATATTAGAAAAGTGAAATAAACGCTGAAATATAATAACAAGTTTTACATTTAATACCTTCTAGGATAGTAAAACTTTCTTGCGGTTTTAATAGACTATGTTAGGTTTTATTTGTGGTAAACTTTAAAACAGAAAACTTTCACATTAAACACATAGTTTTTATTTCAGCTTTCTGTCCACACAAACATGTTTCATTTGATCACGAATCACAAAAGTAAAACCACGAAAGAAGTCATGTGAAAACCTCAGAAATCGTAATTCTTGATAATTATAAAATGTTTTTAACTGGTGCCTGATCAACATATTGCCGTTCATAGGGGACAAAATGCAATTAAACTAAAAAGTCTCTTACCCCTACATAAATAAATTAAAGGGAAATTGTATGAAACCTGACGCCTTTTACAGCGCTCTACTTCAATGATCAATGAGCCAGATATTCTTAGGTATTTCTAGAAAATGCGTTGTGTTTTAATTTTTTTATTTATTATATTATAATAGAGTCCACTTAATTATTTATGAATCATCAATCTTTTTAACTAGTTACTAATCAAACTAATACGAGATTGATATGAAAGCATTTATTCTAACAATAGAGATTGATACATCTTTAAACGAGATAAAATAACAATCCTTTTCATATTCGATAGACAATAATATAAATTGAATCTTTGAACTAAGGTGTCATCTCATTTGACCCCTATGTCCCAATAAATCCACATTAAAAACCTGCCTATGCGTACACGATTATGGTAAGCTTCTGAATGTGTGGGTCTACTAGAGTTCTTATACTAACATAAAAGCAGATCCGGCGTATATGTGGTGTGTTGGCTACATTATATAGTTCAACAGATTCGGATGCCATTTAGACTGAACATTTTGAAACATATCAGTCGATCATCGAATTACGGATAGGAATCAAGATGTCCGCACAATGTCAGGTCTCTGAAGTAAACACTATGAAAACAAAAGAGACGTGAAGGTAAGGTGGTTTAGGTGTTTCAGTAATGCTATAATTTATTCATATCGTGTACAACTATCAACAAAATAACAGTTTATATACAAGGTCAATATCAATCTTATTTGAATTATGGAGGTTGAAAGAAGTTGACCATAATAATAGTTATAGGTACGATTCTTAAAGTCATAAATAAATTAGGATCGCGTATACTATTTGTTTTAATAAGGAGTCGAGTTTAATAAACTGATCGCTATTTTCTGACTTGTATCGGCTATTTCAACAATATCCATCATCGGATCATACCATAAACAAAATAATGCAACATTATGATGTTGGCCATAAACTATTTATTGAGAATAGTGGCATCTATAGGTGCATTATTTTATACATACATCAACAAATGAATATCGGTCGATCAATCAAGGGCGATAAAATCAGCTCACACGACCAGTAACAAATTTTAAGAAGTAAGTACATACTAACTAGCACGTGCTTTGAGTGCGATAATAAATGATGCGCATTTCAGAACGAGCTACGCTAAATTAGCCTCGAAATAAAATAATAAATCACGAATGCAATTTATTTATTGATACGATTTTCACACGTTCACAGTTTAGGGCACTTTAGGCCCACAAGTCGTGAGAAATGTGTGCCGGCCTATAAATAATAATTAATGTTGTTTTATTTCTGTACAAGTTACAACCATATCAATGAGATTTATCAATCAAATTAATCATTATTTAGGCAATATTGTTAGAAGAAATTGCTAATGTTATATTATAATGTATAACATAATATCGACTGTTTTGGCCAATCGATGTAACCCTCAAAATTGAAATTGTTTAGGAGAGAGTAAAAACAGTTTTTATTTAAAACATTATAATATGACGTTATGAATCTTTGAAATGCACTTCAGTAAATTCTCATGTTTGTAGATAAAGGATTGTACGTAGGGGTTTCGATATAATTGTGGCTTACATTTAGTGGAGGGGGTCAGTATTTTTAAGCCTAAAACCAATGTAAAATGATGTTTCCCTTCAAAAAAAGTGGTCTATTTATTTTTTTAATTTACATCATTTGGCTGAGACCTGCAATGTCGCCTTTAATATGAAATCAAATCATTAATTCATTTTCGTATTTTTTTATAGTTACATCAATTGGTCGAAACCCCGTCGATATGATCAAGTAAACTGATTTATGGGACATATTAAAGCAACCATAAAATACAAGTAATGCTATGAGAAAATTTGCATTTTACGAGTAGTCCTAGGAGTCTCACTCAGTCTCTACGAACAAATTGATTGTCTCTTAACTCCGTTTTTCATCGAATATAACAAATATTTGAAAAGATTTCTTGTGAGTTTATTCAGTGCTTCTTTACTATAATCATTATATAATTAACGATTCATCGAAAACCAACATATGTGCATGTTTAGTAATAATTAAATCGTCACAATAAATTTTACCGTACAATCGTCGTAATATATGTAGTGAATGGCATGAAATGCGATGTGTGGCAGGGTTGATATTTAAAATCGTAATTTATCGAAAATACACACTTTGGATTGTCGATTAATAATAATCATTGATTACGACTAGGCTTTATACCTATACTCTTCCAAAGTAAGTAAACAACTTTATTCCTAATATGAAATTAAAATTGATAACTTAATTATTCCACTGGCTGTGTAACTAGATGTAACGCGTTTCGCTTCTCTAAGAAGCATTCTCAGACTAACTATATCGAACCATAACTAACTATATCACCTCCAAACACTAGTAATTAATTTTATAGTAAGTATTATCATCGTTTGGGTCTTACCCCCTCCCCACATCCAATAGAAGGAAACAAACCCACTCTACTCTTCATTTTTAATTAAGATGCCTCTTAAAGAAACGAAACGCATTACATTTAGTAACACCCAGTGGAACGACTAAGTTATCAACCTTTATTTAATATTAAAACACCAAAGTTTCCGCCAAATCTATCCAAATTATCTTTATTCTTATTAAAATTAAAGATACTAAATTTAATTACCCACTATTTCACATTATTAAAATATGATAGAATTCATCGTAATTAGTCCAAAATATCGATTTCATGACTCCGCAGTAAATGTAACGGACTACTCGTCTGCAAAAATACCGGCTGACGGGCCGTACAGCATGGCTTGTTATTATAGAGGGCTTTGGACGTATATATTCGATACACAATTATATATGACTGATTCATCTTCCTGAAATGTTTACTAAGCGAATTCCGCCAGTAAAGAGAAGATGGAGAATCTTCGGGTAATAATTTTAGGGATGGGTGATCTACAAAAACATTAGTGCAAGAGCACAAAACCATGCGATATTATTTCATACTTATACATGGACAACAAAATATTTCATACGTATATTCGTACGTGGTGGTCTTTCATAAAATTTATATTTCGATCAATAAAGAAGTAAATAAATCCCCACACAATTGACAGAACTGAATACTCTTTAGGGGAGAAAATTACGTCGCCGGAATGATAAATCAGCACATTCCCTTCGCTTTCTCTCATTATTAATCCTAGTTGGTCCAACTTTTGAATACAAAAATTACAATAACTCGATAAATTATATCGATATATCGATAACTCATTTATATTGTATAAATTTACGAGACTTGTGGTACATAATGTTCGTTATCAAAAAAAAATCTCTGGAACTTTCACAACTCCGAAGGGAAGTTATTATTCATTAGTTTGGCGGTTGTTTCGACGAACCGTGGTGCTACTTACATCATTCCATACTATCGTAAACAATAACATTTTATTCAGTAAGTTATTATTTCCAAACCCTGGCTTGGAGACGATTCATGTATGTTGTTGTATACGTGTCTTTGCACTTTAAAAATAAAACACAATTTGTTTTGTACTACTTTCACATGTAATATAATGTACAATTTTAACTTGGCCAGTAGTGAGGGTGCCACCGTCGCGTTAGGAATGTTGCCATACTCCAACCAGAACTTAAATTTCAATAAATTCCAAAACTGATATATTAGCGACGGTTGTTAAAAGTAGACAAGATATTTATTTTGCATAAAATAGCAATTGGAGAAATTTATTCTAGACTGACAATTCTTGTTCCGAATTCGGCGGCGGCCAAGTAATGTTGATAAAAACAAATTGTGTTTCATTTATTAAATATAATGCCGTTTCAGCATGAATTGACAGTTAACATCCCAAAAGTGATATATCTCTTTGCTTAGTAGCGTAAACTACACCAAAAATGGTTGACGATTGCTCATAAAAGCTTTATTCAAAATTATGTTCGACCCACAACCATAAGATGTCTAAGAACATAAATAAACAATACTAATTAATCATTATGAAATAATATGCACTGTTAAATGACAATGTTGTCCGTTAAATTAAAGAGCAAATGAAATTTAAAAAAGCCGTCCAACATTTATTGAGTAAATAGTAATATTCACAAATAATTATTCTATGTATGAGGGGGGGGGGGGGCAGTAACGCATGTTAAATGTATACGAAAAATAAAACGTCAACATCACACCAACGTAAGCAATAATGGAAAATTTAAATCGTATCCAGTGGCGCACCGAATAATCGATTACCTTTAAAGGTGTTAGCTGTCGAGTTCATTTATACGACTTCCTCATTTTTATAATGGTCTGTACCGGTTTCCATAATAGAGCAGTATCAGCTGAGGATGCTCGCTGTGAGCGAAGCCGGCCCTGATCATTATAACAAATTTGAAGTAGTACAAAACTATTGGTGTTTTATTAAAAAATATATTATTACCCTATTGTAAAGCTTTAGGAAATATAGAACATGGTATTTAACTATAATTAATACTTACGTATACATTTAAAAGTTGATTTACAACGAAGGGGGTAGGTAAAGGCGTATCTGCGGTCTTTTTTTAGTACACGATTGATATAGCTGATAATTCTTTTAGAACTGAATAATTATGTAAATATTGTTTTAATGAATAAAAAAATGATACAGTAAATACATTATCTATGTCGCATGAACTAAAATTATTATACGTCTTATTATAGGATGCTCGAAAGGGCTTTGGTCAAAAGGGTTGGGAAACCCAGTTTAAAATGAATTTCTTTTCATTATTTAAAATGACTGTTTTGTTTTATAAAAGTTATTACACACATATTACGAGTATTATTTACGTGACGTGGCGTGAAAGAGGGTCAGAGACTTGATGTTTCACAATGATAGTACAAAATCTTATTTATCTAACCGAAAAATGATTGGAATCGGAAACAGTAGATGTTTATTACGTAAGGCGTTAAATTTATCATGAAATTGACACATATGTAAAGACATGCCAGCTCATTGATGGTTAGGATTTATGCTGTTGGCATATTTGCATAAATAGTGATGATAAGGAAACATACAAGATAGGGAACACCAGCAGTTCACGCCACTGGAGATCACACACGCACTAGGAGTTCAGTTCTTCAGAATTAACCTCAATTTAGTCTTGTTAAAGTCGACCGCAAGTGGGACAAACTGGCTTCACGTCTTCAATTATTATTATTATTGTTTCAACGAGGCGACACTGCTCTATGGTTTCATTGTTTTATATTATCGACTGGGAAAAAATCGGGAATACGTTAGTTGCACAGGAAGACCTTGATTTGGCAGTCAATAAATAATAAAACATTGATAGTTGTACGTTATTTAAATTTACACATCACAAGTTTCGGCATTTGAATTTACGAAAAATAAAATCATGGAAATCGGAAAAAAGTTCCGAGAAAAATATCGGCTATTTTTTTCTAAATTTCTCCATTGAAAATGACCTACCGATATGGGTACAGTTAAAAAACGACCTAAGGTTTGGTGTAATATGTAATGAAATCATTATAAAAGAAATTAGCATTTGTTTTTTGTCTATATACAATAGTTAAATATTTGTCATTTATATTCTAGGAGTCTGACTGGATTCCTACTTTGCAGTCGCCTGTAAAGTTAAAAGGGACTTTTTAAAAAGTTGGAGGGCGACGGCTTCCATAGGGTTAAGAAACACTGGTGTAATGGGCCATCAAAGATGAACACATCAGCTGCTGACATTAAAATTTTTGAAGTTAAATTCATTAATTTTATTATAGTGTTTCTACATTTTATTTAAGTCTTTTAATTTGCATAATATACTTACGTTAACAAAAATCAGTCAAGTTTCTAAAATATTATGACTGGGCAGTGCAGGTAGTCCCTTAATTGTAATAACACTAATAAGTCTCAATAATGCATAACGTTATTTTGGGATAGAAATGTTTGAACTAGTTTGCAATAAATAGTCTTCAGCAAATATTTCAAATGAATCCGTTTAACAAGTCATAATAATAATGTCCTCACTCTACACATCAAGGGAGTAGGTACACACTAACCCGGAAATTTAGATCAATTTTATTCGACTTCATCACTCAAGATGAGATCTACGCATACATTGCCATGCATTGTGAGTTAGGTACGAATTTATCATCTTGTGTGTGTGTCGGTCATTGCCGCCCATCCTCTGTGGAATTACAAATTATTATAGTTACCTACTTATTTACATTAATTTGTTGGCCAATGCTGTACTATAATTTGAATATGAAATGAATATAACGATGGGGCATTGTAATGCAAATACTGATATTTTTTACCGAATACATGTTAAAAGATTTTATTTCGAAGTATTGAGACGCGTTCATCAGTAACTGCTGTGAAACCCTTGGATTTCTGTAATTTTATTTTAGCAGTGTGCCTAAGATTATCAAATCATAATTAAAGGAAAATTATAATATTTGATTCCGTTTAAATTAATCCAAAGATACAATCTCGAGGCATCAAAAAGTCCACGTAATCCTATTTTCGCGCTGTCCAATGAAATGGAACCCTGTCTTTCAAATCTATATTCACTCCACCGGAAACAAATCTATATTCACCACTTTAGGAAGGTTTATTTAGAGCGACGGTTTTTCACGAAACGTAAAAAGTTGATTGAGGGTTTCTATTCTTTTAACGATAATACAGGTTTCAAAGTAACGATATTTTAGATGCCGGTTAAAAATATCGATATTCTGACAGTATAAGCGCATCCCTAAATGGAGATGAGAGCAGAGGACAAAGCACCGGGTTTGTCATGCTACAGTAAACGTTTTCGAATCCAGACGAAGTAACTATTTTTTATTACACATTTAGAATTCTATTAAATTAAAAGTCTACTGTTGTTGCGTTTGAAGAGCAATATGGCAACAATGCCAATTTATTTGAAGTATCGTTCGCATGTCTACATTTAGGATAAAACTAAAATGCAATGTTTATTACAGCACATTCATATATACACATATTATAGGCTTGGTATAACATTTTTTATAGTTTAATTAACTTCCGATGTAGAAGCACTATAATAAATTGAGATGTAATTAATAAACAAACAGTTCCAACAAAACAGCCCTTTTTATAAAAGTGTCCTTGTTACTTACTGATGCCACACAGAATTAAAATGACGATAATATAAAATAAAATGGCAACATTTTGCTTAGCATGTGCAACACACGACAATATCACCTTCCATATTATAAGCATGAGTTACTTTATCATCGCTCGCTGACACACCACGATATCGATTAAGAACACATGCTTTCTCGAAAGGCGATATCGTATTGTTACAGATTGCACTCACTGTATGCAACCCGGCTTTGTTAAAAATAAATCAAGTATCAAAATAGTGCGTCAATTTACGCTATCAATCATACGCAGTGTTTGAAAACATTTCATCTATTCATATGAGTGTAGTATATTAAATAAATACAGTAATAAATATTTATCAATCACATAAATAAGCCCTGTTATATTATCTTTAATACTTTTAAGAGCTCAATTTAACTTTTCGATATCTAATCTGCAAAAAGGTTAATTACGAATTGATAAGATATTTGCAAACAATATTCTCATCGTTAAGAACCTATGATTTAATATTCAATTGTTTCACAGTACAAATAAACAATGTAACTTTCGACTAGTTTAAAAAATATATATATTCAGTTTATTATATAGTTCTATAAACTGAAAAGAAATTAATGAATTAATCAGATAAAAAAATCCAACGGACATGAGTGGAAGTTGGAAATCCTTACATTCGTTAGTTGGATGTTAGTAGGATTTTAGTATGAAGGGATTTTTTAAATATCAGAAATTAAATAATACAATTATGCCGGTAAAGGGTTATCATGGAATGTTAAGCATTGCGCTGATAAGATTATAAGATTGTCACCTTAAGTACGTTCATTTTTATGTTATTTACAAGATAGGGAGATATTTTGTTGCACAGCAGGTTGAAAAAGATTGTATGTTATTTGAAATCTTTGGTAACGGTGCGTTTGTTGATACAGATTAAGTACCACAATGATGGAACTGATTAAAGAAAACTTGATAAGATAGGTAGCCAGTTGCGATATGTTTGTCTTAACTTTACTGGTATACCTACTCAGTAAATGTTACTGTAATACACGAATTATCCACGAACATAATTACGTATTGCAAGTAATAATGGAAAAAGAATAAGAAGGTACATATGTAGTAAATAATATCGTAGATATAAATTAATCAGTACAATGATAGACAATCAAAACATAAAAATGACCTTCATTTTCAATTGATTCGACGGTAGTTATATGTAAATTCATTATTAATGTCACATTAAAATTGATAACTTCTTTATTCCACTGGATGTATAACTACGTACTGATCCGTAACCGAAACCAACGACGTTGACCACTGCACTACGCACCCGACATTTAATAATTAAACAGTTCTCAACTCTTTGTCAACACACCACTAAGATCATTAGTGTGCTAGTAATTTGTAATTGATTTTGGTAATAAAAAAAGCTGTTTATTATGATCATCTGAAATAACGGAATTTACCAACCACATTGAGAAGATAAATGATAATATTGTTTCAGATTATCTACAATTATGATTTGAAGAAAAATCAAGACAAACAATGCTATGTATGAAAACCAAATATTTTCGAACAAGCGTGAATTATTTGAATCATTTAAACGGAGCATGTTCTATAATGCAAGATGCAACTTACTATACTAGCCCATATTGGGTTTGTCAATACAGCATACCTATCTGGCCACGTTTTCCTTTTACTATTCGTAAATAAACATATGATATCACTATCTTATTTATTATGTACTACAACAAGCGAGTACACATTGTAAAACAACTTTAATTACCTACATATTTTGTTTCTCGGTGAACTTTGTAAATATGACACGATAACCCGAAAAAGCTGTTACTGATAAGGTGTCATCATTTTCGCTTATATAAAGTATTTAATTGAAAATTATAGACGCCAGCATTAAAATTATCAAAAATTGAATGGAACACATAAATCATTTCTAAAAATATTATTTCGCACATAAATAATAGATGAAGCATGAAATTTACATTTTTTTAACTAACCGATAAGTACCATTACGGATTAGGTACTTAATACCTGTGTCTTTTATCCCGTTTAAGTAATTAATCTCTTCCCGCTACATCCTTCCGATGCGTTTTTTCGTAAATGATAATTTATGCAGGTTTTAAAAGCATAGGTTGACAGTGCCGTGGGTCCATCTCGTGAAGAATAATTAAATGTCTAATAATTAGTAAAAAAACTATCGATCAATAACAAAAATGAAATATATACACACAGTTACTAGACGGAAAATCATTTTAAACAATATGTTTCACGTAACAACGAATATATTTTAAATGAACACTATTTGTTCCCTATAATTCCGATGATGGTAAAAATAATGAGTTTTTCATGACAAAGTTAGTCATGGGACTTCTTTATGGCCTTAGTAGAAACACTAAATAAAGAGGTAAATTAACTCGAGAGCCCCCCGGAAGTTGACTTTAAATATTGTTTGTCCTATTAAACATTTCAAAAATGTCTGCTAGGAGTAATTGCCTATTGTGTCAACCAATTTCCAGAGTGAATTGGTCCATTGAAAGTTTTCAGAAGACGCCGGAGGAGTTTTTTTTATAATGATGTTATAATCACCGGAATAAAAGCTATTAAACAATACAGATGGACAGATTTGTTATATTTTTTTGCTAACCATTGATATAAATATGATTACACTCGTAATAAACTAATTAAACAATCTTTTACATAAACATGTCTGTATTATTTTAGCATCGGTTAGATATTCAATTCATTTTTATCGATAAAAAATAATTTAAAAGTACTGAATTTTTGTAGGGAAATAGATTCAATAAAATATGGAAATGTAAATAATGTAGACTGGGTACATGAACGCTCGAGTGTTTTTCATGTATTATGTATTCTCACTAAGTAGCCATTATTTAAATGTCCTTGGTCATGAATGACCGTAGGAATGTAGTTCCGTATTGATTTTATATAAAATCCAAAAAAAAAACAAACGCATTATAATTTATAAGTAGGAAAACAACTTCTGAATATAAAAACAGGCACGGAAGACATAAACAATGAAATTATTCATGGAATATACTAATGACATTGTCTACTCGGGCTAGTAGGATTGTTTATTTGAATTCTAATCATTTTGTACGCCGCTACACATTAGAATAATTCAGACTACTAATAATGACCATAGACAAAAGAAAATTAGGATAGAAAGTTACACGAATACGTAGGTACTTGTGGGTAGAATAGCGCATACTATTTTGGGAGTAGGTAAGACAATCTTATTGTCCATTGTACAATAACTTACAGGATTAAAAACACAATAATATTGTATGACCGGTTGTATTGTGTCATTGTTGACGAAAATTTGGCGCGCAAAAGTCCAACATGACCAAAGTCTAAAGAGCTGAATACAATGAACATACCTACACAAACCTGACCGATAACCGTTCAATTCTATTTCACCTAGGATATTGTAATATCAAACCGAATTAAATGGCGAAAACAAATAGCATTCAAATTCATTTCATACGTTTTAAATAATATTTATTTACGGTTGAGGCAATTTCATACCAATTTGTATCGGTAATTATTCGACAGTTATTTCATAGAATCAAATCACAAGGCAAGCTAATAAATTTAAGGGTCGTAAACCATTTTAAATGCTTTGTTATAATCGAATATTTAAATAACTATTTCTAAGCTTATGCATCGATATAACTATTCATGAGAAAATAAACTATTATCATAATTTTTGACTGCCATTGCCAGATGAAAACTGACCTCATCACAGGGACGACTCAATTTTTACGACGTTTTACTTTTAGTCACGCCACTGACACAGCTTGCGGCAAAACCAAAATTTTGAGTATTGATTATTTCGATTCAAAATGTTGACGTTAATCGAATAAATCAGTATTTAAAAAGTGCTTACGTTTAAATCACGGAACGCCCATAATATCAGTTTTGGCGTTAATTATATTTTACATAAATATGACTAAGTGACTACTTATTAATATCTAAAAACAATAGAAACTAAATATTTTTTGAACGATTCTAAAACAATTTTAACCGCGGAAGGTATGTATTTAAAACTAATTATTCTAGTTAATACACATAATATGTAGAACTAAATACAATTAACCGATCGAAATATTATTTGTTTAAAATAAAAGGTAAATTTTGTTAAATAAGTTGTAGCTATCATAAATCAAGCAATAATATAACTGAAAAATTAAACTTTACACCACAAGTAATAATATTTTTTCAATCGTAAAATACATATGGCTGTAAAATGAAATACAGCTTAATAAATCACACCAAGCACACATTCAAAACTGAACACAAAAACACCGATTATACGATTCGAACTAGATTTTGAAATTAGAAACAAATGAACAATAAATGTCTGGATAGAATGTAAACAAAACACTTTTTCGAAATTCGAACACAAAATTTTTTTTATGTAAAGTGCGCATATTGACTTATAAAACCTTTCATTTATAAAATAAAAACTTCTTCATAACACGATTAGTCAAACTTCGATGATTCGATTTACGAAATGAAAACTTGACGCAGAAACGTATGGCACACGTAACCAACACCGACAGAGTTCTTCAACCGACTGATTTGTTTTGGATTTAACAGATGAATGTTGCCAGGTTATTATAATATTATTATTTTTATTATTGAAAACAAAATTGTAGAATCAAATTTTAATGGAAATAAAAATCAAACATTACTGTTGTATTTCTAGTTGCGGTACTCGTACTTGATTTTAACCAGTTTAATAATTCCTCGCTATTCATTCAGACCTACTTCAATTTTTCCATTATAAATCAGCATTTTTATAACACACTATAAATATGTATCAATTATTAATAATATATTTTATAGGTGCAGCGTGCAACAATAAATAGGGGTTTCTGAAAACTTTATTTTCTGTGATAATACTATGTGTTACACCTGGTAACTTTATTTTGGATTTATGAACATGTCCTCCAAACACTGGTTCTCAAACATCAATATGAAATTGAATTAATAAATTCATGGTAAATAATTCAATATGATTTATAAAAAATGTACGACAGTGTTTTTAAATAATCGTTTTAAAAAATTTATAATTCATACTAAAATAAATAAGCAAACGAAGATTGTGTAAACTGAACACGATATTCCTGGCATATTTTTCTCTGAATGCCAATTACGTTAAATCGAAACTATAAATATTATGTTTAAGCTGTGTATGTTTTTTACATACAGGATATACATTTCTAAAATATTTTAACATTAATAATTGGGTGTACCGTTTCAAAGAGTTGTGCAGTAGGAAAAATTTTATAACTTTCCATACAACCATACCTTTCGATAAAAATTCTAATGTATATTTTGACATTTTTAAGTCAAAAATTTAGTAAGCATTACAACTGATCCTTCCGCAAGGACGATATGGAACCTAATGAAAACAGTAAATATAAGCATTTTTATATAAAAAGTGTACCTTATACATACTTAATTACATGTCATCAATGAAATTTATAAATTATTTGATGGGACGAATTTCATACGCTAATTTTCTGTATGTCCGATTTTCGCTACATTAACATAGTGCGTAATACGATATAATAATAAAAATATTACATAATAAAAATATTTCAAAAAAACTGGATGCACATTTTGACCATCAGCAAGATATGAAGGCAATGTTTGAATTAAATAAATATTGTAACCATCTCTGATTGGTCGGGCGCAGTTAGGATACTGGAAGTGTTGATAAATTGAGTCTATGCAGCTCGAACTGAAGTATAAAATTATACACAGTCGATGTGTGCGTTCCCAAGCCATTGATTCGGAATACAACATACGTTTATCAACTATTGACCAGACAATGCAACACACAATGTTGGTGCTTATTAAAAAACGCGTGCTGTCAAATGTCACATGTGCATCGTTCTTTTTTTTTGTTTTAGAAAATTTAAAATAAGGGCAGCATTTGTTTACACATTTGGTTGAAAGAACAAAGTTAAATACGGATATCGTGTTACGTAAGAGTGAATATGTATCAAAAGATGAATAAATAAAATAAAATTTCAACCCAGCAATTACCAATAAAATAATTTAAATATTGAAAGGGGAAGCGGGTTACGATTCGTAAATTTTGTTGTGATTAGGTATTGTATTAATGTTGCATTAATAAGATTACAAGTAAATAAGATTACATGATGTGATGATGGATTTGAATTATTTGGGTATGTTAAGTAATAAACTGAACTATTTTTATTTATTCGTTATTGTTGTCGACTTTAAAAATTATATGTGTCACACAACGTTTAACGTATCGAATGACAAATTTAATGTTATTGGGTCAGCAGTTACTTAATAACCTAATGCAATTATATTGGATTGTTAGGATCAATCATCATCACCAGTCGTCTTTGATGATGTCCATCAATCATTTGTACTGTGGGATGACATCGTCTAATAGTTTAAAAAATGTTTAAAATATGCCGTTGGCATTACGAGCAGTGGCAATGCTTTTTCGGATTTAGCGATTAAATTGAGTCCGGAAGTAGCTATGTAAATTTATCTTCTCATTGATAGGTGGATGGAGAGAAAATAAATCTAAGCACGAAATTTAGACAAAACTCAAAATATAGGCCCACTTGACGGTTTTCAGGTGAGTTATGCAACTGTTTTTATAATTGCAGTTACATTTAGAATTAAAAGAATATTTCTTTATAATATTTTGATACTAGGTAATAATGGACGAAATAAAATACAAACCTATAGTGTTTTTCTGCCTTCTCAGTTTAGTTTTCATTTTATAAGTGATACGAATTGTGAATTGAAAGAATTATTCTATATAGGTATTACCTTGTATACTCTGTAAAAATAAAAGAAACAATTTGCTGCTTTTCCAGTTTACTTTGCATTATGTCTAGGCACAATTTTTTCGTAATTTTTGTCAGTAAATGCACGGCACTGCAAGCTTTTGTTGATACAGGTAATCGCGGTGGATATGCTACAGAATTTAAGTTTTTAAATTTTACCTGAGATATATCTGAGCTATCTCTATTTAAGTTGACTTGTTTATTGATTTGGAAGGTAATCCTATAACGATGACAAAAGACACATTTTAGAGTTTTACAATAGTCAGGTACTTCCGGCCTAAAAGGTACTCGCTAAAAGGTAAAAACGATCTTTTATAATCTGTGAGTCATAAAGTAGATGTAATATCTTTCGCTAATAGATAAATTTTTTTTGCATTATTATATAATAGATAAGAATTTTTATGAGAAGATTTCGTTTTAATTTAAAACATTACTATTAGTAAGCTCGATTTTAATAATATGACAGTATGTACCTACTTTAACAATTAATGTAGATAATGGAAAATAGTCTTTGACTATCGTAACGATCATTTTATAGAATTCAAATGACCACACTTTTCTTGATTAAATGTGTCATTTATTTCAAAATATATTTTGCCAATATTGAAACACTTATGGTTGAACTATGATTCTCGTGACTGCTTCATTCAAATTTTTTAATAGACCTATAACTCTTTTATGACGCACTCAATATTTTCGGGAATCTGTGTTTTTTTTTGTAATTTTTATCTGCGATATAAATCTTGAAATTTTATTAGATCGATAATATGTTACGAGAAGTGACTTCTGTATTCATAGGAAGATCTATATAATAAATCAATAAAAGTATTTATTATGTGGTTAATTTTTTATCGGTTTATGGTGGGAAAATATCGTGAAGGACGACCGAATAGTTAAAACTCATTTTAGAGTGGCTTTCGTTTTTGGCTTTGGAACGCGCTTTCGCGTTATTCGATATAGGCGACATTAATCGCTTATTACTCTTTAAACGATTTGTTTTTTATTGTCTGATCACTAATTGTTCACAAGACATGCATTAATGATATACTTATTTCTAAATGGGTTGCAATATCGGCAATTATGAAATAAAGCTACGACATTCATGTTTGAATCAGCCTTGCCGATGCGTGTATTTTGGTCATATTTCCCCCGTTGCAAATGTGTTAACAAAATCATAAAATGGGTTTTGTATCGATCGGAAAAACATTATACAGAGATTTCACATAATTTGCAGTGTTAGATATTGCAGATTGGGGATTCGTGTGATTACCGGATAATCCGAAACTGTTAAATCGAGAGTCTGATGTATTCAGCTGGATTGGTATTTTTCACCGTTTGAGATTTGAGATGATTAATTGTGATAAAAGCTGATTAAAATCGATTAATGACAACAGTATACAATTTACGACATTCCGTGAAAAGATTTATGTGATGAGAACATAGATTAATATTTTTAATTTGGAACACAAGTTTGTATTATGAGTTTATCGAACATAAATATACGCAAATTTGGATTATTGAGATTTTGTACACTTCCATGTACTTTGTCACTAACGACTCGGGTTTCGCCTTTCGGCATCTTCAGGCATTCGAGCACACGAATGGACTCGAACTGACAGACAGTAAACAGTGTCTAACGTTTATATAGAAGATAGACACTGTTTACTGTCTGTCAGTTCGAGTCCATTCGTGTGCTCGAATGCCTGAAGATGCCGAAAGGCGAAACCCGGGTCGTTAGTGACAAAATACATGGAAGTGTACAAAATCTCAATAATCCAAATTTGATATTGAAATTCCATCAAGCACCCTCAGTCGATGTCTTAAATTATATAAATATACGCAATTATTTAATACTAACTGAACAGTGATCTTTTGACGTTGGCATTAATTTTTTTGTATGCTTTGCCGTCGAGGGGTGAGGAGAGGGTAATGGCGCTGACATCTTGACGTACGACATCCACAATATCTCCGGCATCACATACAAACCGGTACATTCAGGATTCTCGCGCACGCGTTATTGCATTGTGCTCTGTGCGAAAACGGAGCAGAAAAAACTCACAAATCGGGTATGCCATTGTTGCACACAGTTGTTAGAATACCGAGGTCTTATTCTCACTATAAAAGGAGTTACAGCATCTCTACTGTGCTAGCGCAAGTTGAAGCGAGATACTTGAGTATCTTGGTGGCATGTTGCTTCCAAGAGACTTGGATTGAAGACGACGAAGATCGTTTTGAACGGTTTAATATCAACTTTGTTAATTAAATTGGCATTTACTTGAAAGAACTCAATTAGAATAAAGTAAACAATATATTTCGTCCTCTCAACAGTTCTATCCACTATATTCAGGCTCCTAGGTGGTGTTGGAGGGAGAATGGGGGGGGGGGGGTTGCCAAAAAAGTAATAATAGCCATGGGCTTCATTCTAATGGTGGTCTCTCATTTGAAATGGCCATGCTGCATATAATATTCTAAAAAAATATTTATTTTAATGTGACATTTTTCTTCTCATGCGTGAAAATGGCGGAAGGGGTAGGGGGGGGGGGGTTGTGGTCTCATAAAATGACTATATTATATAATTATTATGGAACCAAAAGCTTTGTAAAAAGCATCCGCAGCATGTGTCCAAGCCAGGTCCATCGTCGCTTTTTTATTTTGGACATAATAAGAGAGAGAGAGAGAGAGAGAGGACGTAATACCTCCGAGTTCCTGACAAAATCAAACCACCGTACCCCTAGTATTCGCTGCAAACATCTGTTTTCAAATCACAGTATACGGTTACCTTGATCCTTGGTGAGGTGCCATGACTCGCAACCGTAAAGCAACAACGTCAGGATGCATGCGTTGAATAAGTGGCACTTGGTTCTGACCGAGTACAACCATGAGTTTCAGACTTTCCGCATCGAGTTAAAGGTTGCTCCAGCTATCCCTAATCGGATTGCTAGTTCTTTATGCGGATTGTCATCTCCCGTGATGTGTACCCCCAAGTACCTGAAGCCGTCGACTCTCTCGATGTCTTGCCCCGCGCTCGTCAGAGGGTAGTCTGGGTCTGGACAGAAACTGTTGCAGAGCACATTGGTTTTACTCGCATTGACTTTGAGGCCAATGCGATACGAGTTGCTCTGCAGCCTGTCCATTGTTTCCTGAATACCCTTGACAGATTTTTCAAATATGACAGCGTCGTTAGCATACTCGAGGTCGCATAGCCTCAGATTGGGGGCAACGGCTACACCTCGGTCGGGTGGAATTGACTTCCTCAGGATGAAGTCGAAGATTATTATGAAGAGGAACGGGGCCAGAACACAGCCCTGTCTGACACCGGTTGAGACCCCAAACTATTCTGTCGTTACGTCGCCGATTCTAACACAGCATTCACTGCCCTTGTGCATGTATTTGATGATGGCGATAATCTTGGTTGGGATTCCGTACAGTTTTAATATGTCCCATAGGGAAGGCCGGTGCAGACTATCAAAGGCCTTCTCGTAATCAACGAAGCAACACGCCAGCTGTTGAATTCGTTGCTTTGCTGGAGAAGGCATTTTATTTATGTTTTTTATTTATGATTTATTATTTATTACTGCCTATCTGTATTGTTAAATCTATTTAAAAAAACAACTACAACAATCAAGAAAGTCTGAAACACTATATTGTACAACAGTCGTATTATAATCAGAAAAAATACACTGCTAATGTATAAAAAACCTTTCCCAGAGTAGGCTCAGATTATCACGTATATAAAGATGATTGAGTGTCTCAATTTATTGTACTCCACAGTTTCTAATGGTCATTAAAATCCGAAGAATGTAAAATAAAATTGCAGCAAAGTCAAAAAGACTACTCACATTTGTAGTCAATTGAGTTGTCAGGGTGTGGACCTTGTCTTTGGCATCAGCAAGTTCTCTTCGAAGTTTCCTCGCCTCATGAGCTTGTCTCTCTTCTGCAGAGCTGTGCAGTGATGATGCAGTGGAGACCAGACTAGCCGTAGAGCCGTGAGCTATATATGAAGAGCAGGAAATCAGTCGGTATTCGTTGTAAAAGTGGTATGAATTTATCTATAATACATATACCACACAATAAAATATAAGCTTTCTTTTAAAAAGAAAATGAGAAACTAATCACACATATAATATAAATAATGATGGTTGTTTTTACTATGCAAAAGTGTTGCTATTAACGGACAAAATAGTAATTTCATCTTTTAATATGTGATTTGGAAAACGAAAAAAACGAAAAAAAATCATTAATCAAATAAACTGTGATAAAATAATAAATAATTGCAAAACATAAGTACCGTCATCGTTCTTGGTCTTGTAATGGTGAGAGTGCCTCGAAGAATGTGCAGATGGTAAAAGCAATGGTGGATGAATGACCTGTGGCACAGGCGGTGGGCTCAAAGCTGAACGAGGGCTTGGAGACGGAGGTTCGGAAGCACCGTATGGAAGACCTGGTAATGGATATAAATATTTTGGCTGAAAACTAGCCAAAGCACCTGTCATTTCAACGGTGATATATAAATATTCACCGCATGCAATGCTGTTTTGGTGTTTTATGAAGTCAAATTAAATTTTATCATTTTTATGTAAGTTTTTACTTCTTTCATACTAATTTATAAATAAATTATTAAATGGTGCTTGGATGTTTTTCCAAATACATGCTTGCCATGAAATAACACTACGATTTTACTTAAAAGCAAAGTAATTTAAATAAATACATAATTGAATGGCAAATGGTAAGTGGTTAACTAATTGAAAAGTAATGGCCACAACTATTCTAATTTTACCTTGAGGGTCTCCATAATGTACTGGAAGACAGTAGTACGGCTCATATTCACCTTCTGAAGATCTTTGAAGCATTGAAGGATAAAGTTTCTCTGATTTTGTGGACCTGTATATCAAAACAAAATAAATTGCCATCTAGCTTCCATTAATAAAACTGAAGAACTATCATAAAAATCGATAGATGTCCGTATCTTTTTAAACTTTTTATCAGATAGACGTCATCGATAACTAAAATTATTAGTATTAAAATAACATCATTTCGTTGGCTTAACTATATTTATGAGAGTTTTGAAGCTTAAAATGATTTTAAATGATTTTCATATAACATATGAAAATTCGTAGATTAACATTGGTTAAAACTGAATTTACTGAGCTTAAAACTCTTCTGAAAATCAGGATGCAAATTTTATTTATAAACATAGTAAATCATTACCAAACGATGGGCATGACTTCATACATATATAAGATGTGAGAGTAAATCATTTATAAGCCATTGTTCTACATACAAAAATATTATAATTTTGGTGGAATTGTAAATAAAATTGATTGCACATTATCTCCTCTTCTGCTTGAAGATCGATTAATAGCTGGGGAGAAAAATCGTAGGTTATACTTTATTACAGATGTGATTTGCCAAATCGGTGCGAAATACTTACGTGAAATAATACAACCAGCAAGAAAGCCACAATTATCCAACTCTCTATTACAGAAAACATTGCCGTGGTATAAAATATGTGTTGAATAAATATAAATATTCCACAAGTGCTAAAGCAACAATTTAATAATCACAATACGAAAGCGATACATTTTTAAATATGCACTGTTATTTATAAGAACTCTTCACATTACGAATATAGTACACCCTTTTCTGTCATTCTTTAAAACAATTTGTTTCTATGTTTTCTAATTTAAAATTGAATCAGAAGAAGACATATTTAGTATTGAATGTTACTGGATATTTGTTAGTGAGATTTTAAGTAGAATTTGCTTGAAATCAATCGAGAAAATATTAACAAAATCATGAATTTATAGTCTTCAATTATTGAAAGTTGACTACAAAAACTTCTGCCCAATATTCTCCCAAATATACATAATTTTAGATGATAATTTTTTGACCGTTCTTTAAATTACTATATATTTTTAATTCTGCTTTTTTCAACAGGAGTTAATTTTATATATACTTCTTTAATCGATGAAATGATTATCGAGGACATTATCTTGAATTTAATCATTAGAAAAAATTTGTTGTTCTTTTGAAATCACATTTTATAAATATCCCATACCCTATATGTCACACATCATAAAAAATATATTAGACTCCCTTCCCTTGCTACCCTTAAGGTCTTCATATATGGACAACCCCGTCCCTATCTAATTTGTGTTCCTGCGTGTAATAAATGATTATAAAAAACAAAACGCTGTATAAATAATTTATATTGTGTAGGATATATTAAGTGGTGATGTGTAAATTTTAGCGAGTACATGAAAACGGTGGATAGCGGTATTGTACATGCTTTAGCAACAAGCCCCGAAATTGTCATTCAAAATACCTTGGGAATGTCCTGTCTCGCAGATAGCTTATGGATAATAATCAATTACTATTAATATTTTTGCTTAAAGTAAAATAAGCAATTATTAGAATCATGTACACAATAACAAGTTTTTTTTCATAAAATATTGAAGATTGCACACCTATCGGTTTATTTGGTTAAATAAAAATAACATCTTTACAGATTATAGGTATTAATTTGAAATTTACTAAAATTTAAAAAAAAAATAAATTCAGAAATATTAAAATATTCAGTGTTTATTTACTGAACACTACCACTATATTAGATCTGAAAAAATAATGTGTCTAATTGCTCCTGATTATTAAATTATGGCTTTTATGAAAAAAATGTAAATTATTGTTGTAAAAACTAAAATATTTGATAAAGTATTTTTCTAAAAATTATGACAACAATACCAAGACAAAGTGTGTAAAAAGTGATTTTTGTTTATGTAATTTGAGAATATGGTGCTAATGATTATTTCAATGTGTACCTGATGCTATTACTCCGGTTAAGTCTAGCCGGTGGGGCTTGATGAAGAAGTCGCGGAGGAGCTCTACCACCGCCAACCGGTTGAAGAGATTGCAAAGATTCCATGGAATCACATTCAGAGAGTCTACCACTGGCCGAATAAGTATTACTGCAAGGAAGAGTTATGAGTGAATTAATAAGAATGCACCCAAAACCAAAAGAATATAGTAATAAAAAAAGACCTTCAAGTGAACACATATTTACATACCTATGCCTTAGCCATGAGGTATACGGACTTCCATAGTCAGATTTGACATCAGAATATGTTTGGGTATCAGATAAGCTACCGTCACTAATTTTCATTCCACCGCGAGGAGGCACTCTGAAATCAAATTTTTTTATTGATAACAACCTAATAATATTTATGATACATGTACAAAGAGTGTTAGCATGAAAATTTAATCATTCCAAGGGTACTCTGTGTTGTCATTGAGCGTTCACATATTGAATAAGAATTTCTTGTGATCAATTACCTAGGACACGGTTACTATTTACTGTATTCCAAACTTTGCTCAAAAGAATGACTAAGTAATGTGAAAGTTTGAGTTGAATCTCTTTAAGTATTATTTATTGTAGTAGTATAATTGTAATTCTATCAATAAAGTTTTTAATGAACCATCGTGAAATGATTTCTAATATTCACCACCATTAAATTTTTTAGTATTATCTATGTGTCAGCACTGTTCACACAATGACTTTTTATATATTACCACTAACTTGTTGCCTTATTATTATTTTTATGTAGCGATATAATGATTTTTTTATGATATTTATTAAACAATGAGTCCTGAAAAGCAGTCTCAATATAAAATGTTAATAAATGATATAGTAAATCTTTTTTCAATTACATAATTTAGATTCATTCTCATTAAAATGTTTTTATCACTCATTTCTTCAATGGAAATTTTTTTGCTTTTATTTTGTACAATATGACGTCTGTTTGAGACTTTAAATGGACGACTTTATTGTCACCAATATTTACAACACATGGCAAAAGTAATAGATTTTAATTACCTCATAAAATATTCCATTCTTAAGTTTTTTTTGAACACCAATAATAAGTTTTTAAGGTTCATGAACTGTCACAAAACTTTTTATTGTCAGTTAATAATTGAATTTAGAAACACAAGGAGATGCCTATTACATTTGTAAATATTAGATATTGCACAATGATTCCACACGAAATGCTTAGTTCTACTGGCAGAATTCAATTGATTTAAATTTTATTTTAGGATTGTTTAGTCCTAATATGTCATCTTGTGACAGTTGTGTTGGAAAATTTTGCATGATCTTAAATTACTACCGCACTACTTGCTCCTTTGACAACATTTTAATAATGATAAAAATAGCTCATCTAACTCAGGCAATCTTTTCAATTGAACCTATTTGATTGACCAGAGGAGCATGCAAAAAGTCATTTATAATAATACCTACAGTGTTTCTTTATTGAGGGATATATAAAGTACGGAATACCAAATACATTACTTTAATTAAATGATGTTACAGCTAATAATTGCCTATACACCATATATTATATTTAAACACGAAATAAGATAATCCTGATGATATTTTTTTAGGTGCCCATAATAGGTGCCATTAATAAATGGAAAAAAAATGATATTGAGCTTGCTGCTACTTGAATTCTGAACCAATTTTTTTATTGTCACAAATTTCACTGGAACATGGTTTGTAAATTGCTTGTAAATAACCTAGTTATTTTGGAAATTTAACAGATGCATAGTCATTTTTAATGTGTATTAAAAATGGGTCTCAAAAAGGACAGAGCATACGTAAAATAGATTGCTTCTTGTATCTGTGGTATTTTGTTTATTTCACCAAGCTAGTGTTACTATGAGAAAACAAGTAAATGTTGCATTTGAATGAGGAATCATAAAACAGACAATATAATTTTTTATTATTTTAACGGTCAATTCTTGGTAGAAATTCATTAAATTATCATTGTTCGGTTGCACCTTGAGCATTAAATTTATTCTTCATTTCCACTTTGTTTCATTCTACTTTTTCTATGTTGTATTGTAAAGTACAATATCACACAAAGAGTGTTATCGTATACCCTCATCGAATTTCACAAATACAACACTGTTTATAGTCTTAAATATAACAGAAGTGCAGTAGGGAATAATTATTAAACTATTTAATAATAGAGCAAGCCATCCTCGGTTGATGAGCAAAAGATTACGTAAATAGTTTAATCTGCAGATCATAAAATAAACATGTATGAGACTACTCATATTTGTAAAAAATATCATTGTGTTTCATGAATACATGTAGCATAAAAGTATCATTTTGAATAGGCATACAATGTTATGCAGTGCACAAATTTATTACTTCAAGTTGAATACCATTATTTAGTAAGATGTGATAGTGATGAGCGAGTATATACAACAAGGCCATGTCAATTGAATGCTTCGCTTAATGAACAATAAAGATATCTGAAATATTTTAATGTGTATGTTTAATATTATTGTATTGGTAATTTGTCGAGCTGGTATGACTGGATAATACCAGTTCAACATTAATATTTGACGATCGGAGTTTAAGAGGAACATTGAAGAAATCAATACTGTTCATGCATATGCCATTTGTTTTACGCGTATTGTGAATTATTATGAAATATTTTCTTTGTATGAAATTAAAAGGGTGTCGAGTCTTAATAATGATTTTAATATGTTGTAACAATAACTAAAATGCATATATGCGCACTGGAAAAAATAGCCCAGTTGAATCAATGCCGCTGAATTAGTAAATTTCATACTAAAACATCACATTTTTCAGAAAGTTCTTAATAATTAGAATTATCAAGTCGTTCAATTACAGTGTCATAAAAAACCTTATTTGCCATATTTATCAGTGTCAAATTCTCAGTTCTATGAAATATTGTAAATTCACAAAAGACAGATTTTATTCATTTAGTCTTGGAAGATCGACTTATCCACATGTCTAGACTATGCAGAAAAGCTTTTAAGAGCCGATCTGTCAGCAAACTTTGATTTAGCATGTAAAAAAATAATAATTAATTAATTTGGTTTTGTGTTTTTGTATATATTTTTTACAATGTTGAAGCGATTATGTTATTTAACCACGTGTATTTTAACTGTACATTGTCTTGAAAAAATGTTCACTTTATCGGCTTTTAATTTTATTTTTATCCTTATCATTCTATGTGTGGGTCTATAAAGTGGGTTTTTTTTCATTACGTCTCTTGAATAGCAGGATGGGTCATACCTGTGATGTTGAAAGAGAACAGCAAAGTCGTGCGATCCTGGCTTTGGAAGACTCTGGGATCCCATCATGAGGCGTTCTCTTACAGACTGAGACAGTTGTGATGCTGCACTTCCGCTCAGTGAAAAACTCTTGACACCTGCACCTCCTTCTGATTGAAAATAAATATTTTTTTAATTCATAAAAAAATTGTTTAAGATAGGTACTATACAAAATAAATGCATATCGGAATCCAATTAGAATTTCAATTAAAATTAATCTATTGTGTTTTATCTACATTGTGGGAGTAACTACCATAACATACCTCAAATAGAGAAATCACTTATAATCCACTTCAAGTAATCACAAAAATTAAGAGATGTGTACTGTGCAAACTTTGAAATACAACTGAATATTTTCAATTGGGGTTATTATTTGGAAATTTTTATTGTTGTATTTTGCCTGCACTACCTTCTTAGAATTTCAATAAATAAGAATATCTGAGAATTTTTCGAGTAAGCGAATATGTGGTCGCCTCCAACAATACATTTAAATATATTTTTTTGTAAATTTTAAAAATTAAAATGCCATTACAGCTGACGCCAATGAGCCATACATTTACACAATAATAATAACAACAAGAAGTGATAATAAAACATTTTTAAAATTATAAAATAGAAATAGAACAAGACATTATTATGACACAAGAAAAAAAAATTAGCAAACAATACCCAGAGTTTTATGCTGAAAATATCCAACTCTCTAGGCAATCAATTGATCAGCCGAACGGCCCTAATTTTTATACCTAACTTCTTTTACTTTGGGTCCACTACTGGGTAGTCTTATCCCAATTGATGAATCGAAATGAATAGTTGTCGTGAGTTCACAATCAAATCATAAAATTAATGAATAATTTATATACAAAAATCGGGAATTTTTGTAGGGCCGGATGAATATATTTGACAGGATGGATCTAGTCCGCGGGTCGTAGTTTGGTGACCGTCGTTTTAAATTATACATTGTGTATATGAAACTAAGTAACACAAATTGTGAAAGTGACTAATGGATTTAATCATATCATAGAGTTCATTCACACTATAGTATTGCCAACATTACTTGGCCGCCGCCGAATTTGGAACTAGAATTGTCAACCTAATTAATTCTGCAATCGCCTTTTTATGCAAAACAAATATCATGTCTACTTTTAATAACCGTCACTCAAATATCAGTTTTGGAATTCATTCAAATTTCAGTTCTGGTTGAGTATGGTAACATTTCTAACGTGACGGTGCCACCCTCACTAGCGGCCAATTTAAATTGGTACATCTATACAAACTCTTTTTGCCAGCCTTAAGACATAGTCATTGCCTGCTCATTGACATATTGCAAAAATCCCGTAAGGAATTTCAGTTGAATAACTTATCTTTGCAGAGAAAGAAATATGAGTGAGTATGCATGACCTTAAAATAACATGTCAAGATAAAGGAAGGTGACATGATAATGATTATCTTCTTATATAAAAAAAACAGGTAATGGTCTGTGTTTCCATGGTCTGAATTCCTATTTTAGCCACTTGAATTTGCATTGAAAAGCATGGTTTGTGATATTTACAACTGTTTCTACCCTGTTCAATTATCTCATTCCCTGCCCAACCTATAACTTTATGTAAGAAAGTTGTCAGTCAATCTTACCATTCCATATATCTGTGTGCGAGAAGAAAATGGTGTTAAACCTAAAATCTGTAATTTTCAGGAGAGCCAAAACAAGATTTGCGTTTATGAGAACTTTCATGAAAAATGCGATGTTTCAAAGTGAAATTTACTAATACAGCGACATTGATTTAACTAATCCTTTTTCAATGCATAAATGATTTAGATTAATTATAGCATATTCAACTTTAAGACTTATCGATCTTTCCCTTTCGCACACAGATATAACATATTTTTTATTTGAAATATTGATAATTGAAACGTGCAAAAGTATTTAAATTTATTTGACACACAAAAGATAGAAACTAACTGTGAATTTGCAGGTCTTGCGTACATGTCTGGGTTCCACCAGATACTTTCACTTTTGTTCTTGGAACTGCTGAAACTTGAGCTGTTCTTCCACCTTTAACAATAAGAAAATAATTAATCTAATGAATGTCTATTTATCGAGCATAAAGCGATACCTATAAAAGGTAAAGCAATAATTACCTTAATTTTTTTTTTTGTTCAACCTGATGGAGTGGGTTAGAACCAAAAACACATTCATTGATAAACATAGATTTGGCTTTTACAATATTTTAATTTGTAAGTACTGAAATGTGTATTGTAAATCAAAACTATATTATACTTATTGCTAGTCGTGTAGTAAAACTGTGTGGAAAATAATCATAGCAACGGTGTATTGGCCAATTGATGTAACCCTCAAAATATACTAAAATCAGTTAATGATCATTTTAAAGCGACAAAGCAGGTCTCGGCCAAATGATATATATTAGAAAGACTACTTTTTGGAAGGAAGACATCATTTTACATTGGTTTTAGATTTAAAAATTCTGACCCGGCCACTGGATGTAAGCTACTATTATGTCGTATCTGCAAACATGAAGATTCATAGTGTAGCTCACCATATAATGTTTTCGATAAAAACAATTTTTACTCTCTCCTGAACAATTTCAATTTTGAGGGTTACATTGATTGGCCAAAGCACTGTCGATAATAATAATTGTATTATTTTTTTTCATTTACCTATTGACTATTATAACTATAGCATAAGTTGGCTTATATAATCGAAAAAGATCTCCAAAAGAAACACAGCTTATGACCCTGAAATTGATTGTTTTTCTCTTTCCCACATAATCCTGTCTTTATACTAGCTATTAACTAAAACCAAGTTATTCTGGTACACCTATATTATCTTCAGCTGAAAACATTATTTTGTATATACACCTATATTTAATTATCTTTCCATATTGTTTCTGTGTGATGCTAAAGAAAGGGCATCATTTCTGCAAGATTCCTCTCATTTGTAAGGAATGACATTTTGTCTATCAGTGACTTAAAAAATTGTTGAATATGACCAAAGGATCGTAAAAATTATCTATTAATATTAAATGGCTATCAAAAGTAACTGATGGTAATGGATATGAAATGCTTAAATCATTAAGATTTCTGTGCATTTTTATTTTTTTTGAGCGAAACCGGTCCTGATCATTATAAACATGTGGAAGTAGTACAAATGAATTGTTTTATTTTTTAAAATATAAGGTCTTTCCACCGACAATTGACAGTTAACACCTTAAAAGTGATTCTATGCATTTACTAAACATAATGACCATTAAAATATTAAATGTTCAATGAGTCAAATAAATGTAAATGGTAAAAAAAGTGTTATTTCTTTTTTTCAAACTAAGTATTGCCTGTGCTCAAAGTATGACAGTATACTTTGGTAAACATTTAAGAAATATTATAACAGATTTAAAAATAATACAGTATAATAAGGTAAAATAATCAATCGATCATTATGAATGTGTAGATTAAAGATTATATACCTTGCATTTGGCCTTTTCCCATCTGTTGTGATGATTGGCCATTTGTATTCGATTGAGTAGTGCCTCCGGCTCTCTTGACATACCCAAAGCTTTGCGGGACGCCTTTTACTCGGCTACTGCCATTTCCACCCGAGCTGCCATTTCCTTGGCATGGACCTGCGTTGCTTGATCTGCTCGAGCATTGCGAGGATACACTGCCAGGAGACTGGAGCTGAAGAATTCAATAATGACAGTTAACCGATTAGCATTATTTAGAAATATATCATTAGGTGCCTATAAGCACTGGCGGCTAACCACTTCGCAGTAGACACTTTTCATATAGAGCACAATAGGTGGTCAGCCACCAGTGCTTACGCTGCCTAAAAGTAATGAAAAGGGTTGGAAACACTTTGTAATTTCTGTAATTCAATTGATATTTATGATTTCCTACAATATATTGAAGTAATTATTTTCAGAGTACCGAAAACACATAAGTTTATGTAACATTTAAATGTCTACTTTCTCATCACACAGATGATTCATCATTTTTTAAAACAGATTTAATCACTTGTATAAATTTGTGTATTTGTAATAACTACGGAATGGGTAGGTGATTTGGATATATAAACTCACTTTTATTATTATACAATTGCTTTAAGGACATTTCTCCCTATTACGTTTATAGTACGCTTTTTCCATTGGTTGGTACAATAAAAAAATCTTACCTGTCCACCAGGTCCTATTTTGGATGATGCATGAGGTACTGGACTGAGGGCAAACATCTGAAAGTGAATAATAGTTATTGATTAAAAATAATATGTTTAAATGGAATATTTTTTACAAGAGTATAATATAAATTAATATTTTCAAGTTACCATAGAAATATAAAATATTTATTTTGTTGTTTTCCCACGTCTGATATGTAAATAATAACAGTTACTTGGTTACTTTCCATCAAATATGTGTTTTTTTAAATATGATTCATGTACGGATATTGATGATAAATGTTTTTAAGGATAAATAATACCTGAGGAGGTGGAGCTGTAGTCTGTAATTGCTGGGCAGCAGTAAGTCTTTCACCAGGAGGCTTGGCTCTCTGACCGGATCCTTGTGATCCAGGAGTCCTCTTTCTACCAGCCAATGGACTTAGAGGAGGACCACCCTGAAAATTACACATTTTAATTTTAAAAGAATATTTAAAAAAATGTTTGAATAATTTTGAGAGTATTGGTATTAAATTTTCGTATCAACATTTTTTGGAAATAAGCCTCTCAGAAACGTTGTTTTAATTTTTAATTTTAATTAATAATGTCATCTCATTATCAATCTCAAAATTTTTGTTTGAGACAGGTTGTAGAATTAACAAGGTCTAATGACACAAAACAGAACAGTTAAGGTACCTGAACTGGACTGCCGACTCCTGGTGAGTCAGTATACTTCTTCCACTGGTTGTCACCATTCTTAGCAGACTGGTGACCATTTGAACTGAGAATCTTGAAATAGAAAAAGGAAAATATACAATAAAAATAGTCATTATTCATCAGAACAATGATGTGCAAAATATCGGACATGGGAAATCAGTCACTTGAAGCAAATCACACACTTAGAGACAATTTCTCTATCCAATTCGTTCTTACTGATTGGTTTTTTTCGATTTGTATCATAGTTTAACGTAAACTTTAGATTTGCGTTTCAATTCTAATTGGATTTTTCCAAGAGTCATGAGAGTTGTATGCTCACTATTGAGAAAACGGTATTAGATTGGGAAAGCAAGTGATTTACGATGATTCTATTAATTCCATAGTGGCCAACGAGTGACTCTCATTCTCTACAAAAATTACACAATTAAGAGTCGTTCATTCGTGAACAATCCATCAATTATTGAAATGTCTATCAATTAAGCACATAAAATTAAAATACATTTCCACAAAATTACCACTGAATCCATCGACACATTTTAGTTCCGCCTCCTTATGGCACCACTCTCTTTTATTTTGATCTATGTTTTTAGCCAGACAATAATTGAACATTTATATAAATTTATGAATATTTTTTAATCAAATATGAATTTGTATCCAAAGATGTGGATTTTTGTGATTTTTTAATCCATTTCGATTTTGGATTAAGCCTATTGGTAAACAACTATGTCACATAGCCTCGGGCGTTTATACCCAACATATCTTAAAAAGAAGCCAAACGATTGACCCACAACCAGGTCTTATCAAATCCAAGCTGTTGAATTTAAATAATATTTTTTATACTGTAAAATTACTTTGTATCCAGTGGTGTCGGTCTGTTGACCAGAGTCTGATTTCTTAGCTCTGGAGGCAGCAGCTCTCATCTGTTGTTCCATGGTGGGACCCGGGGGGCCACCTCCCACTCCGACGCCCTGCATCAGGATCACCCCTCCTGGTCCGCCGGGAAGATTGTGTGCGTTCTGATGAGGGTTGTTAATTATGCGTTGCGATGATGCACGGCATCTGGAATTAGGGAGATTCATTTTTAATTCATTGCAACATTCTATAACAATATGAAGGCAACGCATTTATAAATTGTTAATAATTTTACTGTATGATAGGTCACATAGACCTTTTCGTCAGTACATTAAAAAAAGGGTAGGAATCTTTTGGACTGTAAATTAAAACAAAAGGATAGACAATGGATCAACGTACGTACTAAGTTTTAAATTAGTTTATATAAGTGAACAAAAATTCATTTCATTTTAAAGTTTCCCGCGATGCCGAAATATATATCAATAAAATTTGACAATCCTTGTACAACTAAATACAAAGGTAATTTTTTACCCAGTTAACTCTTTAATACTTAAATCATCACAAATTTATACATATTATATTTTATCATAATAATGTATGAGAAGAACAAAAGTAATACAATAGTTTATTTAACTAAATACATTGGTATTTTAAAATCTATTTTAATAATGCTATATAACAGAAATGCCTATTCAATGAATTAGTTTAAAAATAATACCAAATCTTTTTTCCGAAAAACTAAAATAGTTCCTGATGAAAATTAGACAATAATTCTCTTTTACTGTCTTGAATAGAATTAACGACAGTTGAGTAATTTCTAACGTGAAGACATATTATTATATTCTCAACTGGTAGGTCTGTTATTTTAAAAGACCTCTATAAATAAAGCACTCTGGCAGGTTAATCGGGTCAAAAAATTCCATTGTCTAAATTTTCTTGACGCGTTTCGTATAGACAAAGCTTTGGGATTAATTTTAAGGAAAATGGAACGTCTGAAATTTGTCATCGTCGACCGATGACTAACTGAAAATGAAAGGGAATTCCCTTATGTATTATGTAAAGAGCTCAGGGCTGTCATGAGAAGTTAGCTTTCAATCATAAATTTTCATATCTAATTATAATGGGAATTGAAGGAGAGAATCTCAAGGTCTCTTTTTTTAATTCTTTAGAATTGGTAAATTACGTTGAACATAGCGAGCTATTAATCCTTGACGTTATCATACTGTACGGTAAAGTTCAAATTCTATTTCGTAACGTAAATATGACAATAATAATTATTCTTGTTTGCACTATTGCCAAGATGGCCGCCAACAAACCAGCATTCTACGTTTGAAAACAATGTATGGAGCGTTGCCAAATGTAATGTTTATGTCAAAAACCGAATTTGGAATCAGACATTTCTTCTGTGAATTCGGAAGTTATCGTGTTGTTACCGTTTTACCGTGAATAGTTTTAAAAGTAATTTGGAAGCGAAACTAAATCACTCTATATAATACGAATATGTGGTGTCTTATAAGTAAACAAATTTTTACATTCCTAATATCTTTTTAACAAGAATGATAAGAATTGATAAAACAAAGCAGCGACAAATTGAACTAATATTTGCTTAAGAAATCACACTAGTGATAACTGTTGGTTGTTTTATTACATTGAAAGTTGTGATTATGTTTCTCAAAAGAGTGTTTTTTACGTCAGAATGTAAATAAAGAAACGCGCCATAATTTTATGGTTTATATAAAAATATAGTTGAAATTCCGTGTTTGAAATCGAGCAGTTATTTGTATCGAAACAATAACAATCCTAAGGATGTCATTACGTAAATAATTTGTGGTGGAATAAGACGCCTGGCAGTAAGAGCATCACGATTATAGGAAGGGCGACGTGAAAGGTGAGAAAAGCAATCTAAAAGACAAAGGAGGTGCCCAAGGAACACTTTCAGACTATGGTTACTTGGTGGGGTGGGAAATGGGGCTTAAAAAGCCAAATGGCGTATCCATGATTAAGTGTCATTATGCGGGTTGGGTGGGCGTGAAGCATGGAAATTGACAGTGGAAGTTACAATAATTGCTGCGTCAGAAAAAATAATAAAAATTACTTTTTGGTTGATGCAGATGATTTTTATCTGGTTTTATAAAGAGAAATTCATTGACAAGCCTTGTGTTTGCTTTTAAAACGTTAATTAATGAAAAAATAAAATTGCGGAATACATTTCGACTAGTTAACTAAAATGGGACATTTCATTATGGTGCTAAGTTGTTGATTTGCTTATGATTTCAGAATTTCTGAACCATAAAAAACGTCGTCTGTTGAAATCGTTTCAGTATATGAAAAATTATATACAAAATAAATCAGATATGTATTTTCTTTTAAGATGAAACGGAAAACGTCTAAAAAGATTACTCATTTTAGAAGAACAAAAATATATACGTGATGCGGTTTCGTCACCGACTTGTTTGCTTTTCATAAATTTATGAGTCAAGAGCGTAAGTACACAGAGTAGGATAGTGAAATGAATACGAAAATTCCAGTTGATAACCACATTTTGATAATTTCGTTATATGAGTGTTTAATCTGATGGCCTGATTAAAATACACCAAAAAACTCGTAAAATATGGTTATTTTGTCTATAAAATGTATATCTGTTTATTTTTAGTTATTTTGATACTAAAATCAAAAACATTTGTAGTTTTATAGATTCACCACTAACAAATTTAATAGTCAATATTTGATATAATTATAACAACCAATAAAATACTGCATACCTAACACGTTTTTTTAAATATATATTTGAAAGTATATATCAAGCAAGTGTCCCTTAACTGAATCAGTCATTCGTGTGAATAATATAACGATTTAAGGAAGTTTCGTTTGCCAACTATTGAAGACGCCACTGCATAAACCCGAAAATGCGGGGAAAGCTTTAATTTATTAGCATCAGGGTGAAATAAAAGCCCCGTAGACGGTGTAAGTTCAATGTCTTGAAAGGAAAACATATAGACACTACTTAACTGATATCTATGGCTGGTTTGGTACTGACTCATTGGTCTGCCACCTACGGCAATATACTACCAAGTTACCGTACCTGGATATAAAAGGAGATAGAAAGTTAATGGATGATTCTCCTAATTTATTCATATGGTGATTGCTAAGATTGTAAAGTCTACAATTTATACAAAAAGAATGTGTTCAATTCTTGAAGCCATTCCATTTGCAGTGTTTTTCGTCTGGCGTTTGATATTCAACTTATCTATATACAATATATAAAAATTAATGTTTGTTTGTTTGTCCTCTATGCGTTCCTTTACCATTCATCCGATTTAGATGAAACTTTAGTGAGTTGTTGTGCGCACACCCGTGAAGGTTTGAAAAAAAATTTAAATCTTAAATAAAGAATCAAATACATACAAACAACGACATCTCGGAAAAACCTTCTGATTTATTCGTGTACGCACCAAACGGAAAACAACAAATATTGTGTATCCAAAATTCCGTCTTGACGGGCCCGCGGGCTGGACTCGGGTGGATAAAAACAATTCAGATTCGGGCTCGGACCGAGTCCAGGTAAGGAATTCAAATTTAAGAAAAATATTTCGTACTATGTTCGCTCAGCCATAAAGCAATATTATTCATAACGTAAATAATTTATTTAACATGTGCTATGAATATCGTTATAAATATGGAAACAATAACATATTTTGTTTGAAAAATATAAATGAATTGCTATATTGAAAATAGTCTGGCTGAGAAAAATAAATCTGGCCTTCGGGTCGGATTCGGGTAACAAGTGTGATATTGAGACTCGGGCTCGGGTCGGGGCGGGCTGGAAGATGACAGGCTTGCACCGGGTAATTTTATGAAATTTCGGCCCGTGCAGACCTCTAATCCAAAAGCACTTCAATAAATAGAATTAAAACACAAACTATTTCTTTCTTTGAGTGGCATTGCAACGCAAGCCGGATACACACTAGTTTTAAATAAAAATGTAGAAAAAATCGTTCCAACTAACTCCGGTCGCAACTAGCTCTGTTTTCCCTTATTCGAGGGACTGGAAAAAGATTGAGAAGATGGTACTTAGATGAGGTATAATGATAAAAATTGAATCTATTACAGTTTCGCATTTGACCCAACTCTTCTGAAATCGAATTTATACGTTACAATATTTTTTTTTCTAGAATAAGCACTTAGCACGGTCTGAGCTATATATTATATTTGCGGAAGGGACTATATTATAGTTAGCTGGAAGCTACATATATTTTTTTAAATTTACTCGAGACGTAAATATAAACATATGTACGGATGGGAATTAGGCACCGTATCTCTTTGGCATTCATTCGCCAAAGTGCTTACATTATTCTTACTATTATGCTTTTTGTAAAAGTGTAAGTGCTTTTTTAACCACGAATGCTCCTTCAAGAAACTCCTGTTCAAATAATCCTCAGAGAGAGTTTTAGAAGTATCCGTGACGTTTCAGAGAACTGCTTGCGAGTTAGTGACCCAACGTATCTTTCAAGCAGTGGGAATATACACCAAATTGTATATAATTTCCAATGAAAAACTGATTTTTCAACACAGAAATAAAATAATTGGAGCTTTACAGATAAAACAAATGATGCTATATCCACAAGAGAGTAGTAAATGGACTGCGAAAAGAGTATTTCAACACTGTGTGTTTTTAAACTTTTGATCGATGGAAATATAAAGTTATTAGTTCTGAATGTTGACTACCCGATAATATTAGGAGGATTAAAACATCAACGACACAAACTCTCTTGGGTGATGATTCATTAATTGATAAGAAACAAATACTATGAGAAAAATATCGAAATTATATTGTGTTTGTGGATTGAAAAATAGTAAATTCTCAGACAAACCAATTCTATCATACATAATTTTAGGTTTTGACATCATTTGTTTTATGGAAACATCGCTCATATTTTATTGCTATGGGAATATAAATACTAAATATGCATAAATATAGCTCATTTGTTTTGCAAATGCCTTTTAATGGCATGCAATTGTATTCAGTATTTAAATCCGCCATATGGAAACGGCAGCTGGTCTACTGGGCAGTAGAGCAGTTGTGCATGGATCATTTACTAGTATGGTTGACCACACGAAGGGGTTCAAGTCCTGTTGGCGGAAGTGAGGCAAACGTAAACTACCTTTGATTCTTTAGATGTTAGAACATAATTATTTTTTGAGCAATCAAATAATTGCGATGAAAGGGCATACTGTATATAAGTAAAAAAGAAATTATCTATGACTGTTTACTGATAGTTTGAAATGTTTTTTTTCGTTTTGGTAAAAGTTCCACGTCGGCTTAAACTTGACACCGCCATTTAGTCATCTGATATAATATCGTCGTTGTTATGGACGAAGACACTAGCTGGAAAATAATAGTTTCGAGTAATTGGACTTAGAAGTTTGCCAAATGCTTGAAATGTCATACGTTTTTCATTTTGGTTGTTTGTACAAAACCGTTTTTAAGTAAAAGTATAATTTATAAAAATAAGTGAGTACTGTCATACGGTAGAGTTTGAAATAAGGAACATTTTGATATAACTAACCCAATATGTATTTTTTCGATTTAGAGTTTTCTTCCAGAACAACAACGATATAATGGTACTGCTTTTTCAATATACATGACTAATAAAGGCGCTAAAACTAGTTTAAATTGGTATGTAATGTTTATTCTTACTTCTTATCATAGATTTTTTTTCCATCATAGACAATCCATTAAAATTTCCAGCGAAGACACGTCTATAAACGTTTCTCGCTATGTCGCCGTATAAATCAACGATAAGTATCTTGAAGCTGTTCTTTACTCAAATACTCCGACGAAGTGTCAACCGATTTTCGGAGCACAAAATTCTGTTTTAATATCAATCGTCTATTTTGTTGGGAAGACAGTATTTATTGGTTCCGATCTTCGTTAAATATTGTTATTTTTTAAAATTATTAAAAGCGCGGCAAAGCTAAGTATTATTTTTTTGGTAAATATAAGACACGAAGCGAAGGCATTTTGTTGAATACATTATTTATTTTATTTGTGCAGTCACAATCACGAACACCAAAAGCTTATTATTATAATAAAGATGACTATTAAATATGTTAAACCATATTATATGAATATTGTTGCTGCGTTACAGTAATACAATTATTATAAAATTATAATATTTTGTTTTAAAACTATAAATAGTATGTTGACAGCTTTAGTGCAGGAAAAATCCGCTAGGTGAATAATATTCTTACTGTTTAACTATGTACGTATTATATTATTGGTACTGTAAATCTATTATTTAATGTTATTTATTTTATTCGTTTTAGTATTAATTTTTCTATTGCATTGTGATGGTATTGAAATATTTTTAGTAATGTGTATATTTATAACAAATTATTATGTAGACATATACAAATTGTTTTTCTCTACAAAGTTCTAAAATGTATAGCACTTTAATTCAAATGTATTGTCATAATTGTGTGCGTTTGAGACGTAAAAAAAGATAGTTCTATATTTTAAAATAAAAATTCTTTATGCGTGGTTTGGTATTAGTTTTACTAAGTGAATATTGTTTATTATAAATTATTGGGCTTATAAAAGTATAATATTAAAAGCGAAGATACTTCAAACTTTTTATATGTAATAAGACAATATTTAGTTGTTGTTTACGTAACACAAAATGTGCGGTATTTTTTTCGTTAGTTTATATAATGAACACTTTTCAATTTAACGTATTGATATTTAGATAAGATCTTAAAACGAAATACCAAAACAAAACAAGTATATCAATCACTTATTACGTCACTAGATACTTAAAAAAAACTAATCTTAATTTTTAAAATAGGAAAAACAAAAACACTCCGTTCATTAACAGTATTCCCAAATAAACGAACTTGCAATTTGAACGCAAAATGTTTCAGCGAAGAAAATGAAAAACACAGCTGCAGACAAAATCACAATACGTCAACCCTTAGCACTTATTGATCGGTGGTAAACGTCACATTTCTCTCGGTTAAAACCACGAAAAAAACTATAACGAATGAAAACATTGAAACATCGACATTTTTTCTACTATTTCGTTAGTAAAGTCACTAGTTTTTCATTCTTTATTGCGGGGAAATCACATTTTCAAGTGACGACCGTCTAGCTAGACATTGCCGTGAAGTTGTTCGCTGTTTGCGAAATGTTAGGTTAGGTTTCACATTGAAGTATGTAGGTGCCTACTCAGGTTTAACTGCCATTCGTAAAGGACGTTACAGAGGAGGATTTCGAGGGGAGATTTTTCGTGAACACGATTTCACAGCTGTTTTTATGATGATGTAGTACTTAGCAGAAAACTTCTAGTAAGCATTTAGAAAAATATTGAATCAGAATACTATAAAATGTATATCAAACAAAGCTTAAACTATGTTGCAATATCTTAATCGCTTTTTGGTTAGTTCTTATTTATTAACATTGTCTTATCCATAAACAGCTCCCTTATTGTTGGAACAGCTAGAAAGTATCGAGTTTGTTGAAATTAGGGTAGTATCTAAGTTATTGAATTAATTTGAAAATATTAAATGGGTAACGGTTAAAAATATTTCAAAAGCCTACATATTCTTATAATGGAGGTAATGTTAAGTAGATTCTAATTCGAAAATAGATACATGTTTAGAAATGTTTAATAACATAATCGTTTATTATGTGATTACCCCCCGTAATACAAAAGTAATTTAAACTGATACTGTTTGAATCTGTCGCCTTTCTGCGTACAGTTTTCTCATTTCTCATATAAATAAAGAATCAATGTCTATGGTATACTAAAAAATCTAACGATAAGATTTTGTCTGTAGATGCTTGTCACATAGGCAAAAGGCGTGTACCACCTAAATACACAATCGGTAAAAAGTAATCAATTTAAATTTTATTTTAAAAATAATTATTTTATTTCGATTGTAAAAAAGTAGCACACAAAAATGATATGTAATGAGTTTTAAGTATGATTCAACTCATCAATGTTGATGTGTTTTGTAAATAAAGTGTAAAATGAAAAAATAGACATAAAATTAAAAAAAAAACATGATCAACAAGTTACAAGAAAGGATTTAGAAAATTTCAAAATCCACTGTAATACGGGCTTCACCAACACATCACGCCTTTAGTGTAATAATAATGCACTACCACACGCTCACAGAGACTCACCCCTTATATTCGTATTCAGGGGTGGAAATACAAGTCAAGAGAACGTCTACAAACACAAACATAAGCATATATAGAGTAAATATTTGTAAGGGTTGCCACCTGAGGTCTTTTTTATAATGAAAGATTATCGATAATCGGTTACGGGCGCATGAGAATTTCCGTTCATGCTAGATTGTTGGTGAAATTAATTTGAGTATGCTGATTTTATTAGACTATAATATGTAATATAATGAAATACAAATATCAGATATCTGGCTTAATATTTCATAGAAAAGGAAAATAAAACTAAACACAACGCCCACAATACGAGAAGCCATTGAGGCCTATAGTTTTTTTCTGTTATTGATATTGTTATAATGTTTATTAGTTTGTTGAAATTTACACGACATAGTGAGATTTTGCAATTGCTTAGCAATTGAAAAGAAAAACAACATCATTATGAGTACAAAAAATTTTGCAGCCGATGAGGGATAATGGTTTCCACTAAGTCACGTATTCTTTTAACAAAGTGAGTTAAGTTGTAGTAGGTTATGTTAGGGTTGGTCTGGTTTGGTTTGTGTAATGTATTCTAATGTGTGGAGCAAAGACAATATAGGCGGGAAATATAGGGTAGAAGAATTAGTGACGTTTCATTACAGCTTCGTGCAACTATCGATTTCAAAGTGAACATTTCACGATTAATCGGAATGTCAATCCCGTTGTATCATTCGGATTGACAGTCCTAAGCGTGGTATAGAAACACTACCGTACGCTATCAATCTGAAAGTCATTCTTGAAAAAGATTGTCAATCCGTTTGATCGTGTTCGCTTGAAGTTCGCCTATGATATACTTTTCGGAAAAACGAATGAACGCGTTCGATTTTGTTTAATTTAAATGAGTATCATTCTAACATTATATTTAAAAAAAATCTTTCAGCTTTAATCGACGATATTAAATTGTTTTGATTTGTAACATTCTAAATTGGAACATAAAAACAGCCCTGCACAAACTATGAGTCAAAACGACATACAAAACACACGTTTCGAATAAAGTTTTACACATACACTTGCATAAGAGTACCATTGCATTTTGCACGACCCACTGCTTGTTAAATTCGCAACAATTTCATTTAAAACTTAAGCTTTGCTCTAATGAAATTATCGACGAAATACTAATTCGTATGGTTGGCATTAAAGCTTATGGCAATTATGCACGTATTATTTTGTATTTCGCTTTGTGTGGTGATCCCGCGTTTAATTAATACGTGCGTGGAGTCTAAATTGTCGGAAACTTTATGTGAACATGCATATGGTATGATATGAAGTTCTTACAATGGAGAATGAGTGGTATAAAACGAAGTTTATTTTTACTAAACCAGGGCCTAATGTTGAATATTCTGGGGAATGTTTATGGTAAGTATTCATCTCGTTTGCACAGTCAAAGGTTCGAATTCCAGATTTATAATGATCAGGACCAGTTTCGCTCATCATGAGCATTATTAACTGATCTTTTCACCAAAAGAATTGACAGTTAACACCTTAAAAGTGACTCCATTAGGAATCTAAATATTCCACACTGGCAGTCGACGTTCACTTTTACAAAAGATTTTGTAGATTCGATTTGTTTTTTAAATCTTTGGTTTGTGTAAGACATGTTATATATATAAAAAAAATGTATTTTCCATTCAAATAACACAAAATAAGGATGCCAAGTTGGGTAATAACTTATGAATCAACACCACTGTCTTCGAATATATTACAGCTCTGAAACGGATGAAGGAAGACCAAACCCTCAAAAAGTTGTGGAGTAAGCAGTCGGTGATAAAAAAATCAAATTATTAAGTAACGTTAATCTTGTCTAGGATTATTTGTAGCTTTTTCCTGAATTTTGTTTAAGTGACAACAAATTCTAAGAAATTTCCATTTAGACAAACTTAGCATATGCATCCTGGAAAAATTCCTTAAAAAATAACACATCGTTACTTTTAATGATTTCTGCTAAAGGGATTTTTTATTTTGTTATATTTTTGTACCGTAAACTTGAAGCATCTTAAATATGCTACACTTTTAAGTATGTTTTCACGAGCTGAAATTAAATACACCATAAACTATGTTTTGAAAATTCCCTCGCTTAAGAAGACAGAAAACATTATTTAAAAAACTTATTTTGATGGTATCTCGTATCACCGGAACTACGCAGTGCATTAAAAATACGTAAACGTACGCAAGAGGATAGTATATGACATATGTGTCTGTTTTTAGCATTTTTTAGTGTTAATGTTAGGAGGAATGGCAATAAAAAAAGTAAGATTTATTGAAAATTAAATTTCAAATCATGATTGGGTTCGCAAGGCGATCCGTTGAAAACTTCTACTCGTATATGTGTAATAACATGTAATATATTGTTTTCATAATGTCTAATTTTATACGCACTTTGCGCGCTACTTGTGTTCTGTGGTTGGTTCCCAGAAATTGATCGGTACAAAATGCTGACTGGTTGGGAGCAACATGAGTATACAAAATATTTATTTGTATTTGCATCCTTTTTCTTCTTTCTTTAACCATATACGCTCCCTATGTGGAGCATATTATGGTCGCCACACCGCGAATCCATGATTCCCAGTCACCCGCCAATCGCTTTACTTTTTCCCATAGCATTCCAGAGTCTCTCAGCTCCACCGTGTACATCCTGTGGATAATACACGATGGTTGTCCAGGACACCGGAAACCCACCAGTCGAAAGAGGAGGCTAGCAGGATTGACCCAGTCAGTTCCAACGTCTCTCCATAACCACTGACGTAACAGGGCGCAATCTGGTATGTTCCCTATCCTTAATGTCTACTTATGAAGTGAAGAAGTGTCGATTTGTCTCATTGACTTCTGAGCCTATCAGTATTTACCATTTGTTTTTAGCAATACGTTAATTACTTCTGAAGTTATTGAACAGAAAACCAGTACGCACGTTTATAACATTTTTTTTTGTTTTGACTTTTACGTTGTTAAACTAATATTTAATATAGTCTTGACGATGTCGTTATGTCTAAATAGCAATCGAAAATATTTGAGAATCACATCGGTACTAAAACCATTGATATTTTTTTATCCAATAAGATTAATAATACAAGTTTCAGTTCGCGCCAAACTTTATGCTCGAAACGAGTATGAAAACATTTTCTTTGAAAAGCTTTTAATTTCGAGAATGTGGGAAAGAAAGGGATGCCGCGATTCATGAGAAAGGGAAAGCAATAAACGTTAGGGTGTTTTTGAAGTATGTATGCAAGCTTTCTGCGGTTTTATGAAAGTCTTGTATGCTCTGATGACGACTGCGTATGTAGATGTCACTTGTTGTGGGTGTAGTGGTTAGGTTGGTGTGACCTGTGATTGAAAAGGGTTCAGTAAGAGCACACTTTAAAACTGTGGAAAATATTTCGAACTTGATTATAAAAAGTTTCTTTTGCATTTTTTGTTTTTGTATGTTATACCTGCTGTGAGTGCCTACTTTAGGTAGGTTCACTTCAACAGTTATTCTTTCAAGGAACAAACACCTAGGACAAATTACAAGGAATTCGAAAATTCCACTACGCAGAGAGCGAATAGACATCAATTTATAAAAGCCCTTCCATAACCCGCCTTCCATTTTAATTTCTACACAATATTAACGGTAATATTGGACAATTACTTTCATTGGAAAATATGATTAACTGGAATCAGTAGCAATATTAAAACACATGCGTCTGTTGTAATGTAATCAATAAATCATGTAGCACTTTTTGTGTCAATCGAATTTGACATTTAATAAGTACATTATTATTTTAATACAGGATAAACATGAAATACTCGCATTTTTAATTATTATACACCACTGGTGCTTTGAAAGGTTGTGTGAAAATGATAAGTTAATATCGTACGCTGATACCATCCAGTGTTAATATTTATTGGCTTACAATTAAATGCACTTTTGTTTAGATGATAGTCACTTATATAAAAATAGTTTTTACTTATAAAAAATAAATTCCACAAAAAACAAATTCTTTCACTAAAAATAAAGTGATTCCACATAATAAAATATATTTTAACATTGAAGAAATATATTACACTAACGAAAAAATATTTTCAAATAGATAAAATAGTTTTCACTCAATATAAATACTCACACTTTGAAATCGGTAGTTGCATGAAGCTGTAATGAAATGTCACCTTTTCTTCTACCCTATATTAGGTCGCCTATATTGTCTTTGCTCCACGCGTTAGAATACAGACCAAACCAGACCAACCCAATTTACCCTGATTATTTTGTTGTATATAGAGATTCGCTATATAGAGATATTTATTTTTTTCATCCATTGATAATATAGGAATTTGATTAATAATAGGATAGAATATCAAACTATTCAGCTCTAAAAAATTGTATGCTATTATAATGAAGTTCTACAAAGTAAATGCCAATTCAATCAATAGTATGATTAATGTTATCGTAACATGAAACAAATATAATAACACAAAGTGCAATTATTTATAGCTCATATTTATTCCGTGTTGAAATATTGCATTTCAAATAATTTTGATAATACAAAAATATTCCTAAATGTTTGATTTGAACAATATTGTCTAAGAAGCATTGCAAACGGTGTGAAAAATTTTAATATCTGAGCGTATATCAAAGGAAGGATGACAAAAATTAGTGTTTAATTCAAGAATTTCGACAAAAAAACTATTCCGCATTTACATGACGGTAATAATTATTATTGCCTGGAATAAAATCTGAGTTCTGAGAATTGATATGATTATTCGTCCTTCAGTTATTGTTATCCTGGACTAGACGAAAGCATGTTCAGAAAAATCATCGTCTATGGTTAGCATATATCATACATGACAAAATTCGAATGTTAGGTTACACTAAAACGGTCATAAAGTATTATGATGAAACCATGGCTGTTTAGCGTTAATGTTATTTACGTACTTAATATTTCATTACTTTAAATGGTTCACTAATTTCTTTTTAAAAATTTCCCAATCTGCGATTTTTCTTAATGAATACGCATTAGTTCTCTCATAAAAGTTTGTTCAGTTAAGGTATTTTAATCTATCTGTATTTTTGATTTCAGATTAGTATTTATTGATTTGTAAGAGGTCCTTAACTTTTTGATTTTCTGTAAATTCTTGTCTTAGTTCATGAACCAACTGTTTGATATATCTTGTAATTGCAAACATTCAATTTTATATAAAAAGCCCTGTTTTCATTGTATTTTTATTAGTTTATAATGCTCGCTATGAGCGAAACAGGACCTGATCATTATAAGAATGTGGAAGTAGTACAAATAAATTGTGTTTTATTTTTTAAAATAAAATGCCTTTCCACCAAGAATTGACAGTTAACACTTTAAAATTAATTATGTTGAGTTTAAAAATATCAATTACTTTCCATAGTTATTAATGGTATTTTTAAATTACAATCAACGCCTACAATCCAGAAATATACGCGAAAACACACGATATAGATATGTCACCCATGCAAACAATGCAGGGAGATGTTGTTATTTGCTGTATTACGGGGGGACGTGGGTTCAAACCAGATTTTTCCCCCTCGGCGAAAACACTGCAGACGCGTGAGAGTACACTGCTGACTTGCATTATAATCAAAAGATGGCGTTGGATATATAGCTAGGAAACTGAAGTAAATATTTTCATGATCACAATGTGTATCAAAACATTTATAGCTACACTCGCTGGCCCAATGAAAAGCTCGTAAATCCATAAACATTACTTTACAATAGAGCAGACACATACCATTACTTTATAAAGAAGGTCTAAAATATATAATTATATCTTTCGTGAATGAAGTATTTTGAGAGTGTTGTTTTGATGTGTCTTAAAAATCAATATTATTTGTACATCGGAGTTTTGATTTAAATAGGTTTTGAAGGAGCAAAATATGTAGATCTATTTAATATTAAAAATTAAAGCATTCTTAGAAATAACATTTGTATAAAATAAAAATGCAATAACTTAAAACTTTCGTAATAGTTTATATATTTTTTACCAGCAGTTTTTACCAAGCATAGGTGAATATATGTGATGTTATCAATCATTATAACTTCTTAAACATAAAAATGTATAGTAACCGAAAAACGGAAAGATATCCAGAGCTGAAAATATATGCATACTTTGTTCATACATTTCGTAAATTAAAGCAACTGTTTTGTGTTCCCTTACCATGTAGCGATTTTATTTTGAAGTGATTTTAGAGAAAGCTCGTTAAAACGAAATAACAAAGTTGCATTTACGGATAGGATTAAAATCACGACATAATTATTCCCCTAATGGGGGATATAAAAGTGAAATATATTGTGACCTTTGAGAGCAGTGACCTGACCCAAAAACCACAAAAACCCATTAAGAGAGACAACAATTAAAATATAATTTAGCTTAAAAACTCTGTAATGCTAATGAATATAATTACAGCGTTAATTGGAGCTGACATTTTGGAATTCGTGGGAGTGTATTTTTAAAATACGTGGCGGAAGTAAAATATTATTTTGTTTACATGTTCGAACATGGCTTGTTGGACGTATATAATTATTTCCAATTCGAAATCGATAATGTCAGTGTTGCAAGGAAGGAAATATTCATCTGATTTGGTTATTGTATTTTATTTAAATGTGGAATAAAAAAAAGAAAAAAACGTTTTGTGTCTATGAAAGAATAGAATAGCCAAGTTTCATCTCATAAAAAGAACACGTAATACGAGGTAGTTTGGTTTTAATGCGAATTCATTATTAATGTCGCCATTATTTTACAGTGCGAAAAGGAGAAAAGCGATAAAAGATTACTTAACTGCAAACGAGGGATTATTTTTTTTATTAATTTTCGTTACGAATGAAATAAACTGCATTTAGAAGGGGTCCATTGGACGTGTTGTGTAGGCATAATTAAATTTGCAAAGAATGAGAACTGTTGGATAAAATTATGAATGACATCGTGGGCTGTTTTACCCGTTGAAAATAAAAGCTGATTTTTTGAAAAAAACCTCACCAGCCAATTTATCATTTGATCGGATTTTAAAACTAATAATAATTATTTATCGATTTATACATAGTAATTGTGCGTTGTATTATGTAGTTTTTCGGCGTTGACAATCAATATTAATTTGTGGAAGATAACGTGTTGTAATTTTTAGAGTATTTCATTAGTTAACAAAGGTATTTAAAAAATTAAAAATTTGTTCCATAATTATTTTCTGACAACGGGATAATAAGGTTTTTGATTCGGATTAATTTTGTACCATTTAGATTGCTTTAGATACACCGATTGGCTGGTGTTGTGTTGTTGAATTTATTGTTGTTTGAAAAGATTAATAATTTAAAATAGCTAGTCATTAAGGAAAGTATCATCACGCATACGCAATTTTTGTAACAATACCAAAGTAACAGGTAGAACCGAATATCTTGTGGGTATCAAAATATCTTTTATAGAAAAAAAGAAGTGGAATCGTCTTCCTACATATTACGTACTTGTTTGCAACGCAGGGAATCGAAAGACGATCTATCACGCTGACACGTCAATGAAATGCCAACTAAGTCCAACTAGATCCCGAAAGATGCGGAAGTCAGGGCCCCCTGTTGTTCTACAGTTCCACAACTTATTCATCCCATGGTAGAAATGGTGATAATGTAAAGGTCGTGTTTCTGTACTAATAAGGTTAAATTGATTAATTTAACACGAAGGTAATAGTACTATTGTAAATATATTAAAGACAATTTCGATCAAATATTATGAATCATAAGATTATGTAAGAGTAATGGAAAACTTGAATAAAGCTTTATTTATAAATGTTTATTTTTAAACCTACTCTGCTCCCAACGTAGGTCATATGGCATCCTAAAAGCTCAGTTAAAAACGCTTGTTACTCAGTTACTCAATCTATCTTTTTTCAAAGAGAGTAGGGATAGAAGGGCTAGGACAGGTCTAATGGTTACCTAATCGCTCTTGCTACACCCCGTTGTTAGGATCTTATGGGTGGGAGTCGTGGGAGGGAACTTTAAGCATCACAAACATCCACGCCTACAAACGGAAATCCATAAATCGATTGAAAATCAATTTATGAAACTGTTCATACTTTGCCAGATCCGCAACAGAAGCCAACGATGCTGACCACGAACCCGACAATTCTTTTACAAATCGTCATTGTTGTGGAAGAAAACACTAACTGAAAAATACCAGTTGCGAGTAATTGGACTTTGAAGTATTTCAAATGTTTGAAATTGTTTACCCTTTTTATTTAGTTTGTTTGTATAAAACTATTTCTAAGTGAAAGTATAATTTATAAAAGTATGTGTCCTCTTCCCTAGAATAGAGTTTAAAATATGAATAATTTTGGTATAACTACTTAACTCAATGTCATTTCTTCGATTTAGTGTTTTCTTCCAGAACAGCGACGATATAGTTCAAGGAAACCTTGTTCTCAATCAGAAGGCTCGGTATGGGTATCTATCAGCTATGAGTATAGAATACAGTGCTAATTTGTTTACGAAATAAAAAGTTGGTAAATATTAGAACTCTCGTCGCAAACAGAAATCTAATGACGTTGGATTTATATTATTAGTGATTTGTTTAGATTACTTATATATATATATATACCGGGTATATTTTTGTAAACATTTTAATTATTAATACAACCATTAAATTTCGTATATACCTAGTGGTACAGACAATTATCTTTTATGTTTTACTAACAAAAATGTATCTAAAAGGAATAATGTTTAATTTGTTTTACAGTTTTACGTTGTTAAGTATGAACAAATTAAAAAACACGTTAAACTCAATGAGATTCTTGTGAAAAATTACATTTCTCTCAAACGTTGATATCGACGGTGTTTTGGCAAATTGAAATAACCCTCAAAATTGAAATTTTTCAGCAAAGAGTAAAAACTGTTTTTATCGAAAATATTATATAGTATGTTGCGTTATGAATCTTTGAAATGTATTCCTGTAAATTCTCATGAGTGCAGATACGGGATTATACGTATGGGAGTGTCGATATAATAGTGGCTTACATCAAGTGGCCGGGTCAGAATTTTTAAACCTAAAACAAATGTAAAATGATGTTTCTCTTCCAAAAAGTGGTCAATTTATTTTTCCAATTTACATCATTTGGCCGAGACATACTCTGTCGTCTTTAAAATGAGATTCAATCATTGACTCATTTACGTATTTATTGACGGTTACATTAATTGGTTAAAACACATTCGATGTGTAGTTTGCCAAATACGTTTTTTATAGAATTAAATAGTAATTTTATCTTTAGTTTTTCTGAAATGATAGCTAAGCTAAATGTTAAAAAGTGAACGTCTTATTTTACGGCAATTTTAATTGAATAATTGCATGTTCGGTATCCGATTAAGAACCCGTTTGTGTTCTGTTTGACGATGTATTTGACGATGCGTTTACCGGTCGTTTTTCTCGCCTGTAATTCGATATCGGCATTCAAGGGCACGGCTGATTGTAGCCGCGGAGGGTAGAATTTGAGTGGGGGTGAAAAATACCGCGAGGGGCTGTCACCGTAAACTATAACTAGATGCAGGACTCGCGGGCGGAACAACGAAACTACAGGATCGCATTGACAAGTCATCATAAAAAAATCACAATGGCGAAATAAAAGCTGCCAATACTTTTCTAGCCACGAACCAAGCAAGTGCCAGCTTGCAATAGTGCAGTCTGTCTCATTTATTTTGTACTATGCTTACCGCTGATATTATATTATACTTCTACGGTCTTTAGTGAAGTAATCGACGTCGTAGGCTTTAGTTACTGATCTCACGGGTTCGAATACTAGTACGGATACTTTTAAAATGATTTATGGATTTATGTTCGTATGCATGGATGTTTGTAATGTCTAGAACTCCCCCCAACCCATATAATTCTAAACATGGGTCTTAGCGAGAGCGATTAGCTAACCAATAGTCCTGTCCTAGCCCTATACTTCTATCTCTTCGAAAGTAGAGATTGAAAAACTGAGTAACATGCAGTTCTTGTAGAATAACGCCTGTCGACGTACCTCCATTAGGAGTACATGAGCTCCACACGGTTTTAAAAATATATTTGTATATACTTGTAGAAATGAAATGTTCTCATTTATCGCGAAATCGACTAATCCGTGAAATAAAATTATTCTAATGCATTAAACGAATTAGACTAAAAAATATTTAATTTACTGATGTGAAAATAGCTAAAGGTCATGTCTCTGTACAACATTTTAATGAAGTAAAAAATTGCACTGTATTTAGGGTTTCCAACTGTGAAGTTACAAAATAATTAGATTCACTACGACAATGTTGTGGTTTCAGTTATTCAGAATAAAAATGTCGTATGGTAGTATATGCTACAATGTGGGAATGTAACATACATTTTAATTACAGTGATATATTAGTATGCCCTAATAGAATACCGCTCTGTAACACGAGTTGAAAATATGATGCTCAATCACTTTTCGCGCTCATGCGAAGCTTTTAAGCGCGTAAGCACTGTAAGCCATGCGTCGATTCAAGACGAAGTCGAGTGGGAAGTACACGTCTTGAGATTTGAATTTGAATTGAAATCCATATCAAGAAGCCTAAAAGACGATTTGTGGCTCAAGTAATCGATCAATCGCGTTAAAGCCATTCAAGACGGTTTTCTATTACTATTGAATGGTAATAGCTGTATGATATTTCAATCTTCGCTTTACTGAATATAATCAAAATTTGATTCCGTAAATCCCATGACATTTAAATAAAATAATAAATAGCAATATTTAAGTGATTTTTAATGCTATTTTTTACTCTTAAAGAAACCACTGGATATAATTATTATACAAACAAAATATATTACATATGAGGCGATGAAAAGCAAGCACCGATTGTCAAAATCGAACAAAAAATACGTACATATACTATAAACTATTTCATACAATATGAAACGACAAATAACTGACAAAATCATACGAAAAAATATGTTAAACTTTTAATAATATGCAAAATCGGATAAGCTTCATAGTTACAATCAAATTCCGATATGTCCAATTTTATTTTGCTTATATTTATTGCAATAAGCGGTTAACTGAATAGTAATTACATATTTATATACTTTTCTTAATTGTAAATACAATACGATGGAAAAAATAAAATATCGATTAAGCTAAAAACTTTGCGAGCAACGCAAAAACATGGAATGTATGAATTTACTTCTAATATTGCAGTGAACATATTGGTTTTTGCTTTTAAACGCCTCATATAATGTATTGGTCAAAGTAACACCATGCAACACTGTTATTGGTGGACTCAGTAACACAAAATATATGTTTTCAATTAAAAAAATATATTTAACTGACCTGTCATCGTACTGCTGCATCGTTTGGACAGGTTGGTAGCCTTGCATTCTCCTCGCATAAAGCGAAGCACCTCCTTCAGACATATATCCATCAAGGATATCACCAGCTCTCGCTCTGACCCTTTCCCGCTCCTTTTCCATTTCACTACCACCCATTCTTCTCAAACACTCTCCTTCCGACATGTAACCAGCTGCTATATCTATATCACAATAATCTGAATTCGCATACCCCACAAATGGTCCATTGATCCTTTCTCGAATAGGATATGTAACATTTAAATTGGCATTTTCTCTTCCGAAATTCGCCTTCACGGTATTCGCGTGATGAGGATATCCGGAAGGTCCATTTTTACCAGCCGCAACTGCTGCAGAACTCCTCGCTGGTAATGTAAGGTGACTGTTGTAACCCCTCAAAAGTGGACGCATCGGTAACACGTTCATTGATGGGTTGTCTTCGTCTCCCAAAGAATTATCCCTTCCATGCGAAGGACTGTCACAATTTCTTGCACGATCTAAATTTCTCTCCATAGAATCCCTACTGATTTTTCTTTTTAGTTCATTATTTTTTTCTAAATTTAAGCCATCTTCAAATATTTTTCTTTTTGTCTCATTTTTATTCATTAATGGAGCTTCTGGAATTATTTCAGTTATATATTGCGCAGTCGTGTCAATTTTTCTGTTAGGTATAATTGGATTGTGTCTCGCTTTGGACATTTCTGATCCTGATTCACTGGAAGGTCTGTAGATAACACTTCCTTCACTTGAATTTGAATGAGGGCCAGTGGAGGCACTGTGTGTTGAGTTTGAATTTGAGCTTTCAGACATTTGGGAAGACAAAATTGGATTTGCAGCTACTGCAGGAAGAGTTTGAATATCTGAATGAGTATTTGGCATCGGGGAAACGACTAAAGTTTGTTTTTGACAATTTTCTTTAGTCAAACTTGATAACTCTCTATTGAATGGAAGTGCCGACGCTGAGTTGGTCATTAAAGTAGAATTACTTTGACTTGGACTCATAGATGCAGATGTAGACTTCGTTATGGAAAGATTTGTTTTGTCATCTTTAGGAATCTTCGAAGTTCCTTTAACTGCAGCTGTCGGTTTAGGAATTCCAGTGGAATTCGGCGGTTGCCCCGCCAAGCTTGGATTTGATGCAAATGATGCATTTGAATTGGAGTTTGGTACGCCATTGCACGCGGCATTAACTTTGGGAGCTGGTATACTCATTGTTTTACCTTCAGTCGGTGACATCTTGTTTATATCACTATTTGAATTTGGTATTCTCTGATCCGTACACAACTTCATTTGGCTTCCCGATAACCTGGAGATTTTCGTATCTTGAGGTTTAATTGATATTTTTGAACTCTTTACATTGTCTTCTATTAAAGCTGGCTTATTATTTCCACCCGGCTTAGGTGGTGCAATTTTTGACTCTTTTTCTTTGACCTGCATCTTTGGACTATTTTTTGAAGGCTTTTCACATTTTTGGGCTTTACCTCCATTTGCAGTAATCTCTTTAGGACTTTTAGTGTTCAGTTTAGATTTTACTGCTTTACTTGATATCTTTTGATTATCTCTACCTAATGATACGTCAGTTTGTTGAATCTGTTTACTCAAGGCATTTAAGCCTTTGATATGTGTACTTTGGATATTTGTAGACTCATTGAGACTTAAACTTGAGTCAGATCGCTCACTTTTGGCCGAAGAGAATCCACTTGAAGAGCTGGTTCTCTTGGATATGTTAGGACTGTTTTTATGCCTGTCACTCGACGATTTATCTTTGAAAAGCTTTAGTTTGTCCAGCATTGAATGTTTGGTGGCATTTTGCTGTTGCTGTTGTTGAATTTGATGGTGGTGAGGAGGCGGGGCTGGAGGGCCAGGCGATGCTGGCTGAGTAGCGTAAGGGCTTGAGGGTATTTTACTTCCAGGTGCGATGAGGGATGAATTGGGACGTGAGCTGAAAATAAAACAACTCAATAACTAACAACACTATTTTTTTTTAATTCGCTTCGTAATTAAAGATATCGTTAATAGTGATTCCTTAATATTTATTGCAACATCTTCTTACCCATGATTATTTGATGAAGGAAGTGTTCCATGCTGACCAAGAATCCGAGGATTCCCGCCAGGGCTACTTGATCGACTGGAACTTGCAGAGACTGCACTTCCACCTCCACCACGTCCTCCATTGTTGCTTCCTAGAAGAAAAATAATGCAATTTTGTAATTTTTTTAGATATGACTGCATTATTCTGTTATATAAGAAAAGATATCCAAATACTGGATTGATTGATGACGTAATTAAAATAAGGAATGTTTTAATACACAATGAAAGTTAAAATATCTAGCAATTCATTGAAAACATCATTTATTCCTACATTCGTGTGAATGTCAATTATAATGAATATTGACTACTGTTTGTTGTTTAGCATCGGAAGTAAATAATAAATATTGATAAGATTAATTGAATATAATATTCAATTATTTATATTATAAAAGTGTATTGTTAGTAATTAGTTATGAGTGATACATTATTTATAGGGAAATAATATGATTTGGGGCAGTAACAATGCAGAATATTATTCAAAATCGGTTGTTTTACCCATACATAATTAACAATTCAATAAATTATAAAAAAATGAATTGTGTATAAAACTAAAAAAATTGCTATAAATTCAGTATTTGGATTTAAAGATCTCTAAAATAGCATAGTTAAAAAATTCTAATAAAATGTCTGTCAAAAAATTGCATATTGTGATGGATGTGAAAATTTTCCTAGTAGTGAAAGATAGTTTCACATTCAATATGCAATCGATTAATCAAAATTATTTAACTGGTCGCGATACAGCTAACACAATAAATTCTTATCATATATCGTCGTTGTTCTGGAAGAAGACACTAACTGAAAAATACCAGTTTTGAGTAAAATTTGTCAAATGTTTTAAATGCTGTACCTTTTTCATTTAAATTTGAGACAACGACTGAGGTGTGCTTGATGGAATTTCGACATCAAATTTGAATTATTGAGATTTTGTACACTTCCATGTATTTTGTCACTAACGACCCGGGTTTCACCTTTCGGCATCTTCGGGCATTCGACCGCACGAATGGACTCAAATTGTCAATAACACGGGTCGTTAGTGACAAAATACATGGAAGTGTACAAAATCTCGATAATTCAAACTTTTTCATTTTGTTTGATTGTAGAAAACTGTTTTTAAGTAAAAGCATAATTTATAAAAATAGTGTGATCTTCTATACGGTAGAGTTTGAAATAATGAAACTTTCGATATACAACTAAATCAATATGTCATTTTTTCGATTTAGTGTTCTCTTCCAGAACATCGACGATATGTCTTTTATGACATCAGATATGAGTTATATTGACCATGCTTAGTACAGTTTAGTAGGCTCTGTCTAAATATATTTACCGATTTACTTCACTTACGTAAAATTAAGGATAAGTAAGAGGACTATACCTACGTTTACCATAGAGAACACTGAACCATATCTACGAATATACCTTTATAATAGAATGCACTTTACCAGCATGATTTGGTTAAGTAAATATTGTTTGCTTGACACTAAACTTGTCTGTTGTAAATCTGATCTTTTACGCCTCATAGAATTTATTTTTTCTAGAATACAGTTGAAGACTGCGGCTCCAGGTATTGAAGATACTGGTCCACCTAACGAAACCTGGTCAACAGTAATGGCGTGTCTTATTCCAGATATTATAATGTGGTATGATTTTGGATTTCTAATACTAGTTTTGATTTGTAAGAGGTCCTTAACATTTAAATTGTAGACTATTTAATTTCGTTGATACAGTATTACTGATATAACCTTACCCATCATATATGACGGTATTGAAATTGAAATACTGAATGTCTAATGTAGCTAGTACGAACGCTTAGGTTATGAAAAAAATGTATACCTACTTGTGATATGTGACAATAATAAAACGTCTACAGAGCGCTCTGGGCTATTATGTATATGATAATTTGTTTATTATCTGTGTCACAGTTCTTGAACCAATTGTTTGATATACCTTGTAATTATTAACACTCAAATTCATATAAAGAGCTTTGTTATGATGTATATGTTATCAGCTGATAATGCTCGTGATGAGCGAAACCAGTTCTAATCATTACAAAAAACAAAATGTTTTTATTTTGAAAATACATATAATGTCTTTCATAAGTTATTTGCATTCGTTGTGAGCACATCTGATGAACAATGGGACTTAATCGACCCACCACGAAATATATTGTGAAATCCTACAGTATTCATTATTTCCTCAAAAACTCCAAGCTTTGATATCGACAATGAAGATGGTGAATTGTTTGCTAATCACCAGCAGAATATTTCATGCAACGTAGAAAAATAGACGCAATACTTAACTGGCTTGCATTGTTGATTTGTGAATGGCATGCGCTAATTAGGGGTTAAGTGGAAAATAGTCGGGACAATTAAAATACGCCGATCACTTTAATTGTTGGTCGTTTACAAAACACTGCCCTGTCATCAAATCACAAATAATAAGAAAGGGTTAATTGGACAAACACGCGGTTCATTGGAAACAATTTCATTGTTCGAAATCATTAGACCATTTTTATTCGGCGTGTAACAAGCGATACATCACACTAATCTGCACGATCAATCAGTGCCGCAGGATGATGATATTTCGGAATCACCATGACGTGCTTAAAAAGCTTTTAACGTTAAGTATGTTCATGCCATCACATAAATCCCGAACCCACTAACCCGGTAATAAAATATTAATTCCCCAAAAAACAAATTTTATTTCATTGCTTTCTATCTCACAATAAAAATGTATGGAATATTTCAAAAGCTAGTAATTGGAAGGTGACTTGTTCAAAGTTGTTGAACCATTCAAAGCTTTCAACAGACCGAGCCTTCATTAATACAGTACTAAGCAGGAATATTTTTCAGTTATATGTAAAACTTATCAGAGTATCTTATTCCTGTTAAAATCTAAAAGTATAATTGATAGCTATTTCAGCATCACGCCATCATCAGAGCTAGGACTAGATGGTGTAATGCCGAAATAGCTATCAAAGACGTTTCATAAATATTGAGAAATAAGTAGTTTGTTATTTTATTACAAAATAGTTATCCAAAGACAGTGACCACTCTATAAATAAATGATGGGTATAATTAACAAGTCATATTAATCTAAATATTTATGTTTTATGTACCAACTTTGTGTTGTCTAAATTTTATTTATGTATCAAAATTAATGTCGGGTCCGTGGCTCATTGGTCAACGTCGTTGGCTACCGCTTCGGATGTCTCGGGTCCAAGTCCCGATACGGACAGTTTTTATAAATAGATTTTTCAATCAATTGAAGAATTTCTGTTTGTAGGTATGAATGTTTGTGACGTCTAGAATTCTTTCCCACCCATCCTATCCTAAAAACAGGATGTAGCGAAAGCGATCAGCTAACAACTAGTCCTGTCATAGCCTTATCTTTCTATCCCTACTCTCTTCGAAAAAGAGAAGTTGAGCAACTGAGTCACAAGCTGTTCTCGCAGGTAAAATTTCGTTGAGATGCCTCCTTCATTTTGAATCGATATGCTCCACATTGAGAGCGAAACGGTAAAAAACTATATATAGACGAAACTGAAAGAGTCAGTGTCGTACGCACACTAGAAATAAAAATAGCAAGAAAACTGTCAGTCCGTTTCGCAAATTCCGCATAGTTTCAGTAAATAATTATAGGTAAGAAAAAAGTATTATTTGTTATCAATAGTAATTATAGAAAAAAGTCTATTTGTTATATGCTGAACAGGCTGGCTCATTAATTCAGTAATCATAAGATAAAGGCAAGTGCAAAAGGTCAACGCAAATCATTGTTCTCGAGCATAGCTGTCACTCATTGGGTTTTGTTTGTTATTTATTGTGGTTAAAGTTTTCGCTTGTTGTTATGCTACTTCATTTTTTATTTTATTAGAATATGTATTAAAAAACTCAGTTTTGTCAAGGGTGCTTGACAAGTCAATGTGCCCTAACCAGGGCTAATCAAATCGCAAATGTGTCTTTACGATATGATCAATGTGACAAGACCTGATCTTTTTTGCTAAAATTTGTTTTTGAAGTTTTGGAATAATCCAGAATGAACGTTCGGACACTTTTAATATGGCAATTCTAGGAAGTCAATTACCTGGCTTTGCCGACTATAAGCCGAAATTAGAAAACGGCCTCTAACTACACTCTACGCAGCAGCAGTCGTCGACAAAAGAGTGCGGAGTGTATAAAAGAAAAAATAATTTTGATTTTGCAGCCAATCTACCCCGAGAAGCCAGCGGTTGACGTTAATTATTGTCGTTTTAAATTCGCTTTGTTTTGTTTGAAATTGTATTTAAAGACATTTATTTTTCTGTCAGTTGTGTTCAAATTTAAATGCAAATTCATGTGTTAATGTAGTCTCAATTTTATGTTGTAATGGTAATTTATGTTTTATTAAGCCTCTGCATTCTAAATAAAAGAGATTCGCCGGACCGAAGTGGCGTTTGTATTGAGATCCTACTGCAAATCCTGTTGATAAACAATCATTGTCCCCTCTTCGACCGGGCTTTCTCAAATGATATTGAATGTATTCATGGAATTTGAATCCACTTGATAGATTTTCACCATAACAAAGTAAAGCAATTAGTTTCACAAGAATAATGTGATAAATTTTGTAGTTGTTTCAGAATCACGACATTGTAAGAATTGAATGTTACATAATTTTTGTGAAATCAACTTTGTATTTTGTATTATAGGATTAAATTTTAGAGTATTTAGTTCTACAAAATTTTAATATTTGACTCATAGTTATTTCGCTTGGTTCTATAGTTCTGACTAGAATAACTAATATCAACCTAAAAAATAAAATTTTGTAGGACTGAATACTTTGATATTTTATCTTATTATAATGGAGTTCTACAAAGTAAATGCCATTTCAATCAATATATAAGGAGTGAATATATATCTACACGTCGTATTATATACGTAGTCATGATAACACTTATATTACATTATTCTTCGGGAACTAAATACTTCCCATATTTATGGGAAAAAATATTTTTGGGTGTGAGTTATATAAGGAGTTTATTGAGCAGCCAAATTACCGATGAGAACATGCAGTCGTGCCTAAGATTAACTTAACTTAACCATTCTTAAGAACTTATTAGTTTTTAATGTGCATACATTTGAATGAATGTTATCAGTAATGTATTGTTTGTAAAATTATTTTCTATTACAACGGAAAAATATAGTTGTTTTTTTTAATATTTACCACATTTTATTGAAGAGATGATACCTACTTAAAAAATAATGACAAAGTCTTCATTTCATACAAATATAGTGTAATTGTTAAACTATATTTATGACTCTTAAAAAAATAACTGTACATATATATCGTTCAACAAACAGTAATATACTGAAACTAGGAGACACTTAGAGGGCGGTTATCTAGCAGTGAATCAGGGTTTTTAGGAAGTAATGTATTTATAAATGATTTATATAGTATAAATAAATAAGGAAATTGCAATAAAATATATAATATCTTCAACATGGAGGTTTTATGGATTCGTTTTATATTCGTATAATGTCTACGAATAAAATAAATAATGATGGTAAAGAATCGTGTAGTCAAAGGGAATCAAATTGAATATTTTTGCAGGTAAAGCTTCAATATTATGGTTTTCATGTTTTCAATGCGTAAAATACAGCTTCTTTTGCTTTCGTTTAACTATAATTTGTGATCAGTGAACGATGACCTGAACATGAGATAAATGTTGGTTAAAATCAAAGAATTCATTACACAATCGTTGACATTTCACTGTGTTCTGTAAATTTTGCACAGTTTTTATAAAGTTATAATGGATATTAAAAAACATCCTTCCGAAAGTTGATGACGTGTAATTAACGCTATGCGACAACGCATATATTTTTGTTTTCAAACATTTTCTATAATCCTGTAGCGCTGTAGAAGTGTGAGAAGTCCTTCGTTCATGGCGATTGGACGTTTATGATAAAAAATTGTTTAACTAATCTAGATGATGAATTTACAGTACTTTGTGTAATATTTTAATTGTGTAATATTTTGTATTAATTAAAATTATTGCTGTCGCATAAAACTGTTTAAAACTGCGTGTAATTACTTTTATAATATTGAAAAAAGTGAATGTCTTACAAAATTATTATTCACATTATATTAATGGAACCTTGTGTCAAGTCTAAGAACGATTATATCGTAGTACTTGTTTTAAATATGTTTTTTTTTAAATATTTTTAATAACAAATTTTGTTTACAAGAATCTTATCTTAACTTCCGCTAAAATATAAGTACGTAATTTGATGAGAACACTAAAACAACATAATTCAAGTCAATTTTATGTTCTATGTTTCTTTCAGAGTTCGAGAACCTTTTCATATTGGAAGGTCGCATTCAGAAACATCAATTCAATGTACTAACATAACAACGCATTTACATTATATTGTATATGAACGGAGGCAATAAAATGAACAATTTAGATTCAGTCAAAAGGCCGCATGTTAATCACTACTGTAACTTAGGCCTCTGTTGTAGTATAATGATTATTATGTTACGTTTAATTGTTGTTTATATGATTGGTTGACGTGTTTGTTGTTTGTACTTTTTAGGGATCGCAAGGGAAAACTTTTTGTATATGAAGCAAAATTCGTTATCATTTTTTAATTTATTAACAAAATTTCGATAATAAAATGTGCTTTTTTATATTAAAAACATTATGCCACGATCTGGCTTTAATACAATTATAAAGATACTTTGGCAGAGGAAACTAAAAACTTCGCAGTGAATATGTGAAAATAAAATATATTTCTGAAAACAGAAGTAATTCTTTTATGAAACTTTCTGACTAACGCTATATCTACGATAATTAAAATTCCTTGTATTTATTGTAGGAAAATGAGTTATAATAACAAGAGGGTTATAACTTATGAGTGAGTTTGAGAGCCTGTGGCTTAAATGTTCTTTTATCATCAGTTTTCTGATATTTTCAAAATTAGTTCAGTCATCACGGAAAGAAGTATAACCTTAGAATCGATTGGCGAATTTCTTTGAAATCATCTGCATCATAAGGTACGCGAATTGAATTCACACGTCATGCCAACACATAGGTATTAAATTAAGTACATAATATATATATATACATAAAGTTATGAGAAGTGATGATATCGAACACCTGGTATACAGATAGATATACTATAGAGTTGGTGCTTAAACCGAACTTGAGTTTTATGAACGTTTTAAAATTATTCTAGCGTATTCAAGGTAACGGTCAAACCATTTCGAGGATAATAAATTGTATCTATATTTTTAAATACGTAGTGAAATTACTATTTTTAATTTTTAATCAAATCACTATTAAAATGAACTCATCTATTGTTGTAGTTCCTACAGTAAGTGATAATATTTTTTTTAATTTGTCTCAGATATAAACGATATAAACTGTTTACTGTCAGTTCGAGCTCATTCGTGTACTCGAATGTCTGAAGATGCCGAAAGGTGAAACCCGGATCGTTCGTTAGTGACGAAATACATGGAAATCTACAAAATTTGAACAATTCAAATTTGATATCGGTGGAATTCCATGAAGTACCCTCAATCGATATGTTAAATTGGAATAAAATATCTATCAGATGAAAGAAAATGCTGCGTATTTATTTTTTAGAGATTTTAGCATTATAATAATATCACATACGAAAGTTTCTTCATTATGAATGTTGTGGGTAAAACGAATAATGCAATACTATTATATATATATTTTTAGATTATTTAAGAATATTGTTTCTTACACATAAACTTCATTACTTTAAAAAAAGCAAAGTATTTAGTTCCACACGAATTATAAAATAGCTGTCAATCATGTTATATAATTCTTGTGAAACTATGTAATTTGCTATTATTACCTTATTAAAATATAGTTCAAACGAAGTAAATCCCAATTTAATCGATAATTTTATTACTAACTTGAAAAAAATGGGTACTGAAGTAACTTTGAACATAAAATGCATAAAAAGCGGCGTTCGTTGCATGAATTATGCATACTATCCCGATAAAAGATGGGTCTCAGAAAACTTATCGGCCGCTTAAGAGCGGTGAAAAGCAGCCAGTATGCGCAATACGGGCAATGCAGTTAACTTTACTGCAGGTAGTAATGTACTAAATGCATTTTACTGCACACGTTTCGCAAGTGCCAGACATTCAAAATTATACATTTATGTACTTGTATATCCACCATAGAGGAAATCCTTTGATCTGCCAAGCCATGTGGTTGTGCGAATAATTTGCAGAGGCGCATTTAGGATATGGCCAATACATGCGCTGACAATGGAGCGTTCTTTTTTAAATATAACATAACGTATAAAAGTCAGAATATTTACTAAATTGTAATGTTTTAAGATTTTATAATAGTGAAGTTATACAAATCAAAATAATTGTCATATTGTAATGTCATTTAAATATGATATATTGCTTATCAAGTTGATATTGAATTGAGACAATGTTGATTAGACTATTACAATTAGGATACAATATTATGATCTCTTAACATTGATATAATATTATGTATGTCATCCGCCTAAAATAAGTCCTTAAAGTTCATCTTATTTTTTTTTACCATGTCCGCCTTCAATGTTGATCATATGGCCTCGTAACGGAGGTATCTCAACAGAAGTTTTCTACGAAAACTGCTTGTTACTCAGTAGTTCAAACTATATTTTTCGAAGAGAGTAGGAATACAAGGATAGGGCTACGACAGAACTAGTGGTTCGTTAATCGCTCTGGCTACGCCCCGTTTTTAGGATCGGATGGGTGGGAGGGAATTTCAGACATCACAAACATTCATGACTACGAACAGAAATCCATAAATCGATTTATGAAACTGTTCGCACCGAGGCTTGAGCCCGAGACATCCGTGACCATAGCCAATGACGTTGACCACTGCACCACGGAGCCGACATCTTAATCCTCAACTTAATATGAGAGTGTAAAAATATAAGGAGATAATTAATTTTCTGCATGAACTACTAAACATCCACTTTATGTTCGTAAATAAAAATGTAATTTGCATAATATTAGAAATAATTGTCGTCGTAAAAACACATATCATTGGAATATTTATTTTTTGCAAAAGTAAGAAATCGATGATAATTTAACAATTTATTTCCAGATAAATATTGTCAAAGTTGGATCTAAAAAAGTGTATGTATGTTTCAGCAAATCATTTCGCTCATATGTTACGTAAGAACTTAAATATAATGCTTTAATTCTTAATTCAGTCCTGTTTTCGTGCATGTTAAAGTGAATCCCTTGATCACATCAAAATTATTATTATAGAGGTGAAAACGCATCAGAATCAAGATATTTTGTATATAGCAAACAAGTCAGCGTTCATTTTGAAAGCTATAATTAGGATGATGGTTTATCAATTTCATTTCATCAATCTGTTCAACTTAGCGTGCACAATACAAAACGCGAAATATTGAGATTGCTGTAATTTTAGTTGACCAATGCTTAATCACATAAAAAAGTGTATTACCTGGAGTAGGAGGTAATGGTCTTGATCTCCGTGGCAAAGGGATGGCAGTTCCTGGAGCGGCTGATGCCTTGCTGGCTTGTCTGAAACAAGAAATACATTTTAATTAATATCGATGAAAAGTTTATTTGAAAACAGTAAATTTTACACTGCAGGTTTTTAATAGGGAAACAAATAACTCTGTGAATCACAAATACGATAAATATTAACTAAAGGAAGAAAGTGTTTATTATTCAATTCTGTTTATTGAAGTGATTTTTGATACAAAATATTTTTTGTTCCGTCTGGTACGAATAAATCAGAAGGTTTTTCGAAATGTCGCTGTTCAGAAACCTTCACGGGAATCGGATGAATGGTATAGGAACGCATAAGGGACAAACAAACTAACAAGCAATAATATATATATAACGATTCAAGTTTAGTCAATCTTATTTTTTTATAAAACTACGTCTAAAAACCTCTTTACACAACATAATTGCGAGGTTACATTATCTCTTTTTGCAATATGTACTTATAAAAGCGCAATACAAGTTCTTTCGTTGAAAGAATTGTGTCTACATTATTATCACGGCTCAGCATCACATGTAGGCTTAGAAGAAGTACTGGAATTCATGTCCGAAGCGTTGGCAGCAGTGTAGTGGCCCCCGCGTCTACCTCCCACGCAAGGAGACCAGGTTTGGGTACCCGCGAATGCATTCAACTGTCCGGTGAATAAAAGCTACGTGACTCATTATTCTTAAATACATGAATGTAAGTTTTACGAGAGTAGGCTTTCAGGCTATATGGAGTTCTTTATAGTTTAAATAAAGTGGGATAAGCTCATATTGGATCATTGAAAATACACATTTGAAGTATAATGCAGCAATTAAATATTTTAATAAAATTTACTACAACCAGATACAATTTATACAAGAAAGAGTATTTGATGCAAAAGGTTTTCGTTTATTACACAAATATAAATAAATGCCTGCATCTATTTGATCAGTGTTCAATTCAAGTTTACAATTCGTACATTAAAAATGCACTAAATTAAGTTATTATGAACCTGTAGACGAGTAGTCAATGCTTTTGTGTGTTCATCCTATTCGGTTGCAATATTCACAAGTTTCAAACCCCGTGCGGACAATTTCGCAAACTGATTTTCAATCGATTTACGAATTTCTGTTCAAAGGTCTATGATGTTAATATTTCATTTCACCTATCCCATTTTAAAAAACGGTTGTAGCGAGAGCGAATAATCTATACCTTCGAACAGAAAACCATAAATCGATTCAAAAAACAACTATATGAAACTATCCATATTGGGATTGCAGCCCGTGAACTCCGGAAAGCAAAGCCAAATTAGTCACTGACCGCTTATGCATTTAATTTCTGAGCAAATAAAATATTTTTAATGTTGGTCGCGATGGAATAGAATTGCGTAAAGCTTTGAGACTTGAGACATCCCACAAAGCCTTTTTCTTTACTCCAAATAAATATGAAAAGGTATAAGGTTGCACACAAGTATTTTATCTGTTGTATTTTTATAAATAATATTGCGAGAATTGCATCTAAACGGGTTTAAAGGAGATAGTAATGTTGAAGTTGGAGGCGGACGAGTTATTCAGCCAACACCAGAATTATTTCTTGTGACCAACCGATTTAAATTATATAAATAGTTGATTTTTATTGTACACCCAACCTTCGGTTTGCAAGTAGGATTATTTTCAAAAACAACACTATCATTTTTTTTGAGGTGTTTAAAAGCAAAAACCGTCTACATGTTGTCAAAATCTACCAAAAATACGTACACATACTAAAAGTAATTTCACTTTATATGTAATGGTATATAACTTGCAAAACCCGATAAAAGCATACAAAAAGGTTTAAACTCTTCTGCATGTCATGGAAATCATGCACAAAAATCTATAAATTCGTCGCCGATATATCCAATTTTATTTCGCTTATAATTATTACAATTAGCGGTTGACTGGCTAATAAAGATTGACATATTGTTCTTAATTGAATATACAATACGACGGTTAAAAAAAACTATCGGTAAACAGACAATTTAAGCGTGAAATACATAAACGATTGCTTCTGCTAACATTGCAAAGTGGACATATATCGGCTTTTGCTTTTAAGTTCCTCATATATCGCTGTCATACAAGAGAAATTGATCAAGTGTTCAGATTTAGACCGTATTCCTGAATTAGTTTTTTGATATTTATGAGTATTGGTAAGCTATTTGTTTTATTCATATATTTGTATGTCAAAAAGTTCTATAGTACTTGTTCACATTCACTTGTAGAATTTTTTTTTTATCTATTAGACATGATTTACTATTTTCTTAATGATTGTTCCCAATGTGGAGCATATGGAATCATAATCGAGGTATCTTGTTATAAGTTGTACTAAGATAACTGCTTGTTATTAATTCGCTCAAGGCCACTGTCAGGGTAGAATGATGGAGATAGGAAAGGACTGTTAGTAAGTTAATCGATGTTCCTAGTGTTGGTACGCCTCGTTATTATGACTGGATGAATGGGATGGCTTTTTACACACCTACTGAAATACGTGTATTAGAATAAAAAACCATACAACGATTGTAAAATTAATTTACCAATATATCCGTAGGAAACCGTAGGACCCCGAGGAAACCGCGACCAAAATTTACGACGTTGATCATTTGGATTAAACCCTAGTTTATAATGTATTCTTTCCAAAACCAATTTCAACATAAAACTGAACTGATACATTAAAAAAATTGCACCACTACCATTTCGCATCCTCGCCACTCGACAAATAAGTAAACAGTTTTTTTATTGGTTGAAAATGATCTTCATTAATAATGTGTAGGTAAGCCAGCTACACCATTGGGTTATCCATAAAAAAATTTGCTGAAAATATTCTTTTAATAATTAAAAATATGCAAATTGCCATGACAGAGTGTCAACACTGGTAACACAGTAACTCTTCCATACTGTTAAGTTTCACGGCCAAAAGCCCGATGATTTAATGGAAAGAAATCCCTGCTATTTTAATCATTACAACATTCACTTGTAATACCGAATTACTAACAAATAGTTCTTCCCTTCCCTCATCATTCTATCAAGCTTAGTGATTTTTTTGAAACTATTCCATAAAGAGGATATAAAGTGATAGAGGACACCACTGATTCTTTTAAAACATATTTTAATTGTAGTACCTAGGATTTGACCATATGTAATGGTCACACTATAAAATGCATCCGGATTATGAATGGCTGATTACCGGATTTGAACCCACCCAAAGTTTAAGCACACAATATTATCAGGATTGCAATATCATCCATTCAATAAATACATTATTGAGTTGAGGTGGGACGTTATTTAGTTCAAAACTCAGCACTAAGTGGACAATTTTTTAAATAAATTTATTTAAAACAATCTGAACTACGGTATATACAGGCCGTACAACTTTTCTAAAAAATAATGTCGACCATGTAGCCGAGGGGCCAACGCATGGTCGAATATCCAAATGGAAACATTTCACTATCGATTTATAGGTTTGTACCTAAAAATCACGGAGGTCTGTAGTGTGTTTATCCATTCCCATCTCTAACTCGATACTCAACAAAAGGGTCATTGAGATAGAGAGATTAGCTAACCTTTTCAAACCTAATTCCTCTTTTCATTCCTTCTTCAAAGAGGAAGGTTGGGCGAGTGACTTAAAAGTGTAGTGTCAAGTATGCTATTTTTATTTTTTAAATACAATATAATATTAAAAATAAATTTACTATATACGATCTAGGTCAGAGGTTCCAAAATTTTTTTGCTTTATTCCCCCTTTCACCAATGTTCAGAATATAATATTTCCTCCTTCCCAAGATAATCTATTTAACTCTAACTCAAAAGCCGCTAATGAATTATGCACATATTTATGTCACATTAAAAATCTTTCATAAAGGCAGCAAGTTCCCCACTTTAAATTCACCCCTAAGAGGAAACTCCCCACCGGTTGAGAACCCCTGAGTTAAGTCTAAAACATTAAATAAAGTCAAGCAATAACGCTACTTAGGAAATGATTATGCCAATAATAAAAAATTGGTATTATGTTAGCTAAGTAAAATATTGTTATCGTTAGTATATTAATGAAAAAAAAACATTTAAATTACCAAAAAATCTAAAATGAAAAATAATACTATAATTTAAAGCAAAATTGACATATTTACGTTGTTTTAATTATGTTTTTTAGTAATTCTTACCATAATTAAAATTCCTCTGTTACTGCTGTTTATTTTTACGTTATGAAATTAAATTGCTTGTGATTGATTATTACATCTCCACTAGTATTTGATAATCCGTTCAATTGTTGTTTGCAAAAATAAATAAAAAGTCCTTTTATACCTCCTGACTTCGGGTGAAGTCGGTAAACTCCGCGCCCTCCTCGTTTTTCCGCTCGAGGCGTCATGGTGACCGCCACCTCCCCCGCTGCCCCCATGGGTATTTCCCATCCCCTATTTTTTTACTTCTCCACAAACACTTTGCACATTTCATTACAACGCAAGGCGCACTGATAACATATCACATTACACTGCAGCATCATATTCCGAGGAATACTCAAAGATATTCTCAACATAGTGATTTTATTTTTATAAATTTAAAATTGTTTATTTCCTTGTTGCAAAGACATAATAAGATAATGAAAACAATTATGAATAGTACAGTATATATTCCAGATTTAATTTAAAGCAGCAGCACTTACTTCTGTTCGAAAGTGAATATTTTCCAGTGATAAAAAGTAAATTTAAAACAAAGTACTCATATTAAATAGCTTAAAAGAAGAAAATAATCTTTAAAAGAGCAAGGCGAAGAAAACTAAATTGATTGAGTAAATTTCCTATGATGTAAAAAGCAATATATTTGCTAGTTCTGACGATAGCGTGATTTTAAAGCATTCTTGTGGAGTTAAATACAATGCTGTTTTTTTACATAAGAATAATTACTTTTAAGGCGTTAACTATCAATTCTTGGTGGAAAGATATTATATTAAAAAAAAATTAAACACAATTCATTTGTACTACTTCCACATATTTATAATGATCAGGACCGGTTTCGCTCATCACGAGCATTCAGCGAGCATCATCAGTTGATAATGCTCGTGATGAGAGAAACCGGTCCTGATCATTATAAATATATGGGAGTAGTACAAATAAATTGTGTTTTATTTTTTTAAAATAAGAATAATTACTTTGATGATTGTTAAATAAAGCTTCTATATGTTTCCACGATCATCCAACTGTTTTTTTGTCATAAAGATGATTTAATATTTGCCTACACTAAAATGTTCAGTAGATAAAAAAAAACAACTGATAATAAAAAGAATCTGACAAAAGTTTATTGAAAATCAAAATCAAACTTAATATTCCCCATGATTATCTACGGCAGGGTTTCCCAAACTATGTTCCGCAGAACGCTGGCATTACCTACCCAACACAATACATAAGGTGTCACGTTAAAATTTCTGTTTTCCAAAGTGTTCCATCGCAGGAAAAGTTTGGGAGACCCTGATTTACTGAATCGTGTACATGAATTGAGCCAATGAGAAGTGAAGTGAGTCAACTGATATTTTAGGAAAAAATTGTGTTTTGGTATTCTACAGTCATGAAGTATCATAAAAAATAAATGAACTAACTAAGTAAATACAGGCTGCAAAAGTGTTTTATTCTGTAAGAAGTTCAATTAAATAACGTGTATATTAATTTAGGATAATTAAACCAATACTTTCAATAAACAAGTTATACGATGTTATCACTTGGCTCACTTCACTTTTTGATGCCTTAATTGTTTCTACTCTTAATGTGTAGAAAAAGCCTTCCACAGACGATGCCCCTCGGAAGAGCATTTGTTGCAAATATGGATGTATTCTGCGTTTCATTTCTGAGTAAATTTATTTAAAAAAATTTTTTGTCAAATTCGCTTAGTAGACTTCATCGCTAGTTTTATTGTTTTAAATATAACTTTTAATTGATTTATTTTTACTTTAATTTCACATTGGAAAAGTAATAAGCCGATATTCAAAGTATGCGTATGGTTTTTTTTATTAAATTGAATAGAAAATAAATCATACATATCTTGTAAGATACTCCAGTTTTATGAAGTGACACTCCAAAACAGTAAGGGGGAATCCCCCATATACATGACTATGTAATAAATATACGAATTATTCACTTCTTTTATTCAGATAATCATTCGAAATATCCCATAAAAGATAATATTCTTACAAGCAGAGGGATGCGAAGTGACCCTTTCCATTATGGTAGACAAAAAATATTATCCGAAATGTCAAATATATCAAAAAAAATTAGCGAATTAAATTTTATATAGAAATATAGTGGGAAAAGTTTTATAGAATTACGTTACTGATTACTTAATTACTTTAATGGCGTGATTGTCAGTTAATTACAAAATAAATTTCATAATATATTTTAATTAGTATCGCTCTATTTTCACTCAATGTGTGAGTATTTTTAACTGATGATACTGAATAACACGTTGAATTTTATTGAATTTGAAACATTCCAGAGCAAGCAGTTATGTATTATTATTAACATTGATTATTAATTTTCAAAAAAGGAAAGAGTGTTTTCTAAAAACAACCTGGTTATTATTATCACGTAATAGTACAATAATTATCCGTCAAATTGTAGAAGAATTTGATTGGCGTTAGTACATCTGATAATACTACCTAAAAATATTAAAATTATTCTCATTAGGAAATGCTTCCCGACTGAACTACGTACACCCAACAATTAATTATCGGTTTAATCAATCGCTACTTTAAAGAATACTATTTAATGAATGATAATATATCAAGTAGCCGTTTTTGGGTCGTATGTGTAAACTTATTTCGAAGCCCCCCTCAAAACATAATATATATTGAGTCGATATTTATAACAAAAATTACACAGAGAATCTCAAACAATTAACACAGGTTTACTCATTATTAGACATACAGTATGTATGTAAAACCGAAGATATTATTTTAGTAATTGATAAAGAGTAGTCAAGTTACCAAAATAAACTAATAATAAATAACCAACAGTCACTTTTCAAGATTTTAGATAAGCAAATGAGATTATTATACAATGTTGTATTGCTATATTTGATGACATCATTGCGTTTAATCGCCTCATCAATGATATTGTTTATTTAGTCTAATTGATATTAAATGAATTACTTAAATTTGAAGCAATTAAGTGATTAAATATATAATATATATTGATAATGTATCTCAGTACGTAATGTAAATGCATTGATATATAACGCTGCAAATTTACGAAACGTTTTAATTGAAGACAAGTTTTTTTTTGTATCAAGATATTAAGTCGGATCAGTAATATAGACGAAGATATGTTAACAAATAATAAGTATTCATTAAACCTTATTGTTATCAGCACAATTGATAAAAAAATATTCGATAAAATGACACTTCAAGTCATCACTTGACACGACAGAGTTACAAAAACGTGATATTCCTAAATGCAAAATAAATAAATATGTAATTATAAAATAAAATATTCTACAAACGTGAGATTTATCAAGTTGGATATATGAAAACACGAATATGACAATTAATGTGAAATACGAAAAGAGGACACGAGTGAAGAATAAAGAAAAGGACAACTGGTCGAACTGGACACATTTGTTCTGAATTGTATAATCGCCATCATCATCATCCATACCTACAGTTTAATCGCTTCACGCATTCAACGATTGGAATCATATTTCTAAATATGTTTAAAAAATTCAATCTCTTCACTTTAATAACGGATATCAATCCGTTGATGTCACGATCAGATAATAAAGTATACAGAAAATGCAGTAGCATTGTGTAGAGATGCACCGTGCGTTTTCACAGTCAAAGGGAAAGCTCCCTTTCATTGTATCTTTCTATGATTCGGCGGAAAAGCTTTGAACGAGATGCGGGAAAATCCCCGAAAGGACAAGAAAAACGATTCTCTTGATTAGATTGCATTGTTTAGACGGAAACGGAATCGGGAAGGGGCGAGTTATTTATTGGCTGCAACAGTTGTTTCGTGACTGAGGGTTATTATTTTCACAGCTCGCAAACACGAAGCCACGAAAAGCTTTTGTCAATGTAGATTTTCACTCGAGACAATCGCATGATATTCGATAGTGAAATGTAGCGTCGTTTGTGCCAACAAAAAATGTTTCTAGAATATAATATATTCAAATTACAAATCTAGCACTGCAATATTTAATAACAAATAGGTATGTGTACGAGAAGTTTACTTTTAAGGTGTTGACTGTCAATTATTCGTGGAAAGGCATTATATTTTAAAAATAAAACACAGTTTGTTTCATTATCAAGTGATGTAAAAATAAAAATTATAACAACGCTAATTATACAAAATCAAATGTTAATAATTACAAGGTATATCAAACAGTTGGTTCAAAAAACATAACAAGAGTTTACAGATAATCAAAAAAATTATATATAAACGAAATTAAATAGTCTACAGAGTAAAAGGATCTCTTACAAATCAATTGTCTTAGGAAAATATAAAGAGTACCTAAATATTTATTAGCCAAAATAGTAGATAAGAAATTTTAAAATAAAGTTATGAACCACTCGAATATTAACAATTAATATTAAATATGTAATAAACATTAACGCACGAAGATTCACCAGGAGTATACCAAATTCTTTATTGTAGAATATTTTCCAGTAGGATTAATATATAAATTGAAAAATGATAATATTAAGAATTTGTCCAAATCAAATGAAAAGTAAAATTTAATTATTTTCTCACAACGGTTTAAGTATTAAATATGGAGGACGTTGTTTGACGAGGACTGACAACCAAACACTGAAACTAAATAATAAACCCACACAACGCCTTGGTGGGCTGAAGTGTCAATAGCAATAATTTAGTAGCAGAAGTATTTAGAAATTCATGAAAGTTTCCAAATTGATAGTAGATTGCGGGCCATAAATCCACGTCGTTATCGATCCAAAGACACATTTCTATTCACTCAGGGATGAGTCCCCCGGGGATGACCTTATATCAACCCCTAAGCGGAAGGTGCGCAGAGATAGGCCCTAAAAAGGAATGTGCTCCCCAGCTGATGTCAATGTTTACCCCATTAGATTTGCTTAATCTCAAATTTGATTGCACGATGCTTACTTTGATTGGCTGCAAAGTGTTGTGGAAAGAGCAGGAAAATGAAAAAGGGAGGTTTTAATGTATTGTCATTTTTGTACGCAAATAAATGCTTGATCACCAACTCAAATTTTCTAAAATGAACTGCATTGTATATTTTTTCAACCATGCCAATTACCCGTGTGACGTACATTGAATACTAAACAGAAGTTGTTTTACGAAAAACTGATTATTATTTCATCGCTGAAGTCCTTATTTTTTGGCGAGGGTAAATATACAAGGTTTCAGTTAAGAAAGAACGAATAGTAAGCTAATCTTTTTCCATATCACGAATTTATTAAATTAAGATAAATAGGAGGAAATGAGAACACCATAGTTATCAATCAATACCTTTAAACAAACATTCTTATATCAACTGAAAAATATAATTATGAAAGTATGCGTTCTGAGATTCCCATCCACGTGGTAGCCATCGTAACCGAATAAGACAAACTCCCAGATCGTCCACCATTCGGCTACAGTATCAGCTATAGATGAGTGTTAATTATAAGTTAATAATTATAGAAGAAAAATATAATAAATTACGGTGCATTAACCACACTTTTTAGAAGCTCAATTTAAATTTTAAATTTACGCTTTTTTAGAATAGCCGGTGAAATATTATGATCTACGTAAAATAAACACAGATATAGATACTGCTATAGACAATTTTCCTGAAGCATCATAATGATGGAGTGTTACTCAACATAAATGAAGAAGGGTTGGTGCCGCATGCTGAAGTGGAGTGATTGCCAAATTATTATGATGAATGGAGTTGAATGTTGCCAGCCGTTTCTAACATACGAGGGTAAATATAACCCCAATTTAATAGCGAAAATCAATAATGGAGTAGAGACAGAAATACGGAGTGTCACGGATGCTGATATATGTGTTAAGTGATAAAATTATTATGACGTACAGTAAAAGTGACTTATTTTTATATCGTACTTCGCAGAAAAGTCGATTTAACTCTTAATAAATAATACGTTATCAGTGAAAAGGTTATTTTAGTACTGATAAATATTGTACTTGATATTTTCAACTGTAAAAATAACTTTGTAAGGGTTCATAATTGAAATAAAGCGTTGGAAAGCTATATTTTAAGTCATTTGAGCGACAATAATCCAAAAACAAAAAATACATATTAATGTTAAAATAATTAATAAGATATTTTCATGCTATATTTTTGAGTCAAATAAAAAAGTTTATAATGAAAAAATGTAACGTGAAAATAGACAGCTTTCGTTAAATTAATGTGAATTTGCCATCTCCCGTGATGTGTACCCCCAAGTAAAGAGCTCGCAATCCGATTAGGGATAGCTGGAGCAACCTTTAACTCAATGCGGAAAGTCTGGGACTCACGGTTGTACTCGGTCAGAATTACGTGCCACTTATTCAACACATGCATCCTGACGGTGTCGCTTTACGGTTGCGAGTCATGGTACCTCACCAAGGCACAGGGTAACCGTATACTGTGCTTTGAAAACAGATTTCTGCGGCGAATACTAGGGGTACGGTGGTGTGATTTTTCAGGAACTCGGAGGTAAGAGAGCGGACGGACCAGACTCTTGTTACGTCCAAAATAAAAAAGCGACGATGGACCTGGCTTGGACACGTTCTGTGGATGCCCCAGGAGAGCCTAAATCCTGCCAGTCTCTTCTACCAACCATATGGATTCCATCGTCCTAGAAGGCCGCTGATGACCATCCATAGGATGTATTCGGTGGAGCTACGGGACGCTGGGATGACCTGGGAGGAAGCGAGGAGATTGGCGTGGGACAGGGAAGCTTGGAAGATCCGCGTGATGGCCATATGCTCCGAATAGGAAGCGGACATGGTTAAAAAATGTGCATTTTCTACTGATACTTTAGTTCGGTTTTAGTTCCAATTTCAGACTAGCTGAGAGATGTCAGTCCTGTTTAAAATAAAAGTAATTAACTAGTACGATAAGTATTTATAATTTAAGAGTCAGTTTAAGTCAGTTCGAGTCCATTCGTGTGCTCGAATGCCTGAAGATGCCGAAAGGCGAAACCCGGGTCGTTAGTGACAAAATACATGGAAGTGTACAAAATCTCAATAATCCAAATTTGACAAAGTATTTAGTTCTACAAAATTTTGTAGAACTAAATACTTTGTTATTTTATCCTATTATAATGGAGTTATACCAAGTAAATGCCAATTCAATCAATCAAACGATAAATAAATTTTCGTTATACCATATGATAGATTCCCTTGAAGGATAAAGAGAGTTGAATTTTATCATTGAACAGTGGGCATCTAACGCTCAAATAATTTTGACCATGGCGTGACCTATGCACAATATTTAAAAATTATTCTAAATTCAATTAAATAAATTAAATTTGAATCCGCTCCCAATGTAGATTATATGGACTCGTAATACAGTTTATCTCAATAGAATAGTTTGTTTATATGAGAGCTGCTTTTTACTCAGTAGTTCAACCTTCTTTTTTGTTTCGAAGAGAGTAGAGATAGAATGATAGGGATAGGGCAAGACTAGTTGTTAGCTAATCACTCTCGCTATGCCCTGTTTTTAGCATCGAATGGGTAGGAGGGAATTTCAGACATCATCGACTTTGAAAAGAATTTCATAAATCGATTGAAAAAGCAATTTATGAAACTGTCCGTACTGGCATTCGAGCCCGTGAGCACTGTAACCAAAACCAACGGCGTTGATATAAATAGTACTCACATTTCTTTGGATAAAAAATGGTAGTTTTTCAAACAACCCGATGTTAATAATTCGCACGTGCATAATTCATAAATTAAATCTATTGTGGCAAATCAAATTATATTGTTTGCCACAGTTTTCATTAAAGTATGAATCAAAACTGAAACGATAACGATTTATGGAAAATAAAACAGTTATTAACGTCACATGATGGCATTTAACACTCCGGCGTGACATTGTTGTTGATAGGTTGAATTCAAATTAATCTCAAACACAATATCATTTAATGACAACAATTCACTGTGCAGCATAGAAATATAATACACTCCACCCCACTGCATATGTGACATACATACGGAGTAAGAAATAAAATGCAGCATGGGAAAATAGCAATAAAAACAAACATAACAAATCCCCCTCTATTGATCGAAATTAGATAAATATATCGTCGCATTATGGTCGTATATATAATAAAACTGATCAGATGCTAATGCTCGCGATGAGCGAAACCGGTCCTGAACATAATAATAATGTGAAATTAACACGAAAGAAATTGTCTTTCATTTTTTTAAATATAATGCCTTTCCACCAGTGACAGTTAACACATTAAAAGTGGAAAACAAAATAGTTTTTAGAACTAAAATGTATTCTTTAAATACGCGAATATCAGACTGACTTATTGATAAATAGCCGATTACCGTAACTGAGTGGTAATGTACGAAGGCTTATGGTTGTAATTTTTTGCATGATTTTTCAATCGAAATTCTCTTTTCACAAGTTTTCAATTTATTGTTTTTTAAATGTAGTACAAGTCGGCAAAGAGGAATTCCTATACACAAAATTTTCTCTAAAAAAGAATTTCCCTAATCTCACTCAAGTCCACGCTGAATGAATCTATATTTGATGAAATATCGTTATGTCTGTGAGTATACACTCTCTCTAAAACGTAAATATTTTAAAACTTTATATTTCTATGTGCCATTTAACTTAACTGCCTAGCCATGACTTCTTTCGAAATTTTATTTTTATTCCAAACTAAAATTTATAATTGCCACGTAAACCGAAAGAGTTTTATCGCAAAAGAGATCGAAGGACAAACATGTTATCTTGTAAGGCTTTTTGTTTTTCACGATATCTTTTATTAAAATAATAGGCATTATCGACATCTGCATTACCGATATATTGACTATACAAGTTTAACTAGAAACAGCAAAAAATAATTTATTACTGCAGGGGGACGTCTGACATCCGTCCAAGTAAATTATCAAAATGAATCATTGGAAACATAAATTTAATTTCAAACGTGTTAAATGGTCCGAATCCAAAAATTTTGTTTCATAATTTCCAATAACATGTCATAATATAAATTGAAACAAATAAAATATTTGACCTAAATATAATATCTATTTAGCCACAATAACACATGGAATAGCGTAATATCACATATTTAAAACCCTATGATACCTTCTATATTTTCATAATATCGTAAATAAATTTCGTAAATTATCAATTATAATATATCACATCAGATTGACAAATAAATCTGTGTGTAAAAATATCGTAGAGCACTCTGGTCTGAAGAATATTGCGGCATGTTTTCAGCCCAATAAAGCCACTGCCGACAGTATCAAGGGACAGATTTTAGACTAAATTTAATTACGAAGAGAATTCAATGATCGGTAGAAAGATTTACGTAAGAATGCGTTCTCACAATGCGATCTATTTTGGAAAGATTTATATGCGTCTATTATCAGACTGGGCATAAAGTTACTATCATAAACTTTATAAAATTGTCATTAGTGGTGAAAAAGATTTATATTTACAGTCGGTCTCTTGACAACACATTTTATTTCCAGTGAGAGAATGACATTAAAAAATGTTCTAAAAAAACACTATAACTCTTCTATTGTAAACGAATTTCCTACTTATTATATATTATTGTGCAAACCATTTTTGTAATTAAAACTCAAATTAAGTAGTAACTATCCTGTCAAATACATTGTATTTAATATGTATAGTGACTACAATGTTATCATTTTAGCTATATATTTATTTTTATCTTTACTAACATATATGACGTCGTGCACGTGCAAATACTTAATTAATTTCAGAGCTTCAGAGAAGTTTCAGAGCATTGTACCTATTTATTAAATGTAAAGTATAACAAAAGTAATGCGTCAAGGATAAATTAAGACAAATCTTTTTATGACGACTGATAAATAGTAGATTTTGCATCGTCTGTTCGGAATGGTTTCTATCTCACTTTTGTACAAGTATTATTATGGTGGGTGGCAGTGCACTTCATAGTAGCTCTGAAACAGTCTGTCGTGGAACAACTGTTTCTATAAAACATTGGGAGTGGATTGCTGCACGGGGAAATGAACCTTGGTGCGGTGGACTATGGTTTATCTTAAATAGCAGAATCCTTTCCATGTGGGGTCATAGTGCCAGATGCATTGTTAGAGCCTGGTCTATGATTGAAATGCGTTCGTATACATGAGGCAATTTATGTTGAAATATGTAAACTGAATATCATGTTGGGTTTCGACTGTACCGACAAAATTAAAAATAGATACCACAGAAATCAACCTTTGTAGGGTATATTTTTCTGAATTGAAAATTGACAACCAAGCAGATAGGCAAGATAATTCAATCGCGTAATATCTATAAATCAATTATTTTTTATTTCGCGTTACTGTTATACGACAAATTTTTTTAAAAACTATTGTGTATCATTGAATAATTGCTGAATGCGATAACAAAGTAAATTCTAGTTCAATCAATTGAAAATAAAAATACAATAGCAATCTTCATGATTTCAATATAAATACTTATTAGTCATTGAATTTGAATTGCGCTATTTCTACAACGATTTAAAAATAATTTGAAAACTGTTTCGGCATCACGGCATCGTGTCAAAGGGTTTTTAATGATGTGTTGCCAAACTATCGACAAAATTTTAAAAATTATTATATAAACAGATACGTTGTTATATTTTTTATTCTATAAGTACAATGTACGTGCACAAAACATAACAACAAAAACAAACTCAAATGATAATAACTTTATCGCTATAATACATACATTATGATTCTCTTTGCGACGTTTGCAACGGATGCTTCTCTGAGTATTTGGAATTGATGATAAATTAGTAAAAACATAAATATGTACTTCAATAAATCAATACCAAAACGCAGTTAAAATACATCTATAATACAATGTATTTATAAATACGTACTTATACATCTTCAAGGTTTAGCAATATATTATGTTTTTATTATGAAGTCCCATCAATCAATACCCCGAATACATTTAAAACCTACGCCACAAAGCGGTAACGATAGATTGTATTCTGCCTAGTTAGTAAGTAGGTCAAAATGAGTTGGGCTTGTCCATGTGAATAATTTCATCTGAATCAGATTATATCTTCGGGCAATCCACAAACTTCAACTAGAATTAATGGCTTTTATTAATTAAGCGTTTGGGAAATAGTAATTATGACTGATTGAATTTGAAAGCTGCCACGAGGGATCGAATGATTTATATTAAAAGTTCAATATTGTCCACAAAGCTAGTGAATGTGTATTGTATCACCCATGACGTTTATTTTTCGTGTGTGTATACATCGCTAGTTGTCAACGATGTCTTTTTACATTCAAACAAAGTGAAAATATTACAACTAGATATCTCTTTTGATATAGGTACGTGTTAAAAAAAGCTTTTAAAATATGTTTTAGTGCTACTGTATTCTATGTACCAATCAAACGTCAAATTGAGTCTATTATTTATTCTGTGGAAAACAAATGAAAAGATATTTTTTTAAACAGACACGTTCTTTTTTGTTGAAATTCAAACACTTTATGCGTGTGTTATTTTTCAAATACAATTTTGTTTTTTTTTTGTTTCAAATATTACCTTATATAAAATAGCTCAGACCGGTCTGTAAGCGTGGATGTAGACGTTTTATTATTATCACATACACATGTAGGTATGAAATTTTCTCAGGAATGCGGTGTATATAAACAATACACACAGTTCCAACGTGACGCAAATTTCGAGGCAAACAAACAACAATCAGTCCGTCAGTATGAAAACTAAAGAACCGCTACTTTAGACATTCAGTATTTCAATTTCAATACCGTCATCTCCGAAAAGCGTTCCCACTAGTTGAGAAATGAGTACCTTAGTATCAAAGTCGGACAAACGCCACATCCCACGAAAGTCATGTTTTTATTGTTTGTGGTAGTGCAAGTGATGATCTTTTCAAAAAACTCATTAAAAATATCAGAATCCAACGGTTTCATATAGATTTTTTATTTTAAAGTGCGTAAATAGTTTCAAAAGCGGACACTAAATATCCATTTTTGCGAAATCAGTGGACACATGTCCACTGATTTCGATCCACACATTGACAAATCACAGAGCTAGAATTTACTTTAAAGTGTCATGGCTGCCGGGTTTGATGAAGTGTGGAATATATATGAAATGAAAATCACCTCTGCTGTACATTTTCAGAGATGGCTTATGTCCGTCTTTGATACTAATTTACTCAAATAATGATTTAAAAACCATAATTCTTTCAATGATTTAAATTTGAATATTATTATAATAAATGTCACTATAAAATCAATTTGAAAATATTTCAATTAACTATGATGCGAACAAAATTGCTTCCGTAAGACTAATATAAATATACCTACATGATATTAGTTTCATATTGTTTACTGATAATGTAAAAACAAATACACATACATTTATGCTTACTCACCAAATGAAACTGGTTTTGTTGTGTAAATTATAATGGAATAAATATTCGTTCAATATAATATGTGATATATGACTATAACCTCAAAATCGGGTTTTTTAAAAACAGGTAAAAGCATTGTTAACTAAAGTATGGTCGTCACTAGACAACGCGTACTCGGTAGGTGAAACCGGTCTTAGCCGATTAAATACGTGAAAGTTTTACTGTACAAAGAAACTATTTCATTAGAGTTTACGTAAAGAATTAATATCAAATTAATGTCTTCATTTTGGTTAAAAAAGGCATTTATTATTTCATAGACTATTTGTGGGGAACCGTTAAATGTTGGAAAGCCGTATTTATTTATTTGTTGCCTAATAAGGCCGCATTCAATAAACTTCAATTAGATATAATTGAAAATGTATGTAAAATTTGAAATGACTTTTTTGGATTGAGTCAAAAGGTCTCCATTGAAGGACGCTGGTTCCCCACTTTTGGTTTAGACTGTGGGTGTTATAATACAACTTGAATTTATAAATTAAGCTCATCCGTGTTTCAAAATACTTGAGAATGCCTTAAACCAACACCAGACGTGTAAATGAAAAACGTTTATATGAAAACGTACATGTCTTTAAAATCGTTTTGGTATATAACTATTTTTAAACACATAAAATCATTTTTTGTACTAATTTCACATTTTGTATTAAGATCAAGAGCGGTTTCGTTCATCACGAGCATAATCAACTGATGAAAAATATATCAAAACAGCGTTATTTATATAAAATTAAGAGTAACTAATGACAATTGTTTTAATTTAAGAATTGACAGCTAACAACTGAACAGTGACTTAATTGATGTACTCAAAATTAATAATTATCGTGTAGTGATGTGACAAACCATTAAATAAGGCTGCTTGGCCAACACGGATGGCAGATATTAATAAAAATATCATGATAAAAAAAACGAAATAATTTTAGAAACTATGAAACATCCGTTCATCTGAACGTGTAGCCGTGGATTGGAAGTGTTAGGTATAGTCGACAGCTGTATGAAAAGGGCAAATATTATGTTGTACAGAATCCTTTCTTTGTAGATAAACGTCATGTCATATGTATGATATTATAACTCGCATGGATGGATACCTGCGATTATAATATTTATATCCCGTGCCACAACGACTTGTATCGCATGTTTGTTTATTTTTTTCCTTCTTCCATATCGTGTTATTCTAAGAAAACGTAAAAATGTTGCTGAATAAAAGATATCCAAGTATGCACAAAAATGGCAGAATATGGCCACGCATAAAAAAAATGAATATTTTTACGGTGAATAGTATACGTAATTGAGTGCGCTGAATTCGTGAATATTTATTAATATTTGCATTGCAATAGGCAATATAATAGAAACAAAATGGTTCCTTGCCTATTGCATCTACGTTTGTAACAATTATCGTAAATGTGTTGTCTGGTGTCAAAAGTGGTCAAATCCCTTTTTACAGAAAATGAGATAAATATTAAAAAAACGATTTATTAATTAATACAAGTTTTAAGAGACGTTTTATTAATGTATTCATTAACATTTTGAGTAAAGCGACTATTATTTGCATCACTTTTAAGGTGTTAACTGTCAATTCTTGGTGGAAAGACATTATATTTTAAAAAATATTAAAATATTATTTGCATGTTAAATGATTAAATATTAAGTACTTTTTGTATTATAAATGATTTAATTTTGGGTTTAACCATTTTTTATTTGAATTTGAGGATTTCACCACTTCTGAAACAAAATCGTGAGGATTTGTTTACCTTTGATACAAAGTTTTTACTCGCCCACTACAAGTTATCAGCCATTACTGTTGATTACTATTTGATACAAAGTCATGTGACACTGTTGATGTGGTTGGCCGATTCAGATTTGAATAGATTTGATATGGAAAACATAATTAGCTTGCATTTTTCATTGAATAATGCTGGATTTGTTGAAGTTTGTTAAATTATTTCTTTAGATGGTTAACCAGAGTTTCGCACTGCATACTCAGTTGAAAAAAAGCTAAATATGGATTTGACCAATTAATATACGACAGAGATTTGAAAAAGTATCTTGAGAGAAAATATGAAAAACTACATATAGATACAAAAAGTGTGTACGGTCTACGTATCTAAATGTAGATATAAAATATAATTTAAGAAAACGTATATTCTCAATATTTTTAAACGAAAGAGTGGGCAGGTTCCTAGAATAATTCTATAACATCATAACTAAAAATATTAACTTACAAGGAGAAAATCTAATATATTCCACAACTGAAAATAAAAGTATTTTTTATGCAAAACAAACCAAAATTTGTCACGGTTAAAAATAAATTTCATATTCCCCTTTTTAGACTGAAAGAGTTTAAATTGATTTCCCGCGTATTTTTACCCCAGCGACATTTCCAAATTTGAATTTGAATACGAGGCTAATGGAATGGTTAAAACATTTCACATATTGTCTAATGGAGGCAAAATTTGACTTCAAAATTGAATTTATGTGAATATTTTTATGACTTTAGAAAACTTTTCTGTATTCAATTCATCTATGTACTATGAAGTAGCATCTGGAATATTATTTTACCCAGAAAAAAAATATTGCCCCGATAATAATTCGATGGCGTTTTGGCCAATTCATGTAACCCTCAAAAAATAGGAAAATGAATCAATGATTGAATCTCATTTCAAAGACGATAGAGCAGGTCTCGGCCAAATGATTTAAAATTAGAAAAATAAATTGACCGCTTTTTTGGAAGGGAAACATCATTTTATATTAGTTTTAGGTTTAAAAATTCTGAACCGGCTACTTAATGTAGGTCACTGTTATATCGAAATTCCCTACGTATAATCCCTGTATCTGTAAACATGAGAATTGACATTAGTGTAATTCAAAGATTAATAACGCAACTCACCATATAATGTTTTAGATAAAACCAGTTTTTACTCTCTCCTTCACAATTTAAATTTTGAGGATTACATCAATTGCCCAAAACACCGTTAATATAATGTGGAACATCACGTACTTAATAAGATAATAAATAGATGGGGTTTTTTGAAATAATATTAATATTGAATGTATTGTATTTTATAACTTTGACGTTGTTCGATATGACAATATTGACATGTAATTCGAGGATTCTTAATACAGTGCACATTGAACCACCAGCATTACAAATAAAGAGTACAAACTGAACATTTTATGGAAAATAATGATATAATCAGTTGTATTAGTTGTTTTGTCTGTTAGTCTGTTACGCACAGCACACACAAACAATTTGCCTACGCATCTATCGCATTACTCGAATATACTAATTAAACAATAAACGAATAATATATAATGTGTGTTTTGTTTTGTTAAATTTAAAAAATAAATGTTGATCGCGTTATAGATACACATAATCAGAAATCATGACTTGTATTCTAGGGCACACGACAAGACGAAGATAGCATACTGTTTCATTTTATAGCAAATCTCCGACTATATTATTTGGAATGACATGTTTGAACTCACTGTCATTTCTTTAAGGCTCCATCTGTATTGAAGCGTTGTATTTATGCCACGCGATCAGAATTTTAGAGGGTCAAACGTGGACCCTCTTAAATAATGTAAATACCGCATGGATATTGCAGGATATGAAAGGTTTGCAATCTCTAAATAATCAGGTCGTGTTTCAAGAAAGTGAGTGCTCTAAGTAAAGCGAACAATGTCTCCCTCACGACTTTGAATAAATAACACCATTGGCAGGACAAGTAAGATGTTTAATAACTTAATTAATTATAATATTATAAATTGAAATCATTGTTAATTAGCATGATTTGAGTATAAGGTACGATAGCTTTAATCTATTTATAGTATTTAAGAATAAAGTTAATTAACATAAACAGATATACGTAGATAAAATTTATTTGAATTGCAGTGAATTTGGATAAGTAAAATTAAGTTCTTATTCAATCACGTGAGTCTGCGTTGGTTCGTTCATCGTAGTTATTCGTACATCACCTTGCGCTGTACAATTATTATCGTTTCTAAAAGAGTTGAACATGGCTTTAATTGTCGAATGTACTATGCGCGATCACTTCTATACGATTTTAGTTGTCATTATTCCGTAAAACAGGAAACCTGTACGAGTCTTGTTAATACGATGTGAAATTATTTTATGTCTGCTTAAATACAGCGCGTAGATTTTTAACTAGAACCGTTACTTGAAAACGACAAATTTATATATCGACGGTGTTTTGGCTAATTGATGTAACCCTCAAAAAATACGAAAACGAGTTAATGATTGGATCTCATTTTAAAGACGACAGAGCAGGTCTCGGCCTAATGATGTAAATAATTGACCATTTTTTGAAAGGGAAACATCATTTCTCATTAGTTTTAGGTTTAAGAACTCTGAACCGGCCATTTAATGTAAGCCACTATTATATCGACACTCCCTACGTATAATCCCGTATTTGCAAACATGAGAATTTACAGGACTGCATTTGAAAGATTCATAAGTAACTCAATGTTGTCGATAAAAACAGTTTTTACTCTCTCCTGAACAATTTCAGTTTTGAGCGTTACATGAATTGGTCAAGACACCGTAGATAGTATCTTTATTTAGATAAGTGAAATGTTTGTAAAGTTGATTATCTTCAGAGAAACTTTGAACTAAACTAGCGTTACTTTACAAATTAAATTACTTTTAAGGTGTTAACTGTCAATTCTTGGTGGAAAGACATTATATTTAAAAAAAATAAAACACAATTCATTTGTAATACTTCCACATATTTATAATGATCAGCATTATCAACCGATAAATTTAAATTACAATGAAATGCGTTAGTTAGAATCGATTTTATTACGTTACATTCTTTCCTAAATAGTTTTTGAAATGACGCTACGATATGTCTTTATTTTCGATAGTTCGAGCGAATGCGTTGTCTTAAATATAATATTTTCCTCTACCTCGTGTTAATAATTTACTAGATTGTGCGTATTTTTACTCCGCATGTCCTTGACTTGGGAAGTGTAGAAATATTTTTCACCATCTCGACATTATGATCGGTTACTTTGAAGGTGGTCGTTACAGGCAGGAAGCTTCATATCCATTCACCATTATCTGCCATGTTATTATATCGTGAATTGATTAAAGTGAATATGACTACAATTATGTTATGATAAAAAAAGTATCCGTGGGTTTATAAACTAAATGTTGTTTGATATGGCACACCTAAGGATGGATCTGACTCATCGGAATACAAAGAATTTAATCCGATACATTTAGTTTATATTTATACAAACACATTTAAAATCATTAACACATACATTGTCGTGTAGTCTCAATTTTCGATGAAATTTATGTGTTTTGTTTTTTGATTCTGAACTAGAATAGTAATAGTTATATTGCAGTTACTTTATTCTTTTTTATGAAACCGTGAAATTTTAAGTTTTTTTAATTTGATATCTTGATAAGCAATATGGAAAATAGAGAAGTTAAAAAAAATATCTAAATGATAAGGCAATGTTATTAGAATACATCCCATTTTATTGTTAGTACTTTCGTGACAATAACCTAAACCTGTTCGTATAATACAAAGAATATAATTAAGTATATCGTCAATCTTTATTTTTAAAAAGGTGAATTAACTTAAATACAAATAAGTTTAAAACAAAGCCGAAAAAAGAATCAAAAAACTTTTACACAATATTATATCTAGAAAAATAAAACTAGGTTATTTATTTGTATTAATTTCACAATTGTACAAAATGATCATCACTGGTTTCATACGTTACGCGAACTTTCGACTGATTCAATGCTCTCGATGAGTGCATAAGTCTTGACTTGATCATGTTATACAATTGTGGAATTTGTACAAATAAATATGCTTTATTTTGGCATTTCTACCAATAATTGACAGTTGTTCATAGATTAAATGTGAAAAATAATATTAGTCAAGTGAATATTGTTTTTCATATTAAATCTCGATTTTGAAAAAACGGTTAATTCGCCCCTTTTACAAAAGAACATAAGTGTCTATTTAACGAGGCAAATTAAAATTAAATCCCAACTTGGGTAAACTTTTAAGGGAAAAACGTTGATACTACTTCTTAGGATGGGCTAATAAATATCTAGTGTAGTTAGTAAGTATTGGACGCCCCTGAAGAGTGTAGTTTATTCCATAATACCTCCGGCACAAAGCTTTTCGAGAACAGTAATACTTGTAAATAAGACGTAGCACTTGTAATTTGTATGGAAATGTATTGACTTGTATGGATACAAGACAGTTCCATATGGACATACCATACCGCCTTAAAAAATCCACACTCACGCATGGCAATAAGAACTCAAGTACAAAGCGTCGTTCTGTAACAAAGACATTAAGCTGGTAATCACGACTGCTGTAAGAGGAAAACAAACAGCATGATCTTAGCTGATGACAACCCGGAAATCGTCTTCTTCAATTCAAGCTGCTGCCAGCCAATCAATAATGTCCATCTTCAATAACTTTTTTTTATTGATTAAAGAATAAAATTTACCTTGATAAAAATATCACAAGAATTGATAGGTATCATGAATATTATCATAGACAATTTATGACTTCGTATCGAGATGCCAAATGGCGAACGTATGCGAGATAACAACATAAACAAATAAATATAAATATAATGTCTTTGCACCAAGAATTGACAGTTAACACTTTAAAAGTCAAAAATATTGTGAATCCGAATGCACATCATTTAAGAAACCTCTGTCAAATGGGAGTCGGCATATTACAAAATACTTTATACTATTTAAATCATTTTCAATACGATTGGAAAGGTACACGGAACGACATCCAATTGACATCATAAAAAAGTCCCTATGTTTTTGTGAACAGAATTTTGAAACCTAAGAATATGTCACTTTCAAGGTCAATTCAACTGTCAATTCTTGATGGAAAGGCATTATATTTTAAAAATAAAACACACTTTATTTTGTATTACCTACTTCTACGTTTTTATAATGATCTGAATATTAACATTTTAATTGTTGACTATTTAATTTCGTTTAAACATATAATGTGTTTGCTTATCTGTAAATTGTTGACATAAACCAATTGTTAGCAGTCAATTTCATAAATAAATAGCCTTATTAAGATTTATATTTCATCAGTTGATCTTGATCGCGATTAGAACAAAACAAATTGTTATATATAAAAAAATAAGAATATGTGTTGACGAATTATAATAACTTACGAAATGATTTAAGATTTTCTGTGTTGTTTTTATTCTTTAAAAAATATTGTGAAAAATTGCCAGTAAGTTATAGACTAATTGATAGCTTTAACGAGCGGGTATTTAAATTATATTAACGCAAAAAGCTTTTGAACATTTTGATAATCGAATTTTTTATCCTGTCTCCTCAATTCTCAAGGATCTCTCACAATTGCCGTTAGCAATAATTTTAGTCATGGTTGGGGAACCTGCGACCATTTCACTGAATCGAAGGACCTTTTCATTCATTTACAAATTAATGTGGGTACATTTTGATCTTATTGAAGTTTCTTGAATGAGGCCGTACTTTATTGCAGATAAACAAATGCTGCTTTTCAATTTGAAAAGGTTTTTAAGTAATATCTGTTATTTATGTTCAACCCTAATTTGAATCTTTGCATTTACCTATGATTAATCAGTCCTCATAAATCTTTGACTCAGCCATTAAGACGATCACCAATTTGTTTAATGACCATACACTGGTCGTCTTTATGTGCCACTTGAGACAGGATTAAGGAAGAAAGCCGAAATAACTAAACGATCAAAAAATGACGCACCGTCCTATTGCTCATCTTCGAGATATTTCAGCTTATTTGCTTTTACTCGACAAGATGAGGGAAAGGTAGGTAAATGTTTTCTTAGGCAGAAAATGATACATCACCGTACAAATATAAATGGCGAACGGCAATGCTAATATTAGGTGCACTTTGCCTTCGTGAATCTCACCACAGAATCGATAATTAAATTTGAGAGACTGTAAGAGCCTGATGTTACGACTAATGCTTGTAATGACATAGTTCAGCGTTTCCCTATAAGATTCCATATTACAACTCTTTTATAATATGATCAACAACAAGGCTGACCCTTAAATATTTTTGTATGTATTCTGGCGCCATCACTGCTCACATCAAATAATAAATTCCTAGTGGGTGTATTCACAAATTCAATGACACAGATTATGTTCTCAACAGTACTATGAGGTTGTTAAACAATCATAAATAAGTAAATCCTCTTCACTACCTTTGCCAAAAATCTTATTTGCCTCTGTTTGTATGTGTACCTACAATATTTTCAGCATTAAATGTGTTTTGATTCGAATTGATTCGCGAAACACATTTGAGAAAATCTGATTTAAATTTAGGACAATTATCAAAGTATTAATTAGACAGAGCAAAAGTGAGCCATCTGTAACTGTTATCTATATATATAAGAATGAAGATTTGTTTGTTTGTTTGTTTGTCCTCTATGCATTCCTTTACCATTAATCCAATTTTGATTAAACTTTGGTGAGTTGTTGTGCACACACACGTGAAGGTTTCTGAAGAAAAAATCTAAAAAAAAATGAATCAAAATACGTACAACTAGCGACATCTCTGAACCAGACGAAAAAAAAAATTAAGAAAAATATAAGGGTAAGGAATTCAAATTTAAGAAAAATATTTCTTACTATGTTCGGGTCATGAGTCGTAAGACAATAGTTTTCATAACTTAAATAATTTATTTCACATGTGCTATGAATATATTGTTTGAATAGTATAAATGAATTACTATATTAAAAAATAAATCGGACTTTTTCGGGTTGAGGAAAATAAATCAGGGCTTCGGGTTGGGTTCGGATAACCAGTGTGATATTGAGACTCGGGCTCGGGCCAGGCCAGGCCTGAAGATGACGGCCTCGGACCGGGTAATTTTATGAAATTTCGACCCTTGCAGACCTCTAATCCAAAAGCACTTCAATAAGCAGAATTAAAACACAAACCCTTTCTTTCTTTGAGTGGCATTGCAACACATGCCGGGTACTCACTAGTATAATATATAAGATATTAGGTCATCAATGGAACCGCATGTGTTTAAACAAAACTGTATTAATCTATCTCCCGTTATATATTGCATTGTTTTCTTCTTAGGTAACGAATATATCGTTAGTGCACGATATGTGAGAATAACTTCGTTATCTCCATTTCATAAATTGTCGGATAGTTCCCTTTTGATTAACTCCATCCAATTATAAATGAGAACGTAATGGACTTTCAAACTTAAGATAAACTTATGATTTTAACTCTTGTACTAAATATGTCTCTCGAATATTTTTGTGCCAGTAAAAACATATCAATTGGTTATTGAAAGTTAAAGAAATTTTCTAAGTATACATTTTATATGTGTATGGCTCACATTCGGTCGGATGCATATTTTTAGGATGAAATTTCTTTTTCGTTATGCTAAATAATGTGTATCTAAAAGTAGTATTTTACTTGCGGCACGCCGTTCATTTTAAATTCTTTATGTGGCTCTTTAGATAAAACGTTTGTCTAGGCCTGGTGTAGATTAACTACACGTCACATACAGTAAAAAGGACTCTGAAATGAAAAAAAACAGCATCACACACTTTAAAGTAATTGTGTGACATGAACAGTTAATATTTTGCATTAAGACACTTGAAATCGTGAGACGGTGACGTATTTTTTAGTCTTTCTTAGTGAAATTATGTAACTAATATATAAGAATTCAAGCCATTGGAATGTAAAGAATATATTTTTTTTTGTCGCAACAAGCTTAGCGACCAGAAAGTTTAGACTTCAACACCCAATTGTATCAAAATTGATAAATTTATATGTAAGAACTGGGTCCGTATTTATGTGTCGTTTTTCTCTGTTGGTAGAAGATGTCGAGTTGATAGATTAGTTCATAAAACATCGAGCGGTAAACGATATTGACATTTGATTAAGTATACCCTTTACCTACACAGAAAATTTTGTGAAAAATATTCAAGGTGAAATAGAATACTAATCTAATTAAAGACAAGGTACATTGGAACAAGCCTGTCGTTGATAAGGTGAATATTGTTTTAGAGTTTATTAATCTTCGGATGTTAATAAGACTTTGAATTTCGGTAATCAGAAAAACGGCTTTTTTATTTATCTTATCGTAATTTTATAAATTATCACATCAATAAAAATATGATACGTGCATATTAAAAAGAATATATCAAGGAATTAATAAGATCATGATGATTATTATATTTGATCTCGAACATGCATCAAGAAAACTATAATTTCCATGGAATGATAAATTATTATCATTTATAATTTAACATTCATTCATATTCCCATAATTATATCGAATGTATAATGGGACAGACGGCATTAATCCTTCCGTATTCATTATGTTTGTATTTCAGGTTTTACACACAAAATATGACGTCAAATAATTACTTAATACCATACAAAACCATCGGCGTCCGTGGCGCAGTTGGTAGCGTCGCTGGCTACGGTTACGGATGTCTCGGGTTCAATTCCCGGTGTGGACGGTTTTCATAGATTGATCTTTCAATCTATTTATGGATTTCTGTTCGCAGTCTGAGTCCTCCCTCCCACCCAGCCCATCCTCACGGGGCGTAGTGAGAGCGATTAGCTAACTACTGGTCCTCTCATAGGCCTATCCTTCTATCCCTACTCTTTTCGGAAAAGAGAGGTTGGGCAACTGAGTAACAAGCAGTTCTCATAGAAAAAGTCTGTTAAGATACCTCCATTAGGAGACCATATGGTCCACACTGGGAGCGGACATGGAAAAAAATATATGAAATCATACTTCAATTTTTGACATTGTCATTTTGCTTTATAAATGCGTTTATATGACAAAACCCACAGGGTAACGCAATGTGAACGGGAAGGCTAAATCATAAAAACAAGTAATGATTGCAATTGAGTATTATTTCGTTTTCAAATTACTCTCTCTCCCAAGTACAATTGTTTGTGATTTAAAAAGATTTTTTGTACATGATGAAGAATAATATTTTTGGCATACAAATAATAAGATTTGGTATCGATGAGTTTTAGTCATATCATGCTTTCATTTTATTTCAAAGCCATCATAACATATGATTTCATGCGTTCTACCGGAACGTAACGTTTGCTTAATTTTTTTGCTTGTAAATTGCTTACATTTAAAACAGAAAATCATCAATAACTGACTCAATGCGTTCCTTCGATATATACGTCAAATTTTATAATTTCATCCTTTAACCTTCTCTTAAAATTCTTTTTAGGTGTTTTGTTAGGAGTCCATACGCTACACATTACGAGAAGATATAGTTTAAAAATGAAAATGAAAAACACCCCGACCGAAAGTCAAATTACCAAATGGTCAAAATTTTTCAATGTTGAAAAAACGAATGCCTCGGATGACGGAAATATGCCAAATTTCATCAAAATAAGTAAAAACACTTGTTGCAATACTATCATTTCAAGATATGAACATCCTCAGACTCGGACAGTCCTTAATCATTCCCTCGCATTGTGGACGTAGTAGCCGAAAATCGATTAGCAAAACCTTGCAATAATCGCACCGTTCGTGAAAAAATCCTTCCAAAAATACCCATGCGAAGAGGCAGTCCACAGAAATTGTATGGAGCCAGAATAAGGTTAAATACACTTAAGATTTTATAATATTCATATTATTTTAACACTCTATTGAGACAACCGAAAGATCATTAGTCTAAAAGTAGATTTTTTGGTTTAGGTTTTGCGACAAAAATTCGTTGGTTACGTTATAATGGAATTCTACTGGATAAATGCAAACTTAATAGAAAACTTTACAATAATATTGTAAAGAATTTCAGTGATCGTAAGCAGTTATGTTTTGTTAAAATTCAGGGTCGATACAAAACTAATTATTTTAAATTATGGAACAAACACGACAAAACTCAATTAGCAATGTTTGTGTGTTCTACTTTTGAAATATTCAAAATAAATCTACCTCTCCGATTGTTTCAAATTAAATATGCAAGTCCTTGCCACTCTTAAAAATTCAGACATGGATCTTAAAAAAATCGGAACAATGAAACGTCAAAATCAAAAAGTTTAATTTACATACGTAATAATGGTTGCCAGTAGATAAATCGTGTAAGAACATAACATAGCCCCTGAATATATTATTAACACGATTTTTAAACAATACCATAGACAATTTCGATAACATCTTACAAATTTTACAAATACAAGCTACCAACGAAACATATCGTATAACTATTTGAATAATCGTTACGAGTTGATGTTCTTTTGTTTATATAAATATCTGCGGTTTCACCGGCTAGATTTGTTTATTGTTTGGAGATTAACGCATTTCTAGAGGGAAGTCTTTTTAAATATCCTTATGTAAATATGAGTCAAATAAAAGTGGTATTTGGAAAGTTTTTAATAATTCTTTTTTATTATTGGAAACGATAAATTATACGGTACGAATGTAATAATGGTTTTAAAAAAATGATTGAAGTAATCTATAGTATAAAAGTTGTAGAGAATAATTATTACGTAAGTATGCTTTACAGCATGCTACTCTTTTTCTGCGTTAAAAAATATTTAATGCTGCTAAAAACAAAATCATTTTATATGTAATTTAATTGCGGATATAAATTATCAAAAAAAAAACATTGGAACCAAGTAAACCAATAAATTATGCGAAATACGAAGTCTTCCGACATAATTTTTTAAAGTTTATTTTAAGAAGTTTCATTTTACATAATATTGTGACCTTTTCATAGTAATATTGTATTCCAATTTCACTTAAATTATCAGTTTCCTTAATTAACATGTATGCGAATTCGGTATTTTCCTATTAGTAATTAAATTTCCTACATAACTGCATTGTTTTAGCAGCATTTGGTAAATTTTCGTGGAGAAAAAGAACAACATGTTTTAAAGCAATAATAAATTAAAAGATTAAATGAATGGAGATATTTACAAACTAATTCTGTTCAAATGTTGTGAAAATATGCATTATATAAATTTATATTTTTAAAGATTAAAACCGTTTCTTCAAAATGAGTAAAAGTCAATAATTGTATGTCAAAATTGAAACGGCGAAACTGGTCCTGGTGTTTAAACATGGTATATATTTTACTTCATATTGTTTTTCATATCTTGAGAAAATGAATATAAAAATCATTCGTCACATTTTTTGTTTATAATACTTACTTAAAAACGTCTTAATAGTTTTTAGATAAATGTCAGTTTTCACTCAATACGAGTAAATTAACGAAGTTTTAATCCATCATGCAAAAAATTATTATTTGGGTTATTATTATAAACATTTTTTTTACACTGAACGTTATAATGTTTAACGTAATTGGTCATAAAACTATAAAGAGAAGTATTCTAAGAAAGATATTGAAACTTTGTTATTAATTTTCAACAAAACTTGATAATTATTATAAACAAGTTAATTTATGTAAACACTCTCGTTTACATTTCATTAACACGAAACGGTCAAGTTTTAAATTTGGAACATTTTTATAACCACAAACAACACAACTTTATCAGGACGATGAGAAAGTAAACATAAACAAAAGCTTGTGCAAGATGGCGTACGCATGCATTCGAACGGATAGGCATGCGGCACGCGACTGCCGGTTTCCATTCGCTCCTGCAATATTATTGGGGGGTTATCCGCGACAGTGGTTTCACTACTACATAGTTTATTGCATATAGAGTGTCATATTGCTCAATGATAGATGTAAAAAATGCGAGAAACATTATTGAAAAGTGTCAATACCATAAGAATAATATTGTAATATAATATGTGACAATTAACAGAAAACATTGGAAATAATCATAATGTTATTATAGATGAAAACACTTCAAGCAATTCTGCTTATATGAATTAACATATATATTCTGAGTAGCGAATAGATAATATAAATGTACTTATGATTGAAAGGCTAATGTATATATGCAATGGAGGCATAGTTAACAATTTTAAAGTGTGAAGTGATGTATTTTAATTGAAATTCGTTTTCTACGTTGGGAAGCATTTGATAGTAAAGAAATTAAATAGGAAAAAATAATCACGGAACCCACGAATTCAATACCGTATAATAAAAAAAATACCTGTGATTCTAATTATTATTTATTAGTAATAGGTGTTCAGGTTATAATTAAAATTTATAAGTGAACAGAATCTGATTGATTAAAAAAAATATTTTTAAATACGAAGCAGTTATTCATTTTTAAATTTCATAATTCATTTATTTAAACATTTGTTTGTTTATAACAAAATATTTTATTATCCTAGTTATATAAGTCACTAAACTACTTCGACAGGAATATTTCATCAACAAAGTTTCATTATTTTATTTAAATCCTCCTTTTTATATCCAATTGAAGCAATACTTAATAATGGTTTATGGGCCGAGCCAAACATTGAGAGCCATTAATCCATCCCATGATGAAAGCAGAAAGAGGCTAGGCGATTGGAGGAGGGGGTGGTTTGGAAAGGGAAGGGGGAAATGAGATTCGGGGGGGGAATGTGTGTGCATTGTATGCACGCTGCACACGCGGCTTATTACATTAATAGATTACATTGGTTAAAACAACAAAGCTTGTTGGGTTATAAAATATACCGAAGGTTGGCAACATAATCAGTTTTTAGTCTCAATTACATAATTGTATTCTTAAAATACAGATTTATTGTTTCTACATTTACACAAAATCTATTTTTAACCCTAGCTGTCCCAGCGTAACCTAAAACATCGTTAGGTACCTATATTTATTAAAGAAGAAACTACATAACAACAAATATAATACTTAGGATGATCGTTAAAATCATACTTTTATTTAGAATAATCAACCATATTGGACGCCTGTACATAGATTTATAGCGACTATCAAAACTCTGATTAACCAAATTGATTGATTATTCATGATTATTACATATTATAATGAATCGACAAATAAAACTGTTGAATAAATTTGTTGAGCACCTTAATTTAACAAATAAAATGACTTATGCCAAACGAAAAAAGATAATGCCAGCATTTAAAAGATATTATGTGTTATATGAATAATGGATCAATTTACTTGGATTTTCAAACTCGCGAACAAAGCTTGTCGTGTGACAAGCGTCCTGTACTTGATCATACAAAATGATTTTGAGAAGCGTGCTTCGCGCAAAGGGCGACTGATCCTGACAAAAACAACCAAAACCAAGAAACCTGGCACCAAAATAATAAATCTTATTCACGGAGTCATAATGTCTAAAATTAAACACGCGTGTTGTTGCCTTTGCGTCAAACGAATCGGTTTTAGTACTATTCGGTTTAAAATATAATATTGGGGAGAGAGCTTATATGAGACAATTCATGGAAGGTGGTAGATGAGTAATCTAATCATAGCAAATTAAAAAATAAACCTTTTCTTTTTGACATAACCATTTTAAAAATAAATAGGTTGATATAAACAAGTTTTTGTAGACGGGCTGAATCACTCCCATTTATTGCTAAGACATGTACACAGTGGTGTAGTGGGGCCAGGGCGCCAACCTGGTACTTCTTATCAAGCCAGGGCGCCATCATGCCAATTTTTTGACCTGGAATATACTTTTTTAGTACATTAAAAAACATTTTGATATGAAGTAGTGTGAGTAGAATTTTGTAGTTTTGTACCAAACTTGTGCAGCCGACAGATATTGCGAGAATGCAAAGAAATTTACACCGTGAAACAAAATGAAAAAGAGGATGGGTGGAGATAAATGACCGCCCTGGTAAATTTTTATTTAGCACTACAACACCATTCTTCGTGTAGTTGCAAGGGATTTTCAGTTAATAAACAGCATGAAGAACCGGTCATATTCAGCGATGAACGCTAATTTGTTATACTCAATATCATATACTCAAAATTGGTTGGCATTAAAAACCAAAGGATGTTGCGTTTTGAATTAAAGGCAAAGTGACAAAAATACGTATGTATTTAATTTTTTCCCTTTCTTATTTTGAAATTTATATTCAATATATACCAAATCTTAAAAACAGATCAAGAAATAGTGTTAATAGTAATTCGAGATTCAACTATAAATAACAGTACTTTTAACTAATCAAAATAAATAGTAATTTAAATTTAATTAAAACAAAAAGAAACGGTTCGTTAAATACCTACCGTTTATAAAAATGTATTCGTCGATTTCTGTCGCTGCTTTAAATGCAGTAACCCCACTCCCTTCGTAAGTTATTCTAGTAAATGCATTACCTATAGACAATTTAATATTGAATTTATGATAAACTGATAAATAATTTTGTTGGCAAGATTATGAATACGTAATATTTGTTTAAAGTGAAATTATGTTAATTCTACATTAAAAATTCTCGAAATTGAAGCGTCAGTGTTATTTTACTGAACAATGACATGCACAGTTATTGTAAACTTGGGGTACCCATTTTATTAATATATTTAATAATCGTTTCCCATTGAAAGTATTCATCGACAGCTGATCTCGTTTATCGAAACCGGTGCTAGACTGAACTAACTAAGGGATGTGGAATATTTGTTATAAATTTCCGTGTATGCATTCTTATCATAAATATAGGTTTTAGCAGTTACGTAGTAATTTGGGTATCAAAATGGTAATCAAATCAAAATGGTAAATCAGCTCCGTGGCGCAGTTGGTAACTTCGTTGGCTATGGTTACGGATGTCTCGGGATCAAGTCCCGGAGTGGTCAGTTTCATAAAATGATCTTTCAATCGATTTATGGATTTTTGTTCGTAGTCATGAATGTTTGTGATGTCTAAAACTCCCTCCCGCCCATCCGATCCTCATAAGCGGACTGTAGCGAGAGCGATTATCTAACCACTAGTCCTGTCCTAGTCCAATTCTTTTATCCCTACTCACTTCGAAAAAAGTGAGGTTGAGCAACTGGGTAACAAGCAGTTCTCATCTTCTGTTGAGATACCCCCGTTTGGAGGCCATATGGTCCACGTGGGGAGCGGAAATGATTAAAATAACATGTAATCGGTAAATATATTTACTGTAAATTTTGTTAAATTTTATATTTAAAATGAATTTTTGGATTGTTTCATTTTGAAACCTTCCGACATTTAAAACTTAACTTTGCTCAAAGTCAGTGATCAGAACGATTAAAATTCTAACAGCACTAAAACACTTTATTTATGAATTAATACAAAATGAATTGTGAAATGTTCACTACCACTACTCTATTGTTGTCTTGCTTCCGGTGTACAATCATATATTGAGTGGTATCCAAAATCAGTATGTCTTTCATCAATAATTGTTTGCTAAAAAAGTAACTGAATTAATGAAATTAATTATCGACTGTGCCAATTAAGAACAATTAATTAGGAGCGATAATCGGCTTTACTCCCAAATGCGTATTTAGCTTCTGAGTATCTACATTGTTTGGTAACGAAATAAAGGATAATGAAAGTGTTTTTTCTTAAATATGTTGGTCGAATACGAATGCATGCAGTATTTCCATGTAATTTTATTTCGCTTTTAGATGATTTGCAATATTGTGTTACATATTTACAGTGTGGAAACACTATGAAAACTCTAAGCGTATCTATCTATGTACATAAAAATGAATGTTTGTTTGTTTTCCTTTGGCATTCACCCGATTTCGATGAAACTTTGGTGAGTTGTTGTGCGCACAGCCGTGAAGGTTTCTGAAGAAAAGAATTTAAAATCTAAAATCTAAAAAAATAATCAAATAGGTACAAACAGCGACATCTCGGAAAAATCTTCTGATTAACTCGTGTACCCACTAGACGGAGAGTAAAAAAATGGTGTATTTAAAAGCATTTCAATAAACAGAATTCAAAAAATAAGCCCTTTCTTCCTTTGAGTGGTATTGCAACGCATGCCGGGTACTCAGTAGTACTTTATATAATAAAAAACTATGTACACAGCCTATTTTATCGTTAGGTTGGTGAGCATTTCTAAACAATACAAAAAATAAATTAAGCAAAGGTACATAATAAATATGATAAAATGGTGACATTAATAATATAACACATCTGTACTTAGTCCTGCGAGAATCTGAAAGTATTATTGATATCTATTGCGGGCTCACTTTATCGTCAGAACTAAGACTAGATGTGTGATGCCGAAATAGCTAACAACTATATTTCATAAATTTTGAGGAACTAAATACTTCGATAATTAACAACTATACCAACATAAATATCGGATCCGTGGCGGAGTAGCCAACGTCATTGACTACCGATACGGGTGTCTCGGGTTCACGTTCCGGTAAGGACAGTTTCATAAATTGGTTTTCCGGTTGATTGATGATTTTCTGTTCGTAGGCATGTGATGTCTAAAACTCCCTCCCACCCATCCGATCCTAAAAACGGGGCGTAGTGAGTGCGATTAGCTAGCCACTAGCCCTGTCCTAGCCCTATTATACTTCTATCGCCACTCTCTTCGAAAAAGAGAGGTTTAGCAATTGAATAGTAAGAGGCAGTTCTTGTAGAAAGCGTCTGTTAACACATTCGAAACGGGGGAAATATGACCAAAATACGCCCTGCGGCGGGGCTGATTCTCAGAAAATCGACAGTAGGTCATGGAAAGAATAGCATGAAACTGACCAATCGAAAATTAAGCGGAAAAAAAAATTGGAGGTTCTCCTAAAGGTGTTTCGTAATAAGCTGATCAAATTCTTTCAAAAATTTCTTAATATTATTATGAATCAAACATGAATTATTATTAGTTATGAGCGATTAATGTCGCCTATATCGAATGAAGCGAAAAACGCGTTCCCCGCCGCAATACAAAAAACTTTGCGACGCTGAAAACACGTCCTACGGAGCTAACGTGTTAAGATACATATATCTATTAGGAATCCATATGCTGTAAATTGCGAGAACGAACATGGTGAAAAAAAAAACCATCTTTGCAAATTCAGCTCTACCCTTTTATTTCAATATACGTGTTTCATTGTATCAATTGAAAAATAACACTATATAATATTATTTTATAGATACAGTGGAATACTGCATAGAGTTTCTACGTATATTACAACATTTCTACCTTGGATTAACGGTGAACAATATCAGATATATAAATATTGTTCAGCCATGTTATTTTGGATGTAGTTTTTTTTATAAATCTGGAATGCTTCCGATTTAATTTGAGTCTACAGCCATCTATCCAAATAATTAAGTAAACAAATCAGTGGCTGGTGGCTGCGGTGCACAGCATTCATGTGTCTGTTCCAACTACAGGACTGCTCAAAAAAGTTGCAGCAAATAAATATTTATTTTTCCAGTTACAAGATACAGACACATATTATGACAGGATGTCTGTGTTTGTATGAAGTACACACATATAAATATGTACATTCTCTGCTGAAAAAACCTGGATAATGTGAATTGATATATCGGTATTAGCCTGACTGTAAGGAGAGGGTTTAATAAAAAAGGGAGTCGTATCATATTCAAGTCTCACACAAATGAACAATAAATTCACTACTTTGCGATGAGTGAGATGACTATATTACTTCCATCACAATATTTTTTAATGAATGCATTCAACAGATGGCATTGTTTACACATTACCAGCGTATTGCAGTTTCTGACAATTGTTTAACCGTTACTTCTATTTTATAATATAAATTACCAAAGTTGTTTGAGTTACAAGTATAAAAATTAGTGTTTTGGTCAAAATTGTAAATACCTACATAATTTATAGTTCTTATATAAATACGAATATACATATTGTTATGTACCCCACCTTGTACTAAATATTATAAAGATGAACTTAATAGGGTCATTCACCTCAAACTAGCAATAACAAAATCGAATGTTTATCCATAAAGGTAATAAAATTTAATAGGTTACGCGCCAACATTGCGTGACCCGGTCATTTCGAAGTCTTCGAAATATAAACAATTTGACAAATATAATATAATGCAGTACTTTAATTATAGAAGTCAGAGCGAGCTTAGAGCCGGATATTAACACACTTCACGCCCGTTTGTCGGATTAAATCCTTTGTCTCTGTGTTCTTAAAATAAATAATTATTTTATTCATCTTGTTATAATCATTTGTTATCAAAATTTGTACTTAATAAAGAATAAACCGTACAATCGATAACTGAGTCCAGTGGTCGGTTGCTGCGTGCCTTTTTATAAAATCAAATAATCTTTTGTACATAACAATATGTATTCAAAGATAGTAATACATATTTATCATTCATAAAATGGTAAACGCATTTTAATAGGACATTTCCCCCCCCAAAAAGCGGATTCAGAAAATGGAGATCGCCTTATAATCAGGGTCACACTATAGTCGGGCCAATACAGTATTATTAAATGTTGGGCTCACAGTTCACAAAAAAAAACCGTTGAAATGATTCATTCTCACTGTTCTTCTGACATAAGACATCTTTGGTGAATGTCAAAACTCACGTACAAAAAAACCTCGGATTTGACGGGGAAAAAAATTCCGATCAATGGTATATTTAACATAGTGATTATGTTAAACATGTTAAAATCCAACATTCACAATAAATTATCTCACAGCTGGAGCAGTTTTTAGCCAGTGTTGGCCTGGTCCATGATTTAACGTGCGCTAAATCACGTCCCACGGATAAATGTATATTTGTTTATGACTAATTAACCTATGAACGGTTACCTGGCTTACTATAAATTTAAAAATTGATTATGTCATTTACTGTCTCTGTTTTTACATTTATTTGCCGGCAATTTAAATGGACACATATTTTATATAATAGTTTTTTGCTAAAGATAACAATGAAATCTGGAATTCATCCAACATTGAATTGTTTTTTGTAAATTCAATGTAAATCATCCAACATTGAATTGATTCAATGGTATCGTTTTTCTTTAAATGCTCTACGGTACTCAACGTTGTACCCACCAGATGTAGGTACGGCTTCACATTTTTATAGGGCGTATTCCGCAGCGTAATAACGTTATGGGGTTTTCAAATTCCAGGAATTCCTCAAGACTTGTTTGCATGCAAGAAGTAAAGTTATAAATAATAATGTTATGAAAGAGGGTTAATGTTTTTAGGAATTGTGTTCCAATCACTTTCCATAGGACGCCGTGAACTCTGTGAATGGCTTGTAAATAGTCAGAGATGCAATCAAGTCGCCATGACCGATGTTTTAATGCTATGTCTAAATTAATTTCTTCTAATAATGATGTAATTGTTTATATTTTTATAATAGTATTTAGAAATAGCACGAAAATTTCAGCCACTCTGTAGTAAAAGCCCTTCAAGACGTTAGATGGCTGCGATAGACAAATTTTTAATGTTGTTTTTATTGGCTCTGTGACAGGCCAAAGAACTCTCCATTTATCTACGACACTTGAGCATAATTATTTCTAGCTAGAAGAAGCAAAAGATAATTATTCAAAAGCGGTACACACAAAGTGGCTCATAAGATATTTACATACATTAGCCTGGACCAGCAATTTATTGATAAGTCAATTCACAAGCTATCAAATTGTGTTCGGTATGCAATACGTTCTCTATCATTGATAAAAATTTACTAAGCCACTTGTGAGCAAATCATTTTGAATCTGAAAAACTTTAGTAACGAGTAAAATTTTGATTATATTTGAATGCCAATGTGCCAATCATACATATTCGGGGTATAGTGAAAGCAAATAATATTTAAATGTATCTACCGCATTTTTCCTCACACATTTCGTAATATATTGATGTCATGTCCTGTGTGACGAGTTTTGAAAAATTAAAGTCAAATAGTTACGTTGTATTTGAATTGTTCCTTTCAATCCTGCTCTAAATATAAAAACCGTGTTATATTCCGGCCAATATGGTACTTACTTGTAGAAGTATATCGGAGAAGTTTATATTATGTAATTAAAGTCATCCAAACTTATCTTTTTGAAGTAATCAAACAATGTTGAAAGATATATAACTTCTGAAATAATACAAAACGGAGACTCTGCCGTCACTAAACTAATTACTTAATACAGTATTATTTGTTTCCTTCAATACGCCATTGCTCAAAACTTATCCATTACATCATGAAACACTTGGGGCAGTAAGAAGCAGCTGAGTTTTCAACATTTAGATTTGAGCACAAAACAAACTCGCTTATTACAAAGTATGAAAACATTTTCCGAAAGTGAGACGAAAATGTTTCTGAAAACTGCCTCACTTCATTTCCTCAATTAGGCAAATCTACAAATCAACCCTTCGCTCTGGCAGAAAGTGCTTATCGCGGCGCATTATTTAGCCCTTCACTTTGTTTTACAGGGTAGGATTTGCCTACTATTATATTGAGAGTTTAAATATTTTATGTAACCGTGTCTATACGGCTATAGTGAAAGTCAACAGAATTTATGTTACGAAAATTGGCTGTTATTCACTAGCCCAACCTCACTTTTTTAGACAGTGTAAGGATAGCAGGTTGTCGCTGGAAAATGAATTTTACTTAGCTAATCGCTCTCGGAACGATCAGTTTTTATAATGAGAGAGTTGGTATAAGGATGTACGCCACACTTGTGAAAATCTATGAAGCGATTGGACAATCAATTCGTGAATATGTCAAATTGGGGATCTGAAGCCGTTTACACTACAACTGAATATAACGAAGCCAAGATTGTTTACCACTACGCTGCAGGCCTGGTACAACTAGAGCTATGTTCTTCTAATAATATGAGTATTTAAAAGATTTTCTCCTCTATCACTCGAATACGGTGAATGACAGTTGCAAAACATTGTAGTTCGAAAGAGTTCAGTACACAGGATATAAATTCAAGTCAACCATGTGACGTTGTAACACTTTACTGGTCATTATTTTACGAAATAAATGAATATTGTATTACAAAAAGGGCATTATATATACCCACTTTAAAGTTTTCCGAAAAAAAAGCGTACCATAATTAATTTGGACAATAACTAAACAGGAATAATTGAATTACGAATAATGTATTTACGTTTCTTTAATTTTGTCACTTAAAGACTCAAATTTGTTATTCTGAAGTGTTTATCTGCAATATTTTAATGTTTAGCGAAAATCTATAAATACGACTTTGAAATATTATTATATTATAAATATATTTTTATATTATTTTAAATAGATATTATTATTCGTATTTGATCATTGCTTATTGGAAAACATCGGATATGTTTTTTAATGTGCCCATTAGAAGATATTTATGAAACATAGAAATGAGTTTCACTCTTTTATAGCGTTCATAAAAAAGCCAACCTTATATATATTTTTTAACTATTTTGGAGAAGCATTGGTAGGGACAATATTATAGCGAACACCAGAATATATTAATAATCAAATAATTATCTGATAAATAAATGTAAATAAATTTGGATTATTGAGATTTTGTACTTAAACGTCAGTAATTTATTTTTCTTAAATAAGGAAATAATGTCAAGTTGAAATTTTTCTTTCATTACAGTAGTTCTACCAAATAAATGCTTTTGATACACTTCCATGTATTTTGTCACTAACGACCCGGGTTTCGCCTTTCGGCATCTTCAGGCATTCGAGCACACGAATAGACTCGATAAATTATAAATATAAATAACACAAAATCTTCAGTGGTGTACTTCTCAAATAATTATTGGATTACGTTACTACGGTTTGACTACCGAAGTCAAATCTCTTCTGAGTAAATGTTTTGTTTTGAAATTGAAGCTTTAATAACCCAAAGTGCGAAAGTGTCACTGATACTGATTACAATATCTATTTTACACATATTGATCGCTGAAAGAATAGTTAAAAATCAGGTTTAAGTAAAGCATACGGTATAAAATACATTCAGTTCAAAAGAGACAACCGAAGAAGTTGGATTCAAATCTCTCTTTCGAGTCTTGCATACTATTGCATAAAATCGACTGCGGCTGGTGATTCGTAAACAGGATTAAAAGTCTGTCAAATCTGACACTGCCTAAGCCTTAAGTACTAGCCATAAGCCATAAGTCCCGATCCCTAGGATTCCGTCATTTAGCTTTTATGACACCAGGGAGACGAAATTGCGGCACACCAACCCGAAACAATTAGCCAAACTGCCTATGTTTAAATTAGTAACGTGGATGTCACATTTACCGAACCCGTTTAGTGAAGTACTTTGGTTTATCGGAAAACTACTGCCTATTTTCGCGTCGGAGTGGAAAATATTGATACATTACGATGTAAGGAGATCTTTGAGGGATAATTCTTATTTTTTAAAAACAAGAATACCCCAAAAATTAATTTCATGTGGGTGTCAATAAAAAACAAAAAGTACAATCGTGGATAACACCATGTATTTTTTGTTAATGGCAATATCCACATGAATATTTGAATATTTTGCTTCCGAATTAAAGACTTTTATAAACATTATATCAAGAAATTCTATCGTACTATCGATCCCAAAGATGGAGACGTTAAATAATATGGATATATTTAGATGTAATGTAATAAGCATATACCTAAGTATGCTGAATTGAATATTTATTAGTCAAATTTTGCCTTTTAATGTTGGAATTATTTTTATTCAATACTAATGGGTACCCGGCATGCGTTGCAATGCCACTCAAATAAATAAAGTGTTTGTATTTTAATTCTGTTTATTGAAGTGCTTTTGAACACAATATTTTTTGTTTTCTGTCTGGTGTGTACACGAATAAATCAGAAGGTTTTCTCAGATGTCACTATTTGTACGAATTTAATTCTTTATTTCAGATTTTAGATATATCTGGATTGTGACATTGATTTTTATATATAATAAGACCTACTGTAAGTTGAAAATTAAAACGTTGAGAGTCGGACTCGAGCCAGGTCTGATTGTACTACGCCTATGTTCTTTGCGCAAGTGCAACAATAACTTGACAAAGTTTTATCGGAATCGGTTGAACGGTATGGCAGTGCATAAGATACGAACAAACCCACATTGATGTTTACTTATTAGATTTATCATACTATCCGAACGCAACGTTCCATTTTCGAAATATTTTGTTGTGTAGGTTAACTACTTTATAAAATAGCAATGCATGAATTTGCTCCAAATTATAGAAATATTATTGTCTATTGTATGTCCGTGTTCTAATTTCAAATATATTTCATCAATCACAATCAGCATTAATTATTATTTCTTTCTTTGACATGGTAGGACAATTTAAGTTGCTTGCATAATGAAATCAATGAAGAAACATTAAGGAAGAACGTTGCAATATTTAGATCTGAGATATTGCGCTGATGATGGCAACGTACGTGCAACTAGCTTTAAATAACGTATGCATTTTGGAACGTTTTATTGACGGCAATTGATCATTAAATTTGTATGATTCATCGACTTAAGCTAGATATTATTTGTAATCAAAATTTATTACATCCGTCTTATAAAGTTTTTTGTTTTGTTTACGAATAAAATTTTGTAAGGCTCCTTAGAACAACTGCCCTCTCTTGAACAAAGGGGGAGTTTAAAAGCTTTCTTTCTGGAATAAAGAAGGGTGGCTGCGGGAGGGATACAGCTCCATCTTGGGAATACGAAATTAAGCAGAATGGGAGGGGAAAATGATATTAAAGTAAAGCCTTGTGTATACCTGGTTTTGTTTGCCCCTCTGTGACGCGAAGTAAAGAGTGGAGTCAGGAACATCTACGGATGGATTCCATGAAAGATTCAGGCACAAAATCAGCTCAAACACCTCGCTTCAATTTTGAATTTTACAATCACTGGATAGGTACAAAACAATATAAATCGAAGAAGACAATTTTATTTTGACCAAAAATCTATACTTTAGATTTATCTATATTAATAATTCAACTCGTTTTAGAGATGACATAGTGTCAATAATAAATGTCTTCCTAAGCTTCATTTATACCCCAATATTTAATCTAGTATAGTTCACTGTATAAGGCAAAGCTATTGTGTACCTTGATCTAAAATGTTACACTTTAATACCCTGGTAATCTCGTACCCCGAGTGTAAGCCAGTGGTAAATGCAATTTTCTAAATTTTGATTTTATTACTGATTGATAATGGCATCTTTATACATTAGCGCAAAACAGCAGTACCTGTATTCCGATTATTTTAATCTGATAATACACTTCTAAGTTATTCGCATTTTCACTGTAAAACGATATTATTGGCAATACGTTCGATTTTCATTGTAAATAACGTCTGCATCTTTAGTTCAATACTGTAGAATCTGCAGTTGCTGTCCTTTTACAATAATAATTTCCTATAGTTTGGTAGAAAATGAGCAGAAAATATTTTTCGTTTGCCACGCTAAAGTCTGTTTATTTCAAAACAATGAAATTTGCAGATACTACTGTTGTACAATAAGGGTACGATATATTATTTGTAATATTGACTACTGACATGTTTAACCTGGTTTCTCACCATACCATAAAATTTAGATACAGTAGTTGTGATTACGAAATGACATTTTAAAAGCTTTTTACAAGTATTCAATACGCAATCGATCTAACTTTGTAATGTTATATACATATCAATCAGTGCATATAAATGATCTGCTAAATCCGTAAAAAATAATCACGTCAATCTAACGAATTGATTATTATACTATGTCTACAAATTAAAAGCTGAATGATTCCGATCTGAACGATAACAGAAAAGGGAGAGTTATACATACTTATATTAAACAAGAACATCGGGATTGATCAGAAAGTTACAGGTTCAAGCCGTTAGGGCATATCAAATAGTATTTCTTTCAATTCATTAAATGTACATGTTAAAACTCTCCTTGAGTCAATCGCAAGTGATTCAAAATATAATTTAAGACATCGACTGAGGGTGCTTGATGGTATTTCAATATCAAATTTGGATTATTGAGATTTTGTACACTTCCATGTATTTTCCTGAAGATGCCGAAAGGCGAAACCCGGGTCGTTAGTGACAAAATACATGGAAGTGTACAAAATCTCAATAATCCAAATTTGATTCAAAATATATTTGGCGCATTGGTAATAAGCTGTTATATTTAAAAATAAACAAATTACCTCGAATTGTTAGTCAAATTTTAGTGACATTGAGCATCGTCAGCTGTTAGTTTTGATTATAATAGTAGCAGGTGAATTGTATTATCAAAATTAAATACATTTTTTTGTACTATTTAAACATTTTTATAATGATCAGCACCGGTTTCGTTTAGCTTCATTTGTTGGTAATAGGGCATCCAATCCCGGACCTCTTTTCTGATCCCAGGATTTCGGGATTGACTTTTTTTCAATCGGGATTGAAAAAAAGCCAGGTTTTCATGTTTGAAATTGTCAAAAAAAAATTGCTTCCGCGACACCCGGGTGTTCACGCGTCCGTTATTGGTTGGACAACTGCTACATTGTTTGAAAATTAATTGAATTTCTATATTGAAAAAATCGGGTGGTTTTCGGATTGAGACTTATTAATCTAGACTTCAGGCGTATCCCGAAATCCCGGTATTGGTATTCCCGGGATCCCGGGATTACGGGATTGACTTATTGCTCGGGATCCCGGGATTTCGAGATCCTGAAATCTAGTTGGTAATGCTCGTGATGGGCGAAACCGGCCCTGATCATTATAACAATATGGAATTAGTACAAAAAAAATTGTCTTTCATTTTTGAAATACTATACCTTTCCACCAAGAATTGACAGTTAACATCTGAAAAGTCATCAGTTGAATTGTATTCCATAATAACTATCATGTGAAAACGGTGTTTAAAAAAAAGAAATTGTGTAATTTTATCTTTCACCTTACGTCCAAGTAGCATTGTATATTATATTAAAAGAAAACTTATGTAAATCTCCAGTAGATATATTAAATCCCAAGATTGCTCGTCTTGTCAAAATGTTTAAATGTTGCGAAATAACTTAGGGACTCTTTTGTCAATTTGAATGTTGAAATTTGTTTATTTTGGTTTCGTCTTCGCGGGACCGCAACACCGCTCGAAAGTTCAGCGTGCACACTTGCCGTGAAAATTCGCGGAAACAAATGGAATATAAAAAAGTGCCGCATAAATTAAACGGGTCACGTATCTCGTGACACAAGAAATATATCACCGAATAAAACAAACATTAATTAATTTTTCGAAAGGGGGAATGTAGTTAATACAAAAAAGAGCCGGCAATTGTGACAATGTTTATTTAAATAGATTATGTTTATTAATATTAAGAGTACCTTAGCAATTTGTTAAGATTAATTATATATTTTTTAATAGCTGTGCGTGCTGAAGGGATGTTTTCAGTCAAAAGTTCGACCTAAAAGACGCAAGCTCCCCACGCCAATAATGAAGCCTTACTAAATATAATCATTTCAATTTTTCAATTTTTTTAGAAGATATACTATTTAACTTTCACAATAATATCAGAAATAATTATTGCAGATCAAGTAATCTGAGATTCACTGTCAGTGATTAAATAACATTCTGCAAGCTGCGTGTGTTCTCTCATCGGTTGAAATGCGCAAATGGCTTTGACTTGTGTTCGATATACCATATATTTTTTGTTTTTTATACTTGGATACACAAAGAGTAGGTGTGCTGTAATTTTTTGGAGATGACTCCGTTTGACACGCACTGACTGAATTAAAAACGGAAATTCTTACTCAGCGATATAATAAGCGCCTCTGTATAATCTATATATATAAAAATGAATGTCTGTTTGTTGGTTTGTTGGTTTGTCCGGATCTTATAGGCTCCTAAACTACTCAACCGATCGCGACGAAACTTTCAGGAAGGACTTATTGTGATCATGCCGGGAAATATTATATCAAATAACTGTTTGTTTGTCCTTTACGCGTTCCTTTACCATTCATACGATTTCGATGAACTTTGTGAACACACCCGTGAAGGGTTCTGAAGAAAAAAAATTGAAAATCTAAAATTGAAAAAAAGAATCAAATACGTACATACATCTACATCTAGGAAAAACCTTCTGATTTATTCATGTACGCGCCAGACGAAAAACAAAAATATTGTGTTATAACAAGTGTGATATTGAAACTCGGGTTCGGGTCGGGCCCGACCTGAAGATGATGGGCTCGAACCGGGTAAGTTTATAAAATTTCGGCCTGTGCAGACCTCTAATCCAAAAGCAGTTCAATAAACAGAATTAAAACACAAACCCTTTCTTTCTTTGAGTGGCATTGCAACGCATGCCGGGTACTCACTAGTCTTGTATAAAATAGAGCAGACCGGTCTGTAAGCGTAGATGTAGACGTTTTATTATTATCACATTCATATGTAGGTATAAAAGTGACGCAAGTTCCGAGGCAAACAAACAACAATCAGTCAATCAGTATGGAAATTAAAGAACAGCTATTTTATACATTCCGTATTTCAATTTTAATACCGTCATCTATAACGGGCGTTCCCACTAGTTAAATATAAAATCTTATTAACTTTTAAATAAAATTATGTTAATTCCTTCTGCAACGTCGTTCAAGCATCTCTAAATGAATTACTATTTAATTGTTATACTTACAACCGAAGTGGTTGGGTGTGGGTTGTACTGATAACTACCATTGTATTCAATGATATAAAGCTTAATATTTAAAAATTTAAATAAATTAATGACAGTTCATCATTCATAATCAAATTTTTCTCTAACTAAATAATTAAGTGACGTATTGTAAGAAAAGAAATTCGAAAGTCCACAATAAAGGTTAAGCTCGTATTTATGGAAAATGAAAAAACCACATTATTGAAAACAATTATGATTGGATAAGCAAAATGCATAAAATGGATAAGCATAAGCAAAATGCTTAAATCACAGATGAAAAATTTTGGAAATTTCCCATAAGATTTAGTATCAAACATAATTTCATCGTTGTTCTAGAAGAAAACACTAAATCAAAAAAATGACATATTGAGTTAGTTATACCAAAATGTTCTTTATTTCAAACTCTACCGTATGACAGAATATATTTATTTGTATAAATTATACTTTTACTTGAAAACAGTATTGTACAAACAAACAAAATGAAAAACGTATGGCATTTCAAGCATTTGGCAAACTTCAAATTCCAATTACTCAAAACTAGTATTTTCCATTTAGTGTCGTCTTCCAGAACAACGACGATGTTAAGTAACTTGGAAAAAGTTTTTACGCCGCATTTGAGAGTACATTTAATTTTTAATTGGAAGTAAAGTTAAATTTATTCCTTGATGGCCATCGCTTGACAAATTATCAAGTCTGTCTCTAAATAACAGAAAACAATAAAAAAAAATTTGCCCGCCTGTAATTATTTTCATTTATAAAGCAGAATTTTTATTTTCGCTCTCTGGCATTTCCGATTTCCCAGTTGCCTCATTGAAAACAATTGAATGAAGCTAATTTGGTTGACTCAGTAATAAATATGTTCGCTGTTTTTTCTCCATTATTTTTAAAATAATAACTGCGCTCATAACAAGTTGATATTGGATAAGTAAAAATTAATATGAAAAGAAGTTAAAATTGCCACAAGTTTATTTTTTCTTATTCAACATTTTTAAAAATAATCTAACAATACAAAGATTATTTATATACATTAATAGGCGAAGTTCCATTATTGGAGTATAACTCTTTCAATATTTAATTGCATTATTATAAGTATGATATTTGGAAAAGTGTTTTGCATATTTTTAACAAAGGAAAAAGTTGTTACTAAAAATACATGTAATTTATTTTGTAAATAAGTGAAAACAATGAAATGAAATATTTTTATTTAGTAACACGGCTGTACTTCATAAATAAAAACTTGCTGGTTTGGTTTCCTTCGTTTGAGGTATTATAATGATAATGATAGTCAGTAGTGGACTGACTAAAAATATTGGTTGCCAGGAGTCAATGGGGGCCCAACCAAAAATGGGAGGGGGCCCCTACCTTATATACTAATTCCTATGTACTGTACTAATAATTAATTAATAATTACAAAAATTCCCATTTCATTTAACAGCTAAAACAGACATACGTTGATAAGTTTGTAATCATGATGAGATATGTAAATTGTGTATATCGTAAGAAAACATATTTATTTGTATTGATGAAATACCCAAAACGCTTTTTCCTGTGTATTTTTAAACACGAAGGATGATATAGTTTAAAAAATATGTAATTTTACTGAGGGACTTAACATACAGCGGGGCTTACTTGCTATCGGGAAACCTGGCTTGTGTTCTAGTCAGTTCGCCACTGATGATAATTTTTGTTGTATTGGATACATAATGTTTTCTACAAATGCTTGAGAACAAATTTAGAACGGTTATGGATATTGACTGACTGACAATTTGAACTGTAACTAAATTGTAATAGAAAATTCATTTCATAAGGTAGTATTCTTATCCACTACCTATTTAAACATAATTATGTAGTGTTATTTAAACTTAAAGCGTAAAAATTGTTTAGTTTCCGATATAACCATTTTATTAGAGCATATGAAAGGAATAATGATTAATGTGTAAACTGTTAATATTTGAACAGTAACATAAAATCAAGTCGACATTATTAATAGTCAGTTAGTTTTAAGGGTTTACTGACAAACAGCGAAGAAGTTTTATTGCTAGTTAATCTCTTTTTGCAGCCGTTTGTTCGTCGAGCGATGTTTTAAGTTTAGAGATTAACACCCTCCATCCCAAAAGACATATTGATTCAGTACAATTTTCATTGAATTAAATTTTTATTGAGATTAATTTAAGTTGTTTTTCCTGGGATGTCTGAGACGAAAATTGATTATAAGTTTCCAATTAATAATGTAGTAATGAGCTAAATTAGAATTTTTAATTTAATATTTACATAATTTTACGACTTATTACATGTTGTTTTGGGCCGCAACAAATGCCATTTAGGGCAGCGGTTTGCGCATCACTGAGCTAAATCAACGCCATAAATTTTTATTTTCAATAAATTATATCTTCTTAAAACACAGGTAGGTATTTGATTTAGATAACTAGAGAATAAAAATAACTTATTCCTGTCATTCATGTATATTTTTTCTTGTAAATTTTTTTTTCTACCATAAGATTTACTCAAAAATATCACTGTCACAGAAGTTTTAAATTAATCTTTAACTAATTGAAAACATATTAAAAACACTAAAAATAATAATAACAGTAAAAATGTATAAATAAAAAATACATAAATGAGAAATCATCAGTTATATGTCAATGATAACAATATTTTTGAGTTCTTATTAACGTATATAATATTATAATGGGTTCAAAATCTGACAAATTGAAAGATAAACGCTTGCTCATAAATCCATTGAACTACTTACCTAATTGAAACCATAATTAAATTAAACATACATATTTAATAAAATAAAAACAGTGTTTAAGAGGTTGAAGAGTCGATGAAAACACTGAACGTTGGGCAATAAATAAGATGAGAATATTAAGAAGTGACATTTAACAGCGTAAAGCGTAAAACTTACATGAAAAACATATTTTGAAGAGTTGGTAATTTTCGCTGTAAACAATGTTGTGTTGTTAAAATTTTACTACCATTCGAGTGTTACCGTATGTAGCCTTACCTAATGTATATAAATTATGTACGGAGAGCTATGATTTATTCATTTACGACTTTCTAATCGCTAGTTTGTTTTTGTATATTTTTTTAGATTCGGATATCCAGTTCTAAATTAGATTTAATATTAGAACCAGGGACCCGAACCGGAACCGAACCGAAAACCTAGAAAAAATCGTTATTTTTCGCTGATAAGAGCCAGGTTGTATTATTAAATCGTATCAGAAAGTCTCAATTTAATTTATAAATTGTATTTCTATCAGTTGATAATGGTCAGGATGAATGAAACTGGTTCTGTTCTACATAAACGTTGAAGTGGTACAGACAAATTGTGTTTTATTTTTAAAATACAATGGCTTCCACCAAAAGTTGACAATTAGCACTTGAAAAGTGATTTAAATACGAGCTGAACTGAAAACTGTAAACCGTAACTGATCCGTCATATTATTTTGTACCCAACCGGATAGAAAACCGGTACGAAAAAAATAGCGGTTCGGGTCCCTGATTAAAACGATGAAATCAATTTGAATAAAAAAAATAAAGTATGTTTTTTTCTTTGTGCGTACGATTGTTAAATGTTAAATATGATATTGGGAGAATCCAAAAAATGTGAGTAAACTTAAATTAATACATTATTTTTTCAAAATAAATGTACAATATGAAGCTACCATCTGTCTTTGAGGTGTACACACTAGCATCACATTAGGTTTAGAACTTTGGATATACCATTCTAGCCAAAGCTAAACTCATAGTACGATAGATGTCTAGTACTGTTAATTTTTTGGAATATTTTTTTTTCATTAAAACTACTAAAAAAGGTAAAATGCATAAATTAAAGTAATAATATCCTCAAAGTTTATTTATAAATAAATAAATGTCTTCCAAGTTTTGGCAAGTAAAAGCCACCATTTTCCCCTATGTTAATTCTATTAATGTACAGATGTCTCTGCCATTAATAATATAAAATTATGTATATTATGTTTAATAAAATTGTTAAATTTTGTCTTAAATCAGACAGACATATTTTTTTGAAAAATAAGGTATTTCTTACCTATTCTGCACCATGTTGACGTTGGCTGCTGAAAGCAAATCCTCACAAGCGGCGCCACCTGTCATCCTGTTGACGCAATTCACGTCGCCTGTTTTACCGACGCCATACTGCAACAGCTGATGTTGTTGCTGATTCTGTTGCTGATGGGTGAGCAACGTTGATTGTTTTTGTTGTTTGGCCGCTTGTTTGTGACGACTCAGCGCGAAGAAAAGCGCCAAAATTGCTTTGAGCTTTCCCTCTCTGATGTCATCAGCCGTCACCTGCTCGAGCCCTTGTACGCGCTGCGTGTGGAGGAAATGGAGACAGGCCGCTACGTTGTCGTACTGTAAACAAATAGAAATAAACATAATTATTAGATAATTCTCATAATTTGTAATTTCAAAAGTAGAATCCATCCCGCTATATAGCTTCCCGGAGATTTCCGTATGCGTGTAACTATTAGATTCTCATTTTAATTATTTTTATTACATATTACAATCAATATAATTTTAAAAATATCTTCATTGGACATATTTTTGTATAAACATATTACTTCCAGTGTGAAACATATTATGGCCTCCTAATGGAGGTATATCAATGTAATCTTTTCTTAGAGAATTCCTTTTTACTCAGTTCCACAACTTGTCTTTTTCGAAGAGAATATGGATAATCACTCTCGCTACGCCCCGTTTTTAGGATCAGATGGGTGGGAGGGATTGTTTAGACATTACACACATCTATGCATTCAAACAAAAATGCATAAAGCGATTGAAAAATCAATTTATGAAACTGTCCGTCCTGGAATTCGAATCCGTGAGCACGGTGATCGAAGACAGTGATGTTGATATAGCATCATAATAAAAAAACGCCCCTTAGACCAGCGCTATACTAACGCCTGTCCACGATAAAATATTCCTCTTTAGCGCCATAAAATATAAATGGTACACAAGGTCATGTCGTGAGAAAACGAGAATGATAAAATAGTTGCTTTAAAATCAAGTGGAATTTTTGGAATTACCGCGTATGAGATATTTCCAGTTTTGAAAAAAAAAACGTCAACAGGAAAGTCATATTCAAATAATAATTATGAAGCAAACATTTAAGGATTCTCGCAAAGGGAAGATTTATATTAATAATCCCTTTATAACGAAACGTCACTTTCAAGTGCAAAAATTTTCTCAATAGGGTGCTTGTTCCTAAAGTCAGCCGTCGCCAGTAGTTGGCCTTTTGAGTTTAAAACTTAAATAATAGTGGATATATTTAAAAAAACATTTTTTTTAATTCGTGTAGGTAGTTTTACCACTTGCCAATGTATATCTGCACTATACTGACCTGTATGATGCAATTAAAAAAGCACATTTTTACTTCGCAAGTTTCGACAAATTCATGTTCTATGGTAATCGCTAACAAAATATACTTTATATTGGCATGCTTTGCTTCATTACGTTTATTATTGTTCTGTTTACTATCAGAAGATTATTTCGCGATATTCATAGAGTTTCATAATGTGACACACCCTGGTTTTTTTGTTAAGTTAAGTTTTATTTGGGTCCATAGCTGAAAACGCACAACGTTAATGACAATGATTCCTAGAAATCGACCCGACTCTTATCGACAATTGGCATTTTTTCTTGTAAACTTCTATTATTATGCTTGGTAAAATATTAACTATTTTATTTTTAGTTGGTTACATTGCTTAATCCCTGTTTAATGGAATAACAGCGAAAAAAAATTGTATTTATCATTCATTGACTCAAAATCCCTTTTGAAAGTACACCTGTCGCTAACTGGCTGAGCACTGGCGAAACGACCCTATTGCACATGGATCTCAGTAACGGAGCAATTGAAATTTTCATCGTATTTTCGAATTCCTACCTGCGTGAAAAGATTTTTCCCTAAACGTCAGTTAAACCAAGACAACCAATCAAAGAAATCGAACGGATGTTTGTTCTCTGTAACAAATCTGCAGACAATTCTGATGTGATATTTTCCGGTGCTCATGAGCAATATAGTGGATTGCTTAAGGTTTTTTAATACAATATATTAATCATTCTTATGGTGTTAAATATCAATAATTCGTGGTGGAAAGGCTTTTCCGAACTAATTCTTCAATCTTATCAAATGATCAGGAACGGTTTCGCTCATTCGTCGAGTTGGTACAATTTTATTTGACGAAATTTGTCACTGATAAATGTAGTTGTATTCAAATCTGAACCTGTTCACCTGTATTAAGACCAATCCTATATTATGTTGATATTAGCTTTGATGTTAATTTTACATGTTAGACGTCAGATCCAAGAGCTGTTTGGGTCAAAAGTGTGTTGCATATATTCAGTTACTTCACTAATTTTATTTTTTCTATACAAGTTTGTGTTATTTGTCAATATTTGGTGAAATTAACCTATCTCCCATTTTTATATGTGTGCGTAATCTTTTTTACACCTCTTTTTGTGTACCGTAGTCTCTGGAAGTCGTCCCCGTGTAAAAAGAGAATCGGGTGTAATTTGTTCTCTTATGATGGCGAATTAGCGGTATGTATAATCATTTTTTCATTACATTTATGAGTGGCAATATATTATAAACGTTTCATAATATGATTTGTATTATGGAAAAAAAATATTCATTAATTTCGCACGATATTATTATCAATATGTAATCTGTCTCGGGCAGCAAACCGCAAAAATTTAATTCGAGGAAGTATCCAATGACCTTATGTTACGTTTTTCATTTCGTGTCTATTATTTTTTTTAGCAAGTAATGTACACTACTTAAATTAGCCGAAGCATTGAAAAAAAACAAATCATGTCTGCCCAAATACACGATGCGCATTTTTTAACGGTTAAGAAAATATTCCAATATACACTGATCAGCGGTGAGGAACCTGCGGCCTTATAGGTTCTCAAGTGCGGCATTTTGACTAGAATAAACAAATAAATAAATAAAGAAATTTCATTGTTTTCCTTCATTTACAAAATAAGATACCCACATTTTTATGTAATGCGGACTTACTCGATTTTAAGATAAATGAATGCGGCCATCCGGCAGGAAAAGGTTCGTCGTCCCTGGTGTAAATACTTATCGCATAATATGTATAACACAATTCTTGAAACACGACAAAAAACGTTTTACCAAAAACTGATTTGATTAGGGTCGTTCAAATTTGATAGGCATGAATGTTGATCAAAATTATTCGTTTTTATTTTTCAAGATTGCGATGAAAGTATGCAATTTAAAATTATTATACATCTGTATCCGAATGCAATATAGCTGATGATTGGAATCATTATTGGGTCTTCGTTACTTTGAATGTATGTGTAAAATAATATGTTATTAAATAATTGAAATATGTAATGCATATCTAATTATGCGTAATTTACTATTTATATACAGTTGGAAACTAATTTTTCATTGTGCATTTGTTTTAATATTTGTTTTGATTCTCAATATTGAACACATTGGTAATGGATACGCCATATATTATATTGTTTCTATGCGTTGCAAATTATTGGTTTTAAGTCTTAATAACGCCTTCCTTTTGCTCACATAGCATATTTTACGTCGCAGGGATGATCGCAATTCAACCTCAAGACACCGCTTGCTGCTAAAATTGCAATAGAAATAGATCTAATAGAAAACTGTGAGGGAAGTAAAAGGAATATAGCTGTAATGATGACGGGTTGTCAAAATAACTATCAACAATATTTTATAATAAATTATTGGGGGAGTAAATACGTTTTTTCCTATTTCAGTGAAAACATCACACACATTCATGTTGTTAGATTCAAAGAGTAAAATAATCGATTATTAACAACAATGCAATGTTTGTATAAAATAATCGTAAAACATCTCTAATTTAAGCATTGAGCGACCCTTGAAAGATCGTTAGCTAACGAAATTCACTTTTTTCTCAGCTTATTTTGTTACGATCATTTTGTGTGTTGGTAATTTGATGTTCACGGAACGATGGATACAATTTTTTTAATAGGTTGTTAGGTTTTTTCAACAAAGGTTTGTCACGCCGAGAAACTGATTCGCTTTGATAATACTCTCACATAAATTATTTGTATAAAAGGAGTAATCATTGCCAATGAAATTTAAACAAACAACAAACGTCAGTATAAATAACTGCTGTCATTCTATTTAATAAACAAGGAGATTTAAACATGTCTTCTTTTATTTTTTTGTATAAAATTGAAGACTGTATGACCTTAATTCAAGGCGAAACCGAAACACAAACCTAATCTGTATAGTTACCGTATATTGTGAGAGTATCATTATTGTATTTTTAAGGACAGAAAACTAAATACGTAAAGGACATATTTTATTTCGCAACCGGGACCGGCTTTGGCGAAAGTAGGACAAAAATTATTTTTACTTTAAAATACAACACATACTATTGGTATAATTTAATAAAGATAGAGTCAATTTTAAGAACAAATCTGGTATTTATAAATTACAATGCAGTGATTGCCAACATTTCTATGTGGGTAAAACCACATGTACATTAGATATAAGGGTATCAGAACATTTAGCTGCCTTTAGATTAAAAAAAGAAACTTCGACATTCGCAAATCACTTGCTAATGGAGAACCATACGATTAATGCGGATGATGGGGTTAAACTGTTGCATAAAAACATGGGGGATCATAATTTATTTTATCAAGAAATTTTGGAAATCAATAGAGCCCAGTTAAATTCCTTGCCAATTCTGAATGAGCAGCTGAACCTTCCTAATTCTCCGTTATTATATCCTATACGTTGAAACACCTAACAGATGTCACTAAACGTGGAATGATTGTATATATTTACCCTTTCGTCAAATTGCATCCCGTCGAAACCCACAATATTATTATAATTGTAAAATCACTGGTAATTCCATAAGAAGTTGGAAAGCGACAATTCGCCACTCTGTAAATGTGGTGTTTACAAAATAAGGATTAAAGCAATTCTCTAAATTTTAACTCAGGTATCAGTGTGGCTCTCAGACGTATAATATCTTACCTCGTAAATAATATTTGTCGTATTTGTATCTTCTATATAAACGTTAGACACTGTTTACTGTCTCTCAGTTCGAGTCCATTCGTGTGCTCGAATGCCTGAAGATGCCGAAAGGCGAAACCCGGGTCGTTAGTGACAAAATACATGGAAGTGTACAAAATCTCAATAATCCAAATTTAAATACTATTGGAATGAAACTGGTTCGATCTTAGATAATATATTGTTTATAGTATTCTTATGAAAAAAAACAATCATGTTAATTATCTCAATAGATACTTAGAAGCCTTGTAAATCAATATAATATCGTCGATTACTTTACAAAATTGTTTATCTGCAAATTCTCAATTTTTCAGGGGAGCATAAAAACAATTTAACAAATAACTTTATCGAATTAAAACAAAAATAATAAAAAAAAACACGTAATCAATATTAAATATAAATGCTTAACCATAATTTTTGTCAGTTGTGTTATTTTACATGCATTTAAGGGTGATTTTTGTAGTATTAATAATACAAAAAGTCGAAAACGTATATGCAAATATAAAATTTTGCAATGTAAATTACGATATTAGACCCTTAATAAAATACTGGTGTTATACTGAATAAAGGAGAAACGTTTAAGTTAGCTTCTGTAATTAAATACTATGCATTGATAATATAAGTTTTCAAAAAAGCAATAATTAATAAAAGAAAAGACATGGCGTTTATAAATCGACGAAGTAGAAATATAATTAGAGCATTTTTATGCTGAGAACTTAACGGAGAATAATTATTCAATTATCTAGATAATTTTATTTGCCAATTTACTTTATATTAAGTGATCTTATCCTGAAACGGTATCTTCAAAATTACATAATTTTTTACGGTGGGTGCGATATGATAGCTGGAAACCTCGGCATTGCATGGCAAGGTGCGTGTTTGGCATAACGTGACATTATAAATAGACAATACAAATGTATAATAATAAGAAAGCAAACACTCGATGTTATTAAGTACGCTAATGACTCCCGGAAAACGACATGTAACAAAGAGATAAACTAGATACATGCAGCGATCTCAGTGGCAGCTACCACTGGCAATAAATAACAGGATTTTCATAAATAATTAATGACTTTGAGTTGAAATATTACCAGAAGCATATTGACAATGGATTATGAAGATAATAATTTGAGTGGTGGACAATCAAAGGCACACATAAATTCAATCATAAAATTACATCTTTGAATCTATGCAACTCATGTCATTCAATTCAATTCATGTTCTGGATAGTTTTTTTTAGTATCACTATAAATTATATGATAATATAATACAAAACAATCAACACGGACTGATCAATCTACCTTACAATTTTAATAGAAAAGAATAATTTCTTAGAATTCATATAAATATTTATAGTATAAAGTGTAATTATTTGTTTGTAAAAGGTAATCTGCACCATTATGAATATCGAAATGGTTTGGGCATGCGTTGCATATACAAATTATCTACCGTAACGGGAAAAATATTTGATTATTAACAAACGATAGAGCGAATTTGTTATAGCATCAATTCAACACGTAAGTAATATTAGTAATTTTGTACAAGAAGTCCGTAAAAGTCATCCTTTATGGGTTGTGATGATATTTATTACGACTGCTCCTTGATTTTGAGACTTCAGTGTCCTTTAGAGAATTTAAACTACTTAAGGATCGGGATGTCTACAACCAAGAATATGATTTAGCAGCAACTGATGTCATTTCAAATACTCCCGACCCGCGGGAAATCGTTGGAGTCTTCAAAATACAGGAATTCAAATCCTTGGTCGTAAGGTCATACACTTTATGGAAACGTGAAAAATTTGAAGTAATTAAGCTTTGGTGTCTAACAAATCACAAACCAGTCTTTGAAGTCTCATTGATGTTTTAAATAGTCATTATTCTATTTTATTGATAAACGTTTTTATTATTTCCGATTTGTAATCGCCATTATCCTAACATCATCTCTTAGATATACTAATTAAGTCAGAAGAAAGCCCTTTGTGTGAAGTGAGGGCAATTGAGACAACCGCTATATCTGCAGTTGATCCAAATATGACATTAAATCAATAAAAATAAAAACATTATATATTATAAGAATTGGCACCTCACCAAAGCACAGGGTAACCGTATAATGTCATTGAAAACAGATGCTTGCGGCGAATACTAGGTGGTTTGATTTTATCAGGAACTCGGAAGTAAGAGAACGGACGGACCAGCCTCTTATTGCGTCCAAAATAAAAAAGTGACGATGGACCTGGCTAGGACATGTACTGCAGATGCTCCAGGGGAGCTTGAATCCTACCTGTCTCTTATACCAACCGGATGGATTCCGTCGCCCTGGAAGGCCGCTGATGACCATACATATGATGTATTCGGCAGAGCTACGAAACGCTGTAATGACCTAGGAAGAAGCAAAAAGACTGGCGGGGGACAGAGAAGCTTGATGCGCGTGATGGCCGTATGCTCCGAGTAGGGAGCGGATATGGTTTAAAAAATAAATATATGTAAGAAATAGCTTCAAGATTCAATCACAGTTATTCTAATATATATATAAACAAGCTTCATCCGCATAATAAAGTTCTATTACTTAAAAATTCCGCCACTTTATAAGAAATTTCTTTTATGTAGGCGTGAGTTCTAATAAAAATATTTATCGACAAGTAATGAGTGGAAAAACAATTCATAAAATAAAAAGTGTTACTCACGTAACATAATCTCTAATAATAAATACGCACTATAATAGAATCATAGACAATTATTGCAATAAAGCTTTCACTGTTTTACAATCAAGAAATTCAATTGGACAGTAAAAATGCAAATAGCTGTTCTTCACAATATGGCTGTATGCTATGCAAGAATTTTCCAATTAAATAAAGTGGAAAAATACTTGTACAGAGATCAATTACCTACGTGATGTTATTTAACTCAATTGCTCGCTTATGTGTTGCAAATATTCAAATCTCTTTGGGTTTTATTGTGTCTAATGAAATAATGACAGCTGTTAGCCACATTGATAATTCGCGCGCTTTCATACGAGTTCAATCCGCGCATGCGCTGATCGCAAGGTCAAGATCGTTTCTGCCAGCCATCTTGATCGCAAATGTCAGATGAGGTTATGTATTGTATTGTATGTTATGCATTTGTTTTTTTTGTTATGAAATCTGTGTTATTGTGAATTATTTCATAATTTTCATCAATTTTACTTTCGATATAAATTTTATGAAATCGAAAAATAGTCGAAATTTTGCGCCGATTATCATTTATGGACACATAATCGATTGAATAGTGGGAATCAATTATAACATTCAGTATTGTTTTCTCTTGTAAACATTTTTTGTCTTTAATATTTCTAAGCAGTTTGTTTGTTACAAGGGTGATATAATATATATTTGTGTTCTGATCTAGTGTATTAGGCATGGCCACATTAAAGGCATGCAAGTACATTATAAACTGATTTCATTATAACACATATAAAAAAGATAACAATGCCACTTACTTATGAGATTACTTTTTTTTAAAAACATGATTGGAATATGTTGTAGCTACGATTACAATGGTTCAAAATATAAATGATAATCATCGGCATCCTGGTTCAAAACTGATTTGAGCGTTTTTGACCTTGCGTTTGTTAAGGAACTTGATTAACTTTTCTTTCTTCATCATGCAACTAACGCAAGAGAAGATTAAAATGAAGACCATCTTTAATAATCTATATATATGTATATATAAATGAATGTGTGTTTGTTTGTTTGTCCTCTATGCGTTCCCTTACCATTCATCCGATTTTGATGAAACTTAGGTGAGTTGTTGTGCGTACACCGGTGAAGGTTTCTGAAGAAAAAAAAAGAATAAAATTCTTACGAACAGCGACATCTCTGAACAACTTTATGATTTATTCACACACATTCGTCATACGTCGCATTGTCACAAATCACAATACATTAAGGTTTCATATTTTATTTATCTGTCAAGAAAAGTGTATACGTTGATAAATTCATTAAATACCCAGGAGATAGTTGTACATTTTATTCAAATGATGTAATGAGCTTTAATAGAATGTCTTTGGCGAATTAATCATTTTAATATGATCGCATACCTACCGTCCCCATTAAATAGCACAAATAAATTGGTTATTAAAGAGTATTGTGCGTGTATGAGTTGAAATTAAAATGCAGAACACATAAATGCTTACTCGAAACGTGTCTTGTGTCATCTCCTTTAGCAACCGCCCAATGCATTTTACGACTCCTATAAAACGTAGTGCACTGGAGCAGGGTTGCCAAAAATATTAAAATGTTTATACGATGATTAACCAGATTAACGCGCTGGACATGGTTACATGTCCAAGACTTTATCAAGTATTTCCGGCCAAAATAGAAGGAAACACTTGCACCTAATATTAATCTGAGGAATAAAATTGACATATTTAAGATAATTAATTTAATTGATATATTTACACAACTCTATACTGGAATGTAAAAACTAGGATTGTTTTGGGTAAATAAAAGGATTTTTACCATCACTGAGTGAATATCAAGAAAGTGTGCTGGAAGAATTGATGCTACAAATCTGTGGCATTATGGCAAAAGTATTTATCTGTTTTTTTTATATTGGGGTTTACTCTTACAATAAAATATTTTTGGAAAAATTTGGTATGCTAGTCATTACCCACGAAGAAAATCCATTGAATAAGTGTATTATCCATTTAATTTGAATTTTTGATACTTACCAAGGTCAATATTTTTTCGAATGTAAACTAAAGTAAAACAGAGATATCAGTTTCTGCCATAACCCCCACTGAAATAAACTGTGTTACAAAAATATCGCGTAGAGAAGTAGTTTCCGTAACCCTGGCAACAAGTAGCGGCTACTGCACCGTTTGCGCCTTTTAAAAGTTGGTGATCCAGAATCGATGTAGTCCATTTAAGGTCGAAACAATGGTAGGGAAAAACTGGTTAAATCAACTTCTTCTTACTGGTTCTGCGACGCACTGTATGCCTGCCACGTATTTCTTCCGAATATTTTCTTTTAAATCGGTATTAATATTTATTTGCGGATAAGCAATAACATTGTTCACTTTTTTATAAAGAAAAATGCTAAGTTTTTTACTTTATTATCAATTACTCGGTATTTTAAATAATACACAGCATGGTATAGAAATAAGTACAGGTTTATAAATCCCAAAAATGAAAAAGTGTAGTTTTGTTTATAAATGCCGAATGAAGTGTCAAAGTTGGTTCCTATTACAGATTTATTTTTCATTTTACCTTTATTTGTAAAATGATTCTTTAAAATTGTATGGTAAATTGATTAAACTGGCATTTACTTCGCAGAACTCGTTATAATAAAGCAAAAAGCGAATTATTAGATATTACAAGAATTATTAAATATGAACTACATTTTTTGCAACTAAATGTAGAGTATATTTGAATTGTTCAAATCTTATATCATTTTAGATATCGACTGAGGGTGCTTGATGGGATTTCAATATCAAATTTGAAATGTTAAAATTTTGTATATTTCCATGTATTTCGTCACTTACGACCCGGGTTTTGCATTTCGGCATCTTCAGGCATTCGAGAATACGAATGAACTAGAACTAACAGTTATCAAAAAGTTTAAATCGTTTTTAAATAAGATAAATTAGGTGAAAGTAGAGTGAACATTGACAGGCAAAAAATAATGTTTTTTTTTTGACAAAATCGAGCATAAAATAAGTAGAGCCCATACTTATTCAGGATGAGTATTGCTTTTTTTTTTAAAAATGTATTATTTTTTATATTGTAAACATTAATTTTCTCATACGACAATCGTTTTCCATGTAAAGCGATACGTTGAACGATGTATGAATTTAAAGACAGTTCGTCAACCGATACTTAATTTGGACCGAATCGAATTTTTGACAAGTTTTTACTGTATTGAGTGATGACCAGCCCAATGGACATCGTTGGTCAGTCACCGTACGCGAATGATGATGGTTGAATAATGCAGTAAGCTATTTACTTATAAGGGCAGGTACGGAGAATCGATTCCTGGTTCTCAAATGAGAGACAGACAGAACGTACTGCAAAATATAATCTACACTAGAACTGGAGGATTGTTTTAGAGTTGGAAATTACGCCAATAATATTATTATAATACATTTATGCTTATGTAAATTTGTAGATTATTAGATGGTGGAAAGGTAATTGACGTTTAGCCATGTTTTTCTTTAAGCAAGCTGACAATATGATCACTTTTAATGTGTTAACTGCCAATTCTTGGTGGAAAGGCATTATATTTTAAAAAATAAAACACAATTTGTTTGTACTAATTCCACATGTTTAAATATGATGTTACTTTATAGAACAAAACAATATCAGAAAAAGATTTTCAGTTCTGAGTGGATGGATGCTATAGATTTCTTTTCATTGTTTTCCACTCAAAGTGAAATACATATAAGGAATTATAATTTAAATCTATTCGGAAACTAATTCATTTTGTCAATTATATTCGATATTGTATAGTTTATTTTAGAAACATCCATATGTCCATATTATCAATATGGATGACAATATTAGAACAGAAGCATTGGCACGTGCAAACCGCACCATACCGTCAGCAGAAACAAACGACAATACTTCTCACTGGCCGTCGGAAGGTCTATTCTTAATTGAAATCTAAGTAATAATTAATACAAATTAGGAACACGACTCCTTAACATATATGAAGTAACGCCCTACGGTGCACGGGCGGGGGTATTATATAATATGATGATTTACAATGAGTTGCAAAGGGGAGCAAGAAATTATTAAAATATACATATTATGTTGAAAGTGTATTTTTATAAAAAGGAATTCTTGATTTTATCTGTTATTTTCATCCGTTAAAATATCTATAATTGAATTTAAAAACAAAACTGTTTTGAAGTAGCAAGAGAAAAAATTTGCTGACGAAATGTGATAGTGGTTCAAAAATAATCAAAATTGTGTGACGTATTTATTTTGTTATGGGGAATGCTTAGAAAATCTTTAACCATTTCAAATTGTTTTCTAGCGAAAAGCGTACACAGCAATTATCCAAATATGATTTGTTTTACTCAACAATGTTTTCCAACTATTAAGTATATAAAATTATAAATTTATTCTGCTTTCTGTTAATACTTTCTTATTTCGGTATGGACATTTAGAATGACATATGATAATGCTTTAACATAAATTTCTTTAGCATGTATTTATAAATACTATGGAGCGTACAGCGGTTGTCAAATACGGCGGTCGTCAACCTCGGGACGCCCAACCTTTTATGGTAAGATCGACCCACAACATGCTCTGAATTAATTTGATCTCAAGTAGATATTTATAAGTACGCTGAGTATACAATAATATTACGTATTGTTATAATGCAGTATGAATAATGTAACATTTTAATGACAATAAAATTACTATTGGTGGTTGTATTTGACTTAGTGAATATTCAAACTCACATATCTAGCCTGTTAATATAAAATCACTTTATGTCGAGTATTTGTGTTTTTAACTTTTGATGTGTCAACTGTCTATTCTTGGTGGAAAGGCATTGTATTTAAAAAAAAACAAAACACTATTTGTTTTGTACTACGTCCACATTTTATATTATCATCAGGACCGGTTTCGCTCATCGGGAGAATTATCAACTGATAATGTTGATAATGCTCGTCATGTTCTTGAAAGAAAACATTGAAGATAATTTATTTTGAAATTATAATTCATTTGAATAGATTTACAACGCGTCATAAGTAAAAATACACGTTACATAATCTGTGATTTCAACGATATTAATTTATTTTTAACGTTTTTTACTATTCAGTTTTTCACATTTCTCTTATTATCACCATGCTTTCAAACATTATGGTGTATGAAAATTTCGGTTATGGTGAGTTAAAATTCTATAAATTTGTACGTTGCGATCGAAAACGAATTTAAAACCTTATCGCTTGTATCAACTAGAGCAGCGGTCGCCAGCCGTTGGTCCACGGAGTTGACACAGAAACGTCATTGGAACAAATGGTGCACAAAAATATTTCAAACACGCATCAACAAATATCTCTATGATTTTTTTTTATAATTTAACAAGTGTAATTACTATGACGGCTCCGTGGCGCAGTTGGCAACGTCGTTGGCTACGGTTACGGATGTCTCGACTTCAATGCCCGGTGCGGAAAGTTTCATAAATTGATCTTTCAATCGATTAATGAATTTCTGTTCGTAGTCATGAATGTTTGTGATGTCTAAAAACTCCCTCCCACCGATCCAATCCTCAAAAACGGGGCGTAGCGAGAGCTATTAGCTAACTAATAGTCCTGTCCTAGCCCTATACTTCTATCCCTACTCTCTTCGAAAAAAGAGAGGTTGACTAACTGAGTAACAAGTAATTCTCATATAAAAACTTCTGTTGAGATACCTCCATTAGGAGGTCATATGCTCTACGTTGGGAAATGAAAAAAAATTACCATTGAATAATAAAATAAAATTTCCTTTTATCATCATATGTTTGCATCTTTAAAAACAAGCTAATGGTGCACAGGATTCCATATTGTGGATTTAATTGTCTGAAAGGTTGGCGACCACTACCGTAAAGGGCCTATAAATTGTTGGAAATATAAAAATAGTTAAACACATAGACCGCAATGGAGATGTTAAGGTTTATTGCTAAAAACAATATCCAAAATTATTATTCAAAAAACTTGTGATAACACAGTTAAAATGCATCCAAAAATAAAATAACTTGTTGCTGTCGTACCACTCGTACCAAATATTATCGACCCGTAAAAATATAATAGAAAGTGCTTGTCACAAGTTTTGTTTTTAAATTGATTGTGTTTCATAAGGCAGAATAATAAAAAATAAAACGAATGGCTTTTTAGTAGCAGTAATCGAATACTTATCTCTCTTTTCCTAAGCAACGTTTAAAATGGGCTATCTAGCGATCGGTAATAGAAATTGTATAATTGAATATTGAGATGCAAACTACGCAACTGCATTGCGTTAGTCAAAGTGCATTTCTCTGCATAATGCAGAATGCCACGACGAATATTAAATTCGGATGCATAAATAAATTTATAACGAAGGCGCCAAGTGGGAAAATAGTTCAGACATTTGTATAAAATATTGTGCGAAATGATGATATTTTAGCGTGTAAGACTGAACGTGACATCTGTGAGAAAAATACGGAAATACGAGATCAAAAAAAAAACTGAATTGGTGAAATATACAATTGCTAGAGTTTTCCAAATCAACGTTAAAAGTTTCTGTTATCAATCAGTATTGAAATTAATTCAAATATCAATGTAGTTCGTAGACTAAGTGGTATAATATCTTTCCTTAATCTGTCTTATGAATAAACGATATAAACTATTTACTAACTGTCAGCTAGAGTTTATTCGTCTACTCGAATGCTTGAAGATGCCGAAAGCCGAAACCCGGGTCGCCAATGAAGAAATACATGGAAATATACACAATTTCAACCATTCAAATTTCATATTGAAATTCCATCAAGCACCCTCAGTCGATGTCTTAAATGTCATCGAGTTACACATTTAAATATACCTAGGTATGAATGTTGAAAACGTGTTAGCTTATTAATTTATTATCACAATATATTATTTATTAGTCATTAATAATTCAAATTTGTTGGGTGCTTCTAAAAGTTCTGAAAGAAAAGAGTTAGAAAATCTGATATTGAAATTCCATCAAGCACCCTCAGTCAGATAGGTTTTCGAGAAAAAACACAAATCCTTTCGATATAATAGACAAAGTTTCAAAAATGTAAACAGAAACATGTGACCACTCACCTCTTTACAATATTGGTTATGTTTAGTACCAACCTAATAAGCGTGTATAGAGCAAATACAAAAAAAAACAATACGTTCGACGTAAACATCCGGACACTAATATATCTGAGAATAGGACCGATGTATGTTTAGATTTACCTCCCTCCAACCGATCCAAAAAAAATAACGAAGCGAGAGCGATTATCTAACTACTAGATCTGCCTTACTAGTCTCGTAGATAAAGATTTAATCAGATAAGCTCCGTTATGAGTCCATGTGATCGACATTGGGAGCGGACATGTCTATAAAAACCTTTCAAAATGTAAACGGAATAAATACTATTACGAAATAACAAACGCTCGAAATTGTCCTGCTGACTGACAATGTCCTTTAATTTGGCGAAAAAATGCGCAAAGCACGCAATTTCGGCGCAATCCTGTCGCTATAATGGCGTCAATTTGCAAGGAGCCGGGGCATGTTTATGATTTTACGCGCGCGTGGATAATTTTTATCGCCACATCCTGACCTTTGTCGTTCTTAATAAAAATATTTCTTACATTAAATTACCACTGTTGCGTGTTATATAAGCATAAAGTGTGCCACGGAATGTCGTTGATGTATTATATAATACATACTAACATAAACGATCTCCGTTTTATATTGTGTGCAACTAACTGTCATTTAAATAATAACGCTGTATCAGACAATTTCAGATACACAGTGAACAATAAATGGACCACATTCAATACATAACAAGAAGCCTCTATAGTAGGGGGTTTACTTTACTTCAATTCTACAGTAAATATATCACTATCAAACATGCTTAAAATAAACTCGTTAAAAAAAAATATCTATGAGACGATTTCATTTCAAAATTTTCATCATTAATAGATGGCCCGATGTCATTGTCCTAGAGTTTGTAGCTTTCATTAAAATAAGTCTCTTAAGCAGTGCTCCGAAACCTTTCCTCACCCACGGCACACCCAAGGACTTAGTATTTCGCGGCATACCACAAGCAAAAATATATGTAAATTTCAAAATCAAAATTTACATTTAATAATTTGAATTAAAAGTAGTCAAACTATTCCTGTGTAACACAGAAGTAGGGATAAATATTCCAATCCCATTTTTTCATATTTCAAAAATTGAAAACTCTTGATTCGATAATGTTAATTGTTTTAATACATTCGTTCATTATTTTTAATAAAGAAAGCAGTTTTATAAAGTAAACTATTTGCGTTGTAGAGTATTCGCTGTATAACTTTGCACTCCGGCTCTAGGATTAAGGATCACGTTACCCATACACGGCTCTAAATAGTGGCGGACTGGCCCCACAAGCCAGGTCGCCCGATGGTAAGTGGGCCCCGTTGTATGTTATGGATCCCCAGTAAAATCAAATAACTGTTTGATTATTTCATTTGACGTGTTTAAAAATATACAGGATAAAGTACTTTGGGTATTTCAACAATACAAATAAATATGTTTTCTTACGATATACACAATGAGCCTATACACAATGAACAATACTTCATCATGGTTACTTATACTTATTATCTATGTCTGTTTTAGCTGTTTGTAACATGTAAATTTTTGTAATTATCTATTAATTATTGGTACAGTACATAGGAACTAGTATATATGGTAAGGGCCCCCTCCCCAAAATTTTGGATGGGCCCCCATTGACTTCTGGCGATCCATACTGATACATACACGGAAGCCATACACTGCTCTAAGATCACGGGATCCATACATACTAATACACTGACACGCACTGTATTTTATTTAAATAATTTAATACAATACACGAAACAAGTATCAAGCCATTTCAACAAGGATTAATACAACACAATGTCAAACTAAGCTTAACCATTTCCAGAGTTCTAATTATTTGAAAAAAATGTTTGGGCATTCATGTCAGTCTTGACTCTAATAATAGTGAGAGCTCCACTTTGCGATCAAAAGTTTAAATCAAGACAGTGGAAATGTCAATAACAAATAAGTTTTTTTTTATATTTAATGTTTCATATCTTGTGTAACTATATGTTTTTTTCGCAAGTTGATTTCGAGTTAGTTAATTAAAAAAAATCACAATTAATTATAGAAATGTAAAGGCAGGCAACGTAATAAATATTCCTTACACTTTTTCAAGTGAATCGTGTAATAATGTAAAAATTATACATGTTAAAATCTCTCAAGAATATTGTAGCTTATTCCACAGTAACCCGTAAATTATAGAGTTATCTCGAAAGACTCATCGAGGTCGATCGAATACTGAATCCGTGTCAATTGGTTAGTAAATATACCTTACATAACTACTGTACCACGAAAGAACAATACAAAGCAACGTACAAATTATTTCCAATTAAGTAATGTTTAATTATTTCCATTCTGGGACAAGAGAAATAATGAGATTGTTTTAATAAATTTTATTTGTTGTTCAATATTGGTTTCAAAATAAAATTACTGAATTAAAAACTCTCACGAAATTGTGAACACATTACTACATCGTAACACACCGAAGATTTAGGAGTTATGTTTAATAATCTTTATTTTTATTGCATTTTTGAACATAAGCGCATGGATTCCAACTGAAGTTTTTGAATTGCTTAAAAACCAACTGACATAATATCCGTGTAAATTATAAACATGAAAAAATGGGAATTTTTCGTGTGTGTAAATATATATCTAAGGTGTTTTGGCCAATTGATGTAGCCGTCAAAAAATACGAAAATGAGTTGATGATTGGATCTCATTTTAAAGATGACAGAGCAGATTTCGGCCAAATAATGTAAATTAGAAAAATAAATTGACCACTTTTTGGAAAAGGAACGTAGTTATACATTTGTTTTAGGTTTAAAATTTCTGACCACCCCCCCCAGTTGATGTAAGTCACTATTATATCGACACCTGACGTCCTGAATAATTTTAATTTTGAGGTTTACATCAATTGGCCAAAAAACCGTTCATATAATGATAAATAGATGCTGTTAATTTATGTACTTGAAAAGTATAATAATTGTCCTATGAATAGTTTATAATGATACGTGATTAGGTAATAACTATTAATAACCAGGGGTGGCAGAGCCACCTGTCAAAGTTCTTGGATTAAGCTTAGCACTGCAGCAAAAGTTTTTTATTATTAATATCACATTAAGACTTTATTAATCAATTTTTTCAAATCAAATATTTCAATCAAATATTTGATTTGGAAATAGATAATACACCTTAAATTTTAAAATCTGTAGAACCGACATCTTATTTATAATATGTGTTTTTATTGGGTTACTATTTTACACTCAGAGATTTCTCAAACCATGAATAAACCAATCAAAAATTATAATAATACTTCAACAAGAAGTGTTTTTATATTTTAAGGATTCGACTAATAATATAAATGGATTAAAGATAGATAGACAGTAGAATCAATAAACATATATATTGCTATTGATAACAGTATTCCTTCCCTGCCTTTCAACATTTAATACGTGACGTAAGTCAGTTATTTTAATAATCTTAACCTTTATTATTTAAACATTGATATTTCGTACACTGACGGCATCCTTGAGGACATGTAATTTTCCTCGTGATTCCTAAAAGTAATTTTATAGTACAGCCCATTTTTCTTGTGTTTACAAAAACAACTAGCGTACAATTTCGCTTCTTTATTTCATTGTTTAAAATAGTAAACTTGACAAATAAAAATATAAAACCTAAGAACAAGTATCTGTTATGTTAATAACCTGCAAATGCTCTTTTAAACAAACTATGAGTTTCGATTGGCTAACATGGAGATCAACGTAGAACGCAGTTGAAAAATACGAACAATCCTGTATTTATTTTTCAAAATGATAATTTTGTAATGATTTGACCATCTCATTAAATAGCTGGAGCTATTACCTTCATCTTTCTGTGAGTAAATCGCTCGATTAACCATGAAGGGAAAATGGGTTTTAAACTAGAGTAGCAATTTTTAAGAATTGGTATGGAGAAATGTTTCAAACCATTACATACACCTGCATCTTTTTTGGATAGATTAAATATTTACAGATTGCCAAGCTCTTATTGCCAATTTGTTATATTATGTTACTCCTGACCCGACTTGAATATAAATGACAATAAAACGGCGACAACTAATTTTTAATTAATAAAATGAAAAAGATCCAAGAATGTAAGCATTTCAAAAACGATAAACGTATATCGAATTTTTCTCACGGAATATTTCAAAGGTCACTTCTGCATCTTCGATAAATTGTGTAAAAACACCAGATAAGAATTCGGCAGGTAGTTCAGATAATTATTTGTTATTTCTGATAAAATGAGATAAAAAATTAACTCATTTATTTAAAAAATATAAATATAATTACGTATAATGATCGCGTATCAAGTGAACTTTCTAACCTCATGCTCACATCTAAGATCATATCCTATAAGTCAAGCTGACAGATTATGTTTTAAATACAATTCACTCTGAACACTCATTGTTAAGATGTGGAAGAAGTACAAAATAAATTACGTTTTATTATTAAAATACAATTCCTTTCCACCAAGAAAAATACACTCGATTTGATTTTGACATGATCAATGTTGAGAGTTAAAAATCAAAAGATCAAAAGGCTATCAAATCTTTGGCTTAATTTAATAAGCCCGAATAAGAAAGGAAAAAAACAAGAGTCCACTGACTGACCATAATAAATTGACCGGATTCTAATTTATTAACAAAAATAATAAGGGCCTGAAGGTAGGCATATCTCTTTATAGAGGCTACCGTGATGTTGGTCCTGTAGATTCAAATACCAATACATTTTGGTTGCATGGCATGACGTGTGGTCCAAAATCTAAGTTAATCGGCTGGATGCCTCATAGCCACAATAAATAATATGGGTTGGGTAACTTTTTTGCATACTCTGTTTACATTATATTTCCACCTTCGCGTTATGTCAACCGATTTTAATATTTATTAAGAGATAACCAACACTCCTTAAACGACATTTTTAAATATTTGTTCGACATAGTTTACGGTTGACAGTATTTGTGCACTGTAACTATTTATCACTTTGGCATCCATTACAATTTAGATACATTAAAAGCATAGAATGCTGTTTTATCGACTGTCAATGGATCGTTTGTATCCATAATGCAGATAGTCGAAATGTATAGGCGTAACCGATTGTGTTTTCTATTGATTTAGAGTGAAAATTGAAAAAAAGCTGTTTTTTATTAGCTTTTATAACCCCACTACTAAGAATTACTAATATATATATAATAGCCCAGACCGGTCTGAAGGCGTTTTATTATTATCACATATCACATGTAGGCATACATTTTGATTATAATAAACAAATAAAAGTAGCTACTTTAGACATCACAACAGAACATAACAGAATTTCAATTTCAATACCGTTTCAATTACGGACGAGCTACGCTTAAACTAAGTGGCTGAACATTTTCTTTTTTTTTTCTCTTCTTAAGCACAATAGTGCGCGGTTAAAAGATCGGTCCCGTGCAGCTCTGTATTGGGCCAAGAACATGAAGGGTAAATTCATTTCGTTTCTTGATCGTTATTGCGTTATGGAAGGCGGCCGTGAAACAGTGGCTGAATACACACAACGTGTGGAGATTGGGCAACCAAAAAAATAATATATTTCAAGTTGTAGTCAGATTAAAGAGAGATCTACAGGAGATCGTCGAGTAAAATAATCTACAAAAAAAGGCCAAGGAACAATACTACTATTAATTATTACTTTACTTCCTGCACACTAGACCACTGTTTCTTAACCTTTTTTATATCCGCGGGCCACCAAAAAATTAAAAGTTTAGGGGTAAATATTTATACAATTGATCTTTTATTCAACACAATTAATTTTGTAACACTGTATGGTTGATATTTTATTACTTGAAATTTAAGAAAATTTTTGCGTCCACCCAAAAATCTTTCTTCACGGACCGCCGGTTAAGAAACAGTGCACTAGAGTCCATGCAATCAAGACTTTGAAACACGCATAGAGTTGCTACGCTGCAGAATATACCCTATAAGAAGAGTGTGAAGCCGTAGCGGGTGGTGTTGGGTACAACATTGAGTAGACTATGGAATTTGAAATATATGTATTACAAGTAACAGTCCCAAAAATATGTTTAAAATGGAAGCGGTTGCAAAGTTAAGCGAATAATATATATTTATACAATATTATTTATCGATGACCCAGTTCTATAGAATGACTATACATAAACGTTTGATTTGTATTACCTATTATATTTAAACTAGTGGAACGACCGTCAAAGATGCCGGTATTGAAATTGAAATACTGAATGTTCGAGCTTCTTCAGCTCTTCGATGAGGTTCCACGTTTGCGGCACGTTGGATTGTGCAGCTTCCGGAGTTCTTTGTGATTGTTGTTGTCTGTGTGCATTGGCATCAGCATCACGGCGGGATCTTGCAGTTTCCTGGGTTTGCCCCGCTCTCCATCTCTGCTGTCGCTCACGACGTAATCGTAAACGCCGCTGTTCTTTAGTCTCCATACTGACGGACTGATTGTTATTTTTGTTTGTTTGCCTCGGTATTTGCGTCACGTCGGAACTGTGTGTATTGTTGGGTGTGTGAGTGTGCATTGCATGACATTTTATTTTATATACACCGCGGACGCTTAGGTCATGAGAAAATTTTATACCTACATATGATATGTGATGATAATAAAACGCCTAGAGACCGGTCTGGCGTCCGTGGCGCAGTTGGTTTCGTCGCTGGCTACGGTTACGGATGTCTCGGGTTCAATTCCCGGTGCGGACGGTTTTCATAGATTGATCTTTCAATCGATTTATGGATTTCTGTTCGTAGTTTGAGTCCTCCCTCCCACCAATCCCATCCTCATGGGGCGTAACGAGAGCGATTAGCTAACCACTAGTCCTGTCGTAGCCCTATTCTTCTATCCCTACTCTCTTCGAAAAAGAAAAGGTAGGTTGAGCAACTGAGTGACAAGCAGTTCTCGTAGAAAAAATTCTGTCAAGATACCTCCATTAGGAGACCATATGCTCCACATTGGGAGCGGACATGGAAAAAAAAGACCGGTCTGGGCTATTATATAATAAATGCTATTTAAAACGTTAAGATAATTTTCATAAACAACTTTACTCTTAGAACTACAAACTATCTATGATAGAGTACCTACATATTTAGCTTAGAAGATGACATAAATAATTACTTAACGCTTTATAACAAGTCAGTTTCAATGAGTCAAACATTTTTTTATACATAATAATTCCTAGATGTAGCTTTATAGAACTGGGTCATTTATATACGGTATCATTAAGATAATCAGTCAGCCATCTATCATAAGTAATTTTATTCATAATGAGTTAAAAATAATTATAAAAATACTAACACTAATCGGATATCAATCTCCGAGGTTATAATTATTTCAGAATAATTTACCATTAATCTAAATCTAATCAGTTTACAAAATCTTTTTAAATAATTACATTAATTAAATAATATGTTGCTCGAGCCGCTACTTAAAAAAATAATGATACAGGTTTCCGTAATGGTCCTTTTAAATTTTTTATTTTTTTGTTTATTCAACATCTAGCGGATGGGATGTTTATGGTTTGAACTACGTATGGGATAGCCAATCATAGCTGTTTTGATCCACGATTAGGGTTGGATGGAAAAAAACTTTTAAAGGTACCTAAAATTAAAATCTTAATTCAATATACTTACAGCATTTTTTAGCGATGCGCGCTCACAATGTAAAGCAAATGAATTCCGAATGGAGTTTCTCAAAAAAGTATTTTTATAAAACAACTGTTTGTTATTCGGTTGCTCATATCTTTTTTTTCGAAGAGATTAGGGATAGAAGGATGTGACATAGGGACATTACTAGTGGTTATCTAATCGCTCTCACTACGCCCCGTTTATAGGATCCGATTGGTTGAGTGGCTTTCTAACAAAAATCCATAAATTAATTGAAAAATCATTCTATGAACTTGTCCGTACAATTCAAACCCGTGAGTACCGCTGGTATATTTTTTTTCCATGTCCGCTCCCAATGTGGAGCATATGGTCTCCTAATGGAGTTATCTTAACAGAATTTTTCTACGAAAACTGCTTGTTACTCAGTTGCTCGACCTCTCTTTTTTCGAACAGAGTAGGGATAGAAGGATTGGGCTAGAACAAGACTAGCGGTTAGCTAATCGCTCTCGCTACTCCCCTCGAGGATGGGATGGGTGGAAGGGAGGACTCAGACTACGAACAGAATTCCATAAATCGATGGAAAGGATCAATCTATGAAAACCGTCCGCATCGGGAATTGAACCCGAGACATCCGTAACCGTAGCCAGCAACGCTACCAACTGCGCCACGGACGCCGACATGATATGATGTATGGTAGAACAATATTTTATAGTTATTTGTCTTTCTTTTTTCTGAAAAAATACCAAGACGATACGGCTATATGGCTGGACTAAAATTATATAATTTTCTCATGCTCTCAGTTGAGCACGATTCATATTTTTGTTAGTAATCACACGAAATGAATTGGAACGCCAAAATGAACACGTGCCTAAATTATCAATTCAAATATTAAATTGTAATAACAAACAATATAATATTTTCCCTTTTATGAAATCAAACATGAGACCTTTTGATGTTCTGTGATCCCTTAACTTATTTTTTATCGATATGCTACAGACGTCGATTATATCAAATTCATGAAGTAAAGTGTAATTTGTATATGATTATATTCAATAATTTACGAAGATGTATTTTCATAGGAACATTTTATTATTATTGCTAGTATAAATAAATTCATAAAATTATGTCGTACATGTAAATGTATCGATGTAATCATTTACTTTGGAGGATGGTTGGTGAACAATGATGAATAGGGCATGAATGTATAATACATGCTATGTTGCGTGTGATAGGTATGTAAATAGACACACCTGTTCACGATTTACATCAAAGATTTTTTCACACGTTACATGCTCATAAATTGAATTATATTTAAAACAGCGAAACTCAACCAGTTGGATGTGCAATAAGAAAAGTCACTATCAAAACTGGATAAAAAATAAGAGAAACAACTAGAAACAAACGATATTTCGACTCAATTTATGTCTTTCACGTTTAAAAAATATATATTATATCATGCCCGCTTCTAATTTGAAGGATATTGACTCCTAGTGGTGGATGTCAAGATAAGTTGCTGATCTTTTTCAGAGAGCTTAAGATAGAAAGGTGGGGATAGGATAGGACTGATAAAAAGTTTATAATTTACATTATTATATAAAATATTGACCGAATTTTACTAATTTCATTCCGATATAAACATAATAACGAACATTAAAAATTATATTAAACATGATAATTTTGTACAACTGGGATTTTGCGCGTTTGGCAAAACAATCAGTCGTAGTTAGCTATAATGTATGCGTATTTCGATTTGATGAAAAAACAGTTTCCTACGACTGTACAGTTTGACGTCTAAAGTTTAAGTGTTGTGGCGACCTTTTTTATATTACACCTGGAGTTTTTGTTAAAGCGTTTTTTTACAACATATGAGTCAAAATAAACTACCGGTAAAATATGAGTGTTGAATTTGAAGGCACAAAAAATATGAAGAGGATACCATAATCTCAAACCACTTGATGTAAGTAGGGTTAAAATAGTACATAATTCTATTCGTAAGAGACTATTTCTGACTCTTGGCAATAAGTTTCTACAGCCCATAATAATATTATGATACCGACGTACGATTTGCGATACAATATTAGTGCACTTCCAGTCTATTGTTACAGAAATTGTTTTTATTATTAATTGATGGTTGCCGAACATGTAATACTTATTTCTTGTATCACAAAAAACAACTTAATAATAATTATAATTTTGTAAAACAAAAGAAAACTTAATTTAATTAATAGAATTCGTGTGACGATTTATTGCTTAAGCGAAACTTACACGATTATTCGTATTGACAATCTTATTGAAGAATGGCATTCAGGTTGATAGTATACGGTAGTAATTGAAAGAATGACAAAATGAAATTTAAACTACTTGGTGATATAGATGTACCAATTTAACTTGGCCGCCAGTGAGGGTGCCACCGTCTGGTTAGGTATGTTGCCATACTCAACCAGAATTGAAATTTCAATAAATTCCAAGACTGATATTTTAGCGACGGTTATTAAAAGTAGACAAGATATTTATTTTGCATAAAATGGAAATTGGGGAAATTAATTCTAGACTGACAATTCTATTTGCGAAGTAATGTTGGTAATACTATATCACAAATAAATAATAAAATTCCATTATTTTTGAAATATATATGTATAATATATTATGTTATACCTAAGCTTTATCAGTAATATATAGTAGGTAGGTATATCTTTTCAATTCGTACTAGCAAAATATTTGAATGATTATTTTGTTTATTTAAAGTTGATAGCGAATCATACATATCGAATTTTATTATTAAACTTATGTGGCTTATCAGAAAACTTTGAGTTTAAACTTAGTTATCTTGCCTACATATTTTTATTTTTATCAGTTAATTAATGCTCCTGATGACCGAAATCGGTCCTGATCAAAACAAAAAAAAATGGTTTTATTTTTTTAAATATAATAATGCCTTTCCACCAAGAATTAGCAGCTAATATTATAAATGTGAATATTATTATCCCTTTTTTTCAAAATTATACATTCATCGCTTATAGCTTTCGATAAAACCAGTGGCGTAAATGAAAAACTTTGGTCCGCCTCAAATGTTACCAAGGACCCCCTATTTTACAATAACAAAATTAATCAACTTAATCTTTTTTCGTTGCCTTTGAATATGGAATTTTTTCAATCACATCCTTAACAAAACATTTTCTGAGTTTCTTCATGTTGAATAGTAAGTTGAACATGAAGAATATTGCTAGTTGAATAAGTCAAAATTGAGCGGTTAAATTACATCTGTAGTCTTGATTTTATTGGGGTTATCTATCGGTTTATTCTTATTTAAAATATTTATTAATATTTGGATACCGTCAGGGCCCGCATGCACAGCTTATCCCGCGCCATAGCGGTTACGCCACTGAATAAAACGTACGTTATTGTGAGTAAATACTGAACTTTGAAGGTAAAATCATTCATTTTGTGAATGGTTTATAATCTAGTAAAAGAAACACAACAGAAATGCCAAAATCTTCGCAAATATTAAATGCCACAAATCATGTTTCGACAGAAAATTGACGAGGGTGTGGTAAATACAAATAGGCTGTTTCAAAACCATAACAAAAGGCCTTTTTTAAAGGACAGACTACTCGAGTAGATTTTAAAGGTTGTTTGACGTTTTGTTTGGAATGTATCTCTTAATATAATTTATGTATACATACATGGTTAAAATATAGCAATACAAATATAAACTAAGGTAAACTGTAAGCCCACAACAAAAATTACTGATATTTATAAAAATATAACACAACTTTTCGTTCCGATTCTACAATTTTATCTTAAAATTGTGTTTTATTTTTATACTATACTATGATATCTTTCCACCAAGAATTGACAGATGACACGATAAGAGTCACAATAATTCATTTAGATATTTAAAAAAATAGTAAGAATATATTTTTTATTCCATAATATAACTTAGTCCGTAAATTTCAAATATTTAACAATAATAGAATGCGACATAATGTGTATGCACCTTTAGACAATATAAAAATATAAAAACAATGTATCGGTCATTTGCAGGGTTAAAATCACATGTGATCAACTCGGTGAAGATTTTTTTAAGTCACTTGAGGAAAAAAAGACATCACACTCCTGACTAAGATCTCAAATATTTGATTGAAATTTTTTATTATGTTATTAACCTTAATGGGACTTGAGCCATATCCATCTGAACGCAAGGATACAACTTTTACAACTAGACAGCGGAGGCCAACACATATATTAAATTGTGAATATTTAAAATACTATTAATTCGTACAACTATTTATTCCTGACATAAATTGAATTTAAATTTGTATAACGGAAAGATTTTATCGATAAGTATACCAGCATAAAATAACAGAAAAAATCTTCAATGCAGTTCGGTAAAAAGATTTTTTTACGTAAAGCTATAGAAAAATATGCAAATTAACAAACGTGACTGGGCATTAAACTATTTAATTGATACAAGTATTTTTAGTACTGGATCGCACAACTTTAGCTGGCGCATTGATAATTACTTAACTATCATGCTACATATTTTTATTAAAATTCCATCTAAAGAAATATTATTTATTACTAATAATATGTCATTTTAAAGTCAAGTACATCGAATAACATTATAATTGTTGTATTCTGAAAGAAATTAAATATTTATCTATAAATCTGGGCACAAATAGTTTTTTAGAGTATTTATATATATTTCTTAGAATTAATAAAATGTCACTCCTGACATCTATGACGAGAATAATATGGCTTAGTTATTCTTTTGTTTAGTTGTACTTGAATTAAGAACGACTTATAAAGAAATCGACTATTTAAACGATACGACAGGTAGATATTTGGTGCTAAATACTTTTCTTTATTTAAATACCAACCCGCGATAAAAAATCTCTCTGATGTAACCTTTAAAAAGTTGACAACAAGACTTTTGCCTTTTAAAGTAATGAATTATCCACCGACCATGTTGTAACGACTTTGCATATACATACGAAGCACGCGATGTTATTTTTCAATTTATTATTATTATGCCCGAATAAGAGTCGATATATCAAGATGATTACAAGGTAGTTATGTTTTGATTGACCCGTTAAAGGTTATCAAGGCGCTTAATTCGTAAATTTTATTGCGTACATTATAAAAACACGTACCCATGCATGTTTGCAAAATGAGTTTTTTTAACTAAGAGACAAAACTTTAAAGAGGGACAATTAATAATAGACATAATCAAGGAAATAACCTCCTTAATGACCAAACTAATATCAATGCATCGCTTAAACTTAGCCAGTACAACAAGCTCGCGTAATCAATAATCAATAACTCATAACCATTAAATTGTCAACGTATTTGCTTTTACGATTAATTAACAATACCTTGTATGTTGCTTTCCATTAACAACGAAAACCGCTATTATCATATTAAATAGATTATTTTTAAATAAAATTTAGGATAGTATATCTCTTCTAAGCCAGTAAACCTTTGTCGACGTCCGTGGCGCAGCTGGTAGTCTCGGGTTCAATTCCCGGTGCGGACGGTTTTCATAGATTGACCGTTGGGCGTAGCGAGAGCAATTAGCTAACTACTAGTCCTGTCCTAGTCCTAGCTTTTTATCCCTACTCTCTTCGAAAAAAGAGAGGTTGAGCAACTGAGTAACAAGCAGTTCTCGTAGAAAAATTCTGTTAAGGTACCTTCATTAGGAGACCATCTGCTCCACATTGAGAGCGGACATGGAAAAAAAACCAGTGTACATAGGTAATCTTAAAATTAGATGAAAAATAGTTTTGGCGATGGCGTGAAGCTGAAATGGCTATCGAACAATTATTCATATAATTTTTGTAGAACTAAATACTTTGATATTTTTACTTTATTATAATCGAGTTCTGCCAAGAAAATGCATATTCAATCGATAAAACGATAAACGTCCGATTCCAATGTAGTGCAAATGAGTTCCTAATGCAGCATCTTAACAAAGTATGTTTGAAATGATCTGGTTTGTATTTATAAATCAGTTGCTGAACCCTTCAGTTCATAAAGGTTGTGTAACGAAGGGTGGGGTGACGAAAACAATGGTGGGTAGAAAATCATCCATAAATCGATTGAAAAATCAATCGATAAAATTTCCAATTTGGGGATTTGCACATTTCGATGTGATCTTCGAAATATGTAGCGCATTGTGGAAAATTGTGGAATATATTCAATATAAAGTTCTTTGATTACATCATGTACGAATATTACAATGATTGCATGGATAAAGATGAAGAATTATTTTACTCATTTATGGTGGAGACCTGATTGACGCACATTTTTAAAGTTAGATTTTGCAATAAGTGTTTCATCAATTCCTGATAAGTGACATTATTTCCCTAAATAGTGGAATATTCTGATTAGTGTCACAATCTTCTTCATTTGTTTATTTAACCTTCACATGCCCCTGCGTTGTTTGCAATAGGAGTAACCCACTGCCCAAGCATTTTGTTCGTGTAATTATTGCGTGAACTTAGCTGTCATTAAAATAAGTACATTTCAAAAGCTAGTCAACTCATTTGAGTAAAGTAAAAAGCATTATCAAAAAAGGGATTGTTTAAGTTTTAAAAAAGCTTTATTCACAATTTATATAATTGTACATTAAAGATAAAGAATTGAAACTACACATATTAAATAACTGTAAAATTACTAAAAAAATAGAATATTAAATGTATTAAATTACAATTAAAGGCTTAAAATTACACAAAGATTAAATTACACTTCTGGCAGATGAATATCGATAACTTAATTACTTATTATGACAAAAATATTTATTGAATCCGAAAATAAATTATTATTATGATTCGGTATCTCAAAGTCATTATTTATGTAAGCTCATATTTATATTTTGAATACTTTTATCGTAAATCAGTGTATTCCGATCGCGAAATGTGTCATAATCAACGTGTCAATAAATAATGTGTCATAATGGGTGGATAAAGGTTAAAAATGTTTTATCATGTTATACTAAACATGAGGGGGGGGGGGGTACTTCAGAGCTTAAAATTCCTCTACTGTAAATTCAATACTTTGCACTTATCAGTTTATTCCCAAATGACCACCGATACGATATATTGAAAATGATCTTTCAAATATCATTGCAATGACAAAAAAACTCGTTACTCGAGTGAAGTCTTTGTAAAAAAATATAAATGAAGCAGGTAGCGATGTAAAAAAGAATGGCATTGTATTTATGCCAATTATATTTGGCTTCATCCAGATTGGGGATATTCTCAAATACGTTATTGTCGTCTATTGTTAGGACTAATGCCACGCACGAGTCGATGCCCACCTTTGAAAAAATCCCGGCCGAACATTTCGTCCGTTTAACCACAGAGCCAATTTTTGTACGCATGTACATTTGTTTTTTTTTTTTCGTTGCCGTAACCGAGAGACTAGTTCGCACTTCAATCAGATATTTTCTTAAATACTTGCTCACGAGAACAGTGTTTCAAGACGTGAAAACCTTGGAAATTTAATTTACGTATATTGCATTGTTGTATTAAAATTACGTAATTTATTTGTTTATATGTTTTTTGTAAAAAGAATATTTCATAATTCAATACTTACACTATTTTTTTATTACGTCTGGCTGAGAAACCATTAAAATGACAGATACTGTAAGATAAATAAATATCGCACGTAAGTATAATCGTGTTCACTTGTACTATTATATCTATATACCAGGAGTGGCGAACCTAGGGCACGCGTGCCAGAAATGGCATGTTCAAGAAATTAGCTGACACGTAACAATTAACAGATTTTTTATTAGATAACTCATGAATAAGGTATCAGGACTTTATTCTGTACTTAATTTTTTCGACTGTCATTATTTTCCGAAATTTATAAAATGTAGTACAAGAGGTAATTTGACCGATGAATCTAGTTGGGAGTGCATTTTGCGAAAAATAACAACATATGAACCGAGTATCAAGTATTTGGCATCGAATGTACAACAACAAAAACCTCATTAATATTAATAAACATATTTTTTATCATTTCTCTTTCCTTTCATTTTTCCCTTATTAAAAATTGCTTAGAAGGGTGAATGAACCCATTCTATCTTATCGAACCATGCTGTTAAATGATGTCACGGTCTTTGCGTTATGTTTTAAGTAAAAAACTAATTATAGCGTAATTGCTAATAGTATTTATTCAAATAAATAATTTTTCAAAAAACTGCTCGACACGTCAGACAGTATATTATTTGGGGATTTTTTGCCACACACAAGTAAAAAGGTTTGCAACCCTTGATATATACGATTGAATCGAAATACGTATTATTTTTAAAAATATTGTTTGGTCGTATTTGAGTGTAAAAATCGTGATTATAGTTTTATTATAAAATTGTTGAAGAAAAACTATAAATTGTTTTTTAATTTTTAAATATTTTATTATGTAATATGTTCCTCATTTTGCGGTAACTTTGTGGTTACAATACTTATTTTAAAAATAAATTTTAGTTTACTGGCGTAATATTTTTACATCTTTATGTTATTTAAAGTATTTTATTAAGTTTAGCAGCGTGTTTCTTAATCAATTAGGATACCACTCACGTATTATGATGTCTAATAATTATTATAATAAATCAATGAAAAAAAAATTTTTTTGTTTCTCTCCCAGTATGAACTTTTATCATAGAGCATCTCAACATATATTTTTTGTGATAAATAGTTATAATCCAATCGATCTCTATACGCTCCGTTTACAGGATAGGATAGTGTAATCCATAAATCGATATATGAGGCGCTGAAAAGCACAAGTCCACATTTTGTCAGAATCTAACAACAAATACATATTGATTGAATTCGTGTTTACTTGGTAGAATTCCATTATAATAAGATAAAATATCAACGTATTTAGTTGTACAAAACTTTATTAGGTAGTTGATAGCTATTTCGGCTTAACACCATCGATAGTTATGAAGATGGCGTTAAGCTGAAATAGTTATCAACTACCTAATAAAATTCTTTAGAATTAAATAGTTTGATATTTTATCCTATTAAAAAATACGTGCATATACTATGGGTCATTTCACACAATACATAAAGACAAACTTGCAAAGCCTGACAAAACTACACGAAAAAAGTGCTTAAACATTTAATGATATGCAGAATCTGACACATGTAATAGTTTCAATCTAGCGGTTGACTGGTGACTAAAAATATGCATACTTTTCTTAATAAGGAATACAAGACGATGGAAAAAATACTATCAAACGATAGAAAGACAAAAACGTCGTTTCCTACTAATATTGCTACTAAAATCTATCAGCTTTTGCTTATCAACGCGTCATATAAATATTTCTTATCTAGAATTAAAACTCGTGACCCAGCAAAACCTATGGATAAAAACCCATCGGCGTTGACCACTCGGCTACTGGAAAGGTGAAATATTATTGATCATATTAAATAATTATGTTTTCACTAAGTGACGTTTAATGTGCCTACATGTTGACATGCTCCTGATGATGTTTCTTAATATTGTAAAAGCGTACAAGACACTGTCTTTAAAATACAACGGAGATGGAGAAACATACCATAGAATGTAGTGATTTATGCTAGGTGTAACGTGAAGAGATAAACATAAAACAATTTTGGTAGAGCAACCAAATAAAATCAAGTAACGTAATGGAGAATATACGTTCCAAACACCATTTATTCTACTCTTTTTTTGTAAAAATTAGTTGACAATATTTTTTTTACGAATTTCCTATAAAAATGACAAAGTAATTAAATAACAGCATAAATTAAGCACGCCAAAATGTTCAAATGGTAGATGGTATATGGTGCGAATCGAGGCATGTAATCGCTGGAAGACTGCAAAGCGGTAATTATAAAAAGACTGTTAAACAACCATATGGCTGATAGTTGATAGTTAATTAACTCAGCGTTAATACTAAACTTGGTAGTGTAAATAATTAATGATTATGTGAAAGACGAATAAGCTTGATAAGAGATTAAGGAAGGCTTTGTATAAAAGGATTTAATGACGACTTGATGGTAATTATGAATCAATTCTTTAATCTTTCTCAGTTTGTTTCCTTTTATATATATAATATTACTTAGATATTTTTCATAAAGTGATCTATGTTCAACTACAAATATGTTTCTATTAGTTTATATCGTTTATATTATATTTTTGAATAGCGTTTCATAATAATACCTAAAATTATCTTGTTAGGTCAGAAAATGGCTTCTAATCTACACGCAGTATAATATTCTCACATCGAAGAGTTGATTGCCTTATAATATAACTATACATTCAGATTCACGATGGCGAAGTTGAAATGACACTTACATGCATTGGTTTTAAGCTGATCAATACATTTGTATTTAGTGACATGGGGGTGTCTGTGATGTCTTCATTGATTGCCATCTACCTTACTTGTCAAGAAAATGAAACTTTGATATAGTGATTCATCAAAAACCAGTACTTTCCTTACCCTAATCTTGTAACCCCTGGTTTATAGAACTATTAGATATGTTCAGAGACTACATTATTAAGAAGCAAGAACTTTCGACCACATTAAAACTGTCTCATTATCATGTTAATCTTGTAATGCCGCGTCTAGAATTTTGAAGTTTCCTCTTCATAATATAAAATTGTAAATCAATGTAATTTTACAGTGTTTATATAAATCGATTATTGTGTTTTTAATCCAAATTAATCAACCATACCCTATGTTCATTAAGTTCAATGAAATTCCTTGGATAAAACAAAAGAACTTCCCTTAATGCTTTTCTCTCTCTGAACAATGACAGGAGAAACCAATATCATTATAAATCTTCTAGTTAATTGCTCAATTGAGGTTTCAATTATTCCAGATTGGAAACAGTAGACGTAGTAAAAAAACCTCACTTTATTTGATTTTATTCATTTTTAGCTTGTAAGCGAGACACACAATTATTGATTTAATTGTACACTGCGTTCTGGTCACTTAATAACAAAATTATTGGATTGACCTTTTTAGCTTATATGAATACCACAGATATCACGTATCGGAATATAATACGCTTAATAATATAGTAATTAAACAGCATTTCGGATTCTTTAATTATATTGTAAACAGCGGTCTTTTATCGAAGCGAAACTGGTTTAATTTATTTTATTTCGATTAAGGTATTCATCACGTGAATACAATTTATTATTTTAATAAGCAAATTAATTATTTAACGGTATTTATATTACACGCATCACTGTAAGAAGCAATAGGTTAATATTTGTTTGAGCTTGATTGTATATATCAATCTCTGTAACTCTGGATTAGTACGACGAGACTATCCATACGAATCGTCCAAGACCAAGAAAAAGAATTGTACTTGATGAACCTCTTGCCTAAAATATGATTGAAAACAACTCTATGACATTCTAAATTTCCCTAAAGTGATCCCGTGAAGTTGCTTCACCGTGGATTACACATGTCTATAGCGATTACACCCTATTGTCTAGCGTATAAAGAATGTGATCTTTCAAAATTAGACATAAAGGAGTAAAGGAGTTCCCTTATGCTTACGCACCATATGACTCAATTCTCCGTCAATATAAGATACTTGATAAATATTTCAAAAAGAAAATTTATATCGCCGTCAATTTTGTTTGACAAAATTTTAACAGTTATTAACACGTGTTTGATAAATACATTATCATCAGTGGCGTGATCGTTAGGTTAGTAAAGAAGAAGGAAACGTAACCGAGAAAAACCGAAAGTAAATAATAATAACAAAACACTTTTATTTCATATGCAGACATAACGTAATTATTAATGTCGTAACAATACTATCAAGTCGATTGGTTTTTTTTTAAATATAAAAATACTTATAGTGACATATATTAAGAGACTTTCCAATTTTATCTCGAATTGAGTTTTAATTAAGGTAGTAATATTGAACATTCATCATTGATGTAAAGAAATATATAGGTTTAAATAAAAACACAATTTTACATGGTCCAAAAGCACAGTGGCATAATTATTATGTTTTTAGTCTGCTATACATAATTTTATTTAACATAAATATAATTCATTTCAGTCTCTGGATAATGCTTTTCGTATTAAAGGATTATTAAAATACATAGTTTCTTTATATTTATTTTTTAAATACAAGCTTTTAAATAAATCTTTAATTTTCTTTTCCGTATAATAAACGTTGTGATAGTATCTACTTACTCAAAAATATATGCTGTAAAGTCATTATAGGTATAATTACTTTCACATAAAAGTGCCATATCGATATGAAAGAAAAAACACAATTACCTTTATGGAAACTTTGTGTCACTTTTTTAAATAAAAGAAGAATTTCAAACACAAATTTATAACACTGTCACACACAATAACTATAATTTATTTCAAATAAGCATCATTATAACAATAAGACATCAACGCGCAAGAGGAAAAACAGGCAACAAACCCGAAGATTACAACGCACGTAGTTTTCAACACACGAAACCCACTGATACTATGGTCAGATAACAAGTCGTCGCCACTGTTTTGTTATCGTACGTAATATTTAGCACAAATTTACACTTATCGTGTTGTTTTGATTGGGAGAATATTGCTGACGCATTTATGAGCTAGCCGCTGTAAGACTACTGACGGCGACGAGTGACCGCGTCTCACTGACTGGGTTCAACTTCAGCTTACTCAAAGGCGATACTATCGTATGTGACGTCTTGCATAGTAGACTGAGATTCTCAAAGCTTCTATGATCAATCAAATCATACGGTTCATGCTTTGACACCCATATATCTTGGTATATTTAATTGATATTGTCTGGTCCGTAGTGTAATGGTCAACGTCGTTGATTTCGGTTACGGAGATATCGGGTTCAAATCCCAGTATGGACACTTTCATAAATTAATTTTATAACCGATTTATGAAATTCTGTTAATAGACATGGATATTTGTGATGTCTAGAATTCACTCCCACCAATTCGATCAAATAAACAGAGCCTAGCTACAGCAAATAGTTAACCACTAGCCCTGTCCTAGACCTATCCTTTGACACCGCCCAAACTTATTGGGCGGACCCTAGGCCTTCAAAAAGTCAGAAATCTTCGGCAGCCTTCCCTAAGATTGCAAGATCATAGTTGTGCAATTAGTAAATTCATACATTAATTTCATTGATTATCAAAGGTTCCAAAGTAGTCATCGCTTAATAAAAAGCCATTTTAAATTTCATCACTTATTTTTCACGAAACAGTTATATTTACGAAGTAATAATATGTATAGCTTGGGGCAAGACGAATTTACTCCGTAATAATAGCTTACACCTAACCGCGATACCTAGAATTTTAGTTCAGACAACCAATAAGCCTGGTAAGATGACATTAAGGATTCCGTTCCAAGAATAGGTCAAATAAAAAATGTAATGTAGAATATTGGAGGAGTCACGTATACAATTCCATATCTTATCTACAATATTTGAATTGTCAAAAACACTTAACTAAACTGAAGAATACCTTACGAATTCTTGACATGAGAAATATGAAACATTTTTTTACTTTCTTGTAGATAAATCTTTGAGAGCCATAGGGAAACATATAAAAACTTCAAAGTTACCAGTTCGACCAAGTTTGTAATGGTTGTGTTCAGTTATGGGATTGTGTTTTGTGCTGTAGGAACCATATGCAGGAGAAAATAGACATAATACTAGCTAAAATAGTACAAATAGAAAAAAAAATTGAGCAAAATCACTAGCAACATTAAACACACATTCTAAAATTATTTTATAAAAACGAAAGTTAAAACTTTGAACGTCGAAAATAATGAATTAAAATAGTTATCTATATCAAACTATTTAAAGTTGCATGCATCTTAACATTTTAAGATGCACGATTTTATTTGCGCAGTGTTGGGTGTATTCTCTTTTGCAGATTTGAAAAATTATGTAGATAGATAAAATAGATTATAAAAATATTACTGTTGGATTTTAAACTGTACGAAACCTTTTGTAATATACTACATATTTTAAGAGTCGTAATTTTGACAAAATATAATTTTTTTAAGGTGTTAACTGTCAATTCTTGGTGGAAAGGCACTATATTTTAGAATAAAACGTAATTTGGCAGTTGATAATGTTCGTGATGAGCGAAACCGATCCTGATCATTACAAACATGTGGAAGTGGTACAAACAAATTGTATTTTATTAAAAAAAAACAAATGTTATTTAATAGCCATAAATTAAATACATAGTATCATTCTTTGGCAGAAATTTGGAGCAAACTTAATGAAAATGATCCAATTTATAAGAAAAGTGTAGATATATGTTTTTGTAAATTGAATATCATAATGTATTTAAATGAAATGAATCTTAGCGTCATGGTTTTATAATAATTTTCATAAAAGGAGTGTTTATTTACACTAAATTAAAACCAAATCAAGGCAAGCTATCATTTGATCGATGAAATATATTTAACAAAAAAATACATGTTTTTCTACGCATAGACACTAAGATGTAAGAGATTTTTTATAATTGGATACTTTGTGTACACAATTTTTAAGGTATGTTATTCTAGATTTACCGTCAACCTTTACATTCAATGAGTTCCCTTGACACACGCTGTAGTGTTTTTTACGTTCCCAACTGTGAATCGAGTAGATAAAAAACGTGTTATAATATTGTGAAGTGATTTAGTGATGAAGCCTCTTAGTTGAGGTATTCGAAATCTTTTAAAATCTTTCTTTACGCGTGGGTGGATCTCCGACAAATGATCCCCTAAATCCAAATGCGATGATTGGGTGCATTTTTCAACCCATGACCTCAAAAAATAATTAAAAGTATTCGGCTGCAACTCGTCGGAGTTTGAATATTTATGTAAACTTATATTAATCTAATACCAGGAGGCAGTGACACCTGACAACATGCGCTCGATGTGCATGATTTGTAATGTAATTATTTATTTATGATTGTAATATTGTTAACTATTAATCCTAATAAGAATTAATTAACAAAACTATATATCGTGAATCGTGAGAATACGACAAGCTTCATTAAAAAATATATGGGGTGGTTTCGCTCAACTAGTGATTGATAGTTCTCAACATATGATTTCGACTGCCAATGTGCTCGTGGATAAGATATCTGGGGGAACTGCGGTTGATTAAAAATAAAAAAGTGGTTATTTGGATTATGTTTTACTATTTAAATAAAAATTATTGAAATCAAACATTACATGTATTTTTATATCATCATACAACTTATTCTATCTTTTTTCCTCGAAAAATATCGCTTTTATTTAGACAGATATCCCGCGCGCGATCAGACCGCTGCAGACGCACCCGCTCGCAGAACAAGAAATACTGTAAAATTCGTAGTTCACATAAAGCTTCTAGCTGCGAGTCCCTCCTCCCCGCGCCCCTCCTTCGACCACTCGAGTATATCCCATCGAAAACCGTACTGCAAAAAATCATGAAGATGCCTCACTTCTGATATTAGTACCGCGGTGTATGATAATTATTGGATGTATCGTTGTGTGGGCGAGCTTAGTACACGCTTAAATAATAGTGATATTTTCATATAATATACATAAATTATTAATGTACGAAAAAATGTATGTATAATAATAAACATAGATTTTTCTAAACTTGCATGGGGGTGCTGCAGTTTCGCAGTGCGTATGGACGAGCCGCGCCTGGTGATTACTCAGCTGTTTAACCTAATATTTTCGTAGAGAGTAAGAATAAGGCCAAGAAAGGACAAAAGGTTTACTAATCGCTCTCACGACGCTCCGTTTTTAGTATCGTGTATGTATTGGAAGGAATTTTTAACAGGACAGACATGAATGCCTTCGAACACAAATCTACAAGTAATTAAAAAATAAACAATTTATGAAACTATCTGCACTGGGATTGGAAGCCACGTACCGCAACCACGTTGCTAACGAAATTGACCACATAACCAGTATTATTGATAAATTAATGTCGGGTATCAGACATCATGCGTTTCGGTACGTGTTTTATGTTAATTTTATGATTTGACACATTTTTACGTTCAATTTGTCCAATCTTTTAAGATTAGATCGTTGAATAAAATATTACATTATTACGATAAATATTATATTTCCTGTTATCTACGATATCCTTATCGGTCCCTTGAAAAAACACTAAATAATTGTTTTATGGAAGATAATTTATATTCCTACCGCAAACTCCCACCGACGGCAAAAAACCAACCAGATTTTAAAGAATATTGATTATATCTGGTAATAAAAACTATAATATTATTATAGATATCAGCTGGAAGTACTTATTAGTTTACAAGCACCTTACGCGGTTTGAGGTGCATGTAGCGAATTTGATACTAACATTCAGATGAATAAGTAGTCACCTATACTATAATATGTATTGAAATCTGCGGTCAAGCCGATTATGCCAATCAAGTATTTTACAAACAAGATAGAAACAATACCTATATTACTACGAGGCATCTCGTTTCTATACTTACTATAGTGAAACTTTTCGTAATGTGGGATTACCGCTTTTTTACAAACGTGTCCCGTTTTATCTTTGTATAAGCGTAAGTTTTACTGCCGGATCCGTGGTGCAGTGATCAACGCCGTTGGCTATGGTTACGGCTTGTCTAGGGCTTAAGTCCCGTTTCATAAATCGGGTATTCAATGTACTTATTAAATGAAGCGGGACTGCAGAAATTGCACTCAAATAGTATGAAAACGTGAAGTACGGGCACCTTATGTCGGAGATGTCGTGGGTTATGGGTCCGTGGTGCAGTGGTCAACGTCGTTGATCCGGATGTCCCGGATTCAAATCCCGGTACGGAAAGTTTCATAAATTGAATTTTGAATCAATTTATTTTCATTTAGTTTCTTAAATGGATTTCTGTTGATAGGCATGGATGTTTGTGATGTCTAGAATTCCCTCTTGCAGCCATCCGATCCTTAAAACTGGGCCGAGCGAGAGCGATTAGCTAACCACTAGTCCTGTCCTAGCCCTATCCCTCTATCTCTCCTGTCTTTAAAAAAGATAGATTGAACAACTCAGTAACAAGCAGTTTTCGTAAAAAAAACTTCTGTTGAGAGTCCTCATTAGGAGTCTACACGTTCCAAATTAGAAGCGGACATGGTAAAAAAATTACTGTCTCGCAATTTATTCACCAAAAATAAAATAATACAATTTCAAATAAATATTGAATTTAATATAACAACTGACGACTGTATAGACTGTAAATTTAAGTGAGTCTTAGTTTTCCAAATATAATTTTATTTAATACTTATAATCGACGTATTATATTTAAATTTATTATTGTTTATTGTACTCATTCATGAATAGATATGACAAAAGAATTATGTATTTTATTTTTCCACTGTGTTTTTTTTTATCATTGTTCTGTTTCGTCATGTTCTGATTTGACGCCGAGCTATTATGCCTACACCGTTCACGCTTTCAATTTCCCAATAGCAAAAAATTTATGATATAATTTCTAGAATGTAACATTTTCCAATTTAGTTTTGAATCTTGATAACCCATATACGATTTCAAAGCGAGTAAAATAACCGTATCGTTATTTTTTACCAATCGTTTTCGCCATTAATCAAGTCTCTGCTTCCATTGAACAAGTCACAGTATCTTAAAAAAAAATGTTAACACTGACTAATAATACCTTTTTTTTAATACGGTGTTTTAGTACGGTAGGAATCTATTGATGGTTCAAGATGTTTTCGGTACTTGTTAATTACTACGTCGTTGAACATCTAAATCGGGTGAGGTAAATCGGGGGCCAACGATTAATTAAAGAGTAATTAAATAAACTATTCTTGTCATTATTACCAGCAACGACGCGTATAAATCTTTATTTAAAAACAGTGCTCCGCAACCTTTTCTCACCCACGGCACACCATAGTACTCATACATTTTTGGCGGCACACTACAAGCCAAAATATGTAAATTTCATAAACAAAACCAGCAAGTCATTAATTTGTTTTTGTTTGACGAATTTGAAATAGTGGCTAATATATTTTTTAATGTATATTAGTTTTGACAAATCCAAAATAACCTTTCCGCTTTGTCGCCCGGGGCGCTCCTTGAGTTTACCACTACCCCCACTTTCCCTCCAAAACTTGTTTTTGATTGCACCGCAGGCAGAAAATTTTTGTGCATAAATAAATTTATTGAAAAATATTTATTATATTATTCACAATCCTGACAAATTTAATATTAATATAGAAACACGAAATTATTTATGTACAGTACATAAATAGATATAAATATATTGTACATAAATACGAGAATAAATTAAACGGAAGATCTTAGCAACCGAATGTTTTTATTTTGTTCTGATGCATATAAAAATACTCAATTTTTTCAGCATTTAAAAAACTACATCAAATTATTGTAAAAAAAAGTTTACACTTTTTTGTTTTTTTTTTAGAGCCACAATAGCGAATTATTATAATTCTAAATGCTATGTTATGGCCATGATTGAATATAAAAAAATATAGATGCTATATCCAAAAATAAAGATAGCAAATCTTTATAAGAAATAAATAAACTTTTCCCCAAGGTTTCAAGGTTATTAATTTTAATGATTACACTAAATTTAAGCAGAATATGTGATAGAGGGAAAATTTTACGGTCTATTCAAAATAAACCACCATTTTCAACATAAATCACATAAGATAAAGTGAGTGACGAATCATTAGCCTGTCATACCGTTAATGAGAAATTGTTATTCTAACCGTAAATATATAAATAATAACCGAAACCGCAAACAGATTATTTAAAAAGAGAATCATACAATGTTACCGCAAGAGAAAATAATTTTTCCCTATATTTTAAGAATCACACTGTAAATAATAGTGATTCAATACAAATAAGCTTCTATTTACAAATACTAGACATTGTCGTAATAGTATTTCTGAATATCAATAAAACAATAAAGGCATCTACACAGGGTGCTTGATGGAATTTGAATTATTACATTTCTATAAATTTTATCTCTAACCACCCGGGTTTCGTCTTTCAGCATTCGAGTACACGAATGAACTCAAAATGTCAATTCATCGTTTCGTTCGAAGGTCGAAAGTAGGTATCTAAAATTGAATCGTTCAATTGTGTTGCGAAGGGTCGGGTGGGAATATGTAATTTATATGTTAAGAATTTGAATCATTGTTAAACTTATAAATAAATAAACTTTCGATACAGTTAGTCTGATGATGCTTCTCAAAGAAGCGAAACACGACCAGCTGAATAACAAAGTTATCAATTTTAGTTATACATTAAAAAAGAATTTCCACAAAGTTACGAGGAATCCATCAAAATATTTTTATATATATTATTTGATTTCTGTTTTTGGCTGTTCCGTTTTTATGCGTTCCGTTCTTTCATACTGTCTATTCGATTTTAAACCATCGTAAACGCCAAACCATAAAATGTGCGGGAGAGCGAGATTAAGATTTTTTTTCCACGTCCGCTCCAAACGTGGATTATACGGTATCCTAATGGAGGTATCTCAACAGAATTTTTCTATGAGAACTGCTTGTTACTCACTTACTCAACCTCTCTTTTTCGAATAGAGTAGGGATAGAATTATAGTGCTAGGATAGGTCTAGTGGTTAGCTAATCGCTCTCGCTACGTTCAGTGAGGATCGGATGGGTGGGAGGGAGTTTTAGACATCACAAACACTCAGATTACGAACAGAAATCCATAAATCGATTGAAAGATCAATTTATGAAAACCGTCCGCACTAGGAATTGAGCCCGAGACATCCGTAACCGTAGCCAACGACGCCACCAACCGCACCACGGACACCGGAAATTACAAATCTATAATTCGTTTTAAGTTCTGTTTTATGAAAATATTTAAAGACAATCTAAGGCGCTTTGGGGTTTTAAGAAGTGAAGAATTTAAACTATTATTACGTTTCAAGACTATGTCAGGGGTTTAAGACACTTTTGAAGAAGGAAATTTAAGTGATAATAATCAAATATCTAAGAAAGTATAGAATATTTTGCATTTACAATTATACAGAAATGTAGGAAATTTTATAGAGAATAGATTGGTGGAAGACTGGCGTTTATGATTGTTTAGAATTAAATAGAATGGATAACAGATGTTGAATATTTATAAACTGAGCAATGCATCGCTCAAATAACATACAAATACTAACTGGTTGATCAATAATGCATGCTTGTGAATCCAGTTCAAATTATAAAAGATTGTAATTTCATTAAAATCGTATTGTGTTCGCATATTTTTCCATATCGGCAGTTGCAAAATTCACAGTTGAATGCATCTGCCAAAGACAGCTATCTAAGAAGAATGCCGATTGTACGGTCATTATTAATTATTTTCGCAAAATACGAACCGAAACATGAGTGGCCGGTTTTTATTGATTCCCAAAGCATCAATCAAAAAAAATGGATCCCTTATGGCTGATATTTTTTAAGAAACACAATTCGATACGGTAGGCAAGCAGCATATTATGACAATAAGGTACACAAAATATTAGTTCTAAATAAGAAAAATATAACAATAACATAAAAATCAATTGAAAATACCTATATAAAAGCTACATGAGGCAGAGTCGATCCAATGATTGATATCTACCTTTCCAGACAACGCCTTGGGTTTTCGATTTAAATCATATACTAAGACTTTGTTGCATTTACATTTAATTTATCTTTTTGGCTCAATATTCTCTAACTTTGAATTTAAGTAAAATTAATTAAATTTGTAAATTGTTTAGATTTTTCAAAAAAACATTATTTTTTTTCTACTGGAACTGCTTGTTACTCAGCTACTCCACTTTTTTTTTTTGAGAGTAGGGATAGAAGGATCGGATGGATGAGAGGGAATTTCTTGCCGCTTAAAAGGATTGCACATTTTTTTTTGTACTACTTCCACATTGTATAATGATCAAGACCGGTTTCGCTCATCACGAACTTTATCAACACTTTAAAAGTATGATACTTGAGAGAAGCCATAATTTGATTTTTCGTTTTTAATCTACATTATTTTCAATTAATAATGTTTTGCAAGATGTTGTGTCCGTCGGCGTCCGTGGCGCAGTTGGTAACGTCGTTGCCTATGATGACGAATGTCTCGGTTCAATTCCCGGTGCAAACAGTTTCATAAATTGATCTTTCAATCGATTTATGGATTTCTGTTCTTAGTCATCAATGTTTGTGATGGCTAAAACTCCCTCCTACCCATCCGATCCTCAAAAAACGGGGCGTAGCTAGAGCAATTAGCCTACCACTAGTCCTGTCCTAGTCCTATCATTCTATCCCTACTCTATTCGAAAAAGAGAGGTTGAGTAACTGAGTAACAAGCAGTTCTCATAGAAAACTTCTGTTGAGATACCTCAATAATGAGGTCATATGCTCCACGCTGGGAGTGGACATGGTAAAAAAAATTTTGTGATGTTTAAGAAAAAACATTTCTTTTTTTGCCTAATAGATTTATTGAGTGCTCTTGTCTACTAGGTACATAACAATATAAAAATCCCCAAAAAACATGCAAGTCACTCATATTTCAGTAGTCAAAAAAACTAGAAGAAGAATTTTTGATCAACGTCGGTATCACAAGATGAATGCGCTATTTATTGATAAATAATCTAATGACCAAGCAGGAAAATATGCTACAAATCATAATTATATTCTACTTCTCGAATCACAGGAAGATGTAGTCAATAAAACATAATTTGCCCTTATTATTCCAGTACCTGCACCTTAGTAAGTATAGTTATTCATAGCGTAATATAATATATTAGAACTAATTTATTGATATAAAATCCGTAATAATTGATGAGGGGATAAAAAAATGGAATAAAGGAGAGAAAGCTTTTAGAAGAACATTTTAAATATGATTTAAGCTTTCAAATAATAGCACTGAACGTGGCTCAAAATAGCACTCGTTGATAGTACATAATGCCAACATATTACACTGTATTTTTACTAAGTATGAGGTTTATACGACAGGTTTCTTCAATGATTTACGACCAATATCGCTGGGTCACACTGTAAGAGTAACGGTTTTATTTTCAGTAGCTACAATAATCGAATAATCGCTACTGCTCAACTTCTGAGACGTGATTAGCGACCGGACGATTTTTTTTAAATCGTAAAAACATCTTTTGTCTTTTATTTTTGATATACACTTGGGCCTCGTATAACACGGTTGATGAATTGTGACATATTTTTGTACAACACGCTTTATATAACACGGTTTCAGAAAAAAAAATTGAAAATGAATGAACATGTATTAATTAATTAAAAGGAATAATTTAAACATTTAAAGCGTATTATATTCGTCGAACATTTGAAAAAATATTAGATGACTAGAATAACCGTAACCGTCATAGATGACGGTATTGAAATTGAAATACTGAATGTCTAAAGTAGCTAGTAATTCGGAACTGTGTGTGCAGTGTACAACATTTTATTATATATATATATACCGCGAACGCTTAGGTCATGAAACAATTTTATATCTACATGTGAAAATGTAAGATATCGATCATGACCAGACTTTAACAAGCTTGGAAAGAAAATTCAATTCGAAATTGTGTGGATATTATTTCTGCGCACGTTAACAAACTTCAATATTTTTTTGGAACGCATACCCTAATTTTGTATCAACTTCAAACCTCGTATAACACGGACTTGTATTACACGACGTCTTTGTGGAACCATATGACTGTGTTATACGAGGCCCAAGTGTTCATCATTTTGAATATTAATGAAAACAATGAAATGAAACATTAGGATTTAGTCAAAACACCGGGCACACTTAAAGACCTAGAAGACTTTAATCTTTCCTCCTCTTATTTAAAACATTAAAATGGACATTTTTAAAACAAAAAATTAATATTAAATTAAATGTAGATATAAAAAATAAGTGCTGACGTCTAATGGTAGAAAATGTGAACCTTCAATCAAATAAATTGATCACTGTCCATTCTAAGTGGAAAAAAATTACATCAGTGTTTCTTAACCTTTTCGAAGTCATAGTGCACTTTTTGTCATAAGAAATACTGGCGGTGAACTAAAATCAAACGGTAATACAAAAAAAAAAATAACTAAAGAAAAGATATACAGAAGTACAGCATATGTATGGAAAAACTAAAATTAGCTCTAATAAAATGGAGATTATAATTTAAAACATCGACTGAGGGTGTTTGATGGAATTTCAATATCAAATTTGAATTATTGAGATTTTGTACACTTCCATGTATTTTGTCACTAACGACCCGGGTTTCGCCTTTCCGCATCTTCAGACATTCGAGCGCACGAATGGACTTGAATTGACAGACAGTAAACAGTGCCTAACGTTTATATAGAAGATACAAATACGACAAATAATATTTACGAGATAAAATGTTATAGGTCTAGGATCCACACTGATACCCGAGTTCAAATTTCGAGAATCACCTTAATCCTTATTTTGTAAACAAACGCATAAACAGAGTGGCGAATTGCCGCTTTCCAACTAATATTAGAATTACCAGTGATTTTACAATTATGATAGCATTGTGGGTTTCGACGGGATGCAATTCGACGAAAGGATACATATATACAATCAATCAATTTTGAAGATTGTTTGATATGATAATCAATTAACCTGAGCTTGTCGGCTTTTGTAGATTTAGAAATATTAGTTCGAATATTTAATAAATCTACCCTCAATTCTTCGTCTAAATTCGTAAATATTTTTCGATTTTTAGTTTTTATATTAGTTATTATTGAGAAACTGACCTCACACAAACATGATGTTGAAAACTGTAACAAGATTTTAAGTACCCTCGTGCAGAGAGCTGGGTATTCGTCTTGGACAGATATCCAAAATTTCTCCATAGTTACCTCAGAAAATTTAATTTTTGGATTACGATTCGTTGACAAGGAGACCAATTCTTCTTCTTCTTGGCATGAAAATTCACAACTCGTATCAATCGTGGCTAATGGATTTTGTATCCAGTCAGAATTTTCTATATTTAAGGAAGGAAAGTAATATACATTCTTTTCTTTCAATAAAGTTAGATGTTCTGTTACAGCGGAAATAATTCCCTCGGCAATGTTCTCGTTAAGTGAAGGAAAAATATCTACTTTATTTTTTCCGATTATTTGAAAACCATTCGACGTGACGCAACACACGCGATCGATTAGATAAAATCGATTTCATAATTTATCATGATTTCGCGAAGCATTTTTCGGTTTTCAACATTTTGTTAATTATTTACAATATTTCCCCGGTGCACTTGCAACAATCTCATTGGTGCATCGGTTCAGAACCACTGCATTATATTTTTAAAATAAAAGACAAATTTTTTCATCAATATAAAGATGTGTAATGTGTTTTGTTTTTAAAATAAAAAAAACAATTTATATAGAATGGTATTCGCATTCGATCAATAAATGCAAGTTATCAAGGCTGTATATTAATGACGTGGACCACTGTCATAGAAGGTAAAGTAGGTTTGCACAGGAAGAAACTATTGTTAACCGCAAGACCGAGTTTTTATAATGATTTATAAGGCCTATAAGGGAGAAGGATAAGTTAAAGTCTCCAACATTTCAAACACTCCGTGGTTTGGATGTTGATTTATTTATATTAAAAAAATATAATGCAGAATTTTTGACAAAATAAAACAACGAAAAATAAGGAAAATAGATTTACATTTTTTTTTCTATTTTATCTTCTTCTGTAATATACTTAAGTGTATTGAAATTACTTTTTTCTTTAGACCAATAGCTCTATAGTTTGTGAACTTTTGACTGTATGTATCTGAGATAATACGATTACAAATGAGATAAAAACATTAATCAAATTAGTATAGTAGATCTTTTCTAAATTGTTAATAATTAGAGTAAAGGGAACGCGGAAGGGCGCAAACTCATTGGAATGTCCAAGTGAAGGACGCCATTGGCCTTTCTTTACCGATGCACCTCAGAGCAGCAGAGTGCAAAAGCGAATGACGAAGGATCGTCAAAGAAATCGGAGTTTTTCCGATAGATGAACATTGTCATCAAGTGAAAAAAAAACTGAAGAAGACGAAAATTAGTAAGTGTAAGTTGGTAATTTTTTAAAATGAATTCACAGCCCAAAAACGACCTCAATCGCTCATTTTACTCGGGTCTTTAATAAAGTATTTTGACCAATTTAAAAGTTTACGCGATATGATATTTAAAGATTATCTCCATAGGTGTCAATAACACGTATATAAATCATCGTACCGTTATGAACGATATAATGGAACATTATCTAAAAATAATAATTGTTACTTTTTTAAGCCAAGCAAACAAAAAGTAAATACGACAATTTGAATATTTTATAAATATTCTAATATCTATTTATTCTAGTGAGTTGAAGAATGTACAGTACTATTAGCCGGAGGGTCCCACATTTGCATCCCAACAGGTTTTTGTATTATTTCGGTTGCGTAAAAAAATTCGTGATGCATTGCGGTACATAGTAATAAATCGGAAATTACGAAACTCGTCGCGGAGACGGTCATTCTTAACTGAGAGCTTTAATCAATTCCTATATTTATTCAATATAAATGTGATGTTTTCAATGAAGTCGGCGGGTACTTGAGAGAAATTTATTTTCGTTACATATGAACAGACGATTGATGACTTTGTATACAGTAAGTCCTCAACTTACGTGATTAATTCGTTACGAAGGCTTTCGTGTCAGTCGAATAAACCTTAAATTATTATCAATTCAAATATGTACATAATTATTTCTGGGTACACATATTTAGTTATATTTAAGTAAAAACTACTTGTTTGTCTTGTAGCCCTTTTATTCGTAAATGATAGTATGAATTGGTACTGATTTTTTTACACAATCCATAATTCGAACATTATTGACTATAATTAATTGTTCTAATCGTAGAATGGCGCATTTTATAAGCGCGTACGATGTCTGTCATCTTTGAACCTTTTTCGAATTGTTTTATAATTTTAACTTTGGTCTCCATAGTAATGGCATGTCTTCTTTTATCATTAATATCACCCTCTCACGCTCGTATCCACATAATAGTTTATGTAAAGAAACACCGAAGAGAAATAATAATATTTAAAAAAAATTAAATCGCGTAATTACGAATTCTAAGTCTAATGTCGAGTTTGCGAAAGTCGAGGACTTACTATATTTCAGATTCATTTAAAGCCCAACTGAACCAAGCTCAACCCCGACTTGAGCTTGTACATCTTATCAGACTGCCATTTCACAATTTAGTCAACCTGGCTGATACATGAATTTCACATAGTCAATTATTACATACACCCTATTAAACGCCATATATTATAACAAAAATAAATGCTGGCGAGGGAGTGTCCGATAAAGCCTCAAGTTCTGTACATTATATCGTCGTTTCCATTGCAAAATTGTGTATCTGCAAAATCAAAATTTATCGCGAAAGCATAAAAACAAGTATAAAAAACACGTAATTAGTATATTAATATATATTTAATATTAATTACATGTTTTTTGTTATTGTTTTAATTCGTTAATGTTTATTAAACTGTTTTTATGCTCTTCTGGAATATTTTGATTTTACATATATACAATTTTCCAACGTAAACGACAGTATATTTTAATAAAGTAGGTTTACGATTGTGTTTTAGTGAGAACATAAACGACATAGAATTCATATACTACAGTGTCTAGAGAATTTTCTTTATTTTAATAAAAGTAATGTTTGAATGGGCTTGATGTGGCTTAGCGCACGTCAAATTATTAGCCAGTGCCTCGTCTTCTTGCTTGAAATAAATAGGCCACAGTATTATGATGATTATAAATCTTATAAAATATAGCCGTGTTATAGCAAAACGATTATTGAAATAAATACGTGCGTAAGTGGTGTGTTCTGTAAGACCGCGCAAAAAGAGATTCAGGTGTGCTATGAAAGCCAGCAAATGGGTCTAACACGTCAGTTTGCGCAGCCGGTAACCGAATCCGCGACCTCTCTCACGGTGCCGGCATGCGAAATAACAATAATTGCGACGTGTGGTCACTCCGGGCGCTGTTATTGGTCACCCCGGGCACTTTGCGATAATTAGGCGTACCTTACAATACAAAATAACGACGGGTACTCGCTATTGCGAGCATTGATCCTGAATATCGATCCGGATACGGACCGGCTTTTAGTACGTGTGCAATTGCAGAAGCTAATAGAGGTATTTTATTTCAAAATTATAATATTATGATAGCGAAAATTCGGAAATGAAGAAATAAGGAATAAGACAAAATCGAAAATGGAAAAATCTATTTTTTAAGCGTTTTTAGGACACCTAAAGAGGTTTCAAGGATAGCTTTTCACTAGTCACCCCTCAACCCCTCTCTTTGGATAAGGGAAAGAAAATAAAGGTGGGGAGGTATAGGAAATTACTAGTAAATAGGTGGGTTAACTGTGGGACAAATATGTCCTCAAGTGCGGACTCTTGACTGAATCCAAATTTACAATTTCATTTATTTACATCAGTGCTCCGCAACCAGTATGCCAAGGCACACCGATGTGCCGCAAAAGGATCCCAGGTGTGCCACGGCACCGAGCGTCCAAAATGAGAAAAAATCGTGTATTTTTTTCTAAGAAAAAAATTAAGGCCACTCGGTAGCTAACAAATATTATATCATTTTGATATTTAATGAAATAATTGTATTAGCTTATGCGTGGATAGTGCAACTTCAATAATGGTGAAGAAATTGGGGGTTTTCCCGGGTGTAAAACTAAAAAATCCTACCGCACAAATTACACATTGCTGCATATATTGTGAAGCATAATGGTGCAAAATTTCCGAGTGGAATTATTACAAACAATGAGGGAATGTATCAAAATATTGTCAAATCAAGAGCTTTAAATATGCATTTTGTTTATGTTGTTTCCCACAGAATGTGAACGCGAGACTATTATTGAAAACAGAAAGATTATTTTGGATTCGGCCACACAAATATAATGGGCAGTACTTTTATCCACTTAACTTATATAATTTTTAGTAGTGAAGCTTAGTTAATTTTTTTAGTTACAACTTTTACAAATGCTTTTTTATAATCTGTAATATTCAAAAAAAAATTTTTTTTCGTCTGCCAACTGTCCCATCACTTTGAAAAGGTTAAAGAGTTTATTTAGTTTTTATTAAAAATATATATTAGCCACTAAAATTAATCAAATAAAAACAAATTAATTGTGAGTTTTGTTTATGAAATTTGAATATTTTGGTTTGTAGTGTGCCGCGATCTATTCATAGTGCTTAGGTGTGCCATAGGTGAGAAAAGGTTGCGGAGAAATGATTTCCAATACAATAAATACATTTTTTCAGTATTAGAGATTATTGAATGCCGCCTTTCAAAAATACGAATGTCCCCTTACTTGGAATAATAGTTAACCAATCGTTTTCGCGATCGAAAGTCGATGGGAGAGATTGAGAAAATCGCTGATTGACGCATCGATTAAAAATCAATGTGTCAATGTTTGCAGGATTTGAAGCCGTGACCTCTCATCCGAGTAGGAGGAAAGTTCAAAATCCTTAGTCACTTGGATACAGTTCCGCAATATTTTGAAGTTTAAAATCCTAAAGTAAATGATCCCGATTATTATCTACGTAACAATGTAACCAAAATCGATGAGATGCTAGTTTCAAAGGCTACTACTTATTAGGCTGCATTGTACAGAGGCGAATATTTCCAGCGGAAAAAAATATGTTTTTCTTTCTTATGAATGATTTTATAAATTATTTTTTTCATTCTATTTCTTGCAAAACTAAAATTGTTTTTTTTTAAATGTATTTTTAACATTAATTTATATTTGCCAAATAGCGCTATGTATTGTCATTATCTTTTTTTAGTTTTCCTCTATGATAACTATAACTTTAATCTAATCTGGCAACCATGCTCACAAGATTCAAACAACCATTAGAAACAATAAAAGAGTATGTAATAGACAAGCTTATTGCATTATATTTTTATTGTATGCAATATAATACAATAATGATTAATCAGCCCCATTGTTCGTCCACGTTAGGCCGGTGCCTTGCGGGCGATAAATTTCTACCTTATCTGTTCCTAGCATCATCATGAAGCTGTGCCAAGTAAGCGGCACAAATGCCAGAGAAAACTGGAGCACGTGTGCAATCCTTTGTTTAGAAAACGTCGCCGATTGAATTTCTTAAGACTCTGTTCCGCAATTTTGTTATGCGCGTAACACCACGTAAAGCATACATTCGTAAAAGAAAACTTAATTCCAAAATGTGTATACTTCTATGGCAGAAGTCAAAAGTTGATTTCAAACTTTTTAAAAATGTGAATCACCGTAATTCTGATGGTTTATGAAACGAAAAAAATTATTATTGTATTGTATTGTTTTCCTAATTTTTAGCAGTCAAATTTGAATATAAATTAACGAAAAGTCGTCTATTCAATTTGTAATTCAATACTAGAGACGTATGGGAAAGCTTTACTGATAAACTGTAAATAAATGAATAAGTACCTAACTATTTTTTTTATCCGTTCGTATGTCTGTAACACAACACTACACTTATGCACGATGCGCAGATAGAGATGGTGTGTGTGTGTGTGTGAAAGTAAAATAAAGAGAGTGCGTAAGTTGAGATAATGTTTTCAGGTGGCACTGAAATCTCGTTTATAATATTAGTTTTACGCATTAGTGGTATGAAAAGGAAAGACTGTGTGTGTAAGAGAGAGAGAGAGAGTGTATGTTGTCAGATGGCGTTGCCATGTCGTGTATTATATTTTTATATTAATTACGTATTAGTGGTTTTTCTGAAATACTTATTTTGTAGTAGTTTTATTTTACACAAAAAAATAATTATTTTATATTATTTAATAAATTATTCATGTGTCTCACTAGTGTCAAAAATTCTATTTTTTTAGTGTTAAAGAAATGTTAATTAGCCGTTTAAATAAATTTATCGAAACGAACAATGACTGTTTGATTACGTTACTTTTTAAATACCACTAGGCCGGAAACTTTTAGACTTGACTAGTGGCAATAAAAATATTCTCAATTTTGGCAAAAGATGGAGATACATCGTATTTCCAATGCAAAAGTATGAGTGACGTCAAAAGTCACGAATGATTAAATTCTGCGCAAACAATGCAGCTATGGACGGTGCACAAGAGCGGAGTTTGTGAAGGAATTACTTGTATTTAATTTATTAATAATGATTCATAGTATAATAATTCTATGCGGTAGCACATAGAGTTCTCGATCGATTGTTTTTCAAACGTGTTGAAATTATGTGTGTATCACAAAAGATAATTCAACACACTGGTGTACCTATTGAGAGAGGAACTGTCTTGCATTATTGTTAGGCTAGAGCAGCGGTCGTCAACCTCTTAGACCTCACAGAAAACTGGACTCAAAATCTTGAATCTCGCGAAACACATATTTTGTTTTTTTAAAGGTGCAACATTATGCTTCCCAATTTTTTTCATTCCACGGCACATACAATTTACAATGAAAAAACTACAGCCCTCTACCCCAAAAATTTAATTAAATTAGTTATCAAAAAATTTATTTGGCATCATATTTTTTAAAATTTAAATGAATTCATGAATAATGTGTTTTTATACAAACAGTATAAATATTTACGTAAAAGGAAAAAAGTGCATAATTAAATACTTGTAGATCTACCGAAACATTTTGCAGCCCCTCGCAGAAGCCCCAAGGCGCGTAACTATGGGAGACAATGAAATATAGAATAATGACCATAAAAGCAACTTTTGTTGGCAATCAAATGGTAATAACACTAGTTAAATTATAAAAATAAATGTGACATTATTTGTTACTGCGTATTTGTAATACGTTTGGGTATCATTGGTATCAATGAGCTTACTGTAACAACTACGCGAAACACCAAATTTTCTCCTGAACCACCGGTTGTTGACCGCTGGGAAAAAATGTAAAGCTTTTGTCGACTGAAATATCGAAATTTTTTTGTTTATTTGAAGCGTATTAAGTCCATATTTTAAAAAAATATTAAAAAAAAAATTTTGACCTATAACAATATTGTCCGATTTTTTTGCAACACACGTAAGTATTATAAGATTAATTACTACTTAGATATTTATCAAAAACAACGATATTTAGATAATATATATAAAATATTCTAGAAATCTCTTAATAAAATAATTATGTTTTTATGTTACCCTGTTAGATAATAAGTTATGGAGTTACGAGTTTTACATTCTACTGATGGCGATATGCTTTCGTAGCGAGGCTATGTCATGTCTTACTATGTATAAGTAAGTTACACGGAGTTTTCACGGAATGGTTTTTCTTTTTTCATATCTACAAATGATAATGGATATCATAGTAACGCGTAACAATTCGTAATAAAAACGAAATATACCAAAATTATAGGAAGACGAAATGTGAAATTCTGAACAGAACTGATTACTTTCGAAAATTAATTAATAAATATGCCTCTTCTGAGTTAGGCCAATGGAAGAATGACTTTTTTGCAAATATTATATAATGTTTTAGCATCGTTATGGCGGCCATAAAAATCATTCTTCAATTGATATTTTCGGTCTATTGTTATTGTTAATATAGCCCGCATCATTAAAGTAACCTGAGTAAGTAAATTATTAACTGAGATAATCTTTTTGAATTGGGTTTGATAAAATATCTGAAAACAACTCCACCCCATTATGCAATAATGAATTGCTGATAATATCATTGTTTACGTTTCCCGATTTGACCAGGCTCATTTAACCTACTGAGCCAGCGGTCCGTGGTTCGATATCCGGTAATAATAATGAAAATAAGCTAGCGCTACATCCGTATATGGGTTCGACAAACCGGCAGGGATTTTTCAAATATGACGTCATATTATTTGTAGTTATAATTTGTTAAATAGTATAATAATATTACCCCTTTCCCAACGAAATTCTGTAATACTTTTATCCATTACATATTTCATAGTAAGTCCCTATTAGAGATTCCAACTCGAATATTTGAATATGCAATATCCGAATATATTCGGCCCTTGTTAAACTATTCGATATTCGAATATTTGAGAAACTATTCGAATAGAATTCGTAATAATTTTTAATGAAATATTTTACAAAATCGACGAAAGTTCACACCACAATTTCTCCAGAATTTAAGAACAATAATGAATACCCCATTAAGTAGTGGTTTTTCTGCCTTCTCCCAACTCGGACGCTTTCAATATCTTATCATAATACATGAGTTTGAAAAACCCTTGCCGTAAAACATGCCGTAATTTCAGTAAATGAAAGAAATACCGTTGTAGTAATCCGAAGCAGATGTAAATATTGTAATGAAATGAGACGGTATTAAAATGTGTATTCATATAATGTGATGTTATTAATTATTCAAATCGAATTAATAATTTCATACTTCAGAAACTTATCGAATATTCGAATAGTTTCAATTTTCCAATTTGATATTCGAATAGTTGACAATGACGAATAATCGGAATCCATTGTTCCTATTCGTGATCTTTATGAAACCATTATATTTTTATGTTTCGTTCTATACGATCGCCATCATTTTGGCTAATGAACGAAGAAATTTGCTACATCTATTTGATTTTTTGCGTTCATTAAGAACTGCTCAATTATATTAGACACACAACATGGAATGAAGCTCACAGCTGGTAATAAAGAATTATTGAGTAATATAGTAGTATGTTAAATAAGTATGTTTAAAATCAGTCTACATAGATCTACTTCAATAAAAAAATTGATTACCCAGTCACGAATTAAGTTCGGGCAATTAATTAACTCGAATTCCTGATTACCGGGCGTTTGACATTTGCAGTTGACTTAATTATTAATGATGTAATTTTTCTATTTTTTGCTCAAACCGGCGATTTTTTGACGTTTGAAACAAGCTTTGAAGCAGTTTAAAATTAACGACCTAACTTTCAGAAAAAAAAATGAGTCGAAATCATCAACCGCAGAATAATAAATTGAAATTTGAAAATATACAATTGGAGCAAGCAAATTATCACTGGAATCATTTCTGTAAACCTAGCATCGTTCCCTCTTTTCCAAATGCAACATTATATAGAACAATAGTACCTATATTTATTGCTAATTATTAAATTTGGGAAATCAAATAATATGTTCGAGACAATGGTAAAGTGGTTAACGTCGTTGGCTACGGTTACGGATGTCTCGGATTCAAGTCCCGGTACGGACAGTTTCATAAATTGATTTTACAATCGATTTTTTCGTATGTATGGATGTTTGTGATGTCGAAAACTCTCTCCTACGGTTGAGCAATTGAGTAACAAGAAGTTCTCGGAGAAAAAGTTTTGTAGAGATACATCCATTAGGAGTTCTTATATCCACATTGAGAGCAGCGAACATGGTAAAAAAAAGACTAGCCTGTGAGCATAGTGCGTTTGATAAATTTCATAATATTAAAAAAAAGACATTGTCGGTACGTACCAGTTTACAAGTCATAGTAAAAAAATATGTTTTTTTTAATATATCAAAACCTTCAACCTTCTCAAAATCTGACTTAATTATTGTATATTTTACGAGGTCTGGCCGTTGATCATCCTCCAATCTTCTTTTTCTGGATACGTATATTAATGTAGTTACCTATTATGACCAGTGATTTACATCTTTTTATTTCGTGTATCCCAGGTAAGATGGACATGTGTGGTTAACTCAAATATGAAGGTTTATCAAATGATGATATGACGGCTTAAATCAAGCAAATCACTAATAAGAATTAAATTATCATTTATTTTCAATGTTTAATATTAAATGAGAAACGAGAGAGTGGAGACGTTGAGAACCACTATTCATAAATTAGTATAACTGTTTCCGGGCTTATAGCCGAGCGGTTAATATATTTGGCTTTGATTTCGGTGTTCACGGATTCGCATGCCAGTAAGGTCAGTTTCATAAATAGATTTTGTTCCAAAGCATGAATGTTTGTGATTTCTAAATCCATTCCCTAGATTAACTAAAACTTTTAGTTCTGTACTAGTCATATTCTTTTATCCTTACTCTCTCTGAAAAAGGAAGGCTTAGTGATTTCGTAGAGCAAGCTACATTATGTTGAGATAATCTACATAAGGAGTTTATATAGTCCACATTGGTAGAGGGTATGGAACAGAGCAACTAACTCGAAAACGAGAAAAAAAATTGGAACTGTATATCAACTCATGCTATCCTACTAATTTCAAACTTAGAATCGATTAACTTATACGTAATCCTCATAGCCTCATCTTTCTATCTCAACATCTATGAGGAGACGCTGACGTAATACGCTACAATTTGTCAAATTATGAAATATTTATACATGTATACGCAAAAATAATACTAACCTTTATGTTACGTTTACATATCTTAAATTACTCCAACAAAAACTAGATTAATAGTCCACGATTTGCTGGCTCTCTATTCATTTGGACTAATCTAACGTAATATCATAATTATTATGAGCTCTCTTCCGCTAAATGGCGGTCATTAATCGTCCACATCGTGGAGACGTCTCTTGTTATAAGATTACGAGTGCCCTGCTGGGAATTGAACCATATAATAGAAAGTCCAGTGCTTTACACAGTGGGATAAAACAATGTTCCATCATTTTATAAGTAAATTACTTACCGTCATAATAGTTAGCGGTAGGAAGTAAAGTGGCGTAATAAATAATAAGACTGCGTGGTTGTTTTCAGGCACTCAGTAAATGCGGTAAAATAGTTATGATAATAGCACTTAATTTTCGTCATACTCCAATGTATCAAACACGATGTTTTTTCAGCAGAAGCTATTCATAGAAATAATTATTTAAAGGTATCAACTGAGGGATAGTTAAAATATTACATCAAAAGATGGGGAACATAAATTATTTTGGAAATAGATAGGGCACAGCTACAAATAGTTTACCAATTTTATGGTAAGTGAAAATATTCTTTCAGTTGACATCTATTGCTATCGATATGACGTAGCAAAATTATTAAATGCACAATTCTTGTTAATCGAAGCTCAAGCGAAACTCTTCGGTCAAATATAAGTTCGTACTGATTCGAACAACTCTTTCCATAATTTCTCATATATTATATGACACCGCCCCGTACTTATGGGGCGGACAGGGTCTTCAAAACCAATCTGCAGACTCTTTCTATTAATGCAAATTTAAAATGTAATACCCCTCCTGAGGCGTTTAAGAGTAGTGTCATATTTGTTTGGTTGCCGTTGTTGGTTTACAGTTAGAAGTGGGCAAAAGGGCTTGCGATTCTGTAAGGCATTAGTCGCCTCTTGGCCTTTCCCAGTGGGAGTCGTCCGCCGGCGAAGCGGTGACTTAGTCCACCGCTTGCTAGTAAAACCACTTACAGAGTTTTAAATTAAAAATGTGTAAATCTGTTTGTGTAACTGTCTTCATGAAAATAATAGAAACTAATTGCAAAAAACGAGAAAGAGTATACTGAATACGACCGGGTTTCAATGGGAGACGAAGGATCCGTTGAATTGTCCTTTGTCCTTTCGCCGGAAGCGAGCGTCAGTGTGTTGACGCCCCGCACCCCGCTTATCACCGCTCTCCAACCTACCCTCGAGCGAGCGGCGAGAAAGAAAGACGTGTTTCTTTCCTACTCTCTCATATAGTAATGATGTGGTTGCGCTATTAAGTTTACTACCGAATTCATACTAACCAAGTCATAGTCGACCAAGAAAGCTATAATATCGAGGGTATACTGACTGTTCAAAGTACTCTCGCTCCGAAGTACAATTGTTTGCGATTTAAAAAGATTTTTGTACATTACAAAGAATAATCTTTTTGGCATGCAAATCATAAGATTTGCTTTCGATGAGTTATAGTAATATCATGCTATCTGCCAGAATAAGAAAATAACAATATGATTTAATACTGTTTTCTATCAATTCATTATATCCTAGTATAAAATAAAAATTTGTAACACTGCATACTTTGATATTTTATCTTATTATAATGAAGATCTACCAAGTAAATCCCAATACAATCAAGCCATTATATCCGACTTGACGCGTTATACCAGTACATTGAGCGTTAAATTGAATACATTTAAAACAGAAAACCATCAAAAACTGACTAAGTGCGTTTTGTTAGTATAACGATAATATAAAAAGTTTATGGTATAAAGGCTTTCGTTGTCCTCACGCAATTTCTATGCTATTTTCAATTCCACAAAGATACACAATCAAATGATATTTTCATTGTATTTTTGGACTGCATGATTTCATTTCAATTTCTAAACTATCTGTATATAAAGCACAATCATCTCTTGGCTTCCTTATTACTCTAAAAATATTCCTTGTCTCTCGTATAGCTATGAATTGGATTAATAACAGCTGATAAGGTTGACATACATGTCACTTGCTAATCAGGCCAATTGTTGTATTTAAAGTAACAATGAGTGGTATGTTTTTATCCGCTAGAAGTAGGAAACCCCTACACACTTCAATAAAAGCTTTAAGTGGTGCAGAAATGTCTTATATTTTATTATTACATAAACGATACTACAGGGGCAGAGTACGGAATAACAAAAACCATTTTTTTTATATTAATTAATAATATGCCTAAACTTTACTTTAAAAATAACTGAATATAATAGCATGATGAAAAAACATATTGAACAAAACAACTGTGGGGAACCTGTAGCGTTCTAGCTATTCAAGTGTGGTCTTTTGACTGAATCAAAATGTCAATTCGTTCATTTACATAATAATTTACATGCTTTTTGAAAATAATTATATGATTGAAGTTTTTTTTTTTAAAGGTTACTCACCTTTGGTGTAACCTATATTCACCATTGAATTAATATTCTAAATATCCCTGATCGTTAACGTACTGCAAAGTCTTGATTTAACTTTTTAAATCAGTTCTTTTAAGTACAAAATTACCGAAGCAGAATAGTTCTCTAATATTTAAAAACTTCACATGATAGGGAACGAATAGCTTTAATTAAAAAGGCGTTAAATATTTATTAACAATTTCATTAAAAGCTAAACACTTCATAATAAAATTAATCCCAGTTTTCGATCACATAACATGTATCGGTTCTCCAAGACTTTTTATCACAGTGTTAGCATGTTTAGCAAGTATAAGTAAGACTAAAAGGAATAATATTTGTGATTTTTTAAATATAATTATGTGAAATACAAAGGTATATCTATTTACGAAAGCGGAGTCGATATAAATATGTTAATCCAATTATTTTCCTTATTTCAACCTGTATCACGCAATGTTCTGAAGAAATTCAGCCTAATAATACATCTTCGTACCATAAATCCAGCACTGTAATTACGTTAGTGACTTAATAAAATAGAGTAGAGTGGATTCATCTGTGTTCTGTGGAGCTGCAGTGAACCAACAAAGTGTAGGTATGGTGTTTCCTATGTGTATAATATTTGCGACCAGATGGCGCCTCGCTCTGTGTTCTCTACAATTAAAATAAATATTATACCGTCTCGAAGCACTAGTTTAAAACAAAGATTCACCAAACGACCATAAACTAAAATATTGTTTGATGGTCAAAGCAGACTTGCTCTCGACCGGATTGCATTTTTAAGGGACGTATTATTACATGATCATTGTTGTTGACTTTAAAGTTGATAATATTTATTTGAGCAAGACTCGTTGTGTAAGAAGTATTACAGATGTGCTAATCGTTGTTTTGTAAAATATGTAATGTCACTTTGACGAACCAAATTTTGATCTTCACCAAAACATTGTTGTAAACATAGTAGACTCTAATTCAATAACCACAGAATGTCATATACAAATGCAAAAATGGCGACTGACATTTTTCATCCAGCTTCCCTATACTTCTTACACCATGACCAAGACTTCACGGCAGTATCATTACGTAAAAATTATCATTAATTACCTACTTGTACCACAATATAACACTAGCACTAAGTAATTGTTGACAGTTGTTTGAAAATGAGACAGCACAACGAATAATATCTAAAGTTCTGTCAGCCTTTGCGGTCTGGTGGTAAGATCTAGGGGTGATTTTTCTTCTCGAGTTGATGTAAAACGACTTTAAAAAAAATCGTAGAATTTTTATCAAATTCTTAATATTGGCGTCTTGGATGTTACTAGCTTTATTGCAAAATGTTTATATTTATTATTAAAAACAGAACATATCTAATATATATAAATCTTATGCTCTGCCATACTATTCATCCAATTACGATAAAACTTTTTCAAAGTATTGCTTGCACTTGCGTGAAGGTTATAGCCATAGTACAATCAGGCCCGGTCCGGCCCGAGCCCGACTCTCAATGTTTTAATTTTTAACTTAAACTAGGTCTTATTATATATAAAAGTCTATCTCAAAATCCAGATATATCTAAAATCTAAAAAAAATCTAAAATAAAGAATCATATTCGTACAAATAGCGACATCTCAGAAAACCATCTGATTTATTCGTGTACGCACCTGAAGAAAAAAAAATGCTGTGTCTCTAAAAGCACTTCAATAAACAGAATTAAAACAAAAACACTTTCTTTACTTACGCACCAGTACTATATATTTCCTACTGAAAGGCAAGAGAGAAGATTAGATTATGGCAAGAAAAAATTAATTACCAAGTATATAACTATCATATTATATTATTTAACTGTGTCAGAGGTATAATACAAGATGTAAATTGTAACATGTAATAATATATGAAGGGAAAGCATAACATATATTTGTTACAAAGTTTATTATTAAGTTATTACAAATACCGCAGAAAAACAAATGAAAACCGTTAACATAGTTACGTATTAATTTAAATGGGTGTGTCTGAGAAAAAATCGTAATAGTTATCATGAAATATAAATGTATCATACACATTGTTAATTATTTATTTTTTAATATAGATATATTTTTTTATTGCACTTCATTTAAACATTTTTTTTGTTCAAATTTTAGAATTTCATTTGTTATAATTATTTGCCGGTTATCTAAACATGTCTCATTGGTCTACAATTTTTAGGAAGCAGTTTTCCCTGCCAAAATGTGGCTGTGATGTGGCGAAAAATATGACAACGATTGTCTTCTACAAACAGCTTAAACTGTGGAAAACGAGCGCAACTTCAGGTATTTATATAGATTTCATATTCCGATACAGGTAACTGATTACTTCACATTATGTTTTAGTACATATTTGACACATGATGTTTTTGTTTCTTATTCTCTCAAATAAAATTCATTAGTTGAAGAACCATTTTTCGCCCGAGGCAGTGTTTTAAAATGAACGTGGGCGGGAGTCACAGTCTATTAAAGATGTGCTTTTAATGGAGGCGAGTGATGTGAACCTAAGGATCAATATGTGTTATTTCCTCATTTACAATATGACGATAATATATGGCAATATTAAAAGCTTTTGATTACATAATAAATTCTTTCTTATTTTATTGACGAGTAGGTTGGTTTATAATTACAGAAATTTTGAAGAACGATTAAGCGGCTCTTTATCACCAATAAAATTAGTGTAAAAAAGTGAATTAGCTTTACCAAGATCTAGTTATTAAGCACACTCAAAATGAATCGAAAAATCTTATATATAATAGCCCAGAGAACTCTGTAGACGCTTTAGTGCTCGGCCAGAGTCAACGCGCGACGCGGGGCGGGCGCACTATGCATTTCAGTTTTTAGTGCCGCACCTGCCCCACACTTATTGTTATCACATATCACATGTAGGTATGAAATTTTTTCATGCCCTAAACGGCACGGTTCGCGGTGTATAATATAAAATAAAATATTATGCAATGAACACACAGTTCCGACGTACTAGCTACTTTAGACATTGGTATGTCAATTTCAATACCGTCATCTATGACGGGTACGGTTATACTAGTAACTATATAATAGCTTAATCGCTTGTTGTAAGTTTGTGTTTGTGTGATGTTCGCATTGCTAGGTTTTAAGTATTGCTGAAGTCATTTTTACGTTGTTAACAGTCAATTCTTGTTGGAAAGGCATTATATTTATATTTATAAAAATAAAATATTTTGTTAAAATTCCATAATAATTTATCTTACTGTCAGGGCCGGTTTTACTCATTACGAGAATTTTAACTAATGCTGTGATCCTGATTATTTGATAAAATTGTAGAATTGGTACAACAATTTATAAACATAGTACTGAAATATTTGCACCTTGATTGATGTTTCAATTTATACATCGACGGTGTTTTGTCCAATTGATGCAACCCTCAAAAAATACGAAAATGAATTAATGATTGAATCTCATTTTAAAGACAACACAGCAGGTCTCAGCCAAATGATGTAATTAAAAAAAAATTGACCGCTTTTTGGAAGGGAAACATCATTTTACATTAGTTTTAGGTTTAAAAATTCTGACCCGGCCACTTGATGTAAGCCACTATTATATCGACACTCCCTACGTATAATTCCGTATCTTCAAATATGAGAATTATCAGGAGTGCATTTCAAAGATTCATAGCGCAACTCACCATATAATGTTTTCGATAAAAACAGTTTTAACTCTCTCCTGAACAATTTCAATTTTGAGGGTAACAACAATTGGCCAAAACACCATCGATATGTTGGATCAAGTGAGACTGATTGCCTGTGTTAAATCTAAATCCTTTCTCTCCTCTCACTATCGTAAAAAGACCATATAAAAAATTTTTTTTCGTATTCATAAACCGCTTTTAACAATATCTTTAAACTGTAAAATAATAAAAGTTATTATTTAAATGGTACGAGCGCTAATAATAAATACAGTTAATAAACATAATTCCTTCTCACTATATATTCTAATATCATGAACGATACAAAATGGTCATTAGTAAAATGAAAAACTACTTATTAAATGCATAAAATGGTCTATATTTTTCTTTATCATGAATGAATATTGTCAAAAAAATAAGGTTTTTGAATTTATCTATGGCATTAAAAAATGGACACTCAAAATAATTTAAATTAACTACGAAATTTGTTCAGTGCGATCGAAAAAATAACAAAACGGGAATTCATTTCCCCTACCTGTCTGAGGGCTGGTACCCTCTGTCCGGTGACAGCTTCCAGGAGGTCCCTGAGGACTTCCCCGTCTCCGCATTCTGCCAGCCGGCGCACGCGCCTAGCGCTTCTACCTCTCTCCAGGTAGTGATTGGCCCAGTCAGTATAGATCTGGAAACAAAACAAAAATAGTCAATACTTATTCATCCCATGGTAATAACACTGGTATAAAAACATCTGTCTTTTGATCACAGTGAGGTGGACAAATTATAACAAATATTATAAAAAGTTGCAATTGGAGCAGGTACACAATAAATTTCTATGATATTTTTATTTAAAAAAATCTTAATATATTCCCTTGCTACCTACCCAACCAAATATCTTTTAGGAATGCTATCGTTTCATTCTCTTGAAGCTCGAAGATCATTTTCGATGCTAAAACATTTTTCACTTCTTCTTCGGGGACGAGTTTATAATCCTGAAATTAACATACAAGACTATACATGCTCCCAATTTTATGTACTTGGCAAAAAACATAACCAAACAATTTTTATTCTTAAAACATGTTTTTCGCGTCGGCCATTTGAGTCACCAGTTACAAGGACCGTTTAGCTGATCAATATATTGGCTAGAGAGGTGAACATTTGAAGCTACGAACTCTGGGTATTATTTTTTAAATATTTTTTCCTTGTATGAATTTGTATTATTATTATTGTACCGTATAAATGCATGGTGCATAAGCGTCAGGTGTAATGCCATGTATATTAATAAATAAAAATCAAATGAATAGTAATAATTAAATAAAGTCTTCTATGTGAAGTCTTCCAAGGTGAACAGTTTTAAAAGAAAGTTCGAAGATTAAGTTTCTATGACAGTGATACCTCATATAACTTTTTAACAATTACATTAATGAAATTGGTATTAAAATTAAACTAGCCATAATTTTGAAAATGTCTCAGTTGATTCAACATTCCTTATAATACTTTTCCACTTACGGTCTACTGTATAGGGTGAACAGAACGTAAGGACCGTCCTTGAGCTCTGTTAACGTTCAATTTATTATTTATATAATTTAGTCAATCTCAACTATAAAGGTAAATTTTATTGTGAAAACTGTATCAAACAATAATAAAAACAATTACACAATAGCTGCCATTTCTTTTTTTAAATTTGTGTACATTGTACTGTAGACATTTCTAGCTAATAAATAGTCGAAATAGCAACTATGAAATAGAACTTCGTCAAACTTTTATAGAAAAAATATGATGTATACATGTGTTTTTATATTTTGCATCTTCATTACTTTCTAACTAAAATATGGTGGTTTAATTGAGATGAATTGATTTATTCAAAAGAACAAAATAATCACTGTCTAAGGACGTTAATGACGCCTTATCTGCCGATAGATGTTAATAGAATAACATTGTTATGAACACCTTAATTGACTGAGACGTTTCAAAAATTTGACTTAATTTTATCGGTTACAGAAAAGTTTGTATTTTATTTTTACTTATATATCTTATCAATAAATATGTCACAGAAGGTATAACTTCTCCTTTATCAGTGTTTTCATCTTGTTGACACGGAACAAGGAGAGAATATCACTTTCTAACTGGTCTTCTCAAACAATTTCCTTTGTATTAGTAATAGGTGTTGTCGGATTCATGAAGTTGACCTAAAGTTTTAATAATGTCTTGAAGTTGGTTACGCATTTACGCATTGAACAGAATATTCAATAGGCAGTGGCATAATTAGCGGATTCATACGCCGTCAATGCATGCGAGGAAGTTGTGAGTGGCATAGTGGCGACCAAAAATATTACCACAATTTACTGTAATTTCTGTTTTTTAAATTATTACATATTTTTGACTGAAAATTAATGACAAAGCTGTTCTTACATGTTTACGAGTGTTATCAAAACAAATAATTTATCAACGGGCGCCATATTTATTGATCAGGCGCCATACATTTTCAGACGCTTGCGGTGAACGTAAAAAAATTGAAGAAGTCATTCAACATTGACTCGAAAAGAAAATACATCTCATAAAAAAATCTCGGAAATGTAAATTAGAGACATCAATATTTAATAATTAATTACTTTGCCATGGCTTGAGCCCGGAATTGCTAATCGTAGCTCTAACCGCTAGGTTAAAGAGGGCGACAAAACATGAGGGTTGCTCTAAATTGCAGTCACGCCACTATCAATAGCGCCAAGGAGGTAAATGAGAAAGATGCTTGTCTAGTTTCATTAGATTCGGTGGTAAAGTTTTGTTAATTCATTTCCAATATCAAATGTACAATTTGGTTAATTCTAATGTTCTATTATAACTTATTTGTCACAAATACTACTTAAAATCTATTAAAGTTTTAATTATTTGCACATGTTAATAAAGAATTGGGTTATTGTTTCCGTACCAGATCATAATGACTGCGGAAAAAGGAAAAAGGACGTAACCCACACCAAACAATATTATGTATAACTCACACTAAACGTGCTAATACATTATATTTGTATATAGTTTATCGACTATAGAAAGACAAAAGAACATATCCCTCCGTCTTTTCAACATATTTTTTTCGATATGTATATTTAATACACGTTTTGTTTGGGCTATACATAATATTTTTTGTGTCTGGTTTACGTCCTTTTTCCTTTCCAAAGTCGATAGTATTGGAATGATTCAAAATAAAACCGTTAAGGAATCAAATTATGTAAAATGACAAGACAGTATATATATTATAAGTGTGTATGTAATTCGGTATGAATATATAATAATGAAGGTTAAAATTTTATCACTTTGCACATCACAGTTTTGCAAATTTATAATAAAAAAATTCAAATACCGTCCCTTGCAAAATATAAACAAAAGGAAACCGCCTAAAAAGGCCATAAAACCCGCAATTAGCAGGGCGCAATAATTTGGCGGGAACATTCCGCCAGACCCGCCATTTTGCGTCTGAATCGTGCGTAATTAGCGCCATTTCGCGCAAAATCTCGGACTAATTAAAATGGCGTCGACATTTTGGCGTGAACGCCTCCTGAATACTGATCAGAGGGTATAATTTTCGGTTTTGACCCCCCCAGAAGGGTGAACAGTCTCGTACATAAATTACATGGTACCAGCTGATGATTTATGTCTCTAAATTCATACCTTAATATTATTTACTTAATTAATAACACCGTCGAATGAATAAAACAAAAATAAATGAAAAATTTATATTATTTAAAATGATAATAGAGTAAGTATACTATTTTACTATATGTATGCTTTATCAGATTAGGATTGTTTTTCTATAAACAAATGCTTTTTCTGCATTAAGTGTTTCTATTTATAAAGTAAGACGATTAATTTCTTCTACCTACTACTTACATACACCGATGTTTGTATTTGTAATTAGTACTAGTGAGTACCCGGCATGCGTTGCAATGCCACTCAAAGAAAAAAAGGGTTTGTGTTTTAATTCTGTCTATTGAAGTGCTTTTGTATACACAATATTTTTTGTTTTTTCATCTGGTGCGTACACTAATAAATCAGAAGGTTTAACCGAGATGTGGCTGTTTGTGCGTATTTGATTCTTTTTTTATGATTGTAGAATTTATTTCAGATACCTTCACGGGCGTGCGCACAACGACTCACCAAAGTTTCATCGAAATCGGATGAAGAGTAAAGGAACGCATAGAAGACAAACGAACAAACATTCATTCATTTTTATACATGTAGATTTTTCTAGTGGAATTGATTACAAGAAAACTCAGCGAAAGCGTATAAATTGTTGTTCATTTTTGAGATTAATTCAAAGAAAAGGCACCCAGGAATCTTTCAAATGAAAAATGATTTGGCCCAAATGGGATATAAATTTCTTTTTTCAATGATCTTAACTACAATGCTTCTCAAAAAGTGAATCAGTAATTGGATGGTTTAAATTTTAAATAATTGAAGAAGATGACGTTTTACATATAATTCTTTTCAGTATTTTTCTCCGCTATGAAGATGGTACCTACCTGATTAAATTTAAAAATGTTACTTAAGGAAATGTTGTTGTTTTTAAATGCTAATTGATTTATAAAACGAATTCACTTCTTTGTCTGAAGAGTAAGCATACATATTTTTATTTATGAGAGCAATATTTCGTGGAAGCTCCAATGACGTCACAGCATAATATCACATCATCATTAATCAAATCGGCGGAGGTGTATCATAAAAATAATGCTAATAAAGAAAATTTAATTTAAAACAGAAAAATTATGTACTTAATTATTTTTTAAAAAAATAATTACATATTTGTTTAAAGTTTTTTTTTGAATAAAGCACAATTTGTTTGTACTACTTCCACATGTTTAAAGTGATAAGAAACGGTTTTCTCTCATCGCGGGCATTATCAACAATTTAAAAAATTGTCAATCTGCTTTTTTGTTTAATGAATATTAACGCTTTAGTTAAGTCATTAAAATTTTGCTTAGTTAATGGGTTTATAATGTAGCTATATTTTTGATTTCAGATGAGTATTTATTGATTTGTAAGAGGTCCTTAACATTTTAATTGTAGACTATTTAATTTGTTGATGACCTGTAAATTCTTGTATCAGTTCATGAATCAACTGTTTTATATTCCTTGTACTAACATTCAATTTTATAGAAATAGCTCTGTCATGATTGTATTTCTAATAGTTGATAATGCTCGCGATGAGCAAAACCAGTTCTGATTATTATAAACATGAGAAATTAATATAAAAAATTGTTTTTTATTTTTAAAATATAATGCGTTTCCACCAAGAATTGACAGTGAACACCTAAAAAGTGATTTAAAGTCTTTTTCCTTTACACAGTTAACTCTTACTACTAGGCCACAAACACCGATTGTTGAGATAACTTACAAGGAATCTTTCAGCTAGGAGCAGGCTAGGGAAAAGATACATTATTAACAAAGTGTGAGCATAACTTAACTATTGAGCTATAATAAACCGCCAAGTATCTGCTCCATACTAGACTGATCGATAAGTGTGAATCTATTTTCACTCGTCTAAATTTACCTCCGGTTTGTTTTAGAAAGGAATACCGTATTTCTGGTTAACTTTTTGGTGTAAATATTTTATTTATTTGAGGAAGATAATATACGAGAGTATTGATTTAATTTATATTTATTTAGTAGAAAGAAATAGGTACATTAAAATAAAGTAAAAAAAAACAATTTGTATAGTTTCCAAAGAAATATGAAATATACTTTAAAAAAGATCAACGTATACTCAATCACACTGACAGAGAACATTAAGAGAGAGTGTGAGGGTGTGCTGCGTCACAGATATACAGTTAGAGAGATAAATCAAGACAAATATAATTATATACAGTAATGATAAGTGCTTTAGTCGTAAACTTTGCAGTGAGGCACTCTTTTTACAATATTGTATACCATATATTTACACCCGTTGTTTTACTTTACCTTACCATGGTGTGAGAAGATGACATAAAATGTATATTTATAGTGAAAAACATTTTACTTTTGGAATATCTTAATTTAACAGGATGGTATATTCTACAAATATAGCACAGAGTATACAGCGTATACCCTCTACTTGAGCACTGCATAATATAAAACATCAAAAGATGTCCAGTTTTTGTCGAAATTCAATTAACATACACAAAATGTTTGTCTCTACCATATCTTTATGTTGTAAAAATATTGTACTTACAACAAGGGTATTAGAGGAGATATTGTATCATTCAAATACATAATATGTCCAATTCACTTATATTTTTCATGCACCTCAAATCTTTAAATACAACATCTTTGCACTAAAACATTGACATTATTGTTTGCTGATAGCATGAGAATCTAAAAGATTTTCGGATATATGTAAATAGCTATATTTATTTTTTTAAATCTGAGATCGCAACCGTTTTCGTTTAAAAAGAAATCCTGATATTTAATAATATTTAACATCTACCAAACTGATATATTCTTCTGACACTGTTGTGATTTGTACGCCATGACTCAAAAGTTTTCTTTTTTTTTTTCAGTTGTCAGGTTTTCAAGAAAGTAGCGAAAGATGTTTTCATTATAAAAATCAAACGTTTTTTTTCAGACGAATGTATTATTGAATGGAAACAGCTGAGCAGTCAGCTGGTTGATGTGATCATATTGGTTCTTCGAAAATAATTTCTGTGAATGCTTTATTTTGTTTTGTGGTGACTGGTGACAGGCGAAGTGTGCTCGTTCTCTGTGAATCATATGCAAGAAATAAACACTGCCACGGAGTACTGAGAAACCACAACACGCCTGAGCCACTGATTCACAAACATGAGAAATTGTGTACAAAAGTTTAATGTAAATATGTATGCTTGTAACTTGTAAGATTAATATTTTTTTGAAATCTAAAGAAACATGTCTATAAAAATCAAAAAGCAAAATATTACAAAAGTAGTAAGTGAGTCTACATCAGTGGTTCTCATGTGCGGCTACCAGACGATTTTTCTGTGGCCACCAACGGTTCCATAGTAATAAATATTGATATTAAAAAAATGAGAAATATATAATAAACGACATTTGTTCATACGTATTGCGTACGTATGCGGCTCGAAAAAGTATTTGTAATGAATTTAATAATAAAATAGGAATCCCTTTTTAGATGAAAATTAATCGGGATCAGTACGGTAAGCCCATCGGGTTAATTTGTGTTGCAGTGCATTCAGTAATTCGGTATGTTGTACGATAACCAACGCTGTTTATCTTGCAAATCGTGTAATTATCATTATCGAAAGATTTTCTAAATATATAAAGTGTAAAATTGATTATCTTCTGATTTTTTTTATAAATATGGAAGCATCTTTATATTCCGTTATTCTTTGACTTTATAATTTTGAAGGGAATTTGATACAATCCCCGAGTTAAAATGGATATAAGAAATTATCTATAAACAAACATTCAGAAAGATGAAACAGTAAAAATCTAATGACTAATAGATTTATAGATATATTTTTAAAACAAACCTGCATTACATAATATTAATATCGAATATACAAAATTTGTAAATGACAGGATTGTCAAAATATAGTACATATTTTTAATGAAATTATGTTAATACACAAAAAATTTCACGGCGCAAACTTCTGTCGTGATGGTTTATGGTTAAAAAAATTCAAGTAGTTAATGAGTCCCTTAAATGCATCGGCACAATATTTTGAACTATATTACAATTGAAAAATTTGGTGCGGCCACGAGACATTTCCAAAAGACCACTGATGTTCACTATGCGGCCACAGAGAAATTTTCCGTGAGAGCCACTGTTCCACTTGTAGGGCCTCTAATCCCCGACCCTTTTTATGATCCCTGGATTTCGGGATTTAACATTTTTCAATTCTGGGATCGGTCACTAAGAGTAATTTCATGTTTTGAATTGTGTATTTAAAAGTAAATTTGTGTTCATTCTTGCTTCAATTGGAATGAATATATGATTTTATGTTATTTTTTTGGACATGGGAATGCAAAAAAACAATAAAACATATTGTTGTCAAAATTATCTGTTCCTGTCTACGGCAGTTACAAAATATGACTGGGAGGAAGACCACAATACATATATGTATTATTTATGTAAGTATTATAAAACATTATGTACATAAAACAGACCAAAGTACACGTTTTATTTAGTTTGAAGTGTAAATTGTTTTATAAAATTTACAGTGAATTGACCGGTATCCTAGGATTGCAAGCCCTATCTACGTCATGTACAGTACACCTTATTCATTTTTTGTACAGATTTTTTACAAGGTTAGAATTTTAAGATATAATTATTTTGATCAAAAAAGGTTGTAAAAGAATATATTATATAAAATATAATACTTGTCCATTCTATTATATTATATAATATTGTTCGTTCGAACCCTTGACCGCTCAACCGAGTAAGATGAGAGCCCAAAATTACATTACTCTTGGGGACAGGCGTAAAATACCAAGTTATAAAATTTTCTTGTATATTTATGACAAATTCAAATAGATGATTTTATTATTATGATTTTATTATTCGAAAAAAAAAAACCAATAAAACAATATTATTTTAGCATTGCGAATAGCAGCGTGTGGATGTTTGAAGATTGTTTATGTAATAGCATATTGTATTGGTCAAAGTTTGATGGGAGGTGAATGTTGAAACGTCAAAGCTTCAGAAACACTTGTCTTATCAAAACTACATGACCACCACAATATGAAAATGAAAGCAACGTATGTTTGGATTAAGGAGGGGAAAATGTTTTACTTACTTCTTAATATAAAAGTGTTACACTATAAATAACTGATCAATAAATAATATCTTAAGCGAGGATGTTTAAATTGAAATTAGGAAAGAAAATTTAAAAGAATTGAAGTACAAATAGTTATCCTGAGATACATCAAGAGTATGTACACAGATCAACGTAGTGTTCAAAAACCATTGCTGGCCACAGTGGGTTCACTGCCAAGCTACCACAGCAGCAAATGCAAATGTGGTGCTATAAAGCAGGACGATGAATATGTTTTATAAAAGTGTCATTAATGCATGAAGAAAGGGAAGAGCTACGCAAGTCAGTCTAACCTTCCATTGGACCGATCGCCCACAATGACTTGGTGGCGAATAAGGCAAATTACCAGGCTTTTGTGAAAATTGCGACCTCAACTCTAAGAAACTTTTCGTTTTTTCGTATTTTGTATTTTGCACTCCCAATTAAAGAAAAAAATGCTTTAGCGAACCTTAGCATCGGTTACGCCACTGGATACTGGCGTATAAAATTAATGGTTGCCAAAGCAGTTGCAGGTGGAAGAGCTCAAGTTCAAAGAGGTGAAAAAAAAATTATTATTTTTACTACATTACTATAATTTCAAATAACTGCTGGTGTAATTATATAATAATTTCTCCGATGGTATAGTATTACCAACATTACTTCGCCGAATTTGGAACTAGAATTGTCAATCTAGAATAAATTTCTCCAATTATAATTTTATGCAAAATAAATATCTTGTCTACTTTTAATAACTGTCGTTAAAATATTTGTTTTGGAATTTATTGAAATTCCAATTACGGTTGAGTATGGCAACATTCCTAACGTGACGGTGGCGCCCTCACTAGCGGCCAAGTTAAATTGGTACATCTATAGTACGACTTATAAAATGTTACGAGATTTAATTATCTCTAATTCTACCAAGGATTATCAGAGTGTGGAGTATACAGATTTTAATTATCGGAGAAGACGCAACTTTAGATTATCTGGCATATAAAACAAAAAAAAAATAGTAGGCGGCTTCTGACACCTAGCGGTAAATAAGTAGTCCACTTTGCGATCAGAAGGCTCTATCCAGCACGTCCAGTCAGTCATTTTCAAAAATTAATTGAAATTTGAGTAGGCATTGTTGTTTGTTTGTAATACATTTTTTCTTGAGTTGAGTAAGTTAAATTTTCGTAGAGTTCTGCTTCAATTATTTTCAATTAAAATATCTATCTTCACATTTGTAGACGTTGTTATACATATAAAAGACCCTCAGTATAATATTTATACTTAGATTTATCATGAGGTATTGCAAATTTAATTTTACGTATGTATAATAAAGTTATGTTAGGAGTTTGCTTTTATTAACATTTCAAATTGTTGAACTTCCCATACGTCATTCAAGATGTACTAAATTTGATATCAAATCTGACACGGATGCTAACTCATAAAGAAAAAAATGAAAATATATTTCCACAGTTTACAAAAACAAAAAAATATATTTTTGTTACGTGTTAGTCATCCATATGGCGTATTATGTAGTAATTGTTATTTATAGCTTCGTGACAAAAAAATATGAAATGTATTATTCTTTGCATACAAACAAACGTAAAAGTTATTTAAAACGATGACAAAAAAACAAAGGGTACAAAATTCAAACGGAAAAATTTCCATTGATATATATACTGAGAGAGTAGGAGAAAAGAAACAAACAAACGACACAAATCACATCTGTCTCGCTCGCCGCTCGAGGGATGACGGTGTAGGAGCGGGGAGAAGCGGGGTGCGGGCTTCAACACACTTCAAGGCCCGCGTCCTGGGATAAGGACAACAAAGGAGAAAACAACGGTTCCTTCCATTAAAACCCCGGTCGTTTATCCGCGTACTCATCTGATTTATTGCAATTAGCTACAGTTTCACAAGACATTAGACACAACAGAATTACATACTTTTAATTTAAACTGTGTAAGTGGTTTTATCGTAATCGAAGGGATCAGGCGTTGCCGCGACCTCCCCCCCGGAACGGTCGGACTCCACTCACTCGGGCAGGATCGCAGGCGCTTCCCCCCCACTTCAAACTGCAAATCAACAACATCAACCAACAAATCCGACCCCCACCCTTAACGCCTCAGCAGGGGTATTACATTCTTAAATTTTCATTAATAGGAAGAGTCTGCAGATTGGTTTTGAAGACCCTGTCCGCCCCATAAGTACGGGGCGGTGTCAAATCACCACACTCCCAATGTTCAATAACCGTCTGCAGCTCTTCCAGCAAAATATAAAATAAGCTCAAAAATAACGTAAAAACAAACAGGAATGTCAATCATAAAAACCACAAAAATAGAAATGTCAAATTAAACATAAGCACTAAAGAGAAATTTCAACTCAAACACAAACACAGAATGGAAATGACATATCGAACACAAAAACTAACGTTCTAAACTGCAAGAAATTCTGTAAATACGCGCATAAGTCACTAAGCGAAGTGGCGCGTTCGTCGGCGTCGCGACGTCTCATCAGGCGGCTTTGGCGGTGGCGCAAGTTTGCGCAACGAAGATTCCCACTTAAACTTCACCGGATCACTGAACGGCGTATCGGGTGGCTTTGCGGCCGGCCGTAATATCGTCAGCGTAGGCGGCGACTCCAGGCTTATCTCCCACAGTTCGGGTGGCAGGGCGGATGGTCGCAACCTTTTTATCATAGGCGGCGACTCCAGGCTCATCTCAGGCAGCTCTCTAAGCTGCATATCGGGCGCACGCTTGCGTAGCACTTCGGGTGATGGTCTACCAGACGGCCAAACGTCGGGTGGCATCATAGGCAGCGGCTTACCCGGTGTACGCATATCAAGCATGGCCGCAACCAGCGGCGTCGTTATCAGCGGCATTACCAGCGGCTGCGTATCTGGTAGCTGCTCATCCGGCAGTATCGTTACTGGCGACCTCGCATCAGGCACTGTCGACTCAGGCAGCGACATCTCTGGCACTATCTTTGCGGCCAGTGGTGTAACTAGCAACGACACATTGATCAGTGTCGTTACTAGTGGCTGCAAATCAGGCAGTGGCGTAATTGGCAACTGCAGACTAGGCAGTAGCGTTACTGGTGCCTTTTTCGCCCGGCGGGGTGGTCGAACGGGCTTCCAGTTCTCGTCCAAGGGCTGGTCTCCGACCTCACTGTCACTGGTGGCAGCCACGTCGGGAATAAGGGCGGCGATGGCAGATAGTGAATGTATTTCACCGGCGTCTTCCTCTAGTCCGCTTTCGGAGCTAGGGTGTCGTTGCACAACGTCGGGGGCTTGTTCGACTGTCTGGCCATCTTGCTTTCCTTCAGTGTAGACGGGCTGATTTCGAGGTGTGGGCGGCAATTCGGTTTCATGAGCGGACGTCGGCGCGATTCCACTTTGAATCGAACATACGGCGTCCAAGTTTAGTGACGTCACAACTTCGTCATTCGTAAGTACCGGCACGTACGCCGGTGTAGAGGCGACTTCGTTACGACCCGTTAACTCGACCGTTTCGTAGCGTGGTGACGTCATGACGTCATCCACTGGCGTCGCGATGATGTGCGCGGCTTCGTAGCCGGGCTCCTCTTGGCCTCCCTCGTATCGGAGGACGGCATCAAAGAGTTCGTTCAACGTTCTCCAAGAGCGCTGACTCATCTCTCGCTGGTCTCTCGGCAGCATCAATCTGTGGCAGACCTTCGCCAATTGTTCCGAGTCATCACTCGGGACGGCGTTCCGGGCTAGGTCCCGTTTTATTATCATAAAAAGGACGATTGGTTCGTCCTCACGTTGCCTCGTCGTCATCAGCGCAATCCTGTCACGAGCTCGGCGGTTCTCGTCACTATAATGATCGATAATAGCAACCTTGAACGTCTCCCAGTTAGCTGGCTTCTCGCGGAGCGCTGTGAACCAGCTTTTGGCCTCTCCTTCCAAGATGTCGGCAGTCTGTGCCACCCAGGACGATATAGGTGTCCTGGTTCTAGGGAGCGCTCCTTCACAATACTCCAGGAAGCGCTCTGCGGTCATCATCGGGTCTCCATCAAACCTCATGCCGGTTTGCGAAAGCTTGGTTATTGGCGGGCGGATGTAAGTAATCTCTTCCTCGTACATCCGGTCATCGTCAGCTTCAGACTCATGTGATGAGTAGGGCGGATCCTCAGCGTACATCCGATCGTCGTCTGCGTATTCGTATGACGTGTCGCGCGATCCGTCGGCGTACATCCAATCATCGTTAGCATATTGATTCGGCTTATAGCGAGGCTCATCGTACATCCGGTCATCGTTAACGTATTCCAAGGTGTCGAACCTATTCGACGTGTACCGCGAATTATCTACGTACACACTGTCTCCATACGTGTATTTCGAAGTATTTTCACGTGGTTTGTTTACGTAATTCCGGTTTACATATGTTTGTTCCGAGGTATTGTCTCTACAATAACGGGGTTTGTTTACGTACACCCGTTTATCATACGATTCAAACTGATTCGGCACATAACGGGGCTTTTCCGCACACATGCGGTCACTATAAGATCCGACTTGACTCGGCCTATATGCGGACTCATTTTTATTCCTCCGGTTCCTTCTTCGGCCGGATGGCTTCGGCGGATATCGCGGAACTTCCTCGCAATTTCGCCATTCGCATTTTCTATGCATTTTTGTATTTCCACATTCACTTTCCGTTGTTGGGCGCCACAGGGAGTTTCACCCTGACTAATTGCAATCTTCCGGCTAGCGTCTCAGGTCGTCAAGTCCTGAGGTATTTAAACCTCCACGGCCCACGTTGCAGGCGACACTTGAGAGAGTAGGAGAAAAGAAACAAACAAACGACACAAATCACATCTGTCTCGCTCGCCGCTCGAGGGATGACGGTGTAGGAGCGGGGAGAAGCGGGGTGCGGGCTTCAACACACTTCAAGGCCCGCGTCCTGGGATAAGGACAACAAAGGAGAAAACAACGGTTCCTTCCATTAAAACCCCGGTCGTTTATCCGCGTACTCATCTGATTTATTGCAATTAGCTACAGTTTCACAAGACATTAGACACAACAGAATTACATACTTTTAATTTAAACTGTGTAAGTGGTTTTATCGTAATCGAAGGGATCAGGCGTTGCCGCGACCTCCCCCCCGGAACGGTCGGACTCCACTCACTCGGGCAGGATCGCAGGCGCTTCCCCCCCACTTCAAACTGCAAATCAACAACATCAACCAACAAATCCGACCCCCACCCTTAACGCCTCAGCAGGGGTATTACATTCTTAAATTTTCATTAATAGGAAGAGTCTGCAGATTGGTTTTGAAGACCCTGTCCGCCCCATAAGTACGGGGCGGTGTCAATACATAGTATCAAAATGAAAATTATAGAAAAACAAGTAAGCACAAATGAATTCAAGAGAAAAAATTACGACATCTTTTATAATGGAGTAGCGATTTATAAAACACAAAAATAAATAATACAGAATCTCGTTTACAGTAAAGTGCTACATTTTTTCTGACCTTAACTCATTTGATGTATGGTTTACAAATTAATGAAAAATTATTTTATGTATTTTAAAACACTATTTCGATAGACCAATCTTTCTTTGTTTTTGTTCGAAAAATATAAAAAAAATCAATAATTAAAATTGTGAAATTTTATAACATGACTCTCCATTACCACCACTACATTTTAAGTTAGGCGCCAGTCGTCTTGACAATCAGCTGATCGAGGGACATCCTAGAAGATATTTGAATAAACACAATGACGCAACGAGCTGAAAACTTACAGCTTTCTTTACTAAACCCGCATAATTAGCAAGTAGCCAACTTGCCAAGACTTAAATTTTGTAATGCCAACCGATAAAAAATACATAACATCTTTGCCAAAAACAAAATGTACAATTATAACAATAATTCACAGACCAGAAAATAGATTCAAACAAGAGATTAAAAAAAATTAAGCTCGTGTGATACTGTATTATAGAGGTCTGCACGGGCCCGGGCTTGGCCCGTGGGCCTCTGGGGGTTCGGGCGGGTAGAGACAATCGATATTCGGGCTCGGGGAGGGCCCGGGTAAGGGATTTGTTCTTCAGAAAAATATTTCGGACCATCTTCGGATCATGAATACTCTTGATAACTAAATACTACTGATAACAAAAAGGCAATAAATAAAATAATTTATTACGTTTCGAATAGCATTTTATATAATAGAGTCTTTTATTTGATAAGTATGGAGACATCATTTTATATTTTGGTAACCTGAAACTGAGCTCATAAAATTGTTATTGATCCGTGAAACAATGCTTTGTTCATTTAATCATTACCGATAGTAAGTTTAAATAGTTCGTAAATGAATAAAGTGTGATATTATTCAGTATCTGCTTTCTATTCGTTTTAGACAGTCGATTGTTCCTTGTGCCGAAATATTCATTATAAAAAAATTCGTTAAAAACGAGTTTCAACGATATAAAGAAAATGTTGAAAAGTGGTGACTGTGGTGATGTGTATAGATCATTCCGTGAAATATAGATTTTTCTACATGTGAAAAAGTTGGGTAGGTACGTTAATCAATTTCACGATACTGTATTTTTTTTTAAATCGGGTTTTTTTCGGGCCGAGATATATAAATTTGGGATTCGGGTCGGCCTCGGGTAACAAGTGTGGTATTAAGACTCGAGCTCGGGTCGGGTCGGGCCTGAGGTGAACGGGCTCGGGCCGGATAATTTCATCAAATTTCGGCCCGTGCAGACCTCTACTGTATTATGAAGGACACACAATCATTATATTAGATTATACAGATTACATAGCAGGAAAGTGTTTTTTGTTATTGAATAAGTATAAAATAGCAATGGAAAACAAGTCTCGACGTTTAAAAAAAACAGGGTATATGTACACTATACATTTCCTCGTATTACAATCGTATACTTTCGATCCACTAAATATTTAATCTAAACGATAATATTGATTTTACTGTAATTATTGCAATAAATGTAAGTTATATATATTATTACATCATCAGAATTCTCAACCCACTGACAAAATGCTAGGACATTTTAAAAATGTGTCAACAAAATAATCAATACTTATAAAAACAGATTTAACAATAATAAAATACAGCGTACAGTACGAATAATTACGATAAATATATACACACTGTAATAAATCTTGATTTTAAAACATGCCCGAATTTTCTTTATACATAACATGAATTCATTTTTCTTCAGTGCCTAAATTACCCATTTGACCTTTGCTATCTCCAGGAAAATGTAACAGGAAAAAAAGCACTTTATAAAATTTATTGCTTTAAAAAGAAAAAGTTTTATTAGTTTATCTAGATTCCAGATCCTTGTACCTAGAAGATTTACAATAAAACTTTTATGTAATTTAGTTTTTAAAGAAAAAGTGTGATCTTTCCCTGAAAACACGGTTTCTTAGATAAAAAAATACCTAATATAAATTAATCCGATTATTATTTCTTGGATTTACAAAAAAAGAACTTCCAAAATTATGTATTGACCGATTTCTACTATTTCAAAAAATTTGAAGAAACCTTCTTGCGGTTATCACGGCTCTAGTTTTGAAGTGAATGGCTTAGCTTATGTAGTCATATTTCCCATGAAAGACCTAGTCATAAAATATTATCAACAACATTATAAATCAATTGAATTTTTTCACTTAACTTGTACGTGCTTCGAAGTACTGAATAAAAACATTTATGAATCATAACACCTTGGTTTGCGTTTTATCTTAAATATTGCTCTAAATACGTTATTCGTCATACTTCAAAAAACCCAGCCATAATTCTATAATACGACATAAGTATAGTACACGCACCCAGCCTGTAACTATGTTTATGTTTTCCAATGGCGCAATTTGACCTAAGTTACGCGGGATTGTGATCAACCGCGAGACGAGGGTTTCTCGGAAGCGGCCGGGCGCCACCATTGTTATCGTCGGTGACAAAAACCGCGTATCAGGCATAGCGTCACGTTTGTTCCAGAAACCGCTAAATACACTACCTACTAGGATCTCAGCAGATTGTTTTATTTAAGATGTAAGTACATACTTCGCAGAAAATTGCGTAAAAATATATCATTAAGAAACGCGCTTACAGGAATGGAAAATGGGTCATATTATAAAGAAAAATGTTTTTTATTCAACATTGATAAAATGAGTGCTGTAAAGTTTTAATTGATTGATTCATCACAAGTGCAGCATAATATTTACTCCTAATAAAGGTATCTAAACAGAAGTGATTCTACAAAACCTGCTTGTCATACAGTCGCTAAACCGCCTTTTTTACGAAGATAGTGTAGATGGAAATATTGCTGTAAGAAATCATTAGTAGTTAGTACATCACAATAATTATATTTAACAATAAATTAGTGAAACTATCCCAGCTGGATTATTTTCAATGGATTCGGCGGTAACTTTGTAGAAATTCATTAGATATTATTATTCTAAATGCCACAGAACCAGTGGCATAATAGAGTCATCAATTTTAATTGTATATCCGTACAGGGGTTCGAACGATTCGGTTGCAAGCCCAACACATACTTTTAATACTGCAATATTACACTAAGCGCTTCCTTTTTAGGGTAGATAGGATGCTTCTATAGGCAGTGATTTTGTTATTCTATACATTATTTGAGTGATAAAATGGTGAAACTTGTTTATTCGAAGTTGTATTTAAATGATCTTCTAGTACGTTATTTAATTTAACTTCAAACAGAATGAAATACTTTTTAGCCTGTATTTACTTAGCTCACTTCACTTTTATGATACTTTATGACATGTAGAAAACCACACTAACTAATTCTTTTCGAAAAAATGGTTCATTTCACTTCCATTGGCTCATTTATTCTCAACTATAATACGGATAATACTATATCTCTTATAACGGGAAAGTTAGTGTCAATTTTAATGCATAAGTTTTCTTATTAAAAGATACAAATACAACTTTTGCTGCGAAAAATGAAAACTATTAATTTCCAGCTGCCGATTTTCAACATGGCAATAAAGAGTTCAGTCACTAAGAATACATATTTTGCTGACGAGCGAATGACTTCGCTAAGCTCTATTTTTTGCCGTCAAGTTAAGATATGATCTATTCGTAATGTGAGAAGATGCCAAATGGTCAGATAGCTCCATTCTGTTATTGACACTTCATGCAATATTTCTGAACTTATTCTGAGCTATGAATTCAAGTCCAAGTTGTCTTCATATCCAAAACCTTTTGTCCAGAGTTATGGTATAAGTCGTGATCAGTCAGTCATGAAACCGTCATTTTAAAACGGGATATACGCCATGCTATATACATCTATAAATAACCGAGTAGTTGATTACTTAGTATTGATAAGTACACCATATTGCTAACAAAGTCTCGCTTACCAAGATTATACAATGTTTATTTTTATTGATGGCCCTTATGATTGACATGTACTTCAATAGTCAATAAAAGTAATGTACTCGAGTGCGTCTTATTTTCAGATATTGACAACCTCTGGCATGTTTTCTTCGAAAATCAATAAGGTTCTCATTTTAATTATTATTATACTTTCCATGATTTTTTTAAACTAAATGTACGATTTTTTTGTTTAATTTTGTAAATAAAATAAAAAAAATGTATTTTTTATAACTTTCCGGTTTCCAATCTAATATTACTTTATTTAACTACTATTTTTGAATATCAGTACTATACGCCATAACTAAAAAGTTGATGACCATTACTGTTTATAATCAGAATTTTGGAAAAAGTGTTCAACACCACTGAGAAAACTCAATACGGTTTGTGGCATAAAACGTTACATATAACGCAAAATAGCTTTTAGCATTTCAATGTACACATTATAATCAGTATATTTAAATAGTCAAGTAATCAATATGAATCAAAAATAGTCTTAATTTTCCCTAGATGTCCCGATTAAATATGGAGCATTAATTCGTTATACAGTATTTCAGCAGTATATATTGTTGAAGATGAATAATTGTAAGTAAATCACTCAATGTTTTAATAGTTGTCTATATCAGAATAGTTCGAATGAATATTCGGTTGGACTTTTGATCGATTAATCTATCAGTATATTTGTAGGTCTTTAGGGTATTGTGACAAAAGCTTTGCCTTAGCGGTCAGATGGGTCTGGGTTGAAGTCACGACGAGATGAATACAAAATTTCAATTTGTGATCTAGGACATGAGTGATATATAAAAATTATCATCGAGTTTATCTGAATTTTAGATTTTTTTTTGCATTTTCTCTTCGAATGACACGGAAAATTCTCATTGATTTTATCTTACAAATTTCAAAACATCTGACGCCTTGAAGCTGTAATGCTACACATATTTTAGGTTTCTTTGAATTCATTTGGAAATATTACGTTGACAGTGTTAAAACTAATTCGATTTATTTCATGAATATTTCCATGTCTAATATTCTCACCAAGTTGCACAAAAAAAGACGTTCACTTAATGTAGATAAAACATTTTTTTAAGTGTGTATGTATTATTTCTACGCTAGTAGAAAAGGTTTGATATCACTCCCAAAACAAATATTTCCAAATACATACTCATAATTGAAATTGAAACGCCAGTATCGGAATTGAATCGTGCTTCATGTGTAAACAGAATCATCGCTTATCAAGATGAAGTCGCTGATTCACATCCCTGTGCACAAGTGTCCGAAAGATATAAACACTTCTCACTATATCAATAATAAAACAATCTTGTGACCTTCTACGGAATGGATTCCAAAGATATTTCGTTGCGAAAGAATGTTGTTTTTCATTTATAACTCTCTTTCCACTGTTGAATTTATCACTAGAAATAAAAATAGTGAAGAAAATTACCAAGGCCTGCATTTATTGGGTCAGTCAGTGACTACTTCAATTTTTGGACAGTAAATTTCGTGATTTGTCGGCTCCGTGGTGAAGTGGTTGGTGGTGCTTTGGCTACGGTTACAGATGTCTCGGGTTCATGTTCCGCTGCGGACAGTTTCATAAATTGATTTTTCAATCGATTTATGGGTTTCTGTTCGTAGGCATGAATGTATATGATATCTAAAATTCCCTCCCACCAATCTAATCCTAAAAACGGGTCATAGAGAGAGTGATTAGATAACCACTAGTCCTGTCCTGGCCTATCCCTCCATCCTTACTCTCTCCGAAAGAGAGAGATTGAGCAACTGAGTAACAAGTATTTAGTTTTCGTAGAAATCTTCTGTTGAGATACCTGCATTAAAAGGCCATATGCTCAACACTGAGAGCGGAAATTGTGAAAAAAAACAAAATTATCAGGATCCATACACGTGTTCAGTCAACAAAATAAACGGTCAGTTATTAAATTAAACAGTCAGATATTTATATAATATGGTTAGTTTTTTAATTAAACCTAAACTAACCCAACCTAACCTTACCTGAACACTTTTAAGGTGTTAACTGTCAATTCTAGGTGGAAAGGCATTATAATAAAAATAAATAAAACAATTCATTTGTACTACTTCTACACATTTATAATGGTCAATGATGACACCTGAACATTTGACAATTATTCGCTGAACATAAAATTTATAACTTCTTACTGACTATTTATCAAATTGGTTACTGACGATTTTTGAAATTAGTTACTGACCAAATAATTAGTTGCCCAGTTCTTCACTGGCTACACATAGTATCAGTATAATAATATAAGTATGAAACAGATTTTCATTATTATTTATGTACTCAAAACATTTTGCAATTATTAATAATTAATGAAATAAGATAGCGAGTATGGTGATCTCATAATGATTATAAAAAAGTAATTATGAATTAATTTTCATACAAACGATTTGGTTACCAAACAATGTATTAATAATCAAATTGTCCTAATAAATTCAATCATTTAAATAATTTATAGGCTCAATTTACAAGGGCCATTACCGTTTAGAAGGGCCATCAACTTCAGTAATGGAGTGGCTTAATCTAAAAAGGGATCCGAGATTCGATGACCACTCGAGACGAGAAAAACATGTGGAAAAGAGAGTTGCTTTTTGACGTGTCCATAACACGACAGCCATGGTAAACCTTTTAATTTTATGAAACTGACTATTTTTATTTAACACTTTTTTAAAAAAAAAAATATTTGAAATAAATATCACATTTGTTTATCTATTATGGTTATATGTGTTTAAAAACATTTCTTAAGTACTATTACGAAATCAAACATGTCTAACGATAAAGATATATGGGATTCGAGTCAAAACTTAAAATTGACATTTAAAACATATTTAAATTGCTACGGCTATTTTAATACGAGAATGTAAGATTACACAATGATTGATTGTTAGTTGTAACCTTAATCATGTTTCAAGGAATATCAGTTTCGTTGTTTAAATATATAAAACATTGGCAATTGTTTTTCATATTTGAATATTTATTCAAAAGAAATTGAGACTTTTAAACATTTCAACCAAACATAGCCACTTAAAAACAGCCCGAAAAGAAAATACATCACATTTTATATAATTTATTATGAGCATCAACAAAATGTGTCTCTTGTAACTTCTCAAACAGATAGTTGACGACATCTGATTTTTAGTGACAGACAACAGATGGCGCCTGGACTATGAGATCTCAATTTAGCCCATGGTTTTAATGTCCAGAAACTTTGATGTCCTATCTTGCTCCCATTAAAGAGAATAACATAATATTATTTAGTATCAAAATTTTACTCTAACATAATATTATAAAAATGCCGAATGAATGATTACAATTAATAAGGAAATGAACGTTATCTTTATCAATCATGAAGCATTTAAATATACTATCATTTTAGTTTATGTGCCATTATGAATAAATGCTTTACTTTTTATCATATAAAGAACAGTCGAGAACAATTTATTGGTATGTTAAAACGCTTGAGGATGATAGTATAACATACTAATACAAAAAAAAGCATAAGAAATATAGCTGATATGATTAGAAATATTTCAATTTAATTGTATCAAGCATCTTATATTCATTATTGAATTATGAATTTTAATTTATCGCAGATGCGATGATTGGCTACCGACTAGTAAAACATTTGGGCCAATAGGAAGTAATGTAAGCGAAACCAATGTTTTCTAGGAGTATCTAGAAAATATATTCATCATATTATAAAAACAAATTAATAATGCGATTTTTCATGGATTTTCACAGGATTTTCTTAGTTTCTAACGTTTGGATATAAGGTAATAATAATCACTATCTTTCTAAAATAACCACAAATTACTACTTGTTACATTTTGGAACTGGTAGATATGGGTATTCCAAGAATTTCATCATACTTAACTGAAAACTTTTTTTCTTTGACTCGTTACACTTTAGGACTGAAGTATAGATATATTTAATAGCAGTACTGAAACACACAAAATTTGATCGCCATTTGGTCAAAGGTTAAGTGTTGTTTTAATCAGCTTTAGTAAGTTAGAATAGGTTTAAAAATAATCTTGATTTACGTTTATAAAATTAAGCAGTTTTAAAATATTATATTTACAATTACCTGAACAATCGACGTTGTCTGATTTGCGACGTCATCGCAAGATCCTTTCTGCGGTCTCAGGCAAGTCGGAATCATTTAGCCCTCTGCAGGGTTAAAAGAACCCTCAGGCTTAAAACACTGGATTCCGGAACCATGGGATTAAAGCACTACTGGGGTTACTCACTCCCACAGCTCTTAAAAGAAATTGCTGGAAACACTCTATGGGGGGGCATTGTTTTTAAGCCTGTCTTGTTTGCACTGGCTGCCGTTTTTCACCGTCAATGAAGGGTTTATAGTGTCACAATGAATCACTCATTTTTTAAATGTTTTGTCTGTGTTTTTATTCAACTTTATTTTATGTAGCGCTTTCATTATGTATTGAAATATATATTATTTTAATGTGTATTGAAAAGTGATCGTCGTTTGATGATGCTCTACTAAAAACCCAATACAGTTATATTTATATTACAGTAAATATAACGTAAATGTGAATTATTCAAAGCATACATATATTCACCATCAATAAATTTACGTTTTATTATTCCCTTTCGTAAATCATGTTAATAAATTTCAATGATTCTGTAAAAAAAATATTAAAAAAGAAGAGTGAAAATAATATTAAGGTATTGAGAGAAAAATATGCACATATCTATATTTTTTTCAATAAAAAAGAGTAACCTTCTGATTACCCAAATTATCATCATACGATTTTTAAAAGCATTGAACTTTATTATTAAATAAATAAACTACATGTCAACACAATTAGAGTATACGTCGTAAAACTTTGCATTTTTTACTACACTGATACACTTTCTGTATAATACACAGAGCGTGTCAGTGTATTAGTATGTATGGATCTCGTGCATGTATCAGTATGAATCCTAGATCTTGTGATCCTAAATCCTAGAACCGGACGTTAGAGCCGGAGTGCAAAGTTATACTCTACTAGAATCATACAAACATTCACTACACATTGTAGAAAAGGTTTGAAAATCTTGTGTGAACATTTTGGAAAAATGCTTAGAAGAAAAATGAAGCACAGGTTTGAGTATTAAATAATTTCGAAGCATCGGTATGTTAAAATCTGTCAAATGAAATGAATTTCTCTTCTAAAGATATTACTTGATGTCGATCTTTTTTCTCGATTTAACTTATGCGAATTCGACAAGCTAAATCGATTATATTGTAGTTATTTTAAATACTTTAATAGATTTGATAACCCAATAGCTGAAAAGGGTAACACTCTTATTGACGTTAAATTATTGTCATAGCAATATATTAACTCGTTAGCACCGGGGAACGTGGAATCCTCGTCGAGTAGATTTTTGTCGAGTGGCGAGGAACGCGTATTCAGCGTCCTTCGATACAGTCGACATTAACCGTTCATAACTCTTTAAATGTATTGTTATTTATTTATTGTCTTAACGTATACTAGCCATGCGTTAATGATGTACTCATTTCTTTACGGCTCCGCCGCTGCGCGTATTTTACTCATATTTACTCCGGTGCAAATGTGTGTGATTTACTTTCAAAAAAATTGTATTTTCACTATATTAAAGTTATAACAATATCATATCGGCACTGCCTACGTATAATCACGTAAGTGTCACATACGTGATTGTACGTCTTCTGCATTTTCGTTGTCTACGCACTCAGTTCTATAGATAGATTTTTCGTAAAGTATAAGCACGTAACTAGCCACACGACAAATCTTTACCTAGAATCCGAAGTTCAATGTCATATCTGTACTCTGTTAAAAACTGTAAACAGCAAAACTTTATATAAAATAAGAAACTGAATTAAAAATAATAGCTGTGTCCCAATTTTGGAGAAGATAGATGTAGCCGTTACTTTGCAACTGTGTTTTGAATCTTTGAGACGTTCTCTTATAAAATGTCATGTTTGCAGATACGGGATAATACGTAGGGAGTGTCGATATAATTTAATATGTCAATCTTTATAAAAGAGAAAATAAAATTGATGAATACATATAATCAAAAGTAATCGTTACCAAGGCAAACATAAATAATTATGAATGATTGTTTTCGCAACGATGTTAGTATGAATAGGTATCTGACCCAAATTACAAGAGAAAGAAATTGTCTCTCATGTTATCATGCCTGAATCATTAATACAAATTACACGTGTCTTGTTTTCAGATGTCACTTCTCATTGATCTATAAAAACAGTGCACGCAAATATATCTTTCTAAATATTTAATTTTTTATTACTTTTAATTAACTTGTGTGGCACACTAACAAATCGTAGACTTTCATTTCAAATTGATGATATGTATATCAAGTAAACACACAAATATTAATCGAACCGATTTTGGTGTTTAATGGTTAAGTTTTATCCTTTAGTAATACATTCTTTAAAACCAAACGATCATCGTCCGAATATAAATACAATTTTATTCCGCATGGCAGCAAAATCTCATAATTATGACAAAAGTACGTAATTTTATTGAAGTAAATGTACTTAATATTTGATTGTTTTTAAGGGTTCACTATTTTTTTCTTATAATTTTCCCAATCCACTATTTGCTTAATGCATCAGTAATGTCATTAAAATTTTTGCTCAGCCAATGGACTTTTAATGTAGCTATATTTGTGATTTCAGATAAGTTCTTTGTAAGAGGTCCATGACATTTTAATTGTAGACTATTTTATTTGATGTATGTATAATTTGTTTGCTTATCAGTAATTTCTTGTCTTAGTATTCGTTCAGTATTATATGCCTTCATTTTTTCACTCAATTTTATATAAATAGGCCCATTATGTTTGTATTTTTATCAGTTGATAATGCTCGTGATGAGCGAAACCGGTCCTGATCATTATAAACATCTGGAAATAATACAAATGAATTGTGTTTTATTTAAAAAAAAAATACATTAAACGCAATCTCCTAACTATTTAAAAATTACATCTTAGACACTCCCAGTTACAAAAAATGTAGAAATAATAAAAATTGCTAACGTCACTGGAAGCTGGACGAAAGAATATGAGCAAAATCAATTCGATTTTTTATTGTGTGAGATGATTGAGCTTAAGTATTATACGTTTAATGACTGAGGGTACTTTAAATCCTGAACATTCAGTTTGAGTCCATGAACATGAACTTGTATGCCTGAAGATGACGGAAGGTTAATTCCCTGTAATTGTTATATCGTATGGCTTGGTCTTATCCTCAAACTAGAAGAAAATTGTCCGAATGGACAATTCAATATACAGAAAAGAGATAATCTTTCTGAGCTAAATTATCAACGTCAAGGTAGATCGACTAATAAGCAACGTGCACACATATCATTGTGAGTTGCCCATGGAAAAAAATACAATAGAAATCAGTGCATTAATTTGGAGTATCATGATTGAAATATCTACGTGATTACAATCCAGGAGTTGTTCAAGGTAAGTGGCGGATTACCAAGTTCTGATAGTGAGTAAGTTTCTTTGGTTTGACTCGATGTTGTATATTGTCAGACGCATAAATTACTTTTAAACGATTTCAATAAAAATATAGTTTCAATAAGGAAATTAGCTTAAATAAATAATTGAACCTTTTCTCTATTAACAATTGTAACAGTTTTTTTGAAAGAGATTTTATAAATTCATCTATGTATTATTAAACGAAAAATGGCTATTTTTAAGATTGTCTTGTGAGTGTTGAGAATTTACTAATGAAAATCTATTGTAGTTATCAGATAATATATAAAGAGAACAATATGACAAATAGAACGCGGTTTTAAGAATATAACTATTGCTTTAGCAATTAATTATACACAAAATCTCACTTATATCTATGTTTTATTTTAAACAGTTGGATGAGGTTGAGAGTTACGACCAAAATTCCTTAGTTTTAGATTAAAAAATAACAGATTTACACAGAAGTGCAATGAACTTTTGAATATTACTTTACCAGTATAGGCGGACAGTATAATATATTACAATCGGCGCTAAATCCACCGAAATAGTAAGACAGAACATTCAGTGGGTTATTAATATCCAACGATATTATTTTTTATTTTTGAAAAAAATATCTGGCATTACAGCTGACAGCCAATGCGCCAAATATTTTGAAAATTAGAACATCGTACGAGATAAACTCGATGAGAATTTTTACAAGACATTCATGTTCATGATCACAAATTTAAATTGAAAAAATCTAAATTTCATATTGAGCCTGCTGGGAATTGAACCAGGACCCACCTGATCGTTAGCGCAAACACTTACCACTAGACCCCAGAGACCGACATAATTAATATACTTTTATCAATAATAATGGTATAATGTGACACAATGTATTAATGATAAAATGAATTTAATATTAATAATGATTTCCAAAGACATTTTATTTTAAAATGATTCGATGAATATCAATTATACACAATAGACACTTTTAAAGACAATAAGAAAAGATTTAATGAATTCAACAGCACATTAAGTCAAAAAATTAGATTTCGTAACGTATTTACATCAATGACTTATTTCATTGTTCTTTTTTGATACGCAATACTACCAAACTACTGTATGGAGCTGTGTTATTTGTTTTCCTGTAGGAACAATGTGCAACACCTAATAAATAGGTGCACGGTCCCGTGTTTCTGTCACCCAACAGATGAATAAGTAAATAAATAAATCTGAAATGCTAATCGACACTGCACTTGCATACAATACTAAGCGTAGGCGTGCTAGCAATTATTATTATTTATATATTTCCCATTGCACAATGCCGGGATGCATTGACAGATAACATTGGGTGGTAAGTAATTAAACTTTTGCTTAGATTAATATCAGAATTTCATAAAAACTATAACACGGAAAATAATTAATTTTAAATGCATACGTGTTGTATGCTTATTCCATAATTTTATTGATTTATCAGCAACGGTTTCTTTACTCAAGGGATATTTTTCTGTCAGTTGAAAGCGCTTTGTTACTGAGCGACATCTAATTGAGCGAAAGCTTAAGGACATATGTAGCTGTGTAAGTATTTATTATTACGTATGTAAGTTTTTGGATACATTCTTTCTTCATTTCAAAGTTTCAAAATTGATATGGATTATTTGTACTTTGAAATAATTAAATTCCAATTCTTTATGAATACATAATTTGAGTTTGTGTAAGGTTGAAGATAATAACATCCATTCGGGCGAGAGTGGAGGTAAAGAGCGTAGCAGTGCTTCTATATGGATGTTGGCAAAGGGATAAACACCTTTCAGATAAAACTACTAAATGCACGAGTCCTTGCTTTGCCACTGCCTGATTTGCCCACTAATTGTGCAGAAAAAGGTGATTCGAAGAAGATTCTGGGCACACTAGCGAAGTAGAGGTGTGACATATTATTAACAATTTAGGTATATTTCATAAAAAAAATTTGCAAAGTTTTTTCTGGAGGAACTGCTTTGAACCTACGATTTATTTATTGCGAAGAATTATTTTTCAAATCCCGTTGATTTAAATATAACAACCCTTTCCGACTAAGAGAGTGCAAGTATTGCCAGGAAGTGTTTATAGTGTGATTTTATACATTAAGAGTTGCATGTTAAATGAACCGTCACAGTCAAATTATAATTTTTCCTTCAAAATGTCGACGACGTTTGCTTATAGTTTACATAATAAAATACAGTCTAACCAAAGATTAATTGGTGTAATAAAGTTTCTCTTGTAATAATATCGTTATGATAAAGTTTTATAATTGACGAAAATTATAAATATTGAAATATTCATGATGATTCAGCGAAGCTGAAAATTGAAATTTGCAGTTTGAATAGTTGCGTAACTCAATATGTGAATTGTTTGGAAAACAGATTTTTTTATCAAAGAAAAAAGGAAAAACGACAGTCATAACAATTTAATATATTTTTTTAAATAACTGTAGATGTAAATAACTTGTAGAAATAAAATTAAATGATTTAGTTTAAGTGCTTAATTTGTAACTAACGAGCTGTGTATCGATATTTTCGTTGTATTTCTAATTCCTTATATCCAGTGGAGCCTGAAACTGAATGTGTAAAAACGAGCACAGTGTTTTGTGGACCGAAAATACTGAATGAAGCGGTGGATTGATGTCAACTACGCGGTAAATATTACAGGAGATTACTATTATTTGAGAGGAAAAGGTTCCATTGAACAACATTAGTTGACAGTATTTATTGGTACCAGTGAAATATCCCGCATCAAACGAATTTAATAACTGAATTATATGTAATGACAATTTTAATGTCAGATGCACATATATAAATAGGAGTTAGGATCCAATACGCAAAATACCCCCAAAATATAAAATAAGATACATATATAATAAGTGATAGATGAATGTGATTTGCGATTTAAAATACGAAGTAGACGTCAAAAAATAAAAACCAGAGAGAATAAAATTTAAATATAGAAGAGCAAAATAAATGTGTCGAAACAATAAGAAGTCATGAACACTTGAATCTTAAAATTCGCCAAATGGGAAAAATGTAGATTCCAATATTCACTAAGACTCGAAGTGTTTTTAAATGTAATATATAAAGAGAAAAGAAAATAATTGCTCCGTTTTCTTAGACCGTGCAAAAAGAGAATTGGGTGTACTATTTTATGATAAATCAAATTGTAGCAGTATCCAATTTGATCACAAGATTTATTAATAAAGATAATATTTTAGTCCAATGGTTGATGACAACTGTATTATGTACTCAAGTGTAGAAATAACTCGAAGGCGTCAAGCAGCATGCACTGAAAAACGAATCGGTGACTGTTTCACTTATGAAATTAAATGACTAAAACTTTAGCAATATTATTCCTACGATATTTCATTCATGATAGGTTGTTGCACTTTTGTAATACTGGTTCCTTATGGCAGCGGTGAATGAATGGTTAAAACCGGTATCGCCTAATAAGCAGATCTTAATAATTTCAATGCCTATAATAATGTAATATTTAACAAGATTTCCAACTATAGATGTACCATTTTAACTTGGCCGCTAGTGAAAGTGCCACCGCCACGTTAGAAATGTTGTCATACTCAACCAGAACTGAAATATCAATAAATTCCAAAACTAGTAGTTTAGTGACGGTTATTAAAAGTAGACAAGAAATTTATTTTGCATAAAATGGCAATTGGAGAAATTTATTCTACGATGACAATTCTAGTTTCAAATTCGGCGGCGGCCAAGTAATGTTGGTAATACTGTAACAACTGCAATATTAGTTTTATTCGAACATACAATACTTTTACTTGACAATCAAATTCGAAACAAAATTATTTTGCATTTAATTTTATTTTATTATCTTGCCTGTATTAAGCTATCATCACATTTCGTAGATATTATAAAAAAATGATTTTTTTACTATGTCCGCTCCGAATGTGAAACATTTATGGACTCCGATGGTTTAAGTAAAGTTATATTTCAAAAAGCTCATGGAAATAATTAATTAATAACACCACATAAGCTCCTTTTTCAAAAACACAATTAATTAGTTCCTTGAATAATTACATTTTAAATAAATATTATGATATTTGAATACTTGACGTGACATAATATTGTATAATATATCTCTTCTAAACAGTTTATATTGCGTTTATAAAATAAGTTTAAGTATAGTTGTCACGATGGCGTTAAGCGGAAATAGCTATGAACTTCCTAATAAAATTTTGTAGAACTAAATACTTTGATATTTTATTCTACTAAGAGTTAATAATTAATACGATTAATATGATAATTATTCATATAATTAGTACACAAACAAGATACAAAAAGATGTGGATTTTTTCTTGCATTCACCTTTGAAGTTCTACTTTATACCTATATCTAGTATCTTAAGTACTTTATAATAACATCGATACAGTCGTTTTATCTAGATATCTTTAGCTTTGTTAATTAATATATTTGGTGATTAATGAATTATATTCTCTTTTATACAATTAGCATTCCATTCTACAATACGACAGGTCTCCAGTTACCATAAACATAATTGTTCTATATATAGTCCTGTCGAGCATGTTAATTGTTGAGATATTATTTGAATGCAGTTTAATAGAGTACGTGACACCGTGGTTGACCCCAGCGGCTCAGGGGTCGTCGCGGAGACCTTCATTCGAGTCCCGGGCAATTTATCAATTAAGCCATAACTCCGGGTGCTTGATCAAGAATGATGATTGCAAGATGGCTACAATTTTAATTCCAATCTGGGAGATGAGCGAATCTGATACCAGATATTATTATCAATATAATCATGCATGATTGGTTCGCACGCCATCGTCGATGAACGGTAACTTTGGCTACTAAGAATTGTAATTGATGTTTGGGCATTTTAAAAATGTCCGATGTTTATCTTGATATATTGGCACACTCAATAATATTTCATAAAAAATATTAAATTCATTTTTTCAATTGGAGCGCTAGTTACGTACAGATATGACTGACTACGTCTAGTTGACTCTTCGTCAAACAATGAAGATGACTAAGCCAGTTGTAGCGAACCTAGGGCACGCGTGACAGAGATGGCACGTTCAACAATGTAGCTGGTACCTAACAATTAACAGATTTTTCAGAATAGATAAATCAAGGATAAGATATCTGGACTTTATTTTGTAACTAACCAAAAGACACGATGTTCACGTTATGTTTTTAAGTAAAAAAACTAAATGTAGCATAATCGCTAATTGTAATTATTAAAATTAGTTATACAAAAAAATGCTCGGCACGTCAAACAGTCGATATATATTATTTAGATATTTTTGACAGTCGATTTGGCTAGTTAATAAATCTGTGGTACAGTGATTAACGTCGTTGGCAACGGTTACGGATGTCTCGGTTGCAAGTCAGGGTACAGACATATCAAAAATTGATTTAGGGATTTCTGTTCGTAACCATGGTGTTTTGTGATGTCTAAAATTCCCTCACACCCATCCGATCCTAAAAAATGGGGCGTAGCGAGAGCGTTTAGCCAACCACCAGTCCTGTCCTAGCTCTACCCTTCCATGCACACTCTCTTCGAAAAAGAGAGCTTGAGCAACTGAGTAATAAGCAGCTCATGTAGAAAAACATCTGTTGAGAAAAACATCATGGAGGTATCCATTAGGAGTCCATATGCTCCACAAGTACTTTGATCACCTATTTAAAAACAATGAATCATATTCTTGTCCCATGGGTTCATTGACGTAATAAACTTTGGCTGGTAATGGAAAAGATGAACTGCAATCAATAAACGTTGTCTATATCTGAAGATTAGTTGTATCACCTCTTAGCACCATTTAATGGTGTTCGTAAAACTGATGGGAGAGGGTTAATTATCACCCATATAGAACAGTGATTCACAACCTTTTATCACCTACGACACACCTAAGCACTCATTAATATTTCACGGCACACCACATGGTAAATTTAACAAAACTTGCAATTTGTTAATTTTTTTTTATTTGATGAATTTTAATAGTAGCTTATTTATTTTTTAATAAAAGTCAATTAAACGCTTTTATCTTTTCAAAGTGATGAAACAATTCACACAAAATAAAAAAAGCATTTGAAAAATTGTAACTAAAATTAGCGAAGCTAGGTTGAGTGTATTGCCCATTTTTTTTTTAAGCAAATCTAAAATAATCTTTCTGTTTTCAACAATAGTCTCGTTGGTTGATCCTAGTCGTAACTTTGCCAATGTTTGAGTGTCTCTTTGAACTCATTTTATTTGTCAGAGCATGTCAATAACTTTTCGTTTCGCTTGTTAGTAACAATTCATCTGGAAATTTTTTAACCATCAATGCTTTGTAATATATGCTAGAATGTGTAATTTCTACCTTATGATTTTTTGATTCACAGGCGAGACAACACCTATTTTATTCCCCATTATTTCAGTTGCACTATTCGTGCTATTTGCAATCTAATTTCCCCTTAAATATCAGAATAATACAATATTTGTTTAAGCGAGAACAATTTAAACGAAGATATTTGCCACCGAATGGCTTCAGTTTTTTGCTAATGTAAAAATACTTTTTTTTGACATACTGTGCCATGGCACACCTGGGGTCATCTCACAGCGTACCAGTGTGCCGCGGTACACTGGTATAGAAGATGAGACCAATCAATGTACGTTTACTGAAATGTGAATGTTTGTAAATAGTACATCCGTGATACAAATGCAATATGAAGTTGAGCTCCGCGTTGCAGAATTATAATTGAAATCGTTGTCGATCGGGTACACCGTTACCATGCTATTTAGTCCAAGACGATCGTAAGGAAATATAAAAATACATTTGCGGGAACATGGCGCTTAATGTTTACTTCAATGCATTAAAATGAAATTTGAATAGTTTCCAGTGTCAACTACCCCCGGCATTTAGCATTCCAGCGGTACTGTTTCGACTATGCCAATAGCATGTCATGATTTTTAAAATAACATAATAAATTGTATCATCGTATGTTATAAGGTCATAGGTGGCAATCCTAGGGCACACGTGCCATTTCTGGCACATTTTTTTTTTAAATAGATAACTCATGGATGAGATGTCTGGACAAAATTTGTTTTGACTAGAGACGGTAATGTTACCAATTTTCTCTTACACGTTGTCATTATTTTCCGTTTATAAACTGTAATACAAGAAGTAGTTTGACCGATGAATCCAGTTGGGCGTGGATTTACTATACTAAAAATGACGGCGTATGAAAAGCATATAAAATCTTATTAATACTAATAAATTGATTTTTAAAAACTCTTTTTTTCATTTTTCTTCTATTGAAAATTGCTTGGTAGGGTGAATGAACCTATTATATCTTATCGGACCATGCTGTTAAATTATGACACGATCTTCGTGTTTATCTAGGTAAGTAAAAAACTAATTATACCATAATTGATAATTGTAATTATTCAAATAAATAATTTTACAAAAACTCCTTGGCATGTCAGACAGTCGATATATATCGCACATCCCGTAGAAAATTGTAGTAAATCAAAAATTTATGAATAACGTTTTATATCGGAATAGTATACTGAACATAATAATCTACACCCCATGAAAACCGAAAAATGGTCAGTTCACTAATTCACCGCGAGGTGCCATTAGTTTCTCTTCTCTAAGGGACCGTTTCTTCGAAGATTTTAAGTTTTTTGTTATTTTTGATTTACTACACTTTTCTTCAGGGTGTGCGAAATTATTTGGGGATTTTTGACATGCACATGTAAAAAGGCTCGCCATCGCTGTGATATGCTCTTTGAACCATTTCTAATATTTTTTTTTATTATTGAATAACCAGTTATCGTTATTATATTCTTCGTTAAAGAAAATAGTCCTTAGACAATACACAGACAAAAAAACCACGTCGTCCTTGAATTTGACATTGTTGTGATACCATATCAAAGCTTAGAAAAGCCGAAATATTTCTATTTTCGTTGCGGCGTGTTACTTACTTACCCAAGTCACGTACCACCGGTAATTCTTCCGCGTAACTAAATCGATCGGGCCGATATTTCGGGCTAGCCCACCTCAATAAGGGAGTCGGCGTCCTTTTGTGGTGATTGGGAGCCGTGCGTGACTCGGCGGAGGGGCAGTCGAGCCCGCGACCCGCTGTTTACACTGTGATGCGGTCATAACGGCTTTATGGTCGAATATTGCATTAAGCTATGGACAATGTAGCGAAGTATCTGAATATTGAGAAGCGATATCATAACAGATTTATGATATCGCAGTTTAAAGCATTCTTGACCAGTGTGTCACAATACATTTTATAAATGAATGTGTATATATGTATTTGGTACTCCGTGCTGCAGTAGTCAACATCATTGGCTACGGTGGCGGATGTCTCGGGTTTGAGTCCCGGTACGGACAGTTTCATAAATTGATTTTTCAAATCGATTTACGTTTATACACATGGATGTTTGTGATGTATAAAATTCCCTACCGACCATCCAATCTTAAAAACAGGGCGTAGTGAGAGCGATTAACTAACCACTAGTCGTGTCCTAGTCTTATCTTTCTATCTCTAGTGTCTTCAAAAAGAAAGAGGTTGAGCAACTGAGTAACAAGCAGTTCTCGTAGGAAACTTCGGTTATGATACCTTCATTAGGAGTCCATATCGCCGTTTACATTTCAAAATTGTATATTTGCAATACCAAAAATTTTCGGAAGCATAAAAACAGTTTAATCAACAACTTAATCGAATTACAACAATAATAAAAAAAACACTTGATTAATATTTAACATTTGTATGTATACTTATTATGTGTTTTTCTTTTGTTTTAAAGCGATTTAGTTGTTTTTTAAACTGTTTTCATGCTCTCCCGAAACATTTTGATTTTGCAGATATACAATTTATCAATGTTAACGACGATATGCTCCACATTGGAAGCGGACATGGTAAAAAATAATATTTGAGTATATTTTAATAAATATTCAACATGGGAAGTTGATCACAAAAACGGTAAAGAACACTTTTGTCTGAATTTAGAATTCAATAGTCTTAAAAGTAAAAAATATCTTTTTGTATTTTATAGAAGCTTGGTATGCGAACCAAGTAAAAACATCAGAAAAACAAGTTCCTGTTATAAAAATTACAATAAATTGCAAATCAGCATAATAAATTTTATTTCGCATTCACAAAAGAAAGTTTTATTTTGCAAAGAACTGAGCATGTGAAATAAATGAAACGTTTTGTCAGCAATGAGATTTCTCCACAAAAACGTCCCCCAAACCTTCACATATCAGTCAACCGGTTAACGCACTGGTTACCGATATTTTTTGAGTCACTGTATTGCTTTATAATAAATAAAATGACTTATAGATGGATTTAAAAAGGCTACTTGTGTATACATTTGATACAAGATCATAAATCGATTAAACAATCAATGCAACAAATTTTACATTGGGCGATTCGAGCCCTTTACCATGAATCCCAGTGAAATAAAAGTACAAGATCGTCTACCACTCGGCTTCAGAACTTGTGCAAAGAACTTATAATACATATGCTTGTTATTATCAATTACTGTAATGGTTCACTACAAATAATTAAACGTAAGAGTGTTGAAATAGAATATAGTAAAGCAATTATTATATATTTTACTATAGATTTCGCTTCAACGTCTACGCTTTTAATTATCTACACTATTGAAGTATTTATCCAGATGAAAACTATTTCTTCGAAATTGAATATTGAACTACTCAGGTGTACGCTCAGCCATTAAGACTTCCGCTGTTGCGCCGCCATTTCCGGAAGCGACTCCATTTTAATACAGCGGGCGTTCTAAATTTGAAGACAGTAAAACTTCTTTTACGGTTGTCGCTAGTAACTATTACGGATGATTTATTGTATAAAATTATAATCGTAGCCACTAGGCATATTGCAAATATTTCATAATAAGCTATTAATAAGTCGCATAAAAAAGATATATCTCAACCAATAAAATTTTGACAGGATGTCATTTAATTTTGACTTCTTATTTTACGAAAAGATAAATAAAATGTAACCAACTAATGTTTCTTTAGTCTTACCAACATTATTTGGCCGCAGCCGAATTTGGAACTAGAATTGTCAGTCTAGAATAAATTTCTCCAATTGCCATTTTAGGTAAAATAAATATCTTGTCTTTTGGAATTTATTGAAATTTCAGTTCTAGTTGAGTATGGCAACATTCCTAACGTGACAGTGGCATCTTCACTAGCGACCAAGTTTGATCTAATAATTGAGTTGATCGAAAATATAACTTGAATTATCACAAAAATGACCATTTCGAGATCAATTTTCATTTTACCGTTGAAGAAAGACTATAGATAAATATCGCAATCATGTTATTCGATTGATTCTAAATATAATAAAAGCAGTAGAGAAAAAAAAAATAGTGGTGAACCCACAAATGACAATTCATTAGAGTTCCATATGTTTCACTTAACATGGATATGGTATTGAAATGACTTATTTAAATGATTTATTTCAGAAAAAAGGTTTCAAATAAAAGCTTTCAGATAAATTGATAAATAACATAGTAATATATTTAGTTCTAGAATAATTGTAGGATAGTTGATAGCTATTAACCCAATGCAGAAAGAAATTTAATTTAATATACTGCTAATTTAACCGATCAATGATCTATATTGAATAAACGCTTAAAATTTTAAAACTGTACGGCATGGGTTGTATTTTTTTTAAATACTTTTTGATGGCGTCTTCTATTCCGAACTTTAAACAATTTGAAGTTTCCTGATACTTTGACACTAACTTTCAAGATTTCTTTTCGAATAAAATAAATTCTTATATTCAGTTTATGAACGTAAAAAGTAAAAAGATAGCACAGGAATGTGATTCGGATACCAGGGATACGAAGATTCTCAAGATACAAGAACAAAGAAAAACGGCCGAAATATAAGTATGTATCGTCGAAGAAAGATAAAAATCTGGAAAGCACGAGCGGAAAACATCAAGACGACAAGAATCTCAAAGACCTAGCAAATGTTTTCGTGACAGACCACCCAAATAATGGAAACATTAAAGTATATTGTAAATTGATAAATGTCGTAAGAGGCAATTGACAATAAGAAACGCAATGGATTTTGATTTTCCTATCTGCCGATCGAGTAAATCGTACACAAAGGTGTGCAGAAGACTGTGTAACAGCATAAAGGGTTACCAGGAAACTTCACGCGGTGAGCGTTAACCCCAGTTTATTTTAGTTGCTGTCTTTCTAGTCACCTATGTAGTGGTTGTAAATCTTTGCTGTCGTTAAGTGCTAAAATAATGTTGGTTAAAAGAACCGAAAAGTTTGGAATAATATGATTATTTATTTGTTTCACATTAATTTCAAGATAACTAGAGTAGTCTTAAAATAAATTTGTAAAAGAGTGGATATAAATTGATAATTTGAATATAAATCCAGTAGTTAGAGCAAAAATGATTTTATGATACAATAGACATTTACGTAAAAAGTTTTAATTATTTAGAAAAATGGTTTTTGAAACATTATAATTTCAACAACAAATTGGTTCGTTAATATTTTCGCTAGATTTGGCGATGACTTGATGGAAATTCATGTTAACTATCGAAGACTGTCTTATTCTACTGGTTGTGTAACTAAATGTGATGAGTGCTTAGCCTCATTGAGAAGGATCTTCAGAATGTTCGATTACATATAAATTAATGTGGTTAGTTAATCATTATTTCAAAAACCTTACGTTAACTGCTTGCAACAAAGTATACCAACTGTAACATTATTTCACTCTTAAGGTGTTAACGAAACCGGTTCTGATCATTATAAACATGTGGAAGTAGTACAAACGAATTGTGTTTTATTAAAAAAAAATGCTACATGTTTATTATTTTTATATATTGACGATCAACGATTTGCATTAATATTTATCTCTAGAATTAATTATCGAGATATGACACTGTGAAATCAGCACACAATACGCCGGCGCTGTTTTTAAGTTGGCCACCTCTGAATCAAGTCAAGATTTGACAGGAGTAAGTAGAGAACGTTGAATCAGTATGAAAAGAAACAGTCTGCTGTTAAAGATTGTCAAATCTAGATTCATTAATTTGAAACTACGATTTAAAAATAAGTTTTTGGTAGTAATTTAAATCGGGACAATGAATGGCGTTGCGGGCAGACAGCTGTGTTAGCAATTAAGAAATCCGGAGTATTCAAATATCGAATTCGCTCCACGCAGCATGTTCCTAAAAGTGTCATAAATCTAAAATAGATGTCAATAGGCGTGACTTAAAGATTTCAATAATTATAATCATATCTCTCATAGGGTGAGTATTTCATTGCGTTGATTCTATCGTGATTGTGATTGCATGATTAACAATTGCAACATTATTGAAAGTATTTAAATTTAAATGATAAGAGTAAATGCTGTATACAAGTATTCATTATTTATAATATTTAAAAACATAATCTTAGATAAAGAAGTTGTTCACGAGAAATAACAAATCAATTAAGTTGACATCCATTTCTTAGAATTCCAATAAAATAATATACATTTGTTGGGATTAAACTCTGTCGCATAAGGGGATGAAGAATAAATTTAATGTAAGTCTTATAACTTATTTTTGTTTTTTATATTAAAAAAAATATATATATGGCATTACAGCTGACAGCCGATGCGCCAAATATTTTGAAAATTGCAAAGTCATACGAGATAAACTCGATGAGAATTTTTATAAGTCATCCATGTCCAAGATCACAAATTTAAATTTAAAAAATCTAAATTTGAGATCGACCTTGCTGGGACTTGAACCAGGACCCACTCTTACCTCTATAACATAGAGTCCGACAATAATAATACTTGTACTATTGTACTTATAATACTTGGTCTAATGGAAGGCTGCATGGCATGAATATTCAACGCTCACTCTTATGCGAGGGCTATGCTAACTATTTTATATATCTGACTGGTGTAATGCCTACAAAAATTTTTCATTAAAATAATGTTGATTTAAATACTTAGTTGTTTAGCAGCAGCAAACTATAGTTTTAATTGAAGTAAATTAGTAGAAGAATTAAATTGTTTCATAAACAAAATTGAAAAAAATTCGGTCTATTAAATTAACTAGTATTTTTATTATTATTATTATCAAGTTGTACAAGTTGTGCATAAAAAAATATTATCGTTTTTAAAACAGTACTAAATTTATTATTAATATTCGGAAGTGTGTGAAATTTCAAAATTCATCACAGCAATTAAAAAACGAAATTTAGTTCAAGTAAAGCAAAATATGAATATATTTATAATACATGTATTGGCACAAAATACGTTTGTTTTAATGGCACACGAAGTATTAAAAACAGCGACACTTTAGAGCTATAAATCACGCTTACATAAATGACCCAATTAAAAAAAATACTAAAAAACAATTAAACTGAAAAAAAACACTGCCACTCGCAAAAACCGTCGCGAGCAAACAGCCATAAATTTACAAAAAAAGTAAAAGAAAACGCAAAACAAACGAACATCGCACTGTGACGAATAATCGCAAATTCGAATTTAGAATCGCGGAAAATAAACTGGCGGCCCGCGACTTAATGCCAAGCGCGCCAAATCGCTACTGAACTCCACTTAAATCGAGGCAAGTTGTATTTTGTATTTGTCTGGAAGAGATTTCGTGAACGGGGATATTATTATGAGAGTTCCAATACTGAAATAAACACACTTCAGTTGAGATTCCCAACCTCAAATGCGTGGAAATTCGGCTTCGTTTCCTCTTAAAACGTCTAGACTTACAGCTTGGCATGATAATTTTTCCATGCAAATTACCTGTCATTTTTTTTTGGCACCTTGTCTATGAAATATTTTTTATTATAAAATTATATTTCCCTATTTTTCGAAATCAGCAGTACATAGTTATTGCGTGTTTTCACTTTTCCAGTGATTCAATCTTTCGATAATAAACCTTCCTGAAAACGGAAGTCGAGTGACAACGGTTCCCCTACTACCATAGATAAGTAATGAAGAAAAAGTTTTATGAGAGTGTAATAATGTAATAACTATTACAATGATATTCACTTAACGTACAATTAAAAACATGCATATTACGTTCGACCAATTTTATTTTAATGATTTGAACTATTTTATATCGAAAAAATCATTTCTTGTGTATTTCCATGGGCAATATTTACTGAGAAATACTTAGCCTTATTTCATTGCATAGTTATGAAATATACATGCTTATTCCTTGAGTGAAAGTCTTAATAGTAAATTGTGGTAAATGTATAAAAAATATTGTACCATTTTAATCAATAAATAACTCGTACATACATTCTCTGTTAATTCGGATATATTGTATGATTTTAATTTTGTATTTCAATCGCGCAATCAAACTGCAGAATAATCTATTTTATAGTTTTATTAATGCATATAATAATATAATAAAATAAACACTTATATTATGTATACAATCATTTTCCAATGCATTCACTTACATATGTGTGTATAAAAAATTATATATTTTAAATTATTCATGATATTAAAAAACTTTTCCACTTATAGTGAAGTAAAGTAAGTCGTAAGACTAAATTTATCATTTTATAGAAGAGAATTCATTTATTTGTAAATTTGGACTATATGGGGGACCATAAGTAATATAATTAAAATTTTAATACATTTTAGATATAATATTGTTTACAAGTCAACAATAGTACAAAATTACAACATATGAAAATTTATAAATAACGTATTATCATAGAATACCGTTTTCCTAATATTTCATTTTTATAAAGGAACAAAAATTAAGACATAAATCTTCGAATAAGTATATCATTGTGAAAAATGAAACCTACAATTAGTTATAAAGAACTTTCGAAATTAAAATCTTCCAAATACACTTTGTGGGACAGTCAGAAATTATCGTTTTTGGCTTTCTGTTTGGAATGCATGTTTACTTTCAATTATTATAAAATTTAAAATATAATTATAATACAAAATCGATATTTTTTGTATGGATTAAGTACAAATTATCAAAGTAGATTATAAAACAATCATCTCGACCTATCAAGGCTGATAAATTCCATAGCGATAATCAAAGAGCACACTTTTATTCTCAATTTTATATCTGGGAATATCCACATTTAATTTTTTTGATCTGTTAAAATTATAATTATTATTTCCTTGTAGTTTATAGTCTTTTATAATATTATTCAACTCTGTAGTTTCAATGGAGAAAATAAAATAAAATATAATTAAATAATAATAATTTATCTGAATAAAATGTTTAGAACCGTTACTATTATAAAGAGGACACGAACCCATACTATTGGTTTTATAAAGTAGGGTAACGGACACTTCCATAACATTATTCAAATGACCGTTGGAGATATTATATCCTGCATTGCTCAATGTTCTGGGTTTGAATCTAAGATAACCGTTTTATTATATATTCATGTATTACAATCAATGATCACTTAAGCTTAATGTTGCGCGACAGTTCTTTTTGAAAGTTTCGATTATACACCTGGCTTATGAAATTGTATTTATATGGTATGACAGGTGATTCAATTTTCATTGTATTATATTTTTTTAAATACGAATTAAAAATTCTATTTTTGTAAACTCTATGATATTATGGATTTATAAATTAACATCGATGTTGAATTTGAAATTACTATTTACGGGAGATACGGTTGGTTAAAATCACTATTTTTCGAAACCATTCTTATTTCAGTCTCACGGGCTAAAATAAAATGAAATAATCAGAAAATGAAGTTTTCCAAAACGTTGAATGATAGATAAGTTATCACAATAATTATAACACGGAGTCTTTGCGAAATAATAATTTATCTATACAAAGCCGTGACAGTATAAAACAGAGACTTACAATTAAATGCACTTTTGTTTAGATCATATTCACTTTCATAAAAATAATTTTCACTTAAAACAAATACATTTCACAAAAAACAAATTCTTTCACTAAAAATGAAGTAATGCGACATAATAAAATATATTTTAACATTGAAGAAATATATTACACTTACGAAAAAATATTTTCACTCAATATAAATACTCACACTTTGAAATCGATAGATGCACGAAGCTGTAATGAAATGTCACTAATTCTTCTACCCTATATTAAGCCGCCTATATTGTCTTTACACAAACCAAACCGGACCAACCATAATATAACCTACTACAATTTAACTCACTTTGTTAAAATAATCCGTGAAACTATTAAAATAAAAGTGAATGTACTGACTTAATACTGTCTAATACAAAGTGAAAACTATTGAAATAAAAGTTCAAGTGTACCATGTGAATACTGTATGACACAAAGTGCAATTATTTATAACCCTTAAACAAATATGACGTTAATTTATTTTTAGTGTCAATATTGGTTAAACTAGTGGCAATAGCATTACCTTGATTATACGGCTATGCTGTTCAGATCTTCATCGTCTTTATGATCAGATATCTGATGAATCCTTTCATGAATGTTTCTAGAAACTTCTTGGTCCACGGGCATGTGTTATCTTGTATGTAGTTTGCCTTAGATATTATTTCATCTATCTATCGACTTCTAGTTCTGAATTTCTGTCATTGTGAGTGATTCACATCTCTCATATACCACAATATTAAAAGTATTTTCCGTCTTTTTCGCCGTGTGCTCTGCTCAATGTTTAAATATATTTTTTTATGGCTATGTACAGTGGCGTAACAAAAGGTAGTACACAGTAGCAATAGTGAGTGCTTCGAAGGTCTTATGTGTCTTTCAACATAATTTAATTTCTCATTATTTACGAATGTCATATATTGTTAGTTGCTCTATGAAAGAACTTATACGGTGTTATTTTATTTTTGTAGAAAAACGAAAGGACTTATAAATATTTAAATTGGGTATGGGTTCAGGTTTTTTCCGTATATGATGTTACTATGATATTCATCACTTTTAAGGTATGTTAATTCTTCGTGAAAGATGTTGTATTTTAAAAATAAAACATAATTTGTTGTGTACTGATGCCTCATGTAAATTATATTCAGGACCGGTTTCGCTCATACCTAGCATTATCAACTGATAACAATAAAAATCATTATATGGGTATTTGTACAAATATATCAAACAGTTGTTTCAAGAACTATAACAAGAATTTACAGGTAAGCAAACGAATAAATTAAATGGTCTACAATTAAAATGTTAACGACCTCTTACAAATCAATAAGTACTATAACAAGGCTATTTATATACAATTGAATGTTAATAATTACAACCAACTCTTTGATATACCTTGTAATTATTTACATTCAATTTTATATAAACAGCCTTGTTATCATTTATACTTTATCAGATGATAATGCTTACGATGAACGAAACAGTCCTGATCATTATTAGTATGCAGAAGTAGTACAAAAAAAATTGTGTTTTATTTTTAAAATATTATTATTAGTTGAGTGTTTCTTCAGCAGTTGCTTACAGAGGTTACAGAGGAGCGACATGTAAAGTTACGTTTTTGCTTTTTTTAACCTGCCAATGCTGTCTTTTAGATGAAACTGAGTAACACAAGATAGTACTTTAATTTCTACATTAACATTAATTAGCCTTTAAAAATATTAAGCAGGCTGAAAACAAAGAATATTTATTTCTTCAACGATATCTCAGCTTGACATTTATGTGACATAGCATATTCTTCCCCTATCACCTTAATATATTTTTTTAACAGCTCTTAAATAAAATATGGTTTTAGTGACTGGTTACTCAATAGTTTTCTTATGTTCCTATACAATGACGTGTAAATATTTAACACCATGAAACACTAAAATTATTTTTCATACCGATTCAGTTCTCAGAATACTCAAAAATGCCACCAGAAAAATGCTATTTTTTAAAAAACCACCGAAGTAATGATTAAATACACCCCTTGTCTCTTAAAAAACGCAAAGTTTAATAAAGTAATAAAAATATTTTTCTAAATAACTTTAACCAATTAGATTTGTACGACTTTTACGATCCAGTGCCTTTGTGCAGAGTCCCTTGGCGTGACGAGCAAACATTTGAGATCCAAAAACTTTTGCAAAACTATTTCTTTGTTTTTCCTTTCCATCATTCAAACTTTCCACTCGTCAAATAAATAAAATTGATATTCCCTCGTAAGTAGACAACGATGTAACTTTTCCCTTTTTTTCATTTAGCATGGTACAATTTGAATTTATCGATGTATTACTTTTTATTATTAGAAGAAGCAAAGAAATAAATCTTTTTAAATGACAACTCAGAAAAGTGTCGCAAATATACTATTTGTAAACTTTACCTAACATGGAGTTTCTCTTTAAAGCCCTTATGGGTTGATTCACAGCAATCCAAGGCAAACTATTTTGCATGATATAAACAATTAAAATAATATATTCACAAACAAAATATGTTTACCCAATTCTATAAATGTTATTCATTTGTTACCAATGCGCCAAATGTTGACGAGTTGGGCTCAGTAATTAAATAGCATTTAATACAATTCAGCTATAATTTAAGATATCTACCTACGGTGCTTGATGAAATTTCAATATAAAATTTCGTTCACCTCCATAAGTTTTGGTATGAAAGACCCGGGTTTCGCCTTTGGGCATCTTCAGGCATTCAACTGTACGGATGAACTTCAAGACACAATCAGTAAACAGTTAATATTGTTTGTATATAATACAAGCAGAATAAGGAAAGGCAGAAAAGGAACCGACAACAATATTCCAACTTCAATTTCAACTGTCCTATAGCCGAGTTTGTTGTTTGCATTATTTTTATAATCGATTTATTGATTTTTGTTCGTAGACATGGATATTTGTGATGTCTAAATTCCCTCTTACCCATATCCCATCCCGAAAACGGAGCGTAGCGAAAGCGATTAGCTACCCACCAGTCCTGTACTAGCCCTATCTTTCTATCCCTACTCTCTTCGAAAAAGAGTGGTTAAGCAACTGAGTTACACGCAGTTTTCGTAGAAAAACCTTCATTAGGAGTTCGTGTGCTCTACATTTGGAGTGGACATAGTAAAAAAAAATTTTGCCGAGTAGTAGCTATCAGAAGCTTTCGTCCAACTTGGTTGAATGGTTAGAGGTTCGATGCCCGACACTTGATACACTGTGAACTGTGACGTTTTGATGTTTTAATACCTACACGTTACGAAAACGGAGGGTAGAGAGGTCGATTCGCTAACTAATAGTGATTTCCTAACTCTATCATTTTAATTGAATTCCAACTGCTCTATTAGCAGTGTATATATGCTCCACATCAAACTCCAATCATTTACCTCTGTGCTACAGAGCCCAGCAATCTAATTGATATGCTTTTTACAAAATGAAAGCGATTCATTAGTATAAATTTTTATTAGGCATACTAAATGTTAACTGCACCCTTTCGACAAAAACTTAATTTTCCTTCAACCGCCAAACTTTTTAGATTCGTAAATAACTAAAACCATTTTCCTCTGGGCTCAGAGGAAACTTTTTCGCCATATGTCTATATTTAGGGAGTTAAAACTAGTATTAAGCCCAAACTACTCATAGCTAAGCCTGAGTTACAAATTTTAACGCTTGGATTAAGTTTCCACTACGAATAGACGTAATGTAAGTAACGAGGTTAGACAGGATAAATTTATTAGGCAATTTTAACGCAAGTGTTTATGTAAGGTAAGCGAAAGTAAATCTTACTGTAATAGGTAATTAGCGTCATTTGGGCGTATAGGGGAAAAGTTTTTAGTCTGTTTTGGAGAAAGTGATATCCTGATGCTATTACGTTTGATAAAAATCTTTTCTTTTACGTTTTTTGTAACCTTTGAAATAATATTTGAAATGTCTCAATTCTGATAACCTTTTGTCTTACTTTATAACTTATTTTA